>JAWWNH010000011.1:785000-1385000 GCA_034641385.1 Darevskia mixta
AAAAGCACAGACTAACCACTCACAACTATCCAAAATTTCACAAAGTTATGAGTCTGTAGACAAAATTATCTTACCATAGTTTTAAAACGATGTGACACCTTGGATTTGTTTGGGGCTGTCAAGAGTTTGGTTCCCTAGCTCTGGCTATATGGCACAAGAGAGTTCTACAAGATGCTTTCCTATTAGCTGACTAAAATGAACTGCAACCTATAAAGCTTCTAGCTGAAATTAATGGTTGACTTTAAGATAAACGGTTTCTATGGTACTAGTACAGTGTAAACAACAAAAACCCCACTTTGTTTTACCTGATTGCTCCTGAAATGTAGTCTTGTCCTTATGTGACCTAAGTTTTGGTAGAAAGTACAGTATTTCTTTCAAGTTTGTTTCCTACGAAATTGATGGGAGAGGGACAATTATTAAGCGGAAAGTTTAGCATCGTGAAATTTAAAATCCCAAGCGGTATATAAACATTAAAAGAAACTTTGGACTGCTAATCCTAGGAAATGAGTTTTATGGATTGAATTCAACAAGGCTTCAGAAATGGTTCCATCTGCTGCCTAGCAGCTGGTGAAAGGATAAATTTAATTCATTAATTCATTTGGAAAAAAGGATCCAAGTAGTAAAGACTTCATTGCTCATAATGCATATAGGTGGAAATCAGAACTGAAATTTGGCATAATAGATCATCTTTGATAATGAGCAATATTTTTGTCACTATTTTTCCAACAATCCTGAAAATGTATCTAACATGTTTTGAATTATGTGAACCACTATTTTCATTTTAAAGAATTAATTGTAGTTATAAGAGTATAGTTTTCTTTCTAAACTTAGCAGTTTGTGTCTTAAGGTTTATATTCCATTTCCTTGTCTTGTAACTTTGTTTTACATAACTTTGAAAGTCTGCTGTTGCTCTCTGAAACACATCTTAGGATCATTCTGCCAGTAAGACACATAAGCTGTTATCACTATCTATTCAAATTGATGAATTCCCTTTAGCACTCAAGATGAAGACTTAATATAATATAAAAGTTTAAAAGTCAGCTTTCACCCAGAAGCTGAATGCTAGCTAAGGTGTGTGTGTGTGTGTGTAATTTTCACTGTGGTTAAAAAAAAGAGACTTCTTTCCTATCTGCACCTATCTACTATATAAAGTTGTGCAGGAGTTAGACATTACAGTCTAGTGACATTTTAATGAAACTTACTGATTTAAGTAAGAATTCCAACTATTTAATAAAATTAAATATGGGGGGGAGAGAGATATTAAAGTTGGCATGTATCTTCCTGTCTTTCCTTAGATCTATTTTTTAAATCCAGCAGTGAATGAAAAGTTATCCAAACTTTGAGGGGGAGCGGGGCTCCCATAAAGAATTGCTTGGCTTTATTTACCATTCTTATTTTTTAACCATATGAGTATAAACAAATGAGATGATCATTAGTTGCTGACGAATGTACTGAGTGACAAAGTTTAGTCACTAAAGCAATTATAATACAAGCCAGGATGAGCATGCAAAATGTGTGCATTTGCGAGTGTTTCTGCCTCAGATGATGATTTCATGAATGATATTTGGCTTTCCCCTGTTCCCTCTGTAGCCCATAGCTCACTGTGGTGGGTTTCTTGGATTTACTATAAAGGTTCTGTTCGCACCCTGTGGGTTGGGTTAAGAATTAGGATTTATGCATTTACTTCTACTGCTGCATTGTTTATACAGCTTTGGTTTAGTTTTGATCCCTTTTTTTTTGCCTTTGAGGCTCTTCCACAGTGTCAGCTGCTGACTGATAGTAGGAGAACGGCCTCGTGGTGTGAATGAAAGGGACCTAGCGGTTGGTAAACAGAGATAAGGAATAAATAGAGCACAGGCAAAAGGAGATAGTTCTGTGAGAGCCCAGATTGCCGCCAGTCTGTTCAAGTGAGATGCAGTGCCTGTCCTTTTCCCAGATTAAATTAGTGTGCGAAATCTCCAGTGACCTCCTCCCCTTCTCCCCATACTCTTTAGCCAAGCTGAACAGCCTCTGCTGTAAAGTATTCATTTTATCCAGGGACAAGTTGGACAATAGAACTCTCCCTGATACTTATGGACAGCTGTCGTCATTCAGAGGGCTTTTCAGCATTTTCATTTTTCATAGGAGTTAAAAGGGTTTATGCCTTGTAACTGAAGAGAGGGTAGAAATACAGAGATGCCAACTCTGAGGTTGCCTGGAAAGATGGGAGGTGGGGGTGGAAATACACCTTTGCCAACCTGTGAAAAAGCTGCTGCTCATCTTGTTGTTTTGCTGTTTCTTAAAGGGATTTTAGGATGATAATGTGGTTACACTGAAGCATGAACTGGATGGAGGAAATAACAATAAAGTGCAGGAACATGCAGGGTTTCCAAAAGTTATTGCAATTATTAAAGGTCACCAGTGCAAACCTTACAGAGTGTCCCATCTCATTCTTCCTCATATTTTTTTTGCATTTAAATCTGCTGCCTTTTTCATTCAACAAACTCCCAAGAAACATTAAAGCCTCATGAGATACCTCTGTGGTCTCATTTTTTATTTTTTTTATTTTGTGATTTACTGCAAATATATTCAGCATCTGACTGATTAAATAGACCTTCGGCAACCTTGAGGGTCACTGTGTAGAGTATGTACATAGAAAATGCATCAGCCCATTGTACCCTGGCAGCTAATGAGATTGGTCGTTAAGTAAATGACACAAAGCCTACAAAAAAAGCTTAGCAGCTCACTAGAGTATCACAGAGTGTCCCTGCACACCACACAACGACACAAACACTGGACTAACCTAGCCCACCCCTGCTTTATTCTACATCACTGCTTCCCTGATGTCAGCGCGAGAGGCAGAACAAAGGCTAAAAGGCACACGGTAAGTCAGTCTGACAATTATGCCCTGGGGGAAAGGAGAGCAAATCTTAGCCTAACCATAGCTTGAAAGTCCGTTTTGGACAAGTAGGTCATAATGAAGGGATTGCTTTTGTGCCACTTCCGAACAGGGGCGGGGGTGTCTGTGGAATCAGTGCCTTTTTCTCTGTGTGTCATCTTTACAAAAGTTTTGAATTTCTAAAGTAAAGCAGAATGGAATGCTCAGTGAACTTAACGTTGCTGTGACTTAAGAGGATGCTGTGGGAAGAAAGGCATTCTATGACAGATCTGAATACAGTAAGCACTATCACCAACTTTACAAGAATCCACTATTTTTCTAGCTTTTTGCAGGACCAAAATCTTTTAAAGATACACTATAGAAATAACTGTGTATTAATTTCAGATTTCAACCTCCTTCTCAGCTGCTTGTTTCCTTGAATAAATGGCATGACATTTAGAATGATATGTACCAAAATGAAGCTTTTTATCATTTTGGATGTTCAGACACAGTATTAAATCATGATGTATTTTGCTCTCAGTTGCCCACTTGCTTTTGCTGAAAATAAAGATGTGAAGATGTATTGATTGCAAGCATAACACCAGTAGCTGTTTTGTTTTTGTTTTGGTCTTAAAAAAAATACATACAGAGGAAAATAGCTGTGGTTGCCTGTTTATGTGATGTGTATGTACATTAGTGATGACTGGGTTTAGCAGATCAAAGAATCCCTTTCATACACTTCTCTTTTTTTATTCTGAAAAAAAATGGCAACAGGAAGTTGCAATGAAGTCTTGCTTATGCACCTTAGATATTTTCTGCTAATTTTACCTCCACATGTAGTTACAAGTGTCAGGGAGGGTATTATGTGGCAAATTATAGTTACAAGATATTTCAAGTGAATCTCATATTTTCTTCTTGCTAAAATATGTTGATGACAGTGATAATCAGATAATACATTTTCCTTTGATAAACATGTTAAAATATACAGACCAGAGTGTTGTTTTTGCATTATCATGTCCTACAATCTTCCTTTCATAATTTAGAAGCTACTACATTTTGGAAAACAAAATTGCTCATGTGATTTATAAAACTGAGTCAGAATAATCAGATTATTTATGCAAACTTTTCTCACTCAGCAAAGGTTTCCTAAATTGTAATGCATTTACTTGGTCACTCATTTCAGCCAAACTTACCTGCAACTATTTACAGGTACTGGACATTGTAACCTAAAACTGCAATCCAGACTGCAGTGAAGTTAACAACAATTTTGGCATAGATAACAGAACACACACAAAAGGTGTAATTTGTGTGTGACATTTGTCACAAGCCAGTTGCTGTAAGTTTATATTCTCTAAAGAACATTTTAAAAGTTAAATTGTAAAAAGTGTCAATAGCATGATTAGCAATCTGTACATGGCTAGTACCAGGTTGTTCATCTGCAACTGTGCTTTACACCTTCAATTTTTTTCTGCTTGGACAGCTGAATGAGAAGTGTGTGAACACTTGATAATTATGATTTTACCATATGTTCTTAGAAGTGTATATCCCAGTAACATATATGTTTGTTTAATTCCCTAAAACGTGGAATACAACTGTTTATTTTATTTAGTAACAGCTATCTTGAGAGAGTAAAAGTATCTAGTAAGCAATACTAAATTCGCTACAGAACATGAAGTATCAGCTAGAGTTTTATTTTGAACTTTCCTAATTAACATTAATGCGTAATTCAATTTTCTCTGCAAGGTGATGTTCTTACCTATAGACGTAATCTTTTTTCATTAGGAATTTTCATAGAATCATCATGTGGTTCTTACTGTGTTGCTTTTGCATTGTAGGCACTTTTAAACAATGGTGTTTACCTTAGTTAAGTTTAGGCACCTGTAAGTTACCCAGCCGCTTTTCATGGTCATGTGTTGGTTAAACTTCTTGTCATGCTTTCATAAGTATTGTACATACAATTTGCATCTAGAAAAATCATACACACCAGACCCTTATGATAACATTTTAAAAGTCTAATGATTTCCATAAGATCATCACTTTCCCACCCCAAAAACATGTCCCCTTCCCAAAGACAGATAAACAGAAAACGGTTCCTGCATTAGTTTAAAGACCGGCCATCATTTTATAACTTTTCATCTGGGACAAAACATAGTGCTCAAAAACTACTGTGGCAGGAAGATGCCCCACCATGGCTAAGGCAACCCAGCAGTGCCAGCTCACATCAGCGTATATTTTTATTTCCTAACTTTGTGAGTTTGCTTTATTGGGTCATTTCCCTCCTCCCCCCAACACTGAGATTTTCCCTATTTTAATTTCACAAGCCTGAAGCTGACAAGTGCTTCGCAATTTTATCCAAAACAATCTTTTTCATGACAATTACCAACAGGCTGGCATACTAGTGTAGCTTAGTGACATGCAATGTACCAAATCATAAGGTCAGCAAGTTGCAATCTAAATCTCCGGGTTGGCATCTGATTGTGTAAATGAAGAGTGGATTCAAATACAGATGATCCTGCCCCTCCATGTTTGTAAACAGCATTTGCTGATTGCATTAAAAACCCAAAAAGTAGTGCCGGGTTTTAAGGGTCTAATCAACTGCACTGAACTTGAAGAACTTTAACAAATAATATTTTGTGGTTGTAAAATATAACCTTACAACTCTCAGCCAAAATGAAAATAAAATACATCTTGTCATGTCCAGGGAGATGGTGATGGGGAAGACCTTTGCCTCAGACCCTGGAGAGCCGGAGTTTGTCACATGAAACCAGGCTGAGAAAGTGGGAAAATTACTTGAACCTGTATAGAGCAGCTGCCTGTATTTCTATGCTCTAAGTTACTTTTGGACAACGAACTTTTGAAACAGCTAAAAAGCAAGATCTTTAACTATGGCAAAAGCTTGTTCTCAAAGTTAACTTTTTATCATCTTTTCATTAGCTCTTGGTTTTGCTCTCGTAGGCCAACAAATTGAAAAGATACAACTAAGTTTTCCCAATCACAGACATATTTCTAAAATATACTTTCATTTGAAACCGTGTGAAAGTTCCCCACGGTGCCATTGATGACCCAAAAAAGTTTGTCTTTGAAAGCTTACTGCAGTTAAAACTTTATTTCCTACTTTTTTCATGATGCAACAGGAAATGTATCACCACATAGCAATCACCTATATAGAACAGACACCCCATCTCTACCTACTGTTATCAGGATACCCATAAAGCAGCTGGAATGGCAGGACAAAATAGTAATACCGGTAGTTCCAAAGGCACTGTTATGGACTATCAGGTCAATTGACATGATACAGAGTACTAGTTCTGTTGATTCTTGGGGTCTCCTCACCCCCACAAGCCACTTTAAAAGCGATCAAAGAATTATTTGCCCTGCCAGCATCAGATATGCGATATTAAATGAAATAGTTTGCATTCTCAAAAAGTGCATTTATAGACCCAAACAGATATTTACAATGTCCAAATACAATCTAACATTTAAATGGGACTTTCCTCCCCGAAGGAGACTATGTTTTCAGAGTGCTGAACAAAATTGTACTTCAGTGACATTTTCTTGTCCCTTAATTATAGTATGAAGATATAAATCCATTTGCAAACAAAATTGCCCTTTTTCTAAATTATGTATTTTCCGCTTGTAAAAATAGCCAAGCAATTTAAACATATTGTGGTCTTTTGCATTTGTCTCTTGCAGCCAGATCCTAAGCACATTTACTTAGAAGTAAGACCCACTGAGTTTATATGAGGCTTTCCTAAAGAACGTGTGAATAGAATTGCAGCTTCTTATATGATACCTATAAGATGCATCACAAAACACTACAAATCTGATCACCCAGAATTTAATATAAGTATGAATGCTAGGTTCTTGTTACCCATCTACGTTTCATATTAACATCAGAATAATTCCAGAAAACATACATATTTCTCTATCAGGACATGCAATAAATATGTTCAATGTCAAAAAAGGAAGGGTTTAACAATTAATTTTTCATAAATAAATTATAGTAATAATATCCTGTTTTCAAAAACAGACAAAAATTACCATCCAATACAGACGACAAGCTACTAGAAGCTGTGCAAATTTTGCTGGATGAAATTCCAGAGCAACAATCAAGTGATCATTCGAATATGCCATTTTTACCAGATTTTGTCCAGCTAATCATGGCTTTTGTACAAATGACATTTCCACTACCATAAGAAGCAAACATCATAAAGTAGACTAGATGAATTACTGACTGAGTACGATCAAAATATGTATTCAGTAAAAGATTACCCTTGCTAAAGAGGAAAAGTGCATAATGTTTAAGTTTGTGGTCAACTTGTTTGAGCGGAGCTTTAGCTGCTCTGTATGTGAACCATCGCTCTCAGCGAAAAGGGTTAAAGAAAACGCATTCTGTTGCATCTGCTTATTAAATCCCTTACTTTAGTAGAAATTCAAATTTTGTAAGATTATTCGTTTTATTGATGCATATAATTATAATCACAAGCCATCTGCTGATTTGGCAGGCATGGTTAAAATCTCTAACTCTCATAACCTTTCAAGTACAGTGCCCTTGGGACTCTATTTCACTTTTATATTTTGGAAAACACATATGAACAAATAAGAGAGGTCATCTGCCGAAAGTCAGACTTGTTAAAAATCCCTCTGTGCTATAGAACCTGGGCCTAAGCATAAAGAAAGTATCCACCCCTCCCTAAGTATTGTGTTTTTGGTTTTTTAAAATTCTATCTCCAGGAACAGATTATTCTATCATGCAGTTGGGGAATTTGAATTTTTGCTAGGGATTAAAGCTCTTTTCTCTCACTCTTGGGACCATGGTTCCATTTTTAAACTAAAAGAACAAATATTGCTCAGTTTAGTTGTCACAGGTGATTGAAACACATTTGACCTTGCCTGTTTTGTGTGTGTGTGTGTGTGTGTGTGTGTGTGTGTGTGTTTGTGTGTTTGAGAACTGGTACCGCAAAGCAGCTAAAATACTCAGCTTCAACTGAAAAGTCCCAGGTTTGGATCTTACAATGAATTCAATAAATGTCTTTAGTGAAAAATTCTGTCTCATTCTTCTATCTGCAACATTATTCACCTTATAGTGAAGTTCTTTGAACAATTATTATTATTATTATTATGCTTTTAGAAAACTGTCTTTTGGTCTTTAACAATGCTTCTGTTTCTTATGGGAAGAATAGGTTGTACATTTTGTCCTAATATCTGCCTTTCACCATGAAGATCAGAGGCCATTACTTTACTTTTGAAGACTAGACTTGGCAATACACAAAATGTAGCACCTCATCAATATTCCCTCTGGCCTCCCTTAACTGTACACATATTTGTGTCATGCTGGCCACTTGCCTTTGTTTGTCAGGGGTCATCCACTCTGGCTTCTGCTGGGAAGGCAACAGAAAGTTTGTGGGTGATCAAACTTGAATGATACTGGAATTATTATTTTTACCTGAATATCCTGAAACATGGAGAAACGTTGAGGGGTGGGTGAGGTAGTGAAGTGACTGAAGTTTACAAGTGCAAAACTTGGAGTACATTAAAAGTGCTGTTTCATATTAAAATACTGTTCCATATTCAATTCATCCCAACATAATGTTGTCATACTTTAGACCTGTTTTGTTATAATTCTCAATGTATCATAAGCTGAAACTTTGCCTTCTGTTTAATCAGTAATACATAAAAGGGATATATGCAGCATGCGTATCGCTTTGCACCTTTTGGGAAGTTTGATTCTTGCACCACACCCCCATTTACAGAGAAACAGGAGGTGAATGCACATGTTTGAAAGTGTCTGCGCAGCTGAAACAAGGGAAACTGGCTGAATGTAGCTCTGGTTTATTTTGCAACCAATTAAGTACGACATCTGTTGAAGCACAGGAAACCAAGGCTCCCTTCCCCCCTTTCATAGAGTTTTTTGAACTGTTTGTCTTTCATGTGGTAATCACAAATGATCATCTAAGAAATCAAGACGATGGTGTACCAAGTTAATAGAAACTATTTTAAAAGGCTGTGTTTGTGAGGATGGGTTTACTGGGCGTAGAGAGCAAAACCAAATACTCAGGCACAGAAATATCATGATCACCCACTAAAATGGGCATTGTCATCAGGCTATAATCATAGAGCCACTTACCTGGGAGTAAGTCCCATTGACTTCAATGGTGATTTTATTTTTCTTACACCTGTATATCATCTTTCTTCTATCATGGAATCCATGATAGGTAGTATTTATGGGGTTCGCAGACAGTCAGCCATCCAGGCACTGACCAGACCCAAACCTGCATAGCTACAGCAAGGTGGTGGCCTCATGTTCCTTCAGACCATATCCTCACCATGCAGTTGATGCCACAGGCAACATTTTTTTAAGCACAGTTAGTTTCTGTTTGTGGTTGCCTGTAACACATACATTGTGCATGCAAGAAAGGTTGCTACTTGTTATTTATAGCACAGTTCATACAAAGTTTTGGGCAGAGCTCTGGCATACACACAAAAGTTCCACATAAGTAGTAAGTTCTGGGCCTTATATCTTATGCACCCTTACAACAGCAAAGGTGGGTCACTCTTATTCTGTAGGAAAGAAAGATGAGATAGGATTAATCAATTGTACTCAGTAAACTCTTGGCCCATGAGTTGCAAATCTAATACGTTCAAATAAGAAAGGAAGGAAGGAAGGAAGGAAGGAAGGAAGGAAGGAAGGAAGGAAGAAAGAAAGAAAGAAAGAAGGTATCTTGTTCATCAAGCTCATAATCCTGTCTCCAAATGAGCTATATAAGGAAATTTTTAAAATCTATAGTAGAGCAATACCTTTATTAGGCTAACCAAAATGTCACCCCAAAAAATGAGCAAGCTTTTGAATTCTTGACATAATAAAAGTATTGCCGTACTTTGGATTTTACAATTTTATCTTTGCTTTTTGTGTAAGGAAGTTGCATTTTCCAGCTTTCCATTAGTCATGGCCTTATTAAGATAACCAGGGAAACTGTCTTGAAACAATCCCTTTCTAAATCAGCAGACATCAAGGGAAAATAGTTTCACTCTTAGACTACTCCTGACCATATATTTGGAAAGTGGATCTGTGGTGGTGTCTGAAGTACATGTACTCTATGATCACCTGTTGCTTCTGGAGGTATTGTCAGAAATAGATGGGGTGTGGCTACAGGCTGAACTCAACCCCTAATTGTAGTCCTTGAGTATTTACTTTGGTGCAAAGAGAGGAGTGTAATGGCAGGAGATACTGCTTTAAAATGAAACAAAATCATAAGTAGGTTGGACTGTGATTGCATGGGATTATAGTCTCATGGAGTCTGCAGATGAGAGAAAACTGGCATGTTGCCTGACACACAAAACCAACCAATACCATTGAAACACATATTGTAAACGTCCTCCTCCCATGTGTGTGCCCAAATTTGTCTTTACTGCACATGCATGGTGTCGAGTTTCCATGCCCCATCTACATTTCAAGCAGCTGTGGGTGGGTGGCATTCATAGAGTGATGGAGGCAAGACATGAAAAGTTCCTGTAAATTTCCATCTGTAACAGACATCTGTTGTCACAGCAAAGCATCAAGTAGTAGACTTAGTAATGTGTAAAGAAACTTTCCCTTTAGCTGAGATTAAATTATATTACATTTTAGAAGTGCATTAACAGGTAAACACAGGCAACCTGATTTTCAGGCGGTGATACTGTCTCCTGCAGGATCTTTGTTATTTTATTTTTTGCTATAATGCTGCTGTTCTTAGGTGATTTATTTTTAAAAAAAATTGCTGGATATTTCATAACTTTCTCTTTTAACTCATTTTTCAATAGCAGCTTTGGTGGTAGTGGTGGTCCTTTGGGAATGAACATTCAGGATTCAAGTACAGCAGTCAATAAATAAAATTTCAGGGAATTTATTTATATAAACTGTCCATAGGAGAACTAAAAAGCTCTGGAACAAATATCAAAATGTGATGGGATGCTGGATTCAGGAAAATGTGTAAAACTTTTCAACTCTACCTATGTGTTCTGCATCTTCATGGCTTTTATTAACTACACGTGTAAGGAAAAGTTGTTTTAAAGCTTCAGGGCTTTTTCCAAAATCTTGGTCTACTTTTAAACCAAGTGTTAAAGGGAAAGGTAATCATTGCATACTTGAGAGTTTGCATATACATTGGTACCTCTGGTTAAGAACTTAATTCGTTCTGGAGGTCTGTTCTTAACCTGAAACTGTTCTTAACCTGAGGTACCACTTTAGCTAATGGGGCCTCCCGCTGCCGTCACGCCACTGCCGCGCGATTTCTGTTCTCATCCTGAAGCAAAGTTCTTAACCTGAGGTACTATTTCTGGGTTAGCAGAGTCTGTAACCTGAAGCGTCTGTAGCCCGAGGTACCACTGTATAAGTGTATTTTATCTGATCCACCATTCATTGAATAATCTTATTTTTCAAACTCAGAGACCAACTCATGCTTTTCTTTCCCCAAGTCTCTTCTCCATGTAGCTTTGCCACACACAAAAAACCCTTATTTCTTTTACTTAGCTCTGCTGAAGCATAACTTACTGAAGCTTCACTCACACATGAAAGTCTGTCTCTACAACTGTTCCAGAAAGGCTACCTCTGGTTTGTGTTTTGTAAGCTGAAATTTGTTGTCCTCAGTGCAATAAATGAACATTCATAATGCTGAAATTCAGAGCTGTAAAAGATGACGGTAAAATCAGCTGAACTCAAAAAGATTGGCATTTCTGGAGGGGTTTTCTAAGGCCAGGCAGAGAGAGAATTTCATATTTCATTTTTTTCCTCCTCTTGTAACTGAGGTTCATGTCTACTACCCCAACCCAATAATCATATCCATCTCTCCCTGCCCCCCCCGGCCCCAGTATTGCACAGTGTTGACATTTGAATGGAGTAGCTAATCAATATGCATGGTGATAACTTCTGGATGTTGACGTATGGATGTTGACTTCGAGGAAGAACTCTGGCTCAGTGCTAGCATCTCTGTTTTGCCTGCAGAGGGTCACAAGTTCAATACAGGTAGGGCTAGGAGACATTCCAGTCTGTTTCAGGGAGTTTCAGTAAGTTGGTTTCAGTAAGTTGTTTTCAGTAAGGCTTTTGACAAAATCCTCCATGATATTCTTGTGGAGAAGCTGGTAAAATGTGGGCTGGATGAGGTAACTGTTAGGTGGATTTGTAGCAGCTTGGCTGACCCAACCCAAAGAGTGCTCACTAATGGTTCCTCATCATCCTAGAAAAATGTGACCAGTGAGGTGCTGCAGGGTTTTGTCCTGGGCCAATTGTTGTTCAACAGCTTTACAAAGGACTTGGATGAAGGAATTGAGGGGATGTTCATCAAATTTGCAGATGACACCAAACCGGGAGGGGTAGCAATAGGTTTTAGTGAAGAATGATAGTACTGTATCTGAGGAAACACTGAATAACACCTGCGCTTTAGAATCTTAGATGGAAATAAATAAACCAAGAAATGTATAAGGAGCATAAAACTGAAACAGCTTCCCAATGTGTTCTTAGTGATCCACTATAAGCATATGATTGAAATTCCCTTGCTTGTTTTGTATATGGAAGTCCGCTCACCGTTTCTGGCGGGTGACATTGCAGCCAGGCATCGGGGCCCCTGCAGTGATCCAGCGGGGGGCAGAGCTTAACGTTCGCCTCGTTGTTGTCTGAGCAGTGTTGCTTGCATTGGGCAGAGCCCTGCCAAGGGGTGACCCCGCTGACCAATCAGAGGTGTGGCCATGGGAAATTTAAACTGCTGCATGGCCAGGGAGACCTCCTCTTGTGCCCTTTGTCAGATCTCCCTACCCACCCACCCTCTTTTTTTATGCTGTGCAATGACACAACCTTGCTATGGACAAATTTTGGTTGCCATATTGTTGGGGCTGGATAGGAATTTTCCCATTTGGCAAATTGGCACCAGCCATTTGGTTTTCACCTACCTTGTAGCAATCATCACAACTTTGTGAGGTTAGGCATTGGGTAAGCCTTTGTTTGGATGGAGAGGAGGTTGTAGCCTCCACCTGCCCCTCCTCATTAAGGATATCCTGTTAAAGGGATCCGGGGGTGTGGATTCTGTCCAATGCCCACACGTGGACTAGGGTCATGCTGCAACTCTGACGGGGACCCCTTGGGGTGTCCCTATTTGATGCAAGTCACAGGGCTCCCCCTATTGGTGGTTTACCCTTAGATGGAAACCCTGCAGATAAGCGGGAGTTGAAATATAGCCTGGCTTCAATGCCACACCACTCACATCTGTAACCAATAAAGTTGTGGCCTATTTGAACCCATAAACCCAAATACTCATGTCCGTGTGTTTATTATCCACTAGGGAACTGTGGGTCACAGGGTTTTGGCATGCAATTGTATTCTTATTGTGATTCTAATACTTTTACTGTTTGTTAAATTTGTGGTATCACTCTGTGCCCTTTCTTCTTCATTCCATTTGTCACCTAATGATGAGATTTAGCTTTTAGGAATGATATGCCCTCCAGCTACTAGGTAATGCTACCCAATGTGACTTCTCTTGACTCTTTACCTAGTGCACTATCTAAACTTAAGCTACAGCTTTGCTAATGTAAAGGTAAATACATTTCTCATTACTTCTGCTCTCTTCCTCACAAGGGACTTGTGTGTTCCACTTAACCTCTGATTTTTTTATATTTCCAAAATCCAAGGAAGCAGTTGTTGAGGTTTCTTTACCCCAAGAGTCCTTGGTGCAACCTGAAATCTGGTTTGCACTTTACATACTAATATAATTAACTCTTCATAACTTCCCTTGCATTCAATTTTAAGAATGTTACAATCCTCCAGGATCAGGAACAGCATGCCTGTTCAAATTGCAGAGGATTCATACAAATTGCAGAGGATTCATAGATAAGACCATTGCCCTCATATCCTGCTTGTGGGCTACCTTTATGCATCTGGTCAGCCACTGTGGAGAAAAAGTTGCTGCACTAAACAGTTCTAGGATCTGATCCAACATGGCTCATCTTCAGGGCTTTTTCATTATACCCAACTTTTTGTCCATTCCCTCTCCTTAAAAAAAAAAAATCTAGTCTGAAGAATTATTATGAAGAACTCAAAAAGCTTGCTCACTACTTTTTTTTGCATTTTTAAAAATCTTGACCAAGAAATTGACCCATGGTGGTCTTTTTAAGGTACCCTCTTACAAGAATGTATCATCTTCATGATAGCTCTGTATTTCACATAAATGTTCATTTCAAATATTTTAGGGATCTGACAATGATTTGTCAGTGCAGAGCTGCTCAGGAAATGGTAAGGGAAACAGAATTTGTTGGCTAGGAATTTTCTCAGAGCTGTGAATGCAACACTTCCAAGTAAGTATTGCTAAGTGGAGAGTGTTGGAATGAAGTTTAGCAGTGGTAAATGGCTAACACTGTAAATATTTTAATTTAATTTTAACTCTAAAAAGCCAACACCCTTTTGGATTATGTTCTTAGAATGTTGAGAAAGGATGTGGCGTCATGTTTGCACTACCACTTAAATGTGGCTCAGATACTCATTTTTCTAGAGAGCTGTCCAGGGTCTGAAGTGTTCAACATAGCAGAGGAGCTGTCCAGTTTATGAGATGCCGATAATAGAACAGGATATGGTGAGAAATCAACACTGGCTAAGTAACAAATAAGCAGCTTGATAGCTGCCCCACTGCTTTCTGAAGTGTCAGCAAGATCCTGATTCAAGCAAATGTTGAGACAGGTTTTTCTTTCCTGAGTATGGTTTAAGGATGGGCTTTTCCCTCTTGAGTGTGACTTAAGGATGCTTCAAGACAGGCACTATGCCTTTGGTTCTGGGCTTTCACTCAACCCATGCTGCTGCCTCCACTTCTGATTGTGATCTTGGCAAGGTTGGAGCTGGCATCTGGGACAATTTAGGGTTGGCTGGGTCCATTGAATACCCAAGCACAACATTTCTTTGGGTGATTGTTCAGGGTCTGCTGACTCCCTTGAAACCTATAGCTCAGAGATGGGGAATCTGTGCTCCAGCTGATATTGATGGACTGCAGCCCCCATCTCAATGGCAATGATGTCTGAGACTAATGATAGATGGAGTCCCACAACATCTGGAGGGCCACCACTACCCTATTCCAGTCATAAATGGTAGGCCTAGTGACAGGGGCTTCCTCTGGGGCAGATTTTAATCTTGTTCTGAGCTGATCCTGAAAGGACGATAGTGGGACTCAGTTCAGTCCTTTCCATCTGCCCTAGGAGGAAATCCTATTCTTTAATCCAGGACAGGAACAGGTTGTCAGTGGGATGGTAAAGCCCTTTATATATGTTGAGAAGTGCTTTTCTTTATTATACATTTGTGGGAGATGAGAGGGAATGTGGATGAGGGAATATTGATTAATATTTCTTATCCCAGCTTGTGCTAACAAGCTCCAAACTAGCAGAGTTTCTCATCCCCAATAAAGCGCAGCAAAGCGTGGCGTTTAAGTTCCTATGAACTTCTAGAATAAGGCAGATCCTGGCACATATTTCCCCTGGTTCCCTCTTAAAAGAAAATACACGACACATAAGCTTATAAAAGTATAAAGGTTTTACTCACAGTCATTTCAAGCTTCTACAGTCTCAGAAAGGCAGGCTAGCTTAGATTAAATGTATTTACATGTGGAGATTCTCCTTAAGGGAGAAAGGCTCCATGTGGGCCTCTCTTGGCTGGAAGCCAAGAGAGCATCTCCTGAGATGTTGCATCCTCGGAGTCCTGGTGGGAAGAGAGAGGAGAATGGCACAGACCTGTGCACTTTCAGGTAAGGCCACTCCCACTTCTGGTCACACAAAGGAAGTGATCCTCCTCCAGGCACAGGAAACTAGCTGGAGGACCAAGGCCCCTTGTGTACACTCTAGGAATGTTGTGATTGACTGCACCAGTGTTATACATCCCACAACATTACAGTGGTACCTCTACTTATGAGTAACTCTACTTACGTTTTTTTCGAGTTACGAGTGACTTCCGGTAAAACAAAATGGCCGCCGCATCCGAATTTTTTCTACTTACGAAAAGACGTCGTGGCCGCTTTTAATAGGATTTTTTCTACTTACAAATTTTTGACCTGGATGTTTCGACTTACGAATTTTTTCCCCCCAATGCATTCCTATGGGGATACTACTTACGAATTTTTTCTACTTACGAATTTGCATTCGGAACGCATTAAATTTGTAAGTAGAGGTACCACTGTACTTTCATTTCATATCTGCTTTTTGGGAAGAAGGAGTGAGGCTATTGATAGATCAAGTTTTACTAAAGGCCATGGATACATGCAGAAGGATGTAGATCAAAACCCAAAGCATGTGTGTTATTATTACTATTTGCCTCCTTACTTTAGTGCCTCCACTGTTTCATGCTGTTTTGCTCAGGGGGGCTATAGAAACTCTAAGCTGCTGATACAAGTCATTAAGTGTGTGAGGCAGCATTTGTTTTACTACCCTGGCCTCAGCCTGAAGCTGCAAAGCTAACCATTACATTTGTGGTCGACGCTTCCACAAATATAGCACTCCTTTCTTTCTTTCTTACTTCACATGTGTAGTTTCCTCAGAAGGAAGTTGGAGGCAATGTGAAGATGGGAGCTGCCAAATTCAGGTTGCTTCCAATGTTATTCCTACTTGGAGCAGACCCATTGAAAAGAATGGACATTACTAACTTCAGTCCATTCATGTCAATGGGTCTACTCTAACTTAGTTGGACACAACCCATAGCTTCTTGCACTTTTTATTGGATATCACACAAACTAGCATTATCACAAATATACATTTTGACTGGCAAATGTTCTAAATGGAGACTTAAAGTGAGAGGGACTTTCACTTCATGCTGGAGCATATATTTTGCATGAAGAAAGCCCCCAATTCAATCCCTGACATCTCCAGTTGAAAGAGTCAAGGGAGCTGGTTGTTTGAAAGACCTCTGCCTCAGACCCTGTGGCCAGCCAGATTAGATTAGGGGTTGCCAACATGGCACTCTCAAGCACATGTGTGCCCTTTCTATGGCACCTGCAAGGTTCCTTCCCCCACTGAAAGTGGGCTTTAAAAAGCAGTCTGTTGTAGCTAATGGAATAGGTTGTGGAGTGTGCTTAATTACAGCATATTTTGTGGTTTCTCCAGATTCCAGTTCCTATTCAGGATTAAAGAACAGGATTTCCTTCCAGGGCAGGTGGCAAATGTGCTTGTATGCCCAAAAAAGTTTGATGACCCCCTGGAGTTGACAGAACTCAATTAGATATATAAATATTCTGTCCTGGTATCTACAGTAGTTTCCTATGGTTCTAAAATATTTAAAAGACAGAATCTTTGGCATTTTGTTTAGTTACCATCTGCATATGGCTTTCCTGGAAGTCACACATGCTAACTCCTCATCAGAAAGTACTGAAATGGATATCATACCATAAGAAAATAATGTGACTAATATAATATCATTAATCCTAAAATCTCAGGGTGGGGGACAATAAAAATATATGTAAAATTAGTCATTTACAAGCTGATTAAACTAACATAGTTCAGTGTGGTCTAATGTGTGGCCCAAAGGCAGCATGCAGCATTCAAGGCCTTTTTTTGGCAGCTCTCAGCAACATTTGAAACCTCTGCAGCCCTCACACTGCCTTCTCCAAACTGGGTAAGTGAGGCACTGGGCTTTGGAAAGGAGGCATGAGGTTCTGACAGGGTTCTAGAGTCCTCCCTCCTCCTTCCCAAAGGCTAGTTAACACTTTCCCACCTTAGGGAAGAGGGTGGGTGGGCTCTAGGACCCTGCCAGAGCCTCACGCCTCCTTCCCAAAGTTCAGTGCCTTGCTTAGCTGGCTTTAGGAAGGCAGCATGAGGGCTATGGGGGTGTCAAATTTTGGTCCCATTTCCCCCTCCCCATGTGCTCACGACAAGGCAGTGTATTGGCCCACAGGTTCCATGTCAAAGTACTCTTGCGGCCCACTTAGTATGAAAAGTTGGGCAATATCATGAGGAACTGCAAGCATATAAAAATGCAGTTTAATGTTTAAAACAACCAAAAATCTACTTAAAGTGTATTGTCATATATATTAATTTAATTTTCATTTAAAAATAAATAAATTGAATGAAATGGAGAAAAAAGTACATAATTGAGTCAAGCTATTAAAGGTATTGAACTTGAAGACTGCGGTAGAGTATCATAATAAAAACCGTTATAGCAATTTTCATAACTAGATACGTACAAACACTGTCAAAAGAAAAGGGCACAATAGATGCTGTTGGTTCATAATCCTCCAGATTTTGGAAGTTTACCAAGTCCTTTGTAGGCCACTCTTCATTGCTGGCGGGTTACATTTGCCTTGGTGCATCGCAAGTTCTGCAGGCCTCTTTTAAAGCCACGGCTGACCTGCCAAAGGAAAGGGGGGGATCTGGCAATACTAAATGTGATAGACCATCACTACCTTCCTGTGTGTCAGCAGACGAATTGTGGGCTTTAAGCCCCAATTAACCCACATGTTGTACTCAATCACAGGCATTATGCTATTGAATGTATATTAAGAAGCCACCAACTGTTCAGCTATACACTTCCCTCCCACCTTTTGAGCACCCAGGGATATACCTCCAATGTTATACTACTACTAGTAGTAACAAATGGTCAGCTCACACCACTAGCTTCTAAGGAGACCATCAACTGCCTGAGACAACTCTGCTGCATTTTTTCCATTGTAAATTTTTAAAAAAGTATTTTAAACAGCAAATCACCCTGATTGCCTTGCAAGAAACACAGAATATAAATACATCAAATCAATAATAAATAATGGTTTGGAGGATCTGTCAGAGGCCTTCTATGAATGGAAGTGGAGAGGTATTTCCTCTGTTTTTCCTATCCAATGCAGCACCACACACCATCTTCCATCGTGATTCAGAGGGTCCCCATCCTTTGTAGCAGACATTTATGCAGAGTAAAAGAGAAGTGCAATCCTGAGAGCATTCCATTCTGAGAGCAGAACCACTCATGGAACTCTGGGTCCAGCCCCATGCCTGCAACAGAAGTGGGTTTTTGTACACGAGTCTTCAGCCTACATAACACAACTTTGAGTTGGTGAACTTAGATCTTGGGGGGTGGGGTGTAAACAACCAGTGCAACTCTTGGAAGGCTATTGAGATGACAAGTGAAGCAAACATTAATGGTGGATTCCATATTTGTTTTTGTTTGTTTGTTTGTTCTGCATTTGTTGATTCTGCTCTTTCTCTAATGAGCATAAGGCAGAGTGAAAGTTTCAACCATCTCTACTGGTTTCCCTGCAACAACTCTGTGAGATAGGTTGGGCAGAAAGATAATCACTTAATCATAAAACATAGGAAGCTGTGCTCAGATCACTGGTCCATCTAGCTCCATGTTGTCTACATTGACTAGCAGTGGCTTTCTAGGGTCTCATACAAGGGCTTTTCCCAGTCATGTCTGGAGTTGCCAGGCATTGAAACTTCGACTTATGTTATGCAAAGTATGTGCTCCACTACTAGAGTTCAGTCTTTTCCTAAGATACAGGGTTAGGCAGTGAACATGGGCATTTAAACCTGGGCCACCTCGGTCGTAATCTGACACTCTAACCAGTACATGTGGAGACCCATATTATGGGAAGAAAGAAACAATGTATGCAGGCAGAGAATGAGAAGCAGTGGGACTCTGTAGTTGGGAAGGGACAAAGGAAGCAAAGACTTACCTTGTATACCTCTGCCTAGAAACTTTGGTCTTTGGGAGAGGCACTCTTTGTACTGCTGCTATCTTATGTCTACTTTGTACTTAGGTTCATCTTATGTCAACTAAGACCAGGGCCTACAGTGTGGCAGCAACTGTCCTTTAGAATGTGCTTTCAATGAACACTGGGCAGGCAGGCACCTACTGTATTGGCATTTAGTCAGCATTTACCATAGTTCACCAACACTTCCCCTGAGGAGTGATCTGGCTATGTTGATTCCAGCTAAGTTGATGTGTTAATTTGATTTACTGATTTGTGATGTATTTTGTAATTCTTTTATGAATGTTATTTTATTTTATGCTGTTCACTGCGATGATTCTTTTTCTTAATACTGATGGTATATAATTTTTTGCATATAAATAAATAAACACAATTTTTCACATTAACCTTTTTTGTATATGACATGTAATGCAGGTCAGGATGAGACTCACCTTTGTGCATTCATCTGGCCTACATGCATACAGCAGCATGCACTCTGTACTAGATATCCAGGATGTTGATAGGCTGGAATGTGTGCAGAGGACAGCAACCAATTTGATCAAGGGTCTGGAAACCAAGCCTTAAGAGGAACAGATGAGGGAGTTGGGTAGGTTTAGCGTGGATAAGAAGAAACTAAGAGGAGATATGATAGCCATCTTCAAATATCTCAAAGGCTGTCACATGGAAGCAAGCTTGCAGATGGAGCAAGCGAGTTTTCACCTGCTCCAGAGGGTAGGACCCAAACCCACAGCTTCAAGTTTCAAGAAAGGAGATTCCAACTAAACATTAGGAAGAACTTTCTGACGGTAAGAGCTATTCAACAGTGAAACAGACTCCCTCAAGAGGTTGTGAACTCTCCTTCATTGGAGCAGAGGTTGCATGGGTATCTGTCATTGATGCTTTAATTGACATTCCCTTTCCACTCTACAATTATATTATTCTATGGTTCCATATAAGTGCATGGAGGCTTGGGGATGGTGCCCACTGGTGCAATCCTGACCCCCCCCCAAATGCTTATTTTACATGACTTTTCATCTGCAAAGCCTTCTTATGCAACATATTCCACATGACATAACTTTCTACTGTATATTCATTCAACCTTATCTGTAAAATAGTCATATATCACTTTAAGGAAAAACCTGGCTTGGATACGATAAACCTCCAGAAGTGCAGATTTCCACTAGGAAGCAACCACAAATAATGCCCCTCTCCTTTCTCCCACTGTTCTTACTCGATATATGGAGGACAGAATCAGGGAGATGGCCTTGATACATTCTGAGGTATGCAGGGTCCTAGCCATTTAATTAGTGAGCAATTTTGCTTCTGTTAAGATGGTGACAATGAACCAGTAAAATGCTTATTTGCCACATTTTCACAAGTACACTTAAACATCTACCTAGCACAGCTTTTTCCAATTGCGAGGGTAAACACCTAGAACTATCTGTAGTCCACTCTGATAGTTTGCTGCATATTTTGCAGATAAAGTCTTGTCACAACCATTTTATTTGGGTGCTCCGTTTATGTCAGGGTCTGTACCAGCAATCAGCTTAGCATCCATTAGTCACAGTTGCTTGGGTGAGTTTTCAAATTATTAACCCTGAGGATGAACTTAGGAAGGTCTGTGCCGTAATATGGCTGCTCAACTCTTGAACTTTCTAATAATAGCAAGTTGCTAGAGGTCAACAGATTTCTCATTCACTGAGGGATCTGTTCCTGTTTTCCTGAAGGAGGTATAATAGATTTGTGACCATCTAGTGACCTAGGTAATTATAGACCAGTCCTGATTTTCCATTTTGGGACAAGATGGTTAACAGGCAGTGGGTGACTAGGTGCACAGTATCTTGGGTGAATCTGCTTAGCTGTATCCTTATCAGTCAGGTTTCTGACCAGCTTTGGAGTTAGAAATTTCTTTGCTCACTGTGGTGGCTGGGGCTGGGAGTTTAGTCCAAAATGTCTGGAAAGCACCAGATTTCCCATTCATTTCTGGGCCCAATTAAAGCTGCTCACATTTGTGTTTAAAGCCCAAATTATTTAGCCCCCAAATCCTCTGCAGACCCACTCAGATGTTACGATCAGCAGACGGAGGCCCTCTTTGTAGTTCCATCCCCTTCAGAGGTTTGAGAGTGTGTATCCTTGGAGAGGACACTAGTAGTATACTATGCATAGCTTTTGCCAAAGTGACAGGTGCCCCACCCCTTTGAGGTGTCAGGTGTAATTTGAGACTTAAGCCCTGCCCCCTCCCTCCCTTTCGCTCTCTTAGTATTTCCCTCCCTTCAAACCCATTTTAATTCATTCCCTCTTTTTAATCCCCCTTTTTGTTGGGCTCCTCTTTTTATTTCATTGTCTCCCTGCCCCCATGTGAGAATGTATGGTGCCTGTGCATTCTCCAAGAGCTGTAGTCTGTTCTGAGCATTTCCTGCAATGTCCAAGGTTCAAGAACAGGGGAAGAAGCATACCTACCTGCTCCTACCTGTGTTGCAGATTCTAGAACAGGGGTAGGCAACCTAAGGCCCGTAGGCCGGATGCGGCCCAATCGCCTTCTCAATCTGGCCTGCGGACGGTCCAAGAATCAGCATGGTTTTTACATGAGTAGAATGTGTCCTTTTATTTAAAATGCATCTCTGGGTTATTTGTGGGGCATAGGAATTTGTTCATTCCCCCCTCCCCCCCAAAAAAATAGTCTGGGCCACCACATGGTCTGAGGGACGGTGGACCGGCCCACAGATGAAAAAGGTTGCTGACCCCTGTTCTAGAAGGTGGTGCTGGGAGACATTTGTTTTCTCCCCTAGGCAGTGTTTTTTCCTTAAAAAAATAAAATGTTTAGGGGTTACTATCATTCCATATGAGACTCAGGAAACACCGTGACAGGAAATGAGGCTGCCATCAGGGATAGCAACGGAACTGACGATTCACCGTGCTAGAGAAGAAACTATTTTGTTAAAAAAATTAGTTTCTTCTCCCGTTAGATTCACAAAATGTTTAGGGGTATGCGTACACCTGCCCCCCCCGAAAAAAGCACTGCCCCTAGGAGTTAATCTTGTTAAGCTCCTCTCTGCCCAGTATTGTCACCCCTGCTTTTTGATATGCACATAAAATCAGCGAGAGACATTGCTGAGTAAGCCGTGTCATTAGCACACGTGTGACACCCAGCTCCATTTCTTCTTTTTATCTGAGCCAGGTGTGGCAATAGCTTACCTGAAGGAATGTCTGCAAATGGTGATGTATTGGATAAAGGTGAACAAAGTGATGCTGTATCTAAACAAAAGAGGGATTATGCGAGGAAGAATCAAACATATACCTTTCAGGGGAATTGCCTATTCTGGGTGGGGTCACACTCACTTTTAGGTGTCAGGACAGGTGAACAGTTTTTGAGTACTTTTGGATCCAGCTCTGCTGCAGGATGCCCAGGTAGTGCTTTTACAATAGAAAATATTGTGGCATCTTAAAGACTAACAAATGTGCTGCAGCATAAGATTTAATGGACCAGAGTCTACTTTATCAGATGTACAAAAGTTTATCTCAAAACAAATTTGTTATTAAGATGCCACAAGTCTTTTTGCTGAGTTTTCTGCAATGGAATAAACTGGCTACCCCTCTGGAACTAGGTAGTGCTTGTTGCCTGAAGTGCTTTTTATAGGCTTCATCTCATTCACCGACTGCACCCGCAGCTACAACACAAAGACCATGCTACTGGCACTCATACTGTGGTGACATCCAGATTTGGCTACTGTAGAGTAATACATCTGGGGCTGTCCTTGAAGATGGTCCATACATTTTAGGTGGTTCATGATGCAGCTGACTGGGGGTGGAATTGAAAGCTGCCAATGGCCTATGTTATCTACCTTGTTTCCCCGAAAATAAGACACTGTCTTATATTTATTTTTCCTCAAGAAGACACACTATGGCTTATTTTCGGGGGATGTCTTATTTTTATTACGTCAGTTGCTGCCTGTCTTCTTAACCACTCTGCGTCGGTACGCTGCATAGCCATGCCTATCGCTATGGCTTATTTTCAGGGTATGGCTTATATGGCGCAAATGCTTAGAAATCCTGCTACGGCTTATTTGATGGGTATGTATTGTTTCCGGGAAAACACGGTATACCCGGTATGTTATGCTATTAATATTCTCCTTTTCAGGCATGATTCCCCCCACACACACACACAAAGTTTTTTATAATTGAAATTGCACATAAAAGTATTATATATATATTATATATAATATAAGTATTATTATATAATAATTATATTATATTATATTATATTATATTATATTATATTATATTATATTATATTATATTATATTATATTTAATATAAGTATTATATATATATATATATATATATATATATATATATATATATATATATATTGGGGGGGGGTTGCTGCCACTGATGTCATCAACCAGATTCTCCAAACTCTTCCCTTCAGAGGGAGTGGACTGAAGGTGGATGACTGTTAGCAATGGATGGGCAGTTGGAATGCCTGGGAGTTGATGGAAGTGCAGGGATCTGCCAGGGCCACATCCTCTGAACGCACCCTAGATTCCAGAGTAGCACAAGTCTTAATCCTGACACCTTCCAACCAAACCATTTGTCTAATTAGGAACAGTTTTTTTAAAAGAAAGTCTAGCCCTTATAGAACTGAGATATTTGTTTGTTACTGTGTTATGAATGTTGTGTTTTTATACTGTAAACCACACTGTGATTCTTGGATGAAGAGCTGTATAGAAATTTAATAAAACAAACACACAAACAAACAAACAAACAAACAAACAAAACCACAGTCAGGATTAGTATATAGGAGAAGCAATGATAGTAGCAAAAAGCAAAACATTGTTCAGGAATGGAATTTCCTGATTCCTTCTGATGCTGTTTATTTTCTCTGGACCAAAGTGAGAGATGCCCAGAGAAAACTATGGAGAAATCAAGGATTTCATGTACCTGGGATAAGGGGACAGGTTGCCCCCTCTGCCTTTGTGCTTTTTCTAAGTCAGGTGTTATTTTTGTGGAAAATAAATGTTTTCTCTTTTTTAGTATTTAAAACTTTTTAATAGTGCTGACGACAACATAGTCAATTACCCCCATATTGCATTGTTGTGTATTGGGTGGTGGGGTGGATGTGTGTGTGTCTGTGTGTGAGAGGGAGAGACATACAACAACAGTGTAATATAGATTACTGTTAATGTAGGAGGTTAGAGGTGGGCCTAAAATCCTCCATATGGACCAGCTGCTTATTGCATCTTAGTTACATGCAGATGCCTTCTACTATTGTGAGACATGTGCAAAGGAGTTGCCTGTTTAAAAATTTGCATAATTAGCAAACGTTTTGCATAACATGAAGATTAAGCTACCTGGATTTGGTGAACTGGGATATGTCCATCCTACATATGAGGGCCACCAGGGGGCACTGAGAATGTGAAGAGGGGCACAGGATGCAGCAACAGACCCCACTCTTGACCTCCATACACCCATCAACTCTTGTCAACAAACATACCCAAGTTCTTTCTTTGTACAGAAGGGCCAGTGAAGGCCTGGGTGGCAGAGGTAGGACCTACCCTAATGGTGCTAAAGCCTTCCATGCCAACCTTTGCCAACCTGGAACCCTCCAGATATTTTGGACTGCAGCTCCCATCAGCCCCAGACAGCAGGTTGGCAAAGGCTGCCCCATGCATTCAGTAACCCTAGACTCCTGATGCCCGCATAAAGACACGTCTGCCATAAAGCCTTCTCAAACTATTTTTACATGGCATTTTACATTGCCTTCTACCATGCAGATATAATCACCTCTTCATGTGCCAGTGGATGCTGCAGTACTTGAAAAAAAATACAGGCAGGAGATTCCCAAAAGCTGTAAAGCTATTGGATTTATGCAACATCTAAGCAGTGGTAAAAATAAAAAATTAAAATGCAGGGGCAGTCATTTGACTGTTTGTTTGTTTGTTTTTTGCCCCACTCCTTTGTCACTGCGCATGCACATTGTATAGGTTTTCTATAAAAAATTAAAAAAGGGTTGTGGTACTTTTTCCTTTGTAAAATCATTGCACAACAAACATCCCCAATATATAAACAAGGCTTGAGCTCCTGTGTTTGTCCACAGCTAGAGCTACAGATGAACACAGTGTAGTTGTGTGATGACAGGAACAGCTGACTCATTAGTAGAGAGCAGTGAAAGGTAATTAACCCTGGGAAAAGTACAGCTGCCATGCGAGCTGTTCCTTTCTGTAGGATCTGATTAGAAATTAGTGTTAAACCACTGATTCTTTTAAAAAATGTCATTGATAATTCACTTTCACTTTCAGGTGTGGCCCCCCGAAAAAGGGCCTGGAATGGTACTTGCGGTGTCGTCAGGCTGCTGTTTTTAAAAAGGTCATTAATCTAAAAAAAAAAAAGGGAAAAAAAGGCTGTTTGAGAAAACACCACACACCTGTTTGGCTCCCAACGGAGTTTTCTAATTATGATCACTGAATGTTTTGAGGACACACTTAAAATCTGTGGACAATGTGAAGAACGCTTGAAACGATAGATAGACAAATACAGATTAAGTAAGGGAATTGTTCTTTCAAATGAAGGAATTGGTGTACTTTTACGTTGATCGTGTAGATTGTTTTTAGCATCTGCTGGAAATCATTTTTTTTACTTGTCTTTATCTTATCTTTATAAACAGCCCAGTATTGGGGATGGCTTATACAGATGTTGCATCGTTAAAAGAAGAGTAAGTGAAAACAGGTTGCAGCGGAACTAAATTTGACATAGTATATATAAAACCTTATTTGCCTTATTCTTACTTCATCACAGGCTTTAACAGTATTTGGGATAACTTGTACCTGTTTTCTTGTGTGGGTTAATTGAGAGGGATTGTTTTCAAATATGTAACTGTGTTTCTAGCCAGTGATATTTGCAGATACATAATCTGTAACCCTCACTCTATCAATGGTGCAGCTTTAGAAATTGTTGGCTGTAGGGTTTTAGGGTCGATAAGAAAGATGCAGTTTTCAAAATACATTTTTGAACACCATTATGGGGCCCGAGATACAAGATGGAATCAACACAATTTAACCAGTTTAACGTGGCAACTGGTATAGTGACAAGTTGTATATGTTGGTTACTCTTTGTTTTGTTTTGTTGTTTTTAATGCCTTGAAAGGCAGGTCTTGGGCAAGTAGTGAGAACAGGATTCATGTCTTCCCAGAAAACATATAAAATCAGAGTTAAGTCTGATTGTGCAAGGCTGTAGTCTCACCGTGAACCTGTGACATGTCAAATTATTCAGGAGCCCAGTCATGTTGCTTGAACTGGGCCCTCAGAGCCTCAAGAAACTCTCCTAGACTAAATGTCTTATATATTCCAATTATAATGTCAAACACATGCATAGCTTATGCATGGTCATCAAAGATTGTCCATAAGCACAATGCAGTAAATGCTGGGAAGGCCTGCCTCTAACTGTTAGGGCAGTTACAAATCTTTTAGAGGTGGCAGACTGCATTTCACATGGCACTGTTGAATTTAATGAACATATGTGATTTGCATGCTCAAAGATGGCACACTCCTTTCTTTTGTGTGACTCAATCCCCTCCCCACCCCACTCCTTTGGGGTATGTCTGTCATGTCTATTGAAGTAGGAAACCTTTGTTCACAAAGAGGAACGGGACTGTGGCTGAAGCCTGAAAGGAATAGCTTTTTCTTGTTGTTGATGCTGAAGATGAGGGTGATTTTAAGGTATTTCCAGTGCACAAGGCGCTTTACAATTATTTTACTATTATTATTTTGAAACATTTGTCTTGTAAGATCAAAAGTTAGGAGACAGCAGTAAAATAAACTGAAATAATTAGAAGACAAAAGGCTAAGAATTCTTAAGTATCCCAGTGATGCAATGGGTAGAAAAGGGGGGTTCCTCCTCCCTTTCCATTATTTCTTACACTGATAAACCAAGCTTCAGATCCCTTCACGTACATGCAGTTCAATGACTTCAGGCATTTCAAGGTTCTTATCCTGGCCTACCTCAGATGTTTGTTAATCCATGAGAAGAGGTCTTTAAAACTTTTGCACACTGATAAGTGATACAGAACCACAATACCCTGGGATTTCTATAGAATAGCACATGCTTTGCTTCCAAAGCAGTGTTCTCTTCCATCCTAAAGAGCAGGAACGTACACACAGCATATGCACAAGCATGATCACAGGAGAGGGAAATGGTATATTCCTACAAATAAAGTTCCCAGAGATATCCCCTCCCTTTGTAGTGGAATTGTTACAGCTCATAGGGGCATTGCAGCAGAGTCCTAGGACTCGTCAACACAGACACAAATAAAACGTTTTAAATGTGTTGTAAAGTGCAATATACAAATGTGACACTAGGTGGTGACAGTGAGCTATGCAAAGTTCAATGTATTCTTCAAAACGTTTTTTTAAAAAAGCGTTTTCACAGCGTTTTTTATATGTGTGTCGATTCCACCCTAGTTACTGCTATGAGTAGCCTATGGTAGGGCAAGTCCCTACCACTTTCTTGTGGCTGTAGCTGAGCAGGTTCCTGTATTGAAGAGAAAATCTTCCTCCCATCCTTATTTAGGGTTTCTGCTGCAGTGTTGCCACTATTGAATAAGTTAGAAGTAGAGCCTGGTTGGTTGCCCTTTTCACTCTGTGGTAATGAACTGCTGTGCAAGGGCTTCCTTCACATCATCTTCTTCCTACAGTGCAGAGAGCCAAGGCTGATCATCACCATTCCTCACACACTCAGTTCATTGTAGCTGGATATGACAAGGGCCTTCTCATTCCACTTGCCCTGACACAGGGCATCAAAGTGATGGGTGCTTGGATGACAAAAGTATATAAAGGCACACTTTTGTAGATATAGTAAACGTAGACTTCCTTTCAGGCCAATTAGTTCCTGGTGGGAATGGTGAGCACAACATTGACTCTGGAGTGTTTCTATTGATTCCATTTCCTCATTCTGTTTTTTGAGTGCTACTTCATCACTGTTTATTATTGATTATATATGCAGCTCACCAAGCATAGATATTCACAACTTTTCTTCATTTAAATAATACTTGCCCCAGGAAAACTTGGTGGGTTGTGTCACATAGCTATCATACTGGTCATTCCCAAGCATCTAAAGCCTCTGAGTTATTTCATGATACTGGTCACATTTACACCATACAATTAAAGTGCCATGACACCACAAAGAATTCTGGGTAGTTGTAGTTTGCTATAGGTGATGACGATTGTTAGAAGGTCCCTATTCCCCTCACAGAACTATAATTGCCAGAGTTCCCTGTGAAAAAGGATTGATTGGTTAATCCTAGAATTTGTAGCTTGGGGTTGGGCATCTCCTATCAACAGTCAGCTCCCAGAATTCTTTGGGAAAGGCATGACGATTACGGTCCCTTCCAACTCTACAATTCTATGACTTTTTAAAGTAGTATCTTAGTGCTTTAAATGTATGGTGTGAATGTGGCCTAATGTTGTAACCCTCACTATGTCTACTCAGAAGTAATTCTCACTGCGTTCAATGGGCCTTACTCCTGAATTGGACTCTAACCCCAGTACCTTTTTGAAATAAGTATGCATTTTTCTCTTCTTTACAAATTTGGGTTGTTAATTTAGACAAAACTATTTGGTAAGTGTTAGCACATTTTTACTTGAATAAAAAATGTGTGGTAATGAAAGAAATTTTTCTGAAATCACAGGGCTGTTTGCGTATATTTATATTCAAAATATTGCATATTATTCTAACCCAGGTCTTGAAGTTTAGCGATTACTTCAGCAACACACAGTTGCCATAGTTACCCTAGGATAACAGAGAATAAGGACTCAGCTATACATCTGCAAATAAAACGTTTTAAATGTGTTGTAAAGTGCAGTATACAAATGTGACACTAGATGATGACAGTGAGCTATGTAAAATTCAATGCATTTTTCAAAACATTTTTTAAAAAAGCATTTTCACAGCGTTTTTAATATGTGTGTAGATTCCACCTAACTTTTCTTTCTTTGACAACACAGCTTGAAATTAGGAAAAGAGGCAAACAAGCATCAGAAGGTTATTATTTGGGTTCTGGAATGAAAACAGAAGTATTGAAAGTTTAGCATTTCTATAGCTGACATACATACCTGGTTCTCAAAAAATACTGACTTGTATTTCAGCTGTTCACCATCACTCATTCCAAGCAAGGGCGGGAGACTCTTTGGGGATGTAAAATTTCCTACTTTTACCGTAATTGATTATAAAGTTCTGAAGAATCTGTTTAAAACCCCCAGCATCCAAAAGAGGGGAAATACCCAAAACCAGTGGTGACTGGTGCCCATTGGGACTGGTAGGGCATAAAGCAGAGAGACTGAAGGTAGTTGGAGCCAGAGTCAATGAGAGGTGGAGCCAACTAATCCTAGTTTTGCCCCCATCCTCCTCCCTGATGAGTTCTACAAGGGCAACATGGACACCAAGGAGGAGGAGGAGGAGGAAAAGGAGGAGGAGGAGGAGGAAGAAGAAGAAGAAGCTGACAATCAATGCCATCCCTTTGATTAGTTATAAGTAAGGAGGTAGGCAAACAAGGGTTGTCCAAGGGCAGACTGAGCAAAGTGGGGCAGTGCCCCATTTCTCGTAATGGACCAACCTACACTGAACTAAAGCTCTCCAAGGTCCACCTTTATTGTTCATTAATGTATACTACCTCTTTAAAGGCCCAATAGGAGGGAAATGGAATTTATTTTAGTGAAGATGTATTCCAGCTTCAGGATAATCTGCGTGTGTGGTTTAGCACTGAGTTACGCTCTCCACAAAGTGCTAATGGAGGTCAATGTAGCTTCCTTTTACTGTTTATAACCAAAAGAGTTTTTGCATAGTTGACTGCCGAGGACCAAAATGATGTACTTCCGTGTATTTCACCTTCAGCTTGAAAGCTGCAGTGATTAACAGGACTTTTATAAAGTTTCTGTGTAGTTACAAGGACAGCTTCAATCTTCTGTCATTTTTTTGCATTACCTATGATTATGCTTTTACCACCAAAATGCATTTATTTTAAAGGTAACAATACAGACTCGGAGAAGAGCTTATGTTTCATCTATATTTATCAGCACTCACTGTACATTTGTGTCTTCATTACCAGGAAATATTAAGGGACATTGTGCCATCTATTCCTGTTTACAGTTTATTATGCAGAGATAGGAAACACTTAGCATGTAAAATGAATGTAGAAATTATTCCTGGATAGAAACACGGACATTTCCCACTCGTTGGCTCTTTCTCCTCCATCACCGGATCAGAGTGTAATTGTCAGTAATCAGGCCTGCTTGCTGCTGATAAAACCACTCTGAATGCTAGCAGCCTTCTTTGTGTGATGACTCAATTATTCCAGAAGTGCCTCATCAAATCTGCCCCATCAGCTGGGCTAATAAATAAGGAGAAGAAACTGGCCCCCCAAAGCAAATTATAAATCCATTTGCATTAACCATTTCGCTGGTCCATGATCTAGGCAGAAATAAGCATGGCAGATTGTGTTAAGCTTATTTGAATATGTTTATAATGTTTACAGCAGGCACCCCCTCCTTTTTTTCTTTTTTTCTTTTTTTGACACAAGGTGTTGGAACTATCAGCCATGAATAGCATCTAAATGCAGTTATGTTAATTAATGTGAGGCCTCAGGCATCTTTGTGAGATAGTTTGTTGCTTGAATCAGGTGAAAGTTAAACCTTTCTGCAAGGCAAAATATGATCTTGCACAAGGCATTAGAAACTGCTGCAGTGTATTTAAAATAAAATAAAAAGAACGCAAAGGAGGTTGCTTTTTACAGGTGTTGTGAGGACAAGCACAGAGGTGAAAAGGTTTTCTCATTGAGGCAAAGGGAATCTGTTCTCATTGTGTCGCAGCAGTAACTAAAACAAAGTTAAGCCAGGTGTCATGAAACACAGGGAGCAATTGTACTCTGAATTCAGTGTGACAGCCACCATTTAAGAGTAATGGTTAAAGAGTTCGTTGCCTTTGGGATCCACAGGCAGAAATCTTGGCAGTTGGCCCCAGATCATGATGGGAACCAGGGCGGACTCAAGACATTACACTAGATGATGAAAGAACAAGATAGCACTGCCCCTCCTCCCATCCCACGTACAGGAAACTGACTCTACATGTAAAGTTTACTTTGAGACTAGCAAAAGGCTAGCATCCTCCACTGCATCTGAGGCCAACTGGCTAGTTTTAGGGTGATGGACAAAAGGTGGCATGGTATACATAGGTCTGATCCTGAAACAGAGAGGAGTGGTCATGGGAAGCTGCCACTGTTGTCCCTTCAATATGTGCCTGGCGTTATTGCCTCCCTCTGATGGCTGGCCTGGCACACAAGGTCTCCCATGGTTTGTGCTAGACCTAAATCTCCTATTTTATGAGGGCCCCTACATAACAATGATAGGCTACCGCCCACTTGACATGGGCTTTAGTAAGATGCAAGGAAGCCTAGTGTGATCAAGTGACCTCTCCATGTCACACTAGGTATCCTTCCACCTTTCTGAGACCTCTGGCACATGGGAGAAATGGATTGTAGAATCCATCTCAAATGCTGCAAAATCCACTCCAAAATGTTGGGCAAGATGGAATGGATTCAGTTCATTCCATGCACCACTGAAACTTTTTGGAAGTTCATAAATATTTGTATGTTAGATTTGGGACTTTAAAATGCTTGCCCATAGCAAGTGAAATCATATGCTTATTTAAAAAATAATAATATCCAGGGGATTCACTGTACTACTAACAGATTCAGGAGAATAAGTATAATATGTCCATTGTGTCTTTCTTACCATATACACATTTCCAGTTAAGCTACATTTTTCTGAGTATTTACACTTTTGTACTATGTTACATTAAGAAAGAAAGCTGGACCATAAAGAAAGCTGGACCATAAAGAAGGCTGATCGCCGAAGAATTGATGCTTTTGAATTATGGTGCTGGAGGAGACTCTTGAGAGTCCCATGGACTGCAAGAAGATCAAACCTATCCATTCTTAAAGAAATCAACCCTGAGTGCTCATTAGAAGGACAGATCCTGAAGTTGAGGCTCCAGTACTTTGGCCACCTCATGAGAAGAGAAGACTCCCTAGAAAAGACCCTGATGTTGGGAAGGATTGAGGGCACAAGGAGAAGGGGACGACAGAAGATGAGATGGTTGGACAGTGTTCTCGAAGCTACTAACATGAGTTTGGCCAAACTGCGAGAGGCAGTGAAGGATAGGCGTGCCTGGCGTGCTCTGGTCCATGGGGTCACGAAGAGTCGGACACGACTGAACGACTGAACAACAACAACAACTATGTTACATTATATCTTATGCAAAGTCATAAAGTTGGAAATAAAATGTAAAGTTAGCACAAATAATGGTTCAGATTTCTGAACCAGAGTCTGATTGGAACCAATCACAACAGCACCATACGGGGCACAAACTCAGTTTTTGAGATGGCATGGAAGGAACTGTCACATATAGGAAGGAACATGCATTGTGGTAATAAGCTCACATAATTCAAAAAACGGTTCAGTGTTGGTTAATGGTTTCACATTATACATGGGTGTTCCAGAAAGCGGAAGAGAAATACCTGTTATAAAATGTTTTTATTTTCCCCAAACAGAATTATTCCTTTATTTGCCCTTCATTCTAAGGCCACAGGGCAGGTTACAACATTAAAGTGTATTACATTTTTGCATTGCCATGTCTATCGTGATGGTGAAAAAGGGGTCACACTTCCTTTTTAGGGCCATTACTTGGGTAAGGTAAAGGGACCCCTGACCATTAGGTCCAGTCGTGACCGACTCTGGGGTTGCGGCGCTCATCTTGCTTTATTGGCCGAGGGAGCCGGCGTACATCTTCCGGGTCATGTGGCCAGCATGACTAAGCTGCTTCTGGCAAACCAGAGCAGCACACAGAAATGCCGTTTACCTTCCCGCCAGAGTGGTACCTATTTATCTACTTTTACTTTGACGTGCTTTCGAACTGCTAGGTGGGCAGGAGCAGGGACCAAGGAACGGGAGCTCACCCCGTTGCGGGGATTCGAACTGCCAACCTTCTGATTGGCAAGCCCTAGGCTCTGTGGTTTAACCCACAGCGCCACCCACGTCCCATATTACTTGGGTAGCAGATTGCTAATTTTAAACTACAACTTTGCAGGTAGAAATAGTAGAAGAAATTGGTATTTGAATCTAAAAGCAACCAGAGTGTATGCAGATAACAACTCAAGACACAGCTGGGCCACAAGGCCCTCCTAATGAATGGCTTCTTTGATGGGCGCCTAGAGAACTTTCAGCGCATGACAGAGTTGCACTGCTCCTCTATCTCACACTTTTATTTAGATAATTGCTGAACCCATAATGAAATGTGCCGCTTTTTATTTTCTTTTAAGGATTTTTATTGATATATAGGCAACCCCTCCTAAAACCCAAGCAACCAACAAATGCAGCATTTAAAGCATACATGCCATATGGCATGCCCCACCCCTGAACATGTAAGTGGTACAGGTTAACTAATATTAACATATTTCAACTTCCCTCAACAGTATTGCTGTCTAAACACCTAAATGTGTGGACTTTTTGAATGCAACTTACTGTGCATTTGGTTAACATGTAGTCATAGGGCAAATCATGCTGGCAGCTATGTTGACACACATTGAAAATTTGCAGTACACATCGGCCTCATGGACTTTATTAGCACAGCATTGGAAAGAAGAAGGTGTCCTTTCTAAAGAAGATTGGCAAGTGAAACTAATGGAATACGCTGAAATGGCAAAAATGATGATGAAATTAAGAGGAAAAGTTGATAATGAATTTAAGGAAGACTGGAAGATGTTTATTGCATATATACAGAAGCAATGTACACAGGTTAATACATTAGCAGGGTTTTAAGATTACTTGTCATTTTATTATGAATGGATAATAGGGGATTTAAATATGTTACAAACTTAACAATGGACATGCAGTATCTTGATAAAGAATAGAACCAATGAAGGGATTAGAGGGAAGTCAATTTGTTTTGTTTTGCATTTTGTATTTGCATTGTTGTTTATTTTTATTTTTATTATTTTTGGAAAATCAATAAAATGTTATTAAAAAAGAAAATTTGCAGTACACACTAGTAGAGCCCAGCTCTGGATTCTGCTAGTGTGCATTGTCAACTCATAGGGGGATCATGTGAATTGGCCCTATTCTGTGAACCCCCCAAGAGACCTCTGGGTATAGGGCAGTATATAAATTAAATAAATAAATAAATAAATAAATAAAGTGTCTTCTGCTAACATTGAGGATAGGGAAAGTATTGAATTGTGAAGGATCATTGGTTTTATTTCAGACAGGGACCCTTCTCTTGTTATGTCTGAAAGCAATCAGCACACTCATGTCACTTGCTCACATTCCCAAACTGAAAGCTGAATTTTTCACAAGACTTTTGGAGAAGTGATATGCATAGGGCCAGCTTCTCAGGTATCACACCCTCCGCTAAGATAGATGTGTTCACTGTAATCCTGGCTTTACATCAGGGATTTTCAGCTTGAAAGATGAATTCCCTTCCTTCTGCACAACCTCCTAAGATGGTCCAGAAGCAAAAGTACGGTAGGCAGAGAAACAAATGTTAGTGTTACCTTTGCACAATAGACTTGATTCCAGACATCATCAAATACTGTATCCTATGTACCCTCCATCCAGACAAGCAAGAATGATCAGACGGGTTTGAGCAGTTTAGAGACTTGCAGCAAAGTAGCAGGACAGGGGAAAATATAATGCAAAATGTAGTCAGTTGCCACAGCTCTCTGGAATATATTATCCAAATGGGAAGCTATGGTCACTGAAAAAGAGCTTGGCATACCTCTCCCATACCTATTTATGCACTTCGGATAAGGCAAATTTAAGCTGGTTGAAACAAAATTAAAAAAGAAAATCCTTCCAGTAGCACCTTAGAGACTAACTAAGTTTGTTCTTGGTATGAGCTTTTGTGTGCATGCACACTTCTTCAGATACAGGTATGCACACAAAAACTCATACCAAACTTAATTGGTCTCTAAGGTGCTACTAGAAGATATTTTTTTTTTATTTTGTTTCGACTACAGCAGACCAACACGGCTACCTACCTGTAACTTAAGCTGGTTGGTTTGGGAGTAACTGATTTCAGAGCAGTTAAAGGAATGAGCTCTCCCAGCACACCAAACAATCTAATTGCCACAGGCATTTGTCTCAGAGAAAGTTTGGACTCTGAGGCCTATACCAGGAGTGAAGAGCCTTTTGTCTTTTGAGGACCACCTTCCCTCCAGGATAATGCACCCTGGCTGTGGGTAGGGTTAAAGCCAGTAGTGGATAAAAGTGTGGAGGTTACCCACCTTTCTCTTTTCTGTGAACCCCTTTTGTCTCTCCACGCCTTCCTTTACACACAGCAGGCTGCAGGAGGTGGGACAGATGTGTATTTTTTCCCTGAGGTTTAAAGTGATAGCTTGCAGAGAGCTTTTGAAATTGGGCCAATGTTCATGGGTTGCCAACCCCTGGCCTATACTCTCAGGCCTAACAGGTCCATAGGCCTAATCCCCTAACCTAAGGATGAAAGTGGATGGGGAAGAAACATTGTTCTCTTTGCAGGAGACTATTTTGCTGTGGCACTCCTGCTGCCACCAGTGCTCCCCCCCTTTTAAACAAAGGTTCTGTTGCTCACCACAGAGTTGTTACAGTAAGTATCACGCTTTACCCCCCCCAAAAAAGCACTGCATAAGTTCATTAGAACATGTAATGGTGAGAGCCTCAAGTGTGCAACTGTATCAAACAATACAGCAATATTTGTAAAATAATCTTCACAATCATGAAATATGGCAAGGGAGCATCCAAAAACATATTTATTTATTCCAGCTCAAATATTCACATGCTCAATAAGAGACTGGCCAGTTTGCTTGTTTCACTATACCGTTAGCATAACCATGGATAAGCTGCAAGCTGGGTAGGACAGAACTGTTGTGCTTGCTTCCTGGTAGGTGGGTCACTGTTGCTTACTGGGAAGGAAGGGGTGATGTGGTGCAAGCACACCAGCAGGAGTGCTGGCTTGTCTCCATCTGCTGCTTCTGTGACCATGAATATAAAACTCACCATCATCTTCCTTCCTTTAATGATGAAAAGAGTGGAGGGCCAATCTGTCTGAAGGCTGATTGAAGGTGCTGTGACATTGACTCATTGGAGAAAAGCCCAGTGCTGTATGAAGGTCTTAATGTGTTTGGGATGAAGGTCCACAGTACAACAGCAGAGCGCCCTATTAGTGCCTGGAAACTTCAGGGAGGGCTGGGAAAAACATCTGCCTGTAATCCCAGAGAACCACTGCTTGACATTATTCAGACAATATTAAACTAAGATGGACGAGGTATCTGACTTGGTACAACATGTCTTCCTACATTTCAAAACAATTGTCATCTTTTGAGGCTCACACATGCATAGCCTAAATATGTGAAGGATGTGAAGATAGCTAACAAATACATTGGAAGGTTGGCAGTTTGAATCCCTGCGACAGAGTGAGCTCCCCTTGTTCGGTCCCAGCTCCTGCCAACCTAGCAGCTCAAAAGCACGTCAAGTGTAAGTAGATAAATAGGTACCGCTCAAGTGTAAGTAGATAAATAGGTATAAATAGGCGGGAAGGTAAAACGCCATTTCCGTGCGCTGCTCTGGTTCGCCAGAAGCGGCTTTGTCATGCTGGCCACATGACCCGGAAGCTGTCTACGGACAAACGCCAGCTCCCTCGGCCTATATAGTGAGATGAGTGTGCAACCCCAGAGTTGTCCACGACTGGACCTAATGGTCAGGGGTACCTTTACCTTTTGTACATCGAATATCATTTCAAAAGCCAATCTTCCATCAAATAGGTGGTTTTTCTTTTATCCATAAGACTTGCGGGCTGCACTGGTCCATCATCAAGAGCAAAATCCTGGAGTCTCTTTGAAATGACTGATGCCTTCAATCAAGATGAAACCCAGCTCATCATGTTGTCTAATGTCAAGGGGTTAGGAAATCCCTACAGCTTCGTGATACTTTTCAGAGCTGTTTTTGCAGCATCGCTGCCTCAGTCAGAAATCTATTGCACTTTGTAGTCAGTCTGCAAAGTTCCACCCGCCCCTGCCCTCTGTGCACTTTCCTAAGTGGATCTCAGCTGTGCTGTCTTAACTCTCGGTCCCTTAGGAAGCAAGAGACAGCAGATGGGGTTAGGGCAGAGGACTGACACTTCTGACAGTAAACGGCCCGGTTGTTGAGTTGAAGCTGTGAGCGTCAGGAAGCGCCTTGCCCCCTGAGAGCCAACCACTGAAGAAAGTTGAAAATGAGCCTTTTGAGAAATGCTATTTAAAAGTAGTAAAATTTACAATTGTGCAGATGATGTGCTGCTGTGTGGTTATTCGGATGCTAATGAGTTTGACATTGGGGAACTCCAAGGGTTTACAGCTACTCCCTTATGTGATTTAGTGCTTTATTGGCAATCTTTGAGAAAATAAGTGGAAAATGTATCGCTAATAAATATATAACCTGATGGAGCATTAGAGAGGGAGAAAAGGCTGCTAAATTTAAGGATATAGAAAGGGCTTCATTCAGGGATCCTTTGTTTTAGGATAATGTGTTGCAAACAAAAGGACAGAGGCAGGTGCAAAGTGGCTCTTGTACAGAACAAGATTAGTAAATTAAAATCTTATCAGGGCACACAACCTATTTTTTTGAGTAGCATGTCTATTATAAGATTAACATCCTTTTAGTTAGTTGGATCATTTCCCTCCTCTTAGCTGTAATGTTCACTCAGTGCTGTGTGTACTTGCTAAACTTTTCTTTGTTTGACATGTTAGGAATTAGAAGCCTAGGAGTAGTGAGAACCATGCCAAAATTATGTCTGTCTGTCTGTCTCTCTCTGTGTGTGTCTATGTGTAATATCTCAGAAAACATTAAAAGTAGAATTTTTATTTCAGTAGCTGAAATATGATTTATTAATATGATTGTATCAAACTTGTCAAACTACAAAAAAGTAAACTCCTACTATGATAAATTTGTGCATAAATGTTAAAGTGCAGATATTTACTGTGAACCGCACTGGCTGCAATGGACTTACCCAAGTCCACTGATTTCAGTAGGTCTACACTGAGTACAATTTGTTGGAAACCACCCTAATTGTTAAGTTCTAGAGTATTATTTCCAGAGCACTTCTGAAAATGTTTTAAGCTACCATGTCAAAAGAACAGATAATAGGCTATATTCAGTCTAAGAAATTGAAAAGAGGTGTTATTATTGTCTTCTGTAGGGGACAGGCAGAATTGATCTGAAGCAGCCAGGACACAGGCATTTCCATTTCTGAAAACAAGACAAATTGGTCACAGTCCATCAAGAACTTTTCTTGCACAGTTGAAATGGTCCTATCATGTCCAGTTGAACTAGTAATAATAATAGTAATAGTAGTAGTAGTAGTAGTAGTAATAATAATAATAATAATAGTTCCAGGACAAGTGACTGTACCCAAAGTTTGGCATTACTAAATAACATTTTTTCAGCTTTCAATATTAAAAGAACAAATTGACACTAATGTGAACTTTCTCAAAGAACTAGATTCAGAGTAATTTCTGAGCACTCATCTTCTGCTGCTGTCTTCTTATTTAGAGAACAGTAAGCAAAGTAAGCCAAGTGGCACTGTGGGTTAAACCACAGAGCCTAGGGCTTGCTGATCAGAAGGTTGGCGGTTCGAATCCCTGCGACGGGGTGAGCTCCCGTTGCTCAGTCCCAGCTCCTGCCAACCTAGCAGTTCAAAAGCACGTCAAAGTACAAATAGATAAATAGGTACCGCTCTGGCGGGAAGGTAAACGGCGTTTCCGTGCGCTGCTCTGGTTCGCCAGAAGCGGCTTTGTCATGCTGGCCACATGACCTGGAAGCTGTACGCCGGCTCCCTCGAGATGCAAGATGAGCACCACAACCCCAGAGTCAGACACGACTGGACCTAATGGTCAGGGGTCCTTTACCTTTAAGCAAACTACTCAGTATCAAAAACTCTCAGGTTAGCATTGGTGCTGCAGGTAGATACGCAAATGCAAATTATTCAATTGGATTCCTTAAGTGTTAATGTAGCTTGTATATCTTGAGGGATTAACACTAGCACTTCTGGCTTCTTTAATATACATGACAACTTTAATGTACCAAGTGAGCTTCACTTTATCTGGTGTAGTGCATTGTCAGAAATTAAGAACATAAGACAAGCCCTGCTGCATCATACTCAATATCTACACAGTCCAGCATTCTGTTCTCACAGTGGCCAGCCAGATGCCTAAGGGAAGCCCACAAGGAGGACATGAGCACAAGAGCACTTGTGAATCCCAGCATCTGGTACTCAGAGGCATATTACCCATAATACTGGAGATAACCATAATGAGTAGTCATTGATAGCCTTATCCACCATTAATTTATCTAACCCCCTTTTAAAGCCATCTAGCTGGTGGTCTTGTAGTAATGAATCATTATATAATACTTATGTAAAAGATGGGGGACTGAATGCTGCAAATAGTTAAGCCAGACATCGATTTAATATGATAACCAAAACAATCCCATGGATCAACGTAAGATGTAGTGACATAAATACTGACTTATGCTAACTTGACTAAAACCTGACTTCATTCCTTGGGGTGAGGCATACTTGCTGGTCCTAGATCTCTAACCAAGAAATCCTTATTCCTCCCCTTAGAAGTGCTCCTTCAGCATATTATTCTCTTTTTTAGCATAAGCATCATCTTCCTTCCTTTCCTCTATAGCTGACTTTGTGTGGAATTTTGGATTGTTAACTCCTTGTGTTTGCCTAACACAGTGTTGCTACTCTGTAAAATGCTGCATATATTGATGGTGGTACATTTAATCATCATCATTTTATCAGTGTGCCCTTTGTAGCATGAGCGTTTAATTTCTAGAAAAAGTCACATTGGGTTTCAAGTCTGCCTTGACCTATGATTTGGACATTCTTCCCTGTTAGTCCTGATATGTGCAGACTCCCTATCATGAATTCAGTGATGAAGGAAATGCACTCTGGAGCTACTCAGGATATTTCTATTTATTCCTACATCATGCACTTCCTCCTTGTTTAAGCTCTAACGCTGAGCCATTGCACAAATTATTAAGCCCTGCTTTGCAGCTCTTGTTGCCTATAAAGACTCATTGGTGTCCCCTTCCTTTCTCAAACAGGTTCTGCTCTGCATAGTGATAGAACCACTAAAGAACTGTTTAAGTTTTAATTCTATGGAGATGGAACATTGGGCTATAAGTATCCCTTATCCAAGGTTGTTTCATCCAATCATTGCAATACACTGCAAAAAGAAAGAAAGACCAGTATTTATTAAATGAGTCATCACAGAATGTCTTTCAAGTCTATCCCTCTAGCACAGAAGTGGACAACCCATTGCCCTCCAGATGTTGCTTTGCTACAGCTCCCATCATCTTTGGTCCCGGTAGCTGGGACTGATGGGAACTGATTCCAGCAGCATCTTTCCCTCTTCTAGCCTCTCTTCTCCTCTGGCTCTATTATGTAAAATTGTGTACTCTTTTGTAAAATCTGTGCATCTTATTTCCAAATAAATAATGCAGGTGTCAGTTAAGTAGCATGGATTTCCCTCTTCGTTTAAAACAGAACAATTTAATTCTCCATAAGTTAAATTTATAATGCACACATCTACCATGTGTGCTCAAATGTTAGCATCAAATCCTCGAAATATAAAACTATTTTAAGAGCAGGATTGAATTTTGTATAGGTGCACTTATAAAGCAATGGAAGTTTACCCACTGAAAATCACAGGGCAGACTCTTCACTTGTACACTGATAACAGGACAGGAGGGGAGTAGAAATTTACCACACTTTCCTCCTGCTTGGTCTGTGATTTTGCTCATTCATTTTGCATTCTTTCTTACAGAGAATGAATTTTTGGATTATCTGTTAAGTCAAACAAGACATTTTGGTCCGAGAGACGGATTTGCTCATTTGGAATTTGCACATAATTTTGCTCCGAAGCAAGCAAAGGTGGGAGAATGCATTCAGTGTTTAGTTTTGAGTGGAAAGTATGTGATTTCATTTGTTGAGCTGCTGTTCCATTTGGAAATCTCATTATGACTTCCAAACTTTGGCTTCATTTAAACTCTTAACAAAATTTGATAGGTCCATGTAGCATCTTCTCAATACAACAGGCCGATGCTTCTGATGCTTTCTCATTCTCAAATGAGCAAGCAGCAACAATATTTTCAGAGCCGCATGTACTCATCAGAATTGAAAATATATTTTAATATGTACCATTTTCATTATAAGAATTTAAAAATAATAATACAGCACCGAACATGCACCAAATGTTGCATGTTTGCAATGTCACACATGTTTTGCATGTGTTTAACATGTTTAATGTTTGCAGTGCACATCATGTGCACGTAAACATAGTTTGTTATTTATATTTTAAATGGTTTTCTGTCATAGGCTATTCAAAAAACACGTTTCATTGTAAAAGAAATCCTACAGATATTTATTTATTTATTTTTAAAAATTAAGATTCTGTTTCGGCTTGTGTTGTCCAATCTTTTATGTGGTATAATTTTTTTTTTTTTTTTTACATATTTGTTCTGAAAATATAAAGCTGGCACCTGCCCCCTCATTTCATAAAGCTGCGACTTTACCCTCTGATGCCTTGGTAAAGCAGACTAATAGAAATCCTTGGCACACATTAGTTACCTAAGGGAATAATAGAACTATTTGCTGTAATCGTTTGGCAAAAGGACATAAACATATGGCTTTGGTTTATATTCAGCACTGCCAGTTGTGCAAAGTTGCATGGATGAGGAACACAACAGCAGTGACAACTCTGAAATCAGAAGTGAGAATCAAAATAAATCATCCTCATTACAGAACCATCCAAGCTTGTCTCTGGTCTAACGTTTATTCCGCCATTATGCATTTTCAAATATTAGACCCCCTTTGAAAAATACTCCTTCAAAAATATACATAGCATTTGGCCATCAGTAATCATGGTGTCCTAGAATGGATTACACGGTATGTAGTCTCAAATTGAATCTGTTTTCAGATTTAGATTTAGTGTTTGGACTTATTTATTTTAGTTTGGGAGGATAGTAACACAGCTGAAGCAGTCAAATTTGCACCATTCATTTTTCGTTTTGGGGAAGCACCAGCAATAATGTTGAAATGGAAAATACTGTGTTTGAAAAAGAAGTTATCAAAATCCAAAAAGCTACACATCGCTGAAAAGATCCTTCAATCCCATTTTTACATTTTGTACCTGCTGAAGGAGGAGGGGGAGAATGAAACATGACTAAAGAATTCATGACGGAGACGGGAGAAAGAGAAGAATACTTAAGATTGTTTCTTGGCAAGTGCTAAAAAATATGTCATGGACCTTTTTTGAAACAATAGTCAGCATTGTTCAACAACTTCCTTTGCATTGTAGATAAGAATGTATGATTTCTACTAAGAGAGTGGGGTGTGTGTTTGAAGAATAAAATTTCTCCTACTTTAAATGGATTAAAAGCATTCATATACAATTTTGTTGATTTGGCTTTAGTCTCCTATCCAAGCAATAATGTTCATCCTATTATAAATAGATTTAAAGATTCCATATGCAATTTTGTTGATTTGGCTTCAGTCTTCCCTCTAGGCAACAATTTCCTTTTGATCTACATTGTATAAATTGCAAGTGAATTGACATCTTGCTTGTAACCAACACACACACACACACACACACACACGACCATTGTTATTCATAATAACCCTATAAATTTTATGCCAATTTACAACTTGATCCCTGGCAGCAGAACTTTTCTCCATTTCCAGCACCACATGATATTGCCCTGGACAATTGCACCACATGATATTGCCCTGGATATTGTGCTTGGTGGCTACTCCTCAGCTCTACGACTTTCTTTCAAAGTCCAAAAAGGCATTGATCACTCGCAGACTGTAGTATCAAGTGGTGACTTGCAAGCATGAGGTCATTTATTGATTTGCTTCAGCATTTTGAATTCATTGTAATGTTTATATTTCACATATTAGTGATTTGCAGCGCTCCTGAACAGTTTTTATCTGAATACCCCAATCAGTTTACAAATACTAATAAATTATCCTTTCAGAGGTACCAGTTTGAGACTTAGTCTCTTCTTTTTATTTTTTTCTCCTCATCTCTTTTTTCCTGAGGTGAATGAGCCATCACATTAACCACCACAGATAAAATGTTTGCGTCACCACATGTTAGCTCAAACCCAAACCTTTTCAACGGGGGCATTTGACTGATGGCCAAACTAGATGACACACTAAATATGTAATCATATTTGAATATCATTTTTAATACCTATGAAAAGTGATGGCTCCAGTCCGGATCATGGTCATGGTACAACATAAGAACCAACTTTTTCTCCCATGGCATTTCTCCCTTCAGCTGCTATTTGCCAAGAAAGGGAAAATGATATAAATACAAATGGTGCTTCAACTGAGCTGATTTTCAGTGGGAAATGGTATGGGAAAGAGTTAATCATCCTGATCTGGATCCTGATCTGGATTAACACGTCCCCTTGATATATATTTTTTGTGATTTTTCTTTTAAAGGGAGTAAGGTGCACAAATACAGTCACACATTTAAACTGTAATATTATAAACACACACATTTATCCGATACTAAGCTCCAATGACATGAATGAAATTTACTTCTGTGTAAGACATTATTAGGATTGCATTTTAATATTTTATGTAGTTGGTCTATGAGTTATTGAGTGTTGGCTCATACAACTAGCATCTTCTGGGTGATGGTTTCTGAGGCTGCCGTTGGGTACCTGTAGACTCAGGCATGGGCCGGGATGACATAAGGAACTGAACACATGAACTATTATCTCCATGTATCTGGCTCCAACACCTTGTGAGGTAGTAGCAACTCTTTTCTTAAGGCTGCCATGATCATATAAAGCATGGGAGCTGCTCCCAAAGGCATTATATGAGAAGCACATGCTGAAGGAACTTTGTCCCAAGTGTTGAGTAATCTAGAAGTAAGGCATCAATAGATCTTCATATGTATGCAGACCATTTCTGGATATATTCTGAAAGTGATAGAAGGCCACTTTACTCAGGAAAGCACTTCATTGCTGAGGAAAAGCAGAGGATTTTTTAGTAGCTAGCTTTATACATATAAAATAACTTAACATGGAGTGTGGAGGCTCTTAGTTATACAAGGGCCATGCTGCATGTTAAGTTGGAGTTGTGCATTTGGAGCTTCTGATGAAAGTTTAGCTTGCAAGTTTCCCCTTCCGTAGCTTCTAGAAAAATCTAGACTGGTGTTGTGGTTTTGGGAAAGGGTTGGACACCTCTTCCTATGCTATGATCTTCAATCCAAACTAGGTCAGATGATGGCTGTCTTTATTTTATTTTTAAAATTACATTGGGATCACCCAACATCCAGCACAGCACATACCTTTGTTATGTGTTTTGCAATGCAATTGTTTACATGTCTACTTAGAAGTTCCATTGACTTCAGTTGGACATACTACAGAATTGCAGCCTTGATTATGTAGGCTAAAATCAAGACAAGCAGACAGATCATATTAGGTTAAAGCTATTAGAACTACTGTATAAAGTTCGGTGGTACCAAAATTGTGCCTATCCAGTGATAATGGCTTAAACTGCTGTCGGCAAGGCAAATCCATTTGTATTTCTCTCTCTCTCTCTTTCTCTCTGATATTGTCCATTGAGAAAAGATGAACATTTTTAAATAGATTTTTATGGGAGAGCCACAATGCACACTTTTTTTGAAGGGGGGATCCTTAACTGTACATAATATTTTTGCATTTCACTCCAAAATGATATGAAGTCTCTTCCCAGAAACTCAGGGCAAAGCATAATATTTTTATTTTAAGATGTCATAAAACACTACCTGTCATCAGTGAATATAAAAGCTCTTTGAAGGCCTTATTAAAATGAAAATCATTAGTGTCAAATGAACTCTAATGCTCCATTGTGTGAGCACATACTTAGAGGAAGTCTTGATTAAATCATAATATATATTTTATGTCTGTTTGCAAAATATTCATCCCAGTAAGTATTCTTAATATGGCAGCCTTTACTTAGAAATTGGGAATAACGTTGTAAACTCTACATAAAAATAATTAACATTCAAATTAATATATAAACTCTAGTGCTGTTATATCTCTTAAACCTAAACAATAAAATAAAAAAAATTCCCTGCAGTGGTATTCATCAAAATTTAGGTTTGTTTTTCTAATGAACAGAAAAGCATCTTGTAATAGGTGGAGACTGTACTGTAAAAGTAAAAACAACATGTATCTGATGGAGTAGCTCTTGTGCAGAAAACAATGCAACAATAAATCTGACTCCTTGTTCTTGATGCAACAGACTAACGTGGCTACTCCTCCAGGAGCAGTGGGGTCTTTAGCATATACAGGGTGCAAAGATCCACCCAGCGCCCCGTTGTGAATGACAAGCGTTGTCGCTGGTGCAGCGCATCTTTGGTAAATGTGCACACAAAGTCGAAAGTCCTTTAGAGAAACAGTAGGTATACATTTCAGCAATACCTAGGTATATATGTATTTTATTTTTCTAGCTTGATCAAAATTATTTATTATTTCATAACAGGTAGATAGTTAAGAGCAGGGGTCAGCAATCTTTTTCAGCAGGGGGCCAGTCCACTGTCCCTCAGACCTTGTGGGGGGCCGGACTATATTTTGAAAAAAAATATGAACGAATTCCTATACCCCACAAATAACCCAGAGATGCATTTTAAATAAAAGGACACATTCTGCTCATGTAAAAACATGCTGAGTCCCGGACAGTCCGCGGGCCACATTTAGAAGGCGATTGGGCCGCATCCAGCCCCCGGGCCTTAGTTTGGGGACCCTGCCCTGGTTAAGAGCTTAGGCAGCTTCAGCAGCAGGCGCCAGGCGCCCCCAGAATTCAGCACCCGGGTGCTTCACACCCCTTACACCCCCAGGTAGATGGCCCTGTCCAGGAGCCATGTAAACTTGGATTTTTGTCTTCTTTTTTCAGCACAATGTTAGTGAAATATATCAAAGTAATATAATTCTTCTATTTCTACTGGAGAGAGTTGTTTTTCCTATTCAGAATTTAGCACAGAACATTTTAAACTTGTGATGTGCATGACATGACATATCTTACTGAACTTATTTCACCTCCACTACACTTTCCTCTAGAGAGGGACGCTGGTGGCGCTGTGGGTTAAACCACTGTGCCGCTTGGGCTTGATGAGTGCGGCAACCCCAGCGTCGTTCGTGACTGGACTTAATTGTCAGGGGTCCCTTTACCCTTTACCTTTACACTTTCCTCTTATGCATAACTTCCCAGAATAGAAGTTTTCAACCTACTTTGTGAGCCCAGACGCAGTGAGCCAGGGACTATTGGGGGGAGCAGCAAGAATCCTTCTTACATTTGATGAGCATATGGGGATGGCTGGCATGCAAGTTGGTGATGTGGGGCTTGGCGATTGGGGATGATCCCACTTTCTCCTCTGCACTTGAAGGGTATTCATCTGTTCACTTTTGTGGCACCATGTACCACTCCAGGGAGCAATGGATGAAATAGTAGATGGGATTCTGGACAACTTACCAGTGTGGCATTTTGACCATTATGGAGCCAGCTGCATCACTGCAGCATTAGCTCGAAGTTCTTGCTAAGCTGGTAAACCAGCTTGGACTATACCACTTCAAACTGGAGATAGAGCTCACCTCACTGCCTTCCTACAATACATACAAATATGCATAAAGAAACTCATACCTGCATATAGAAAAGTACATTTGAGGAGATGACTAAGCTAGAAAACTAGGCCTAAATCTGTTCCTTGATGCAGTAAGCAGAGAAACAGTGCCTGGTTTAAACTGGAATAATAAAAGAGGTCTGCAAAGAGGAGATGGTTGTCTCATTGACCCTCCCATGTGTTGACTGAATACATGCATGATTGTCATCTTCTGTCCATGCTATTTCAGGGATGCCCACCTCAGTGAAGTTCCATAGTAGTCCCACTGAGGCCACAACCAATGGTCCAGGCACTGCAGCATAAATTAGGTACAAATAATGAAACTTCCCATTCAACATGGGCCTTATTTGAGAAAATATCCTGTAGCAACATAAGCGTATTGTGAGAGGCTGACTATTTATTTCCAATAATTTCAGTACTACATAAAGTTCACCCAAAGAGTCATGGTAAGTTGATTCTTTTCTATGTACTAGTAGTACATGTTCTGCAAATATGTAGAATTAAGAATTAAAGTGATGGGACGAAATAGTTATCCATTAATTGTCATGGATTGCGAGAGGATGCTGGATATAGCAGAGCATTGGGCTGTTGGGTCATGATGACATCTAGCTATGCCATATTATTGCTACTAATATATTGAATTAAATGCAAAATGATATATTCTTTTAACATAAAAATAAAAGATTATTCCCAGAGTTGATGATGAAAAGTTGTGCCACCCACATTCTAACCGCCCTACCAGGAAGTGTGGCTTATTTCACAACAACTTCCTTTTTTAGGAAGGTGTATGGTAATGTAAGGTAACTGAAGTTAGGTCCTATGAAGGAAATTTAGGCTTCAGTTCTGTAGATATTTCCCTGGAAGTACCGGTAAGTCCCATTGAACTCCAGGGGAGACCAAGAATAAGATTGCACCAGTCTCTATCAAAGGCAGTAGGAATAATCCCTCAAGTTCATTTGACAGCCCTGCAAAAGACCCACTTAAATGAATGAAAGCTGCACAGTTGTCGTACTATGTGGATTACACCCAGTTTCCTGAAAAATAAAGCTCCCCCCCTCTTTTTTTTAGTTGTGTGTGAGTGGACTGTTTTATATGCAACAGACGCCCTCAGCCCATGATGATGGGTTTACAGTGCTATGCTCATCATACTAAACAGGCCTTAGCCAGTTTAATCTTAATCTGTTTAAACATCTGTCATAAATTCAAATGATTTTCCTAAAGAAAGAAAATCAATAGAAAGAATCACCTATATTGATTTGGCTGCTGGTTTTCATCCATTGTGTGGTTTTTAAATATTCATGACAAAATAAAAACCCAAGTAACTGCTGCTTAAAAAGAGGCAGCCCCCCCTTTTCGTTACACAGTTAAAAGAGAAATGTAGTGATTGGTGTGGTATTTATTATGAAATGATGACAAAGGAGTACCAGTGGTTTTAAACAGTTTTAGCTTACAGGAGCGGCTGTTAATTTTGTCAGCAGAGTTGCAGGTGAAATAATGCACATTGGATAAATAGTCTGTATTGGTTTAACTGAACATAATATATAGTGTGTTCTGGAGTTGTTTGTCTCAATAGACTATAGTAATCAAAAGTAATGAACCTATTATGTGCAGGACCTTGGAGAGCATAGAATGGCAGTAAAAGTGTGGCACATAAAAGGTTTATTAAAGGAAATTAAAGTCCATCATTGCCACACCTGCTCCCCTATTATAAGTCTATGGCAGGTCAGTGCCTTCAATCACTACTCAGCATCAGAGAACAGCGCTACGTTTCCCCATTACCATTGCAGTCACATTGCAACCAACCCTGTATTAGGCTTGAATGGCAGCAAGCAACCATGGGCAAGTTTTCATTTCTGATCAAACAGACACCTTATTTTTAATCGCTGTGTTGTGAACCATTAGCTGATGAAAATATGACATTCAGTTTCTGGAAATTGCAAATATAGCATAGTATATTTCTAGTTTCTGATTGCATGAGACAAACACAGCAGCAACAGAGTTATTCAAGTATTTGCATAACATTTTCAAAAATCTGTTCAAGCATTTGACTGCTTGTTTATTCCTGTAAAGAGCTATTTGGGTCATATGTCATGTACCATATGTTCTGTGTCTCATGTAGCCCTCTGTAATAATTAGCAAGGGGAAAATAGAAAGGCACACAAATGTTGTTTCATCTTTAGCTAGTTAACTCGGCCCCTTTTATTCTTCCTCACAATCTTGAAGAGGGATGTATCCCCTTGTTTCACGCGGACTTTAATCATAAATCTCAACTTTAGTTGTAGTTGTATCCTTCTGTATATGATGGAGGAAAATACGTTCACTAAAAAAAACAAAAAACAGTTTGGTAAACAGGGAACAAATGTCATGAGCAAACTCCATCCATATCCATGTTCAGCAGATATTAGAAGCCCCGTTTGCACTTCAGACAGCCACTGCTTTTCTACGCAAATAGAAAGGAGGCAGAGAAGCTGCTGGGTAAATGTGAAAAACTGGTGCACATGCTAACAGTATAATTTAGATAACTTTGCATTTGCAGAGATTATCGTTTACCCAACTGTTTTTAGATGATGAGGTGAGTGATTGAAATTTGAGGCCTACTGTACACATCACCCTCGCCATATGGCACATCCATGCAATGTGAAACCACATGATGAACTGTGCTACATATTACTGCAGTGACATAGAAGAGACCCAATGTAGGAGCAGCTTCAGTCTGGATCCCTGTGATCACTCAAAGGTTCTCAGAGGTTTTGTCCAGCCACTCTTGATTGATGGAATCTGCGTGGAGAGGGTAACAATGTTCAGATTTCTGGGCATTGAATTACAGGAGGATCTGTCCTGGAGTGTCAACATAAGGGGGCTTGTGAAGAAGGCGGAGCAGAGACTGTACTTTTTGAGAATTCTAAGGAGAAACCATCTTCCGCAAAAGCTGCTGCTTGCCTTCTATCACTGTGCCATTGAGAGCGTGCTCACTTATGGTTTATGTGTGTGGTACGGAAGCTGTACTACCCAGGATAGGATGGGGGTGTGCAGAGTTGTTAAGGAAGCAGAGAGCATTGTTGGCTGCTCAGTCTCCACCTTAGAGCAGATTTATGCCACCAGGTGCCATATAAAGGCACTGGACATAGTAAAAGATCCATCACATCCTGGTCACCGTTTCTTCGAGCTCTTGCCGTCGGGACGGAGATACAGGATGATGAGGACAAGAGCAAGCCGTCTCAGGAACAGCTTCTTCCCCAGGGCAATTTCGGCCTTGAATGGGAAGCCTGGACTTTGAAAGTCATCCTATCTTACTTGTTGTGCTGCATTATATTCTACTGTTTTAATTAGTGTTTTGTAGTTGTTTTGAATTTGTGTGGAGTGCACTGTCTGGGTGAATGGAGCAGCCGAGTAATATGCTTGTCACCACAAGGGGACAATGACAATAAATATTATCTTATCTTATCTTATCTTAATTGTGAGGTCATTATGCAGTTGTTTCATCATATGCCTAGATTCAGATTTTTTAAAATAAATAAATAAATAAATAGTACGACCTTATTTTACCTAACTACTGCTCAACTCATTAGTATTGGGTTCATGTATTAGGGGGAGTCATTCCCTTGGGATCCCTCACAGACCCATTCCTGGGTTCTGCTTCTTTTTCTGCACACACTATCTCTTCCTGACCCACAGTCCCATGAATATGCTGATGACACCTGATCTTACTCTTTACCCCAGAACTTTGCCTCCAATAGACACTCCTGCATCTCCAACTCCCTGGCTGTTATTTCCACCTGGATATCCAGTTCAACACCAGGTCAAGATTCCACCACCTTCCATTCCACTGCTGAACAGCTCTTACTGTCTGAAAGTTTTTCCTGATGTTTAGTTAGAATCTCCTTTCTTGTATCTTGAAGCCATTAGTTCAAATCCTACCCACCAGAGCAGAAGAAAACAAGCTTGCTCCATCTTCCTTGTAACAGCCCTTTAGATATTTGAAGATGGCTATCATATCTCCTCTCAGTCTCCTCTTTTCCAGGCTAAACATACCCAACTCCTCCAACTGTTTCTCATAAGGCTTGGTTTCCAGACTCATGATCATCTTGGTTACCCTCCTTTGCACACGTTCCATGTGTAGCTACTTCATAATATTGTTGTGCACCTTCCATATAAGATTGTAGGGAGAAGTTACAGCGAACCCACTCACTTTGGTTTGGTGAGATCACTGAAAAACATGGTGTAGAATTGAAGAAATATTGAGTTTATTACAAATATACTAGCTGAGCACAGGTGGAAACAGAAAGCATAGCAATCCTACAAAGAAGAAAACCATTGCTCCATATCAAATCCCCAGAGAGGCAGCCTCCCCCAAGTGCTTTCTAGTGCTCAAAACTATCTTTCTACCTGTTTCAGTTTGTCTTAAGGCACATGAGGACACCAGCTTGCTGACATAAGGTAGACCTGGATCTGGTCAGTGCCTCGGGACCAAATGTATGCTTCTTTGGCTTCCTTGGCAGGATATAAATGTAGGAAAACATGCTTCTTTTCTTCACACAGAGATTGAGATTACATCATCCTTGGCTGAAGCAGGGAGAGAGGTGTCACCTTTCCCCTTAGGAGCTCTCAAGGAGGATCCAGCTGCTTCCTGGGTTTTTGAGAAAAACATACACCAGCCATTCCAGTCCATTAGCTCAGCCACTTGACAGACAGATCTGGCTGGCATGCTTAGCTCCTGATCATTGAAGAACTTTCAATTATCTTTCTGCCCCAACTTTTTCCTTTCCAAAACCCAGACTTCTTCACAGCAATCAGAGGTAGTGATGCCACCACAATAGTAATAGTAGTAGTAGTAGTAGTAGTAGTAGTAATACCCTGCCAATTTGGCTGGGTTCCCCAAGCTATTCTGGGCAGCTTCCAACAGATATAAAAACATAATAAAATGTCAAGTATTAAAAACTTCCTGATACAGGGCTGCCTTCAGATGCCTTCTGAAAGTTGTGTAGTTCCTTATCTCCTTGACATATGATGAGAGGGCATTCCACAATGTGAAATATCCATTAGTGGGATGTGTAACTGTGTTATAATCTGGAGCAAAATAGCTGTTTGTGGCTCTTAGGTTTCTGCAGTTAGATAAATGTATTTTTACCCTTCTGTTGGAAGCCGCCCAGATGGGCGGGGTAGAAATAATAATAATAATAATAATAATAATAATAATAATAATAATAATTAAAAAGAATTTTTATTAAGAATTTCCTATAATACAATAGAATTATGGCTGTTTTCTTGCATCCAACCAGCCCACTCTCTGTTCCATTATAAGATCACCAGTTGCTTCAGGGCTGACCAGGGCTGGATCTAGACACATCACAAAAGCAATTCAGTTAAAGGCGTTGTAAACTTCATGGAGGGAAATCCCATTGGCAAAAGACGGGACTCCACAGCGCCATCTAGTGTCACAGTGTTATATATATAGCACGCATATAAAGCACTTTATCTTTACAAATGTAGCTAAGTCCTAGGATTTTTTTTAACCTGACTACATTGTTCAAGCAGTGTCCCCCCCCCCACCTACTCTGTACTGGATTTGGAGGTGGTGGTATTTAGGGGTTTATTTGGTTGCATGGTTACATTAGTCACATAGTTGGCAGGGAGGTGTGGGAAAGATTACGGTTAAGTTAGGTAACAGTTGAACACCCCGAGGCACCTTTGGAGGCAAAGGGCATTTCTGGAAGCCAGCTTCTCTGGGTTGTGGGGACTTTAGCCTGACTATGGGATGTTCTCAAGATGTTTGGCGTACATTTTAATGCAAAACTCCCTAATTTGCACTTCATGCAACAATATTGGATCCAAAAAGCATCTATCCTTAAAAATTCACACTTTTCTGAATTTTGTGTGATGCAGTTCTCTAGACAAATAATATGTAGCCAAATATGCGTGTATGTGTTTATTAGGAAAAAATTGTCTAATAACATATGTATTAGTGAAAATGATAGATAAAGTTGCATTATATTGGGGGGGGGAATTCTTGCAAAAATGTGTGAATCTGGAGAAAATTTTCACTAAAATGCTGAAATGGGAACACACACAGAGAGAGATGTGGAATTGTTGATAACTAGATTATGATTAGAACAATTAGAAACAGAAAAACCAAAATGGAGAGATTCATCCATCCTAAGTGGTGGCTAAAATGTCTCTTTGAAGTTACATCAATGATACAGGTAGGTAGCCGTGTGTATCTGAAGAAGTGTGCATGCACACAAAAGCTCATACCAATAACAAACTTAGTTGGTCTCTAAGGTGCTACTGGAAGGAATTTTTTTATTTTTTATTTTGTTACATCAATGAGTTATTTATAGCTTCACTGCTGTGTCTCCACCAGATTTCATGCTTTGTTAGAACCTTGTGCATAGACCATGGGGGGGGGGGAATACTGCATTTCTAGTAATGTCATTCCTAGCTTACTAGCACATGGCACTCCCATTGAACCAATGTGTTGATGTTCCAAATCCACTTTTACTACTAGTATGACCCCATAGCAACTGAAATAAAAATGATCAAGGGGTAGGAGTATCTTCCATTGGATTTTTTTAGTTGTGAAGGAAGATGAGTGAGGAAACCATGATAGATGCATACAATTTGTATATATATGCAATATGTAGGAAGTGAACAAAGAGATTCCCCCTCCATCTTTCATAACACTAGTATTTATTGTTACTGAATATGAATGACAGTAGATTCAGGACAGACTTCTCTGTGGAGCCCATGCCTAAGAATATATTGAATTCTGTGTTATTCAGTGTGGTGCTTGTGTGGCTTTAAAAGGCGATTGACAAATTCTTAGCCTGTCAGATTTCTCATTGGCTTTGATAACTAATTGGAGCCTTCATCTTCCAGGGAAGTATGCAACCAAATATCAGTTGCTACAGGGCATCAACAGAAGCATGTGAGAAAGAGGATGCTGAATTAGTGGATCTTTACTCTGATCCAGCAGGGCTCTTCATATGTTCTTATGATCCCATCCTCAGCAGTTATTTAACCTCATTGGGATCAGAACATAAATCTTGATCGCTTGCAGACATTGGCACTTGCCCAAAAGGAATAATTAGCATTTGCTTAATTAAATATTTTTCCATTACGAATATCTTCTGAACTATGCTTAAAAGTTATTCACAGATGGCATTTTATCTGAGTGACAAGATTAATAAGATCTTGGCCTATGAAAACTTTGTAAAGACATGTTAACGATTTTCCCACCACCGCCTCCAATGGTGAATAGACTTTCTGTTACTGTTACAGATGGATGCAGATGGTGAAGATAAAAAGCTACGCACACGTTCAAGAGGAACCAAGGGTGAGTTAGAAGACCCCTACTGTGACCCTGTGCCCATCACACCATGAAATGTAAATTTCTGCACATGGTCCCAAATGTGTCATCAGCGAGTCTACACCTTCCTTAGGGCTCATTTTAAATCAAGCCAGGACACAAACTGCAGAGATTAGGAAGTGAAATGTTATTTAGATGTGTGGGAGAGTGGAGGTGGAAAGAAAATCTCACAAATGTACAATCATTTCACAGAGATAATCTAAAAATCCAACTAATGCTGTTGGATAGGTTGATGCAGAATGGACTTGAACATGCAGACGGTGATTTTAATAGGTATTGTCTCCCAAACGAGAATGATCCTCTTCCAATTATATGTAAACTGTGGTAAACCACGGGAATACATTTTACTGTTTTGTCTGCTTCTTGTTGAATCAAATCTGCTATTGGCAAGTTGAAAAAACAAACAAAAAACCTTAGCAATATAAAGTTGGATCTGCTTCCATCCCCAAACACTGCAATGTCCCTAATGTTTTTGTATTTATCTGTTCAAATGTACGATAAAAAAGTTAAACTTTCGGTTTTTCTCTCATTGGGTAAAGAACAGATGGCAATGTAATATTGAGATTAAAAGGCCCCTTAATGATCTAAACATCTGGAAAACATGATTGACTAGTCATACAACCCCTTAAGGAAAATAACTTTTTATTATAATTGGTAATGCTTTTTGTGACCCTTGATTGTGAGTGGGAAATGGGCATATGTAAAATAAAATAGGGATATTTTACCTCCAGTTGAAGCAGATTTTAGTTATGAAGTTTGTAGCTAAACTTAAATGACTAGATGTAATGCTAACAAGTCTAATTTGCCAGTGCAATTAATTAACCACATATGCCCTAAGGGTGTTTTTACACATGATTCTCTAAAGTGCCTTTGAAGTATCTATTTACTTATGCCCTGTATGAATGTTGCTAATGCAGTATAGATGAGTCCATTTTTAAATCAAGTGTATATCCTAAGCAAATAGTAGCAAAAATGATTCAACCATTACTTGCGGAAATGCCCTATGAGCAGCACAGAACTGGAAGAGAATGGGAAGTCAGCTACTCAGATAGCAGAGCCAGACCTGATCTCACAGGCATCCTTGTTATCTGTGTAGGTATGTGGGGGACCAGGAGAGGTTAAAACCAGTGATCCATGTAGACTGCAATGCACAGCCCATTGTTGTCTTGTTACATGGGCACTTGAGGGTCACATGGAAGGTCAAGTCATCAAGTCAAGTCTGGTCACAGTAGCCAAGAGGAGGTCACAGTAAGCAAGGTTAGGTCAAGATAGGCAAATCAAGTCACATCAGGCCAAGTTAGGTCAGGGCAGAGAAAGTCCCATCGGGGCAAACGCTGTTATACAGAGAGCAGACAAAACAGAACCATAACAGCTTCAAGGGAGCCCTGGCAGCTGAAACTATCCCCTACGAAGGTAACTATAGGTAAAAGTTATCTCAGTAGACTGACAATATCTATAGTAAAGTTGTCTGTGCTTCTCTAGAAGGGGTGACTGGGCTGTTAAATGCTAAGATTTGCCCACATTCCAACTAGCCACGACTCCTCATAACGTTTTGGGCAAACAAAGAGAAACACTTTGACCATTTAAGACTGTTTAGAACTACTTCACACATTCTTATATGGAAAGCACTTGCCACATAGGAAGTAATGAATAGATAATCACAAAGTAAGTGTTTTTTTCGCTCTGTACAGCAATCCTTACACAAGGGATGATCACAACCTGTATGTGGATGATGTACTAATTTCTATATTGCCCTGACTACCATGTACGAATTTTGTTTCTCATTACCCATTATACCAAATCCTACAGTGAAGGCAGGCATGCCATACCTGGAGCCACTCAGCCCATACTGCTTTTCTTCTAGCTTACTGTTGGGTTGTGAATCACAATCATGATATTGTAAAAAATAAATAAATGAGGGAGGGGGTGTAGGGAAACATTCCTTACTGCATTTGTGGGACCTTACATATGTGTGGGTGTCACATAGAGGGGGTCAGATTTTAATGACCCAACCTTGTGAACTGAGGTGCCCACATTGCACTCATATTGCTGAGAGCTGATCATGTGGGTCTCAGCACCCCACACCTAGTGGGGTGCCAACTCCATGGCTGGAAGCTGTGATTCTGCTCATAAGATTGGGTCATTTAAATGTTACCCAAGATACACAGGAGCTGCTTATAGCAAAGTGGCTTGCACATGGTTATAGTGATGGGATCCTTAATTTGGGCTATTTTTCTGTGGCTAATACAATGTATTCAGCGATGCTTTTTTTTAAAAAAAAATAAATTATTGGCTGATTAATCATTGCACCAAAGGATAGCTGGAAGTCTTTATTCAAATAGGGAAAGAAATGCAGCTCAGTGGTAGAGCAGATGCTTTGCAACAGAAGGTCCCAGGTTCAATCCCTGGATCTTCAGGTGTTGCTGGGAAAGACTTCTGTCTGATACCCTGAGGAGCAGCTTCCAGCATAGACAATACTGAGTTAGATCTGCCAGTGGTCCGATTCAGTATATAGCTTGCTATCTTCCTAAATGACAAAATTGAAATACTCCATCTCTGAGATGTGTCAAAATAAATGTGTCAAAGGTAAAGGTGAGCCAAGATTTTGACACACCCTGAAGGATCAAATACTTTCCTCCTGAAATACATGACTGTTCAAAATTTGTTTTAACACAGAGCTGCTTTGCAGATGGCTGTTTTTCAGAGATTATTAAATCTGTTGCTTTTACTCCTATTACTCCTCCTGCCACCAGCCAAAAGCATTCAGATGTTGTATATATTCAACTGCAAGGGAATAAGGGATTTAAATCACCCAAACTCCCTTCACTGTCATAAAAAAAAAAAATATATTCCACGGGCCTTTCAATAACAAAAGCCCGAAATGGTGAGGGCAAGAAATAGATAGAAAGATAGATAGACATTATTTTAAGAGCCCACCCCGCCTCCCCCTGGCAGCATTTCTATATAGTTCAGTGAGATCAGGATCAATCCCCAAATGAAGTGAGTAATTGCAACAGCATAATGAAGTTACTGCTGCATATCTGAACATTGTAGTGAGCCTCCATTAGATCAAGTCTGTGGGGAGCTACTGACTAACTGGCTGGGTTTCATTTAGCAGTTTCTAATCAGAGTTAATGCACTGCCATACTTTCTTTAAACATTTAAAAGGTGATCTCTCTCATTTAGCAAGCTAGTTAAACATATTTAGGGCTTAAAATGCCTCTCTCTTGCACACACAGGCTTAATAGAGCAACAGGATTTCCCCAGAAGTGGGACAACGGATGTTTCCTGTGCAACATGAGTAATCTTTAGAACCACCTGTTGGCTCTTTCAATATGCTGCATAGCCTTGTGTGGGCAGGTATTTGTAAACACCAGATTTCCTCATTCCCAAATCAAATTATCACTTAGGAAAAGAAAATGTTCTCACTGCACATGCAATTTAAAAAAAAGAAGAAGGAAAGGTACAGTGGCTCCCCCCCCCCCCCGCTGAAGATCATCTTCCTTGTGTGCTGAGTTGTTTTGGGTTTTTGTTTTTTAACAGATAAGTAACCATGGGAATTGAACATCAACTTTAGCAGTTGCCACGAGCAGCAATAATCCTGTGGTTAGGGAGAAATAAAGAGTCACCTGTGTTCTCCCAGGTTCTCATCTCTCATCAGAAATAGGCAGGTGCACAGAAGTTTAAATGTAAACTGATGCAGTCTTCCCTTCTTTTGCCAACAGCACACGTGGATTCGATAGCACAGGAGCTCAGGTAAGATTCAAGACGCTTCAGCTTTGTCACAAGAAGTGCTGTTATATCCCACATTTATTGCATCTCTTACGGACATAGCCAGGGCAGATGGTGTGTTCACAGTAATTCAAGTTGTGGTGGGTTTTTTTAAGTGCCTGTAAGCTTTCTAAGGTTCACCAGAACAATATTGTAACCTATCAAGAGGTCCTTGTATGAGGAAAACTTCACAGAGGTCCAGGTTCCCAAAGCTGGGCAAGTGCTAACTAGGTTTTGGAAAGGAGGAGGGGGGACTCTAGTACCCTATCAGAGCCTTCACTGCTGCCTTTCCAAACCAAGCACTTACAAGGATTTGGGAAGGGGTCAGGAAGGCTCTCCCTTGGCCCCTGCACTCTGTGTATAGAAATTGGTTGCACTGCCCTAAATCTGCCTCTGCTTTAGGTAGCACTGGCTGGGGGAGAAGGAATGTTTTTGCCCTTCAAGTTCTATCCCAGATAGTTCTGGTGTGTGTCTTGAGCTGGGTTTGAAGTAGACCTCTCAGGTTTTCTTCACCTGTCCTCTGTTATTGTAAGTAGGTAGTTTTGAAAGTAGGCAGCTGAGCATTAAAATGTACACACACTCCAGTTCTGTTAACTAGATGGGCTGGACTACTCCTCTTCTGGTGGCTGCCACTTTAAATTCTTTCTGATTATTGTTATTTTATTATTTCATATGCCCAGCAGAATTTAGTGGGGAGAAATATCTCCAGTGGGGGGAGTAGGAAGGGAAGGAGTAGTGCCACAGATCTGACCTACTTACCGCAGCATTACCACTGTAAACCAGGATAATGTGGAGAAAGGTCAGGGTGGTGGGAGCACCAGATTGGCTTTTCCAGTGCCACCATACCCCACCCCACTGCTGCCTCATCGAGTACGCATCAAGCCTGTTCTACCAAGGAGACTCCCTCTGTGATCTGAACCCCCAATGAGTGGACAGTGGTGGGACCAAGTAACAGGAATGTGTTGGAAGGCAGTGGAACTAGCATGAGTGTCCATGCTCTCCCCTCATGAAATAGGAGGGAATGAATGCCTATGCAGGGCTTGAAAAGTGTGAAGATCCCACCAGGATTTCATCATTTCAGACTGTATTGGCTAAACCTTGTAGAGGTTTCTTATCAATAGCTAAGTTGTTTCAAATGTTTGCTTATACTATTTGTGGTAAGGATATTCGTGTTTTGTATAGAGCCACCTTTCTACAAGGGTATTATGATATGATGAACATATTCATGGCAAGTGAGTAATGACAGGATTGAATCCTATGGAAGCCCACACCGCTGATCCCATGGTGAAGAGCAGCAGCTGTCTATCACCCTTTCTACAATCAACTAAATAGAAGGAGTGAGGCAGCAGGCCAACAGCACTATCAGTCATGACGAAGGATGCCAATAGTCTTGCAGCAGTAGAATGAACATCTGGCCATACTCCATAGACTTTAGGGCATAGATCACCCTTCGGGGGAATATTTTATCTGAGACAACTGGTGCCTGGGTTCATAGCACAGGGGATTAAATATGTGCTGGTATCATTCTTCATTAATCTGCATTATATCATATTAATATGCGAGGGACCATCATGGTTATGAGACAAGGCCAGCTTGCCCATTCAGTGGAATCGAGTGATATATATTTTTCCGAACTCTGCCACTTCAGATTGCAGGTAGTTGGGGAGGATTTAATGATTCAAAATTCCCTATTTGGGGGGGGGGGGTTCTGTACATACAAAATTAGCATGTTAGGTAGAAATAAAAGCTGAACTCCTTCCCCTCAGGTGATGGTTTTATGAAATGGGTGCATGATTTTATTATTTATTTCTTTACCACTTGATTGTAATAAAACCTCTAAGCAGTTTACAAGAAATATTTAAATTATCAATAACAATTAAAAACATTTTAAAATTATTGAAATTAACAGTAAAAATATTCAGACACATCAACATCTACATACCTGGATAGGGTTGCCTAAAGGAAAATGGTTTAAGCAGGCACTAGCAATAGCTGAGCAAAGATGCCTGCCTAATTTTGGAGGTTTCACCACTGGATCATGTCGCTGTGGTTCAGGGGAAGAAGAGTGCTTATTTTGAATGCCACCCATTTGGGCCAAGCAACTGGTGATGTGAAATACCAAACCCCATTCACCACCTGAGAAGTGGGAGGTGGAGATGAGTGGATCTGTCAATTTCTATTTCTCTCTATTATTTTTACAATCTTAATCTCAGTTCTCCACTTTTCTACATCAGTTTGCTTTTTTGAAAAAGTCCTCATACAAATTCACGAGTGTTGTTTATTATGAATTTCTCCTAAATATATATTTGTCTAATATACACATTTTTGTAAAGCAATTTCCCTACTCTAATGCATTTTTTGGTATGCTGTTTTCCCTAATCAGTGCAATTTTATGAACACTTTACCCCAGTATATGAATTTTTGTACACATTGTCTGACTGCATAGTTAACAGAACTGCAAATTTCAAGGATGGCCGTGTTCATGTATTCTTTGGAAAATGCTAATTTGGTAGGTTTGCCTTTAAATGTCAACTGAATCAAATTTATCCTCCATCTCTAGTGAGAGGTGAATTGGGAGGAGGCAGTTATCACTGCCTTAAAGCATTCCAACAATGGTGCCAACTGTGTGGGCAGCTGATGTGTAGACTGTGGCTATGAGATCAGACAAGTACTCGAAGTAGCATTGAGTGAACTTTCCTAGCTTGATTTGGAGGTGTCCCCCCCCCAAAAAACCCAGTTCCATTTCACACTCCTGATAATCAATGGGGAAATGATGGGATGTCCCTCAGCCTCCATGGTCTCACTGGAGGAATTCAGCACCCAAGGCACAAGGAATCTTGAAACATATCCCCCCCCCAAGTGAACATTACAAGCTGGACAATGTCACATTCTGAGCTGGGTTCTTACAGTTTGGCAAATCTGCTCCACTTCCCAGTGGGGAGAAAGTTGTGATGGACCACTCGGCTACCCACTCCCCTCCGGGGCCGGGGAACGAAGTCCCACATCACCCGGAGGTTCCCAGCCATGTCATTCACCAGCCACCCAATCCGCTGGCTGGAGGGGCATGGCCTGGTCCCATTTAAACTGAGACGCGAGCCGGAGAACTTCCTCTTGGCTCGCTTCCTCGATCTCTTCGCACAGTTCCTTGGCTTCACTCCGCGGACTCTTTCCTCAGCTTTCTGCTGCGGCATTGGTTGATCTTATGATGGGGGAGGTGAGGAGTGGCCATCACCTGCCCCTCTAAGCTTAAGGGTATTCCGTTAAAGGAATCTGGGGGTGTGGATCTTGTCCAAAGCCCGGACGGGGCTAGGGCCATCACGACCCCGTTGGGAACCCAGGGGGAGCTCGAGTTGGTTTGTATCGACGGAGTTCCCCTACCGGTGGTTAACCCTTACTGTACTCCCTGCGTGATGAGCAGGAGTCAGATATAGTCGGGTCAATTCTAATGCCTAAGCCAATACCACTCGCATTCTGTAGCCAATAAAGTTGTGGCCTAAATTTGCCCAATAACATTAACCTCATATCCGTGTCCTTATTCAGCAACAAGGGGTGGTCTCAGGGTCTCGACATCCAACACCATTATCCACAAGGGCTTTTCACATTTTTGGAGTTGTCACAGGGGGCATTTTAAAGCAGTAAACTGTGTGGCAAAGTGTGGTAAATTACATACTTTGGTATTTTACCCTGAAGTTATGTCAGTACAGCGCACTGGTATTTATAATGAGGCTACTCTACATTGCATGCCATTCATGATGTTATTAAAGGATTTATGCTAAAATTACCTGTCCTTATTACTATATCCTGTATGTCAACCATTCATATCATCATTAATTAAACCAGTTATAAATTTAAACCATTACTGTAATAAACTTTATAGGCCTGCAGTCTTTTGGGATCCTCCCTTGTTTCTTTCTTGTCCATCTTTTAAATCTTTCCTTAATTAGCTATATCTAAAAGCCAGGGATACAGTTTTGATAACATCCAGTAATTCTAATAGCCTTATCTAGTAAAGTGACAATTCGATGACACCCTTTTCTGTTACTGCTAGTAGATAGGAGTTCTGTTCTGCAGGGTTTTCTAACATGCAGGTTAAGGCACACATGACATGGTAGCCACTTGCCTGCACTGATGGTGTACCACAACCATGAGCAAATATGATTGTGTAAGAGGTGGTGGGATCCTCTGAGCACATTGGGTGTTAGTTTGTACATGGGACGTTGGCTGGGTCATGATTAAACTCCAAGTGGGGAAGTTCTATGTTCAGTATCACATCCATTCATAAATAAATGACCAGAGTTCCACCTTCTGGACTTTTCAGAGATTCAGAGGTCTGTACCTCTGAGGCCTCACCTAGGACCAGAAGTTTTTATTTAAAAATATGGTCATGGTTTCTTAAGGCTTTGCAAATGCCCACACATATATATTACCTAGTCCAAGTAAGTGGGAAGTCTGGATAAATGCAGTCTTAGTTCAGTGCAAACAGAGAGTGAAACATAATTTCTGAAATGGGGAAATCATCTTATTTGTTTATGTATGCAGGCATTGTAGACCGAAGCCAAGCTGTAGGCATGCAATGCAGGCCGAGGCCTTCAGGCCTCCTGGAGCTCAGGTGCCTCATCTGCATAACAAAAGACAGAGAGGATTCTAAAACCCTCCAATAACATTGTTAGTAGCTGGCAGGCAGCCAATCCCTGCTGAGATAGGGCCAGTGTTGTGATTCGCTAATTGCAGCATTAAGGCGACCTATCACAGGCAGTGTGTGTGTTTTGCCTGGGCTGGTTTAAGGTATATATATCCCAGGCAAGTGCCCCGTTCGTCATCCTTGTTCTTCTTGTTCCTGATGTTCCAATAAATCCTTTTTGAGCTGAATCTTGGTCTTGGGTCATGCCTGAACCCACCTGCACTTCATTGTTTAGCTAACTTGCATTGCAAAACAAAGGAATCAATATTAACTTTCAATCAAAGTTAACTTTCAATCAAAGTTAACTTTGACGCAGCCAAGACAACAGTGTGCAATTTAATGTAGAGTGCTGCCTTTGGGGTTTTTTGTTGTAATAAAATAAGCAGCACCTCATTAGTACAGAATTATCACCAGATTGTAAAAATAGTTTCCAGACATTTTATTTTAAAATTTTAATGAATGTTCTTGAGCTATTTTCATAGTAAAATGCCAAACACCAAAAAGCCTAGTACAATAAACTAGTAAATACCACTGCCTTGTCAAAAATAATCTCATTGCCCCCCACACCCAAGAAATTACTAGCCCTGAAGGATAAATGCTCCAATCTCAATAGTCTTCATGGTATATTATAACTTTTCAGTAGACTTTTTTTTAAAAAAAAAATGGCAGGCTTGTTTTTAAAAAGCAGAGACCCAGTTCCTATAGCACCTTGTTTTCAGTTCAGTCTTTAACATTTCCTGGTAGACGTGCCCTACTGAATTCAATGAAACTTACTCTCAGGTAAGTGGGGTTAGGATTGCAGCTTAAGGCTTCTTAGCAAACAGTGTGCATTTGTTATTTGTCCAAAGATGTTTCATCCCCCCACCATGTTTCACAATGAACTCAAGGCACGCATAGATTTCATTATAGCTGCATGCCTTCTCCTGGGTTATTACCAACTTCCTATCATTCTGGCCTTTTTACATGCTTCTTTTTATTTCCTCAGTCATTTCACAGTCGAATCGTTCCTTTTGGTCAGGTGGCCTATAACATTAGTTTACTGTCTGAAACATCTCCAGCCTCAAAGCATAATGACTCAACAGCATTACCCATTCCTCCCCAGCCTCCTCTTAGAAGGACTAATAAATTCTCTTTTCCCAACAAGGCTATACCACCTCCCCTGCTTCCGATGTTATTTATTTTATTTTATTTTAAAAGAAGCTACCCCTTTGATATTGAAATTCCAGCCTGATTCCAATTACATCATAACATATTTTCTTCTGAGTTATTATGTATACCCCTCGTCCTAGCACCATCTCACTTTCTTCTTCGCCAAGCCTTTCATTTGTATGTTTGCACACTTTAATAACCTTCATGCTGCTATTTTGCCCTAAAATTAGTCTTAATCAATCCTGATTTCCCTCTTTTATCTTCATTGCCATCCAATGCTTTATATGTACTCCTTTCATCTCTGTTTGGTCAGCGTGCTTGCCCTGACGTCATACAAGAGTAGATTAAGCTAAACTCCTCCTCAGGACTTCAGTTGGGATGGAGAGAGCATTATTCTTGTTGAGTAGTGGCCTTTCTTCCATCTTGACTACCCCTCCTCCAAATCATGTTGTATAGCCCTATTGTGCCATGGCCAAAACACTACCTTTATTGCAGGTGGGAGGGGTACTCTGTGTACAATGTAAGCTAAAGTAATAGGTGCAAGCCTTCAAGAGGAATTAGTTCTATGTTGCTGGGGATAGTAAATGGATGAATATCAATATTAAAAGATTAAACATAAATACTAGCATTAAACGTAGTAGTAGTAGTAGTAGTAGTAGTAGTAGTAGTATTACCCTGAGGCTGATTAGTTGACTGACCTAGCAAGAATGATGAGGGATTGATAAAGAGCCCTGGAGGCTTTCAGGCCTGAGATTTCCAAGTCCTGAACCATTGGGTAAGTAGCCAATCAATACATATTAGTGCTTGCAGATGCATAATATTATAAATTTGGTGCTGGTCTTTTCTTTGACAACATCCCAAGAATTGTTTGTCAACCCTACTCACGGTATACTCATCAGACAACCAGTCCAGGGTGCCACAACTATTATCTGAGATCCTATAACTTTATATGCATTCAGTGTATTAGGCTCAAGAGCAATGGGCAGTGGGGATGGCACCACAGATCTGACCACTTGGCATCAGTATCACTGCCACATACTTGGCTGGTGATTGAGCAGGGCAGCACTGAGGAAGGACATCTTGGACACACCAGCAGAGCGAATCGGATGCTTCTGCCTGAACTGGCCTGTCTTCACCTTGTACCTCTGCACTAGTTGCTCCTGAATAGCCTACATGGTTTTATGACATATTAAAGCTCCCTGTATCTAATTTAGCCTATATCTACACCCACTCTTAGCTTAAGTACTTTTATATCTCAGCAAATTATATTCAGGTCAAACTCTATTCACTGGTAACTCAAAAGGATTTCAGTGTAATTATCTCTCACCTAAAAAATTAGGCATTGCGAGGATTCATGTGTTGACACAACCAGTGCTTTATTTAAGATGATAAAAAAGATGAGGTGCCAGTACTCGTATATTGAGAAAAGTGCTAAATGGCTGCCATGGGCAGCAAAGAAGAGGTACTGGTACTCTGTACCAGTGAGTACTTTCACACAAAAAAGCTATGGCTGCCAAACATCTTGACATCTTCAGGTCACTGGTTTTAGTTTTTAACCTCCTTGGGTTTCATTTCATTGCCTGGCAAAAATGTCTCCAGTATCCAAAAAGTTGACATGTACCACTATTTCATTAGAAGTCTGCTCATATCAGAAATTGTGAGAATGAGTTATATTCACTCCTGATTCATAAAAAAATATCCATCCATTTTATGACTCCGATTCACCAATAACCTTGACAGCTGAACCAGTGTTCCATGACAACAAGCAGACCATTGATAAATAGCAACAAAACTATTAGAGGTTGAATTTATGAGATGAGTAATAGGGATGCTAAATTATAGGCTTACTGTTTGACAAACTACAGCTTGACATATATTTGCAAATGCATGTGTATGCATCTCAGAGAGAGAGAAACTTTTCTAACCTCACGACCCCTTGGCACATTGTACATAAACAGTCCAATTGCTTTCCTTGGGACTGTGTTTTACAGTTCATCCGCCCCCCCCCCCCAAGTTCATAATTTCAGGATTGAAGAATTTTCTAAGAATAGTTAAAATGAGGCTTTGGTTTATATTTATATTTTAAATAATGACCAAAACGTATCATAAGAGAGAGGGGGGGAATTGTAACCAGTATCAGCATTTTGAACTTAGCCAGTGCAATTCTTTCAGCAACAGCATAGCATGATGGTGTTATCCTGCCCCAGCGAGCAGTAGAGCTGCTGCATTTTGCACTAGCTGCAAGGTCAAGGGCAGCCTCAAGACAGCTCCACATAAAGCACATTGCAGTAATCCAGTCTTGGTGGTTAGCAGTGCATGGACAACTATTTCAGTGGTCAGGGTATCCCAGTCAAGAAATGGCCAAATTTGTTTTACCAGCCAAACCTAGTAAAAGGTTCTCCTAACCACTGAGGTCACCTGGGCCTCTAGTGACAGAGATTAATGCAGGGACACCCCCAGATTGTGAACCTGCTCCTTCAGTGGGAGTATGACCTTTTCCAAAGCCGGCAATTGCCCAATTATCTAGATTCTGCAACCACTCACCTTTGGCACCTCTGTCTTGCCAAGATTAAGATTCAGTTTGTTGGCCCTCATCCAGCCTACCACTGAGTCCAGGCTCTAGTCCAGGCCTTGAACAGCTTCTCCTGATTTAGATGTTACAAAGAAATGGAGCTGGGTAGTATCAGCATACTGATACCTTGCCCCAAACCTCCTAATGATCACTCTCAATAGCTTCATATAGAGTTAAATAGCATTGGGAATAAGATGGTACCCCATCATATCCCCTTTTCCTCCACCAAAGTTGGTGGGGTCTTGGGGGGAAATGACATCTCTCGCCCATGAACTGGGGGTTAGCCACTCCTGGTGTAAGTAATTAGTATGAATAATTAGAATCAGCTATAGATCAGATAATTTGTATTGCCTTCAGTCAATGAGTCTGACAAAAATAAATTTTGGTCCATTTCAAATGTATATTCTACAATTTTCAGATACAAAATAAAACTTATATTACTTCCCCTTTCTCTCAAGCATTATTTGTTATATTGTTTTGAGTGTTTACTTGATCAACTGTAGAAAGCATGTTGTAGAGCTGCACAGGTACAGAAGGGGGTGACTAAAATGATGGGACTGAACAATATTGTTTTTCCTTTTTAAAAAATATGCCCACAGATGGAAGGAAATTGAGCCATTTTGTTTTGCACACATCCTACCCACATGCTCTCTGGGGTAGAGTAAAATGATGCTTAATGTGATGTAGGAATAGAAGAACCCTATCTGAATGGGAATATAAGACCAGTCCAGAGACTCCAATGTGTTTGTAGAGGGTCTTGAGGTCTGCCCAGCACAAGAATTTTGATTTGGATTAGAACTTGGGGAATCAGCCAAGCTGCAGATCCTAAGCCAAATTGGATGGATTCAGAGGACCTTGGGCCTTGGACAAGCTGGGTGAGTCATGTTGGAGGAGCCCAGGGCCCCCTGGGTGTCAGGGGGCAGGACATTAGGCAGGAAGGAGAGCCAGGCAGGGTGGAAAACTGCAGGAAAAGCTCCAAGACATACCTGACTTGCAGCTGCATCTTCCCAAGAGAAGGTGGGCTACAGCTCTCTTTCCTGCCTGAAACCTGTTGAGTAGAGGCACCCCTATAGGGTGTGGGTGCTGCTTTTCAAGAGGCTGTCCTGCAGGAAGGATCCAGTCCTGCACAGTGCTGGCTCATTCCTAGACTCTTAAAAAACCCTATTTTAACTTTTTGTTAACATAGGGTTTAAAAATCCCCACCCTTAAATTGTTTTGTGGAAGGATCTGGGGTGGAATGGGTGGCACTGGGTGAATCTCATCGATCCAGATGCCACAGGATAGATTGAGGTGGGGCTCTTTGCTGAACCCTGTTAGACATATGAGGCCATGAAATTAGTTGAACTTTCAAGACTTTGAATATTTCTGCCTCTTTAAGGTAAAAAGGTAAAGGTAAAGGATCCCTGGACGGTTACGTCCAGTCAAAGGCGTCTATAGGGTGTGGCGCTCATCTCGCTTCAGCCCAAGGGAGCTGGCGTTTGTCTACACACAGCTTTCCGGGTCATGTGGCCAGCATAACTAAACTGCTACTGGCACAGAGGACTGTGATGAGTGCCAGAGCGCACGGAAATGCCGTTTACCTTCCCACCACAGCGCTCCCTATTTATCTACTTGCACTGGTATGCTTTTGAACTGCTACGTTGGCAGGAGCTGGGGCAGAGCAACGGAAGCTCACCTAGTCATGGGGATTCTAACCGCCAACCTTCTGATCAGCAAGCCCAAGAGGCTCAGTGGTTTAGACCACAACGCCACCCGCATCCCTGACACCTCTTTAAACATTCCATTAATCATGTTACAAATATTTTTCATGTTATCCACACTGCAAATAGTCGTAATCCATTGCCTTGTTTCAACTTGCTAACCTAACTGGCAAAGCAAAGCAACTAACAAATTTAATTATGTTTAGGGTGAAATGGTGTGCATAAGGAATATGTAGGAAAAAATCTTGGTGTGTGACTTTAATTATTTTGGTATGAGCTAATTATTATTCACATGCATTCTCCATACTCCTGTAATATGTACACCGGATAGCATTACCATATTGTTATGATTACTACATTGTGGCATTTCAACATCTACTTTGTTACAACAGATAAATATGCTGCATAAACCTAAGCCATTTTAAATGGAGGGATTGGAAAGTATCCGCTATATTGGTTTCTTGCTTTGTGCAGCATTGTGGCAGATCAAGCGAGTTCACAATTTAAGATGCACATTGGTTGTACTGTAACTTCTTCAGTAGTGCAGATCTTCACATTTGTTTCCATGTCCTTCATATTTGCAATGGTGAGTTGCCAAGAAGATGCCTTGCCAAAATGCTTTTTTTAAAAAGAAGAAGCAAAAAGCTTAAGTTAGTCATATGCTACCATCCAAAACAATCACAATTGGAGCCAGTTTAGTGCACATAAGTTACCTTGGAAGGATTAATTTATGCTGTTGAGCCTCATAATATGTGTAACCAACAGGGAGCTGTCTGGAGACAGGGATTTTTGCAAATCTTTCAGCTAGATCAATGAGCCAAATGCAAAATCTGGTAACCAGGGGCATCATGTAGATTTGTCATGCTCCCTAGGGGAGCTGGGGTCCAGCAACCAATGAGTGGATTACACTGATCCACAAATGCAGTTTTTCATCTGTGACAGATATAATATAAATGCTATTATTCATATTGCATAACTGGGAGAGAACTACCGACAATGACTATTGTTTATGCAAAAATTAAAAAGAGAGAATGTAGAATTTTGCAACAGGTGACAACAGACTTTTCAGAAAACAGAGTTCATTACATAGTCACATCCAAGCAATGCTTGTCACTGGGAGATTTTGTTAACACCCATTTGACCAAGATGCATAATCTTGTGGAAAGTGAGATACAGTACAGCTGTACATTGCCAGCAATACGTTTGGTTACAGCAAAAACAGTCTATGCCTATCTGTTAGGTATGCAGACAAGGAATGAAAGGAGACTCAGTCCTGTGAGTATGTGACCAGTAGAGACTGGATCTATCCAATCTCTGCATCAACCCCTTGATACAGTCAATCTATGGTGGAGTGCCATGACTTGTATTCAACATAGTGTTAAGCAGATTTCGCCTTGAGCAGCAGAATGGTCTCTCCCTTTCTTTTGCCTGTGTGCCCCTACATCTATTCTGGGGGTTCTTTCAGTCCTCTGGAACAGAAATGGGGACCCAAAATTTATCAGAAAACATTTCCCCCCAGAAAACTCCCATGAGATCATCTTCTCCTTCTCCTCACCTTACTCTATTGGGGGGGGGGGGGAGACCACTATGAAGAATTTTATTTATTGACCACCTTTTTTGTGGTGGCTACTATTTCCCCCTACACTCTGTTGACAATGCTCCCTAACTCCTCTAGGTACTTTGCATTGTAGTTAATGCAAAATGGTGGCCATGATTCCAACACAGTTGATTCTGCTGTTGCAGAGGGGAACCCTTTTATAGGGAAGGAAGGGAACAGACAAAGTTGACACATGTAACTGGTAGTGCAATTTTTACATCAGCTCTTTTTATTTCAAGGAATTAGCAAACCGCTATACACCTTTTCTTATCCCCTGGGTGGATATAGTCTAGTCCAGAACAGAGTAGATTAGCATATATTTAGATTAGCATATATTTACTCAAGATTAAGGTTGATTCAGGCTTTAAAAATATATGTATCCAGATTTTTGGTAGCAATTGAAAGTGTGGAGGGGTTCATCTGTGTTTTGCGCTCTTTAGCTCCAACAGCTAAAACCAAATACACACAAAAGATCCAGCTGTTTAGAACTGCTATTATACTAGTCCACATAATTTTTCTTTTCTTTTTTCACAAATGTCTTCCTCCCATTAACTGTAGTGCCTACAAAAGCTCCATGGCAAAGAAAAGAAAAGCTGAAGAGCAGATTTTGGGCGTTCCAGTCAACAAAAGAAAGTCTTTGTTAATGAAACCCCGTCACTACAGTCCAAGTGTGGAAGGCAAAGGGGAAAATGAGGACAAGACTGACCTGCAAGACAACAGCAATGATCTCAAAGCAGGTATCAAAGATTAGTGGCTCCAGATGAATGTAAAAAGCATCTAAGTGTTGGTGCTGACCTTCAAAGCCCTAAATGACCTTGACCCTGTATACCTGAAGGAGCATCTCTTCCACCATCATTCAGCCCAGATGCTGAGGTCCACCTCCGGGGCCTTCTGGTGGTACCTAACTGCAAGAAGTGAAGCTACAGGGAACCAGGCAGGGGGCCTTCTTAGTAGTGGCACCAACCCTGTGGAACGTCCTCCCATCAGATGTCAAGGAGATGAGTAACTATAAAACCTTTAGAAGATATCTCAAGGCAGCCCTGGATGGGGAAGTTTTTTAATGTTTAATATATATGTTGGTAGCTGCCCAGAGTAGCTGGGGCAACCCATTCAGATGGACAGGATACAAATAATGCAATAATTATTATTATTAAGCTAATGCTCCTGAGAGAACAAAGGGTACAATAATCTCATTGGGCATTAGCAATAAAAGGCAGATCGTTTGGACAAAATGTGAATAATGAGACTGAGAAATAAATAGAAATATGGTTTGTAGCCAACTAAGTCCTACTCAGAGTAGACCCACTGAAATTAGTGAACCAAATACAACCAAATACAATTAGTGCACACGAAAGCTCATACCAAGAACAAACTTAGTTGGTCTCTAAGGTGCTACTGGAAGGATTTTTTTTATTTAGTGAACCAAAGTTAGTCATGTCCATGGACTTCTATGAGTCTACTCTGAGTAGGCCTAGCACTGATCTGAACTTGTGACCCTTTAGATGTTGTTGGTCTTTTAACTCCCATCAGTCCCAGCCAGCATGAGCAATGACAACCAAAGGTATCAAGTCAGATTGTATCCCTTTTTCTTAAAATCTGGGTCAGCATTAGTTTTAAGTGATAATATCCATATCAGTTTCAGGTTGTGTTAGCTCTCCACTGCCTAAAAGGATTATTGATGCTAATGTGCACACTACTGTAAGGAAGGAAAGAAATGTGGAGGGGGGGGTGCCCAGTTTGCTCATGGGCATTACTTTTGTGGAGAGGAAAAAATCATAGCAGAGAACAAGAGGACAGAAGGGCAAGCTCCACTCTTGAACCTTAATAAACACGGAAGAACAAGCTGGAAAGCTGTGGCAAGAGCAAATTGCATAGGCACCACAGCTGAAATTAATTATACAATACTGAGCTGAAAACACAAATGGAGAAAGGTGAACTTTTGGCACAGCCAATCCACAGAAGGCTTGTGAATAAGAATGGGGGAAATCCATCCACACTTACAGTCCACTAGCTTTTTAAAAAACACATGCGCTCAGGAGATCTGCCACTATTATAACCATACCGGGGGGAGGGGGGAGAAGCAGCTTCTTCCTCAACATTATTTAATGTTGCTTGTTTCCCAACATTTAACACAAGCAGTTAACATGTGAGTAATATTAATATTTTGTCTAGGCTCGCAATACTTCTGTATGTCAAGTCAATCAATCTTGACAAATGGATTCAAGAAAATTCTCTAATATACATAATCCCCCCCCCAAATAATAATCTGCCCTCTAGAAAAGTTACTTTTTGACCTGCTCATTTGGGGGGTGAGATCACCTTATCACGTTGCTTGGAATCATGCTTCCAGTTATTCATCTTAATGTCTAATGCTATGAGCACCTTTTTCTGAGAATTGGCACATGGGCAAACCACACTCTTTCCCTACCCTGTCTTTGACTCGTTCCCTACCCTGTCTTTGATTTTACAGTGCAGAGGACATATGGGACTATGCCTCATGGCTGGTGTCACACACCTAGCTCATTCTGTCCCCTTGACATCTATATATTGGGTAAAAATCTAGAGCGGGTCCTGGCTCTTCTTGTTGCAGAAAAAACAACACCAATCCATTCTGGTGGAACTTCTAAAAAATAACAACAGAAATAAAGTTGCACTGGAGTTGTGCAAGCCATGCACCAACAAAACGAGTGCATGGTAAAACAATTCAAGAAGAGGGCCACATCTTCCGGTCTAGGGCCTAAGAAAACCTCCAAGAAATAACTAATAAATATTTTCCTTTAATGTATAACAAACAGTTGAACCAAACAATTATGTAAACTGGAAATGACCCAAAATGCTAACAGTTTGGCAGCCGTAAAGTGAAATGCATTGTGGTGGCACATGTGCATTTGTGTCTCCTCCTCCCTTCCACAATAATCTGCACTTAATAGGAATATTTTAAACTATGTAGCTAAGCAACAGAGGTAATTGTTGCTTTCTAGAGCTTTTGTTAGGCACTCCACCATAGCCCAAATATGCATAATTAGGTATAATGTCTATAAATCATTATTGTACACATGTGGGTAGTTAAGTGGATTGAGAGAATAGTTCAATGAATTGGACATATTCACTGAAAATGCTTTTTATTTGTTTTCTGTAGTTGATAATACTTTGAAATTATGATAACCCTTTACACTTTCTCTTAATAGCTCACTGTTGTTGAGACAAAACTTCATTTGCATTTTTAGATGATATTTAATTTATGATTTAAACCCGGAGTTGGTCTGACATGGATTCTGCAAAGAACCAGACTGTCTTATCTATTTTATTGTAAGCTTGTTTATCTCAATTTTTCCCCCTCTAGGAAGTAAAACGTAGACCATTCCAGTTTGTGTTGAATACATCCCAACTAAAGAATGCACCCTATAATCAGCATTATTGAAGGGGCTAGTGTTGTGGCTAAATTCTTCCTTTCATCCAAAAATGCTTTTAGTTACTATGGTAATATTTACTTGATCCTGGCAGACCAGTGTTGATTTTAGGGAGATAATTACCAGAAAGAAAGATGATGGAGATGTATTTTGGAGTGTCCTTGTCGGGGGGGGGGGGATGTTTAGAAAAAAAACTAAATGAGACACAAAGGATTTATTGTATTTCAGCATTTGACACCCCTTTCCAGTAGTCTTTACTACCTTCTGTTTCCTGCTGTGATTTCAAAGAAAAAAATTGTTTCTTAACACAAGATACATGTGTATTTTGCTATCCTTTAGTAAAAATAGAAATCTACTCTTTAAAAAAAAAAATCTCCCTTGTGATCTAATATATTCTTTAGTTCTATGACTACCATGACTGCTTTTAACATGTATCCTGTGAGCTATAGAATTCAGGTCTTTCATTAAGCCAAAAGTGACCCAGAGCATTCATTTTATATATTAAAAAAATCTATGAAGAAGAGAAGGAATGTTTGTTGTTGTTGTTGTTGTTGTTGTTGTTGTTGTTGTTGTTGTTGTTGTTGTTCCTATTTATTTACTACCCACCCTTCATAAGGCTCCAGGACGGGTTGCAACAATTTAAAATAAAACACTAAGAGCAGTTTAAAAAGCAAGTGATGCAACTGTAGGTGACAATGTGACATTTATCTGATATTTTTGAAAGCTTTGCTTCATCACGACAGCAAGTCAACACCTCCTCAGTGAAGAGCAGATACCTTACCCTAACTTCAGGGCCGCTACTGCCATCAATCCATCCTTGCATGTTTACTGTAGTCTGAAGCAGAAGGGAGAGAATGGATGGGAATATGGCACTGTGAAACTGCTACCCAATATTGAGGTTCTTCTTCAGCATAAAGTTATAACAGTACCAAAACATTTAGCTGGGTTCAGGATAGCTTTATTCTGCCCTCACATGTTTCAAACTACATTAGAATACTGGAGGAATAAGCAGTTCAGTGACTGCAAGCGCTATGTTCGTTTCCCCCCATAGCTTTTCAGACTATGATAGAACTAATGGCCCACTTTTTGGAAATATGTCCCCACTGATGTCAATGAAACTAGGAGCAGCTTTATGAGTACATTTAGTGCAGCAGCATCCAATGATTTTATTATATATGATATTCCAAACCATACACAGGCAACGTGTCTTTTTCTTGTAATGTTTAAATTAACATGCCAGCTTCAGACACAAAAGAGTCATGTATAGTAAAGTAGTTGTGTGATACTTTATGCATGTTCCAGAGTCACAACCAAAGCTCTATTTACTGCAAGGTGTTCATGTGTGAAATGGGTACATGCTGAAACGATCACACAGTTGTTGCATGGATCTTCTCTGTATATTCACAACACAACATTCTGGTCATTTGAATTGGCCAGTTATAGTATATATTTAAAGTATACTCTACTGCAACCCTTCCTCAAGTTGGCACCTTCCAGATGTTTTTGAGTATAACTCCCGTTAGGTCCAGCTACCTTAGTTGATGGTTAGGAATGATGCGAATTAAGAACATAGGCGCCTGCTGGATCAGGTCAGTGGCCCATCTAGTCTAACACCCTGTTCTCACAGTGGCCAGATGCCTATATAGTGATACCTTGGTTCTCAAACTTAATCCATTCCGGAAGTCCATTTCAAAACCAAAGCGTTCCAAAACCAAGGCACACTTTCCCATAGAAAGTAATGCAAAACGGATTAATTTGTTCCAGACTTTTTTAAAAAAATTCCCTAAAACAGCAAATTAACATGAATTTTACTATCTAACGAGACCATTGACCCATAAAATTAAAGCAATAATCAATGTACTGTACTATAAAATAAATAAGACAGTATTGTAGATGACAAAAATTTAAAAAAAATTCTTACCTGGTGATAGTCATTGTTTGGATTGGGGGCTTTTATCCATTTCCACAGTCACACAATCTATCAAGCAGTAGCTGAACTGGGTTCCACACAGTCACAAAAACAAATTAACTGAAAAAGCAGCAAACACAAAAACACAAAATCAATAGCAATAACAAAAGTGCCAAACTTAATCCATTCTGGAAGTCTGTTTGAGAGCCAGTGTGGTGTAGTGGTTAAGAGCGGTAGACTCGTAATCTGGGGAACCGGGTTCACGTCTCCGCTCCCCCATATGCAGCTGCTGGGTGACCTTGGGCTAGTCACACTTCTCTGAAGTCTCTCAGCCCCGCTCACCCCACAGAGTGTTTGTTGTGGGGAAGGAAGGGAAAGGAGAATGTCAGCCGCTTTGAGACTCCTTCGGGTAGTGATAAAGCGGGATATCAAATCCAAAATCCAAACTCTTCCAAAATGTTCAAAAACCAAGGCGCAGCTTCTAATTGGTGCAGGCGCCCTGGAAACAATAGGCAACAGCCGCATTGGATATCTGGCTTCCGAAAAACGTCTTACTTCCGGGTTTTCAGTGTTTGGAAACCAAGGCATTTGAGTACCAAGGCGTTTGAGAACCAAGGTACCACTATATGAAGAATAAAAGCAGAACCTGAGCACAGTAGCATTCCACCCACATAATTCCCAGTAACTGATATTCGGAGGCATACCGAGAATGTAATTATAGTCTGGAGGGAACCAGGTTGGGGAAGTTTGCTGTACTGCAAAGCATGTTTGCTCAATACGATTCTAGTTCATGTTCATAAAACAGATATTTATCTTGAGCAAACCTATCATCTTAGATTACTTAATATGAATGAGACTAATTTATAAATAAGTGGCTTGTGGGTTATGGTCAAAGAAGAAGGAATTTATTTTAATGTTGTGCTTTTCTCTCTTTTTCCTGCCTCTAGAAGAGACTAATATAACACCAGCAAAAGCTACCCCTAATTTGGATGTGCAAGAAAATGATCAAATGACGGACAATTACGCCAGCTACCAGGACCTAATGGCCAAATCTTTAATTAACTTTGAAAAAACAGAGAAAGAAACTCCAGATCACCCAGAGAATAATAAACTGAGTGACAGTAGCAGCAAGTCCTTAGAAATGGAGAATAACAATGTTGATGAATGTTACATGATTAACTCATTAGTAAGAAAAGACAGAATTTGTGTTTCGGACCCACAGTTCTGCTCCTCTGAGGATAATGAAAGTAGTTCTGAAATTTTGGACAATGAATGGGATAGCTCCTCAAATTTCTCTGAAGAGATAAGCGTAAAACTTCCTCTAAATACAACATATATTGTAGGATGTAATCAGCAAGATGTCTTAAGAGTGCCAGGGGTCAAAACTGAAGAAGCAGATTTCAACAACTCTGAAACCATTTGTGACTCAGATACAGGGCCACAAGAATCACAGGAGTCACATGTTGAATCTTTCAGCAACAGGAGTCAAAATCCATTTCCAGACAGCGAGGAAGATGAGTGTCTATCAGAAAATACAGACATGTCATTTGACTTGGATAAAACAAAACATAACTTGAGCTTGCTGGAACGAGCAATAGCTCTGCAGGCAGAGCAGGGCCATGTCTTTCATAGCACCTACAAAGAACTGGACAGGTTCTTACTAGAGCATCTTGCTGGTGAAAGAAGACAAGCCAAAGTGATTGATCTTTGTGGTAGACCAATCTATAGCAACAAACGTAAGTTCACTTTCCTTGTTCAGAGTGGATTGTGCATTTGTGTAGATTGCTGGTGATTTCTCCACACCAACAGCGCTGAGCTGGGAGAAGTGACTGCCATGAACCTGGCCTGGCAGCGGTGTCCTATTGAAGTCCAGCATAGTATATTGGTAGGGCAGAGGGGCAGAGACAATCTGGCACTTCCACTGCTGTTCCCAAACTCCCCTGAGCTCACTGCTACCCTGCTTTGGTAGCTCACCATTTAGCACACTGCGGTGATGTCACTGCCAAGAGACAGCAATTCCCAAGTGAGAAACCACTGGACTATATGGTTCAGTGAGGAATGAAAAATGTTGTTCAGATTGACAGAATAATATAAAAACTATGGTATGCAGTTACCCAAAAACCCTATGTGTTTGTGCTTCTGCTGTGGTCTGAAAACATTGTGAGAGTTAGCAAAATTTCCATACAATGTTTCATATATACATCCATGAACTCCAATGTGCTATACTTGGCACTGCCTTTGAAGATGGTTTGGAAAGTTCAGCTGGTGCAGAATTCAGCAGCCAGGTTGCTCACCAGGGCAAAATGGTTTGAGCATAGAACACCAATCCTGGCCCAACTGCACTGGCTACCAATTACTTTCCAGGCCCAATTCAAAGTGCTGGCTTTGACCTATAAAGCCTTAAACAACTCAGAGCCACAATAACTCAAGGACCACCTCTCCTCATATGAACTGACTGTGATCATCATCTGAGGCCCTTCTTTTTGTGCCTCCTCCACAAGAGGTCCAGAGGGTGGCAACAAAGGAACAGGCATTTTCTGTGGTTTCTCCCCATTTGTGGACTGCTCTCCCCGGGGAGGCTTGCCTGCCACCTTCATTACATATCATTAGGTACCAGGCAAAAACAATCCTAATTAATTAAACAAACTATGGCCTTTTATACCGGGGGGAGGGGTACTGTTTTTGTTTGTTATTATGTTGTGTATTATTGTAAACCACCCTGTGATTCTCAAATGAAAGGTGGTGTAGAAATTTAATAAATAAATAAATTGAAACATATATATTATTATACCGTAGATTTGTACTGGGTGCAATGGAATGAATTCAGCTCCTAGTCATCAGAGTCATTTGCAGATAATATGAATTTCAAAGTGTTCCTAGTTAGACTTTAATCCTCACCACTATAATAATCTTAGCTTAACAATGATGCCTCAGTGTTTAGAATACCAAACTCTTAAGTAAATGTAGGATACTTTAGGGAAAACTACCCAGTGAATGAATGGATGTACTTATTCATTTTGTAATATGTTGCACTGCATTTAATTATATCATATTGTATTATTTTTATATATTATATTTAGATAACATAACATAACATAACATAACATAACATAACATAACATAACATAACATAACATAACATCATAACATAACATAACATAACATAACATAACATAACATAACATAACATAACAACATAACAAAACAACAGGTGATGCAGGTCTATGTATAATAAGGGTAAACAACCCCCTATTGAAAATAGCATGTTACCATGTGGCCACATAGGTCCTGTTGAACATTTCTGATTTCCAATTCTCTTCCTCTCCCCATTCCATAGCCAGTTCTCCTATTATTTCTCTGTTTTTCCAGCAACCAATGTCTTCTTAACCTCTGCTGCCATGCTTTCTTGGGCAGTATGAGCCTTGTTAAACCAATGGTGTGGTCAGCATCAGGGAGGGTGTTTATTCTCTGATGCTGAGTTACCCATAGACTCTCCTGGTTTGGCTATGTGCTGCAGTGGCTGGTAATGGCATTGGTGACCTGGAAATGGGGTGGGCACGGGAAGATCCCACTGTGTCCAGTCTTGAACATTAGGTGTAGCCAAAGCTGCTGGGTTATAGGGTGTGAAGGATAAAGATGAGAGCCAGTAACATACAGCAAGACTCTTGAGAGATATGTCCCCTTCATTGGACTGAGGTTGGAGAAGCCCCTGAACTGGAAGCCTTGAAAAATAATGATGGGCTTTCTTCAAGAAGGTTGAGCCCTTGATGATGCTTTATATGATTGTCTTTTTTCCATAAAGTGTTATGAAGACAAGAGCATGAAGAATGGTTGAAAATGAGTTACTGGCTGAACTAGGTGGGAAGCAACAGATCAGGGAAGCTACAAACAGAAAAACTTAAGAAACACAGAAACAAACTTTCCTTGTGGCTTTGTCTATAAACACATCTATTTGCAAGCTACTTGCAAATATCACAGTTGCCCTGATTGCAGATGGATACACTGCACTTAAGTTTATTATAGTTTGTTTTTGTCATGTGGATTAGATATATAAGGAAATAGCTATACAACATATAAGGAGAAGATGCAACTACTCATCAACATATAGGCAATATGGTAGATTGTTCCTATATTTTTTCAGCTGTCCAGGAACAGTTTGTTTTCTGATACCTGCCCCTGGAAAATCTTTTAACATTCAAGGCTCTCTAAATATTTTATTATTATTATTTATTATTATTATTTATTCATGGATGGTTCCAATTTTCTTTCTCATGACTCAAATATATTCGCTGTTCCAAAACCTTCAGTTTAAACAATTTGCTTAAAATAATGGATTTAAGAACGTTAAAATGTGTGTAGGATTTCAGTGTACTTAACACCTTGACAGAGAACCGCTGCCTCTTAAAACCATTCCCTCCCCCCCCCCTCTCTCTACACACACACACACACACACACACACACAGAGAGCAATGTTCCGTCTAGGTGACAAGACTTCATTGCTATTTTCTGCAGATTTGCCTAGGCCTGAAAAGAGAGAGACCAAATGCCCCATTCCAGGATGTGATGGCACAGGGCATGTGACGGGATTGTATCCACACCACCGCAGTCTTTCAGGCTGTCCACATAAAGTTAGAGTGCCACTTGAAAGTAAGTACAATTTCTTTATAATTTGCAGCCAAAAACTGTGTCTGATTCCTTGAGGACTGTGGTCATTTCTGCACTCTTGATCTCTTTCCATCCACTGGCCTCTCAGTAGCATGGCTGTAGTGCTTTGTGGACTTATACAACTACTTAGAATGAAGCCACAATGGCTTCTTACATGGCATTCATTCATTCATTCATACGAGGGGTTTCCAACATGGTGCCCTCCCAGTAATTCAGAATGCAAGTCCTATAATCCCTGGTGATTGGCCATGCTGTCTGATGCTGATGGGAGCTGTACTCCACAACCTCTGGAGAGTACCAAGTTGGCTACTCCTCATTTAAATGCTTGCATACAGCCTTTCAGAGCTGTATAACTCACTAAGCTCTCTTACTTGCTCACTCTTTCTCACACACGTGTATATACATTTACTGCACAAGTGTGGAACCTTTGGCACTCCAGATGTTTCTGAACTACAATCCCCATCAGCCTCAGCACCAACAGTGATCAGTCATGATGGGAGCTGTAATCCGGCAACGTCCGGAGGGCCAAAAGTTCCTGACCCTCCATTTACAGAACCTAGATCTGTCACTGTTGTAGAATGCGTTCTCTCACCAGCATCAAGCAACACTGTTCAAAACAAACATTTTCCATCTAAGTTTATTCCACTGGCACTATTACCCCCATTTTTAAAAGATAAACTGCACATGCATTTGTGCAGTCTGCTTGCATTGAAATCAGTGGAACTTACTATCAAGAAACAGTGACTTGGAGATCAGCTAGGGGAAACCTTGGTGCTTTAATGAGCTGAGTTATGTGCCCCAGCCATAAAGCCTGGCTGCTCAGGGTGCCCTTGCGCCTACCTTCCCAAACAGTAGTCATTTATGGCAATAATTCATCTCAGAAGCAGCAGGCACAATGAAGTGAATAAAGCAGTTTACCACACACTGCACTGCTAGGGCTGACAGCAGTTTACTTCTGAAAAGACTTTTGGAGTAAAATATTGCTGCCTGAGAGGGTTGTGAGAAGGTGCACCCAGTGCTTTTTTTTCTGGGGGTATGCAGGGGTACGCATACCCCTAAACTTTTTGTGAATCTTTGTACTTTTGTCCATTTGCTGTATTTATTTTTCCTGATTTGAACTATAAAATGGTGGTTTTCTGGAGTCAAAATGAGAATACCCCTAAACATTTTTTTTTAGAAAAAAAGCTCTGGGTGCACCTATAATCTTTTATCCTGGGACACGAGTTGTTCTCATCAGCCTCTGATGTGCTTACATGATGGGAGGCAGTGGCGGAGTTTAATGCTCCGGCACCGGTGGGCGGAGAGCAGGCGGGGGCGGGGCTGGCGCATCCTGGGGGTGTGGCGCGCCACCCAAAGGGGTGTGGTGCGCATCCTGGGGGCATGGCATGCTGCCTGTGGAGGCGTGGTGCCCAGCGTGGGCGGGGGGCAGCTGCGATGGCACCCCACCAGGATCGCGCTGCCGGGGGCAGTGCACTTCTCCCTCACTCCTCTTCCTCTGCCAGTGATGGGAGGTTGACACCAAGGTTAAAGTAGGTTGAAGGACCCAACAAGCTTAGCAGGATCAGAGACGCTTGACATCTCCCCTTCCTCCAGAGATGCATGATGATGTAGAAAATAGCAGGGTTGCTAACCCTGATGTGTGGAGTTCACAGTTCCATGAAGGCCCATGATGGCTCAAACATTTGGAACTCCTTGTTCATGTAGAAAATGCTTAGTTTTCTTTTATGACTACAACCATGTGATCATAACTTCTGTACAGTATCTCCAAGTTTTGAGCGAGGAATCGCACTGTCATGATGATATGTGTTTGGGTCACTCTTTTCTTCTTCTTTTTAGTCCTTGCAATGCATGAAAATGTTCTAAAGTGCCCCACTCCTGGATGTACAGGAAGAGGACATGTCAACAGCAACCGCAACACTCACAGAAGGTAAATCCTAGTCTGTTACCACTGGTGATAATCTAGGCCAGGGATGCAGAAACAGTCAACTCCAGATGTTGTTGAAATCAAGTTCCCTCCATCCCCAACTGGCATGCCAATGGTCAATGTTGATGGGAGCTACAACCCAACAACATCTGCAGGGCTACTGTTGCCCTATCCCTGAACTAACCTGATCAAGAAGGGAACATTTTAATTAATATTTGTCACTCAAGATATATCAAAATGGCAGCATAGGTACTTGGCTCCTGCAATCCTACCCCCATAAAAACATCGCTTATATCCTAACAAGTGGTATTTGTACAGTGTGTACAATTTTAGGACACAATCCAGCCAAAATCAAGTATTTCTAGATTCAGTGTCTTCAGTGGTAGAGAGTTAAGCACATATTTAATGGTCCCATTGGAATATTTGAGAGTTAAAAGTGCTTAACTTTGACTGGATTGTGTCAATTTACTTTAGTGCAGTATTGAAAATATCAGTGTTTATGGATAAATGCAATAGAAATAGGTTCACTCATTGATCATAAGCTATTGACACCAATGCTTTGAGATAGGGTGGCTAGCCTTTTTGGGGCGATTGCTCTCTGGGGGACACATGCCATGGGTGTGGGTAAAAAAAGTGAGCATGCACACATTGCACTCTCATCAGAGCACACACACATTCAGAGAGGCGGTCCCAGCAATCTGTGCAGATCAGAAGAAGAGCAAAGGTTATTTCTCCCCATTACAGTGCTGGTCAGAGAGGAAACTCTGCCCTGCCCAGTACCAAGATAAGAGGGGGAAATCTTGCCCTCTGCTCTACAGACCATTGATTTGATGAGCAGAGAGGGCATGATTTAACTCTCTCCTTCCAGTCCAGTGCAGCAGAGGTACTTGCTGCAGATGCCGTTGTTGCATTTCTGAGATGAAATTGCTTGGGTGAGGGTAGGGAGACTTGGCTAACAGGCAGGCAGTTCACCACTTCTGCCCGAAGAGACAGGGAAGATCCATGTAAATGTGTGCTGCCCACTCTCTGGTATTATTTTTTTTTACTTTTGCTTTGAATTGCATATTTGTATATAAGTTAAATAGTCGTGTTGCTTCACCTTAATTGTATGTGAAATCATAAACGTTCCTAACCAGGAATAGCAGAAATTAAAGCAAATTCCAAAGGAACACAGATAAAACCAATGTTATGTGGTGAAAGCAATCTGATTTGATTCCCTTCAACCCCAAATGTACTTCTTCTGACTTCCTCAACATATGTTCAGGTTATGATTCATCATGATTTTATCCAACACACCAAAATCATTGATACATTTGGCTTGGGTTGACTTCATCCCAACAGAAATAGATACGGAAATGAGCATTGTATTATGAATATAATATTTACACAGCCAACTTTACTGCTGGTGATGGTAGCGAAGGGCAGGTGAGGAGTTCACAGCCCGGGGCTGAAGTATGAGTAGATGAGCAATTGCAGCATAACAGGGCAGGTATTAAGAGTCAGCATCACTGGACACAGAGGGAGAAGTCAAATGAATGGGCAGCAGTGCCAGTAGTGAGGACAAGGGCAGACCATGGTGTTCCCTCTTCCTATTGAGAACATCTTGCTCAAGAGTGCCCCAAACCTGCAACGATCAAGGGATCTTTGGAGAGAAGAAATGCAGGTTGTTCACAGCTCCTCATATGTGGCAAATCTCTTTTAAACAGTCTTTCTGGTTGTCCAATTGCTGCAGCTGAAAAAATGGCAATGTCTCAGGAAAAAAATCAGCATGAGTCTCCCAAAACAGGGCAGTGCCATGATCAGGTCCACAGGTAAGCCTCACTTACATTATAACATTATACTAACATTATAACGTAAAATGCCCTGAAATGTTCCTGTTTGCTTTAAAAAAAAAAAAAAAAGTCGTAATCAAATCCTTAGTTTCCTGTGAAAGACACAGGAAACTTGGGATGAGTAAACAGATTGCAGTGCAAATTTAGCCAGCTACTTCTGGTGTTTTGTTTTACTCTGTACAGGTCAGGTGTCTTTTCCTGCATGGAGAACTAACTTTGTGACTCCTTTTCCATGAGTACAAAATGCATTATCCATGCAGTTAGTAAATGGGGTAAAAACTAGCCCAGTAAGGACTGTGCATGCTCAGTTGGCACAGAATGCTAACTATTGTGGGGAATGGAAATAGGAAAACTAAGTGGGAGGGAGAATGGGATGGAGTATCCTGAAGGATGGCAAGGATGGCTAGCTGGAATACTAAACAGGAACACTCAACACTGCAGCATTTTTGAAACCATACTCACTATTGTTCTTTCTTATTGTTCCCTTCACTGTCTCTGCAGAACAAACTTGGTGAAGCAACTTGAGATATCTCAGTATAGCTGCCGATCTGCTCAACCAGCACCATCCCCCAGAACCTCCTTTATAAGAGAGCAAGAGAAATGTGGGAAAGTACCATTTGACTATGCTAGCTTTGATGCCCAAGTCTTTGGCAAACGTACATTGGTGCCAGCTATGCAAGGACAAACCCCTCCACAGTTCCTTGAATGTAAGTGGAAGGCAGACAAATTCAATCTCTATTTCTGTATCAGCTTGCATGAATCAACAAACATTATTTTATTGTATTTCCAAAATTTATATTCTGCCTTTCATTGCAAAAAAACCAAACCTGTTTCAGGGTGGATAATAACATAACAACGTTCTCAGCAGCATAAAAATATGCACATTAGCATCTAAAACCAATACAATCTAACCTTAATTGGACATAGCCTAGCATAGCTAAGCAGCACTGGTTGACCAAAACATTTCCAAACATACCATAGTAGGGTGATGGAAACAATATTTTACTGGACTACAACTCCCATCGTCCCTGACCATTGGCCATGCAGACTGGAGCTGAAGTCTAACAACATATGGAGAACTCTTGGTTCCTCACCTTACCATAGTAAAGGAATAGCTGGTCCCGATCACACACATGCACAGTTAACAACAACAACAACAACTTATTATTTATACCCCACTCATCTGGCTGGGTTTCCCCAGCCACTCTGGACGGCTCTATATTCATTTTCCTTATGTATACTATAATTAACATTTGTTAATTATATTTTATTTAACTGCTCCAGCCTTCTAAGATTCAAACCGATTTCACAAGAAGAGCAAAACATTGCAGTAAATTTGAGGCAAACCATTTTTGGCTACAACCCAGCATTGTTATAGCTTAGGCCGATTAATTTTGCTTTGGTTTTATATATTATAACCCAGAGTTCCATGGAATTCATCATGTTTATGTTAATAAAGTTTACAAGCCCATTTGTGTTTAAATTACAGCTGAGCCAAATATTGTTTGTTCTGTATTCATCCACCACTGATAGAAGTAAAAGATTTCTTGTGTAAGGAGTGATTAAATCTTGAGGAAAGGACCCACAATTTCGGCTCTCGCTGAAAATGGGAGCACCTGCACATTTATAAAGCAACTCTGGGTTTCTTAACTAATCTCATGATCTCATGTTTTAAATGCATTCGGTTCTGATGCTTCTTAATAGCAATGGTAGAGCTTCCAGTAAAAAAAACAAACTTATTTTAATGTATTATTTGCCTGTTTTTATTGTATAAAATGATAATACATAAAACCCCAGTATCTTTAACAGGGGGACTGTTGCACTCAAGCTATTTCTAATCAAATCTCTTTTCAACAGCAAAGCATTTTTCAAATCCAGGGAAATTTTCTAATCGGCTGCCTAGTGCTAGCGCCCACACACAGAGCCCTTGCCATGCCAACTCTTATGGCTACGGTCAATGTAGTGAAGACACCCACATAGCAGCAGCTGCTGCAATCCTGAACCTTTCCACCCACTGCAGGGAAGCAGCAGAGATCCTCTCCAACAAACCACAGAGTCTGTCTGCCAAGGTAGGCAAGTCCAAGAACCTGGAGGGTGTGCTAGCTACTGAACTGTGTGAATAAACTGTCTTTCATATTAGTGATTGCATTCAATTCCTTCCTTCCCTTCCAAGAGAGAGAGAGAGAGAGAGAGAGGGAAAAAGAGCAGCCCCTTTTTGCTTGTTCTTTTGAAGAGAGATGAGAGGGTGGGGGTGGCGGAAAATAGCAGAAGAAAAGAATGCAAAAACTGTGTTGTGGAGGGTAATAATAATAATAATAATAATAATAATAATAATAATAATAGAAAATGGGGGGAACTGTGACTCCAGAAATGGTTTTGAGGGGATAGTGGTGCAGAATCTGTTGAAATGAGGCTTATTTGCATGGTGCAAATACTACTGCAAGTTACCAGCATTAGTCTGGTTATTAAAATTAATAGAAATGAGGTGGGGAGGGGCTATCACAAATCTCTGTTTTGCTGTTTTTGTTACTGATAATTCCACTGAATGTTTTAAAGAGGTGAATAAAAGGTGTGATGCGTGATAAACATAGGGAAAGATCACTTGAGTATCCCATCGATGAATCTGCCTATTTCATTGTAATCAAGTTTATTTTCAGGGTTTATTAAGAGTTACAAAAGTTATTTTTGTGTTGTGAAAAACCTTGCTCCATAGAGTATGAAACACCTCTGGCTATGAAACTCAGAAAACAACTTCAGCCCGTTGTTGTTGAAAGCTGTAGTAGTACCGTTGGATACCATTTATAGCACCATTAGGGACTGGGCTATGGCGTTGGCAGAAGCTCACATAATCCATCTTGTAGAAAAGATAGATGGGAGCAGGGCATGGAAATGGGTAATGAATGAAAAGTGTTATAGAATGGCACATACAACATTGCCTTTGTACTTGGAGACGTTCTCTGGGACACAGAGAGATGTCTGTTTAGCAAGCTTTCCACTGTGTAATGCAGCAGCAGACTCTTAACGACAGGATCTTGAGAGCAGTTATCCTGGCTGAAGAGATGCTTCTTCAGCGGGACTCCTGTTCCACATAACTGACTGCTTTGCCTAGTGGGAAAGCTCATGTTTTTATCACACGGGCAAAATCAGATCAGATATCGGAGGCCTGTCTTCAGTGAAGTAGAATTTTCTGCTTTTCCTCCCCGCCCCCTCGCACCCGACTGCCGTTGCAGCAGCCAGGTTCTCGGAGCCAACGATAGTGGCATCCTTGCATTCAAAGCCTGCCTATCAAGACAACTCCATTTTTAGGGCCCAGGGTGTGTTGCTGGCTATCTCTGCACCACGGCTTTTACTCACGATATTGGCCGGAGACATTTTCTAGTGCTGGGCTATGGCAGATATTACTTTGCCACCCCCACCCCCTCTTGTTGAAAAGGAGACTGGTGCCAGAGGCTGTATTAAATTGCTTCCCCTACCTTTGGCTGACCTTAGAAACAGACCTTTCTTGCCAAAGAAAGGTAATAAAGGGACCAGGCATAAGATTATTGTTCATCTTCAGCTGTACACCTGTTTTGCGTTTGCCAAAAAAGCGGAAGGCAATCGTAACAACTCGTAGCAGCATTTGGGGCATATAGGAGGTGGGTGGGTGTGATTTTCATCCAGAAATAATTTTTTTTTGGTATTAAAATGGTCGTCAGGCATTGTCCTCTGCCAGCCTTTACTTTTGCCAAACTTCCAGCAGGGCACGATGACAACCAGTGGTACAAAATATCTGACAGAAGAATGAGAATTAGCTTCTGGCCAGAGTGAAGGCAAGCAAAGCTCAAAGAGACGAAGTAGCCAAAATCACACACATTCTTTTTATTTGGTTTGGATAGTGCTCCTTTTTAGGAAATTGAGATTTTTAAACAGAGAAATGCATACTGCAATAGTCTATGGATGCAGGTGCCTAAACTAAAACAAATTACTGAGGTTTGAAAATATAAAGTGAATCAAAGACTGTAAACTTGTTTGGTTTTAATTTGATCATCATTTTGTTTTTTTGTTCCCACTGCACATTATTTTTCTTTTAATTGCAAAGATGCATTTCAAGCCTGTTCACCACCTTCTCAAGAAATGCCTTCATTTAGTTTGGATTCAAAAACTAAAATAAAATTGAAAGGGTATAACTTTCTCTCCTCTCCAATCCAGCTTTTCCTTGTGAATCTCCCAGCCCCTCAGAAAAGAAACCCCTACTGGTGACATCTCCTCTGTAAACATGAATGAACAGCAGTGCTTTTGTGTGAATTCTATTTGTTTCAGAGTTACTTGTCAATGAAAAGTTCTCAGTAGATTGAGTCATGAGTTTTTAAACAAAGACTGTGAAGTAACCTACCAACATCCAGTTATTCTTCCTGAAGCCCACCATAGCTCTACTTATATCTACTAAAATAAAACAAAAAGGCACCGGCAACATAATTGGCATTAATATATCCTCTCTTTGGCCTTGCCTATAACTATCCTCTCTTTAAATGTTATCTATTCTGCTCACCATAATGCAAGAAAATATAATCTGGGTCTTGAGAATGGGATGGATGGAAGGGTAGAAATGATGCTCACCAGATTTCAAATCCGAACCCCAGGGATCAGGACAAAAAGCATCCCTCATTGTCTCCAGATTGTCTTATCTGTCAGTTTTATTTCCTTATTAGTATGCATTTTGGAACAGGGCATCAGTCTCTTTCTCTCTTTTCTAAAAAATCCAGCTTTTGATTAAATCTGGGGGGAAAGCACATCTGAATGGCAAAAAAGAAAAAGAAAAAAATCCAGGCTCTAGAAATGAGATTTATTTCAGGTGCAACATGTTTCAGAATCATTTCCTCCCTCGAGGGCATGTTTCTTGCAGCAATTCTCACCCAAGTGCAAGGGACACTTTAGTGACTTCTCCTGACCTTTTCACTTGGTGGGAATTCCTGGCAGAAACATGCCTTGTGGAAGGATCTGTTTCCAGAGGATCTGTTTCCGGAGGATACCACTTCATAGCTGTATTCGCTGGGTTTGCAATACAAAATTCAATCCACAGTTACACTAGTAACATCCATGAAGCACAATGCTTTAAGGCAAGACATGATTTAAGGGAAAGGTATAATTAGCAGCATAAATAAAATGATTACAAATATATTTTCCCAAAATACAATGGCAGTGATAGTGGTATCTAGGAAAGGCTCAGAGATCCCATGTGGTGTTTCATATATTGTGTACAAACCTCTAGAAATTAATTTGGATAACTGAATCAGATTGCAGATTTTCTACATTTGTCTACAATCAACTGCATGCAAATATAGTTAATTACCAGAAGAAGAATAAATAGAGTTGGTTTTGACAATCCTGATTCATTTCAATAACAAGAGCTGTTTCTCTTGTTTCATTTTTTGGGTGACTGAAAGAAAAATATGAGATTTACCTAGGATTCAGCCTTAAGCACCAAGAGTTGAAGTGAAGCCTTTCAGATTAACCCCTTGCATGTGGCCTTGTCCAACAATGTGGCAAAATGATTTTTGGAGCTGTTAAGATTCACAACTTCTACTATAATGCAAGTTATTGTGTCATGTCATATAGTATCACTTATCAATCACATCAAGTCACAGTTTCCCCCAGTTTTATCTTATGGCTTATGTGGCTGCCACTCAAAGAGGAAGAAACAAGCCGTACATTCTGTCTTTCTCCTCTGAGCTGCCTCTTGCCAAGAATTCTATTTAATGTTTGCATGTTTTCCTCCCAACATGTTTGGACAAAATGACATATACATACTGTGCCTTGAAAGAAAACAAAACAGAAAAGCAAACAGCATAAACTAGGATGAAAAACATATTTGTTTTTCCTCTCTTTCCTTGTATTAGTAATGGTGAAGTTGACAAGTGAATCAGAACTGTACCCAAAGATATTTTGTGTGTGCATGCGGGCGTGTGTGTGTGTGTGTGTGTGAGAGAGAGAGAGAGAGAGAGAGAGAGAGAGCAGCGCTGCCAGAATCAAAAGAAAGGTAATCTAATTTTAAAGTTATTCCTCTGTATTAAACACTTATGGTGGTGTGCAATTAAGTGATACTCAGAGTAGACCCACTATCACTCACTTGAATCCATTGATTTCAGTGGGTCTACTCTGAGTATCACTTAGTTGCATACAACTCTAAAAAACACAGTAATTATTTTTAAAAAATAAAATAAAAAGAACTGCTAAGTTCTTGTCAGTTGTCCCATTGTTTTTGGACCCATTGGCCAGAACCCTGGGAGGACTATGCTTCCTGAGGATCACTGAAATACGTTACATAGTACATAATTAAGTCATTGAACTTACTGCTTCAAGTTGTGGTGATGGGCATTGGCTCAGGTGGCTTTAAAGCAAGAGTACATGAGGGGTAACCTGGGGCACTTTCAGGGGTCCTGACTGAGTTGGCCTAGTAGACCACATTTGGCCTGCAGGCCAGAGCTTCACCCCTGCTTGAAAGGAATATTGAGAATTAATATTTGCTAGTTTGTTTGTTGGCTATACTTTGCATTGGCCACTCAATAATACATGTTCTCTGGGCAGTTCCCAAAAAATAAAATGACTAAAACATTTTTTTTTAAATACTATTCAACACAATAAAAGCTGCATGATTTCGTCTTTCTTTCTGGCAGATAAAAAATAAACCAGGAATAATACAGTGTCCCTCCCACACTCTAAGTGACTCTAATCTCGAGAGAGAAACGTCATGATTCTTAAAGTATAGCTCACCTCCTAAAGACATTCAAACGTCATGATTCTTAAAGTATAGCTCACCTCCTAAAGACATTCAAAATACTGCTGGGCCAAAGCCTGCCCCCAATTTCTCAAGAGTTTTCTGCTCCACAAAAGGAGCATCCCCTTTTCTGCCTCATTTGCAGGATGCTTTGGGATTGAGTCCAGCCATCTGAAGGTGGTGTGTGTGTGTGTGTTTTCTTTCCAATAAACATTTCTCCAGTGTCTAGCAGCCTCCTTGGCTGCCCACATCTTCTGCTCTGAAAAAGCCCCATTGGGAGGGAGGTACCTTATGATACTTTCCCCTGGGTTTTAATTGAAGGGCAGGAAGCCTGAATACTCTGCGTCTGAGTTAAGAGTTCTCACTTGATTGTGTTTTTAAATGGAAATTTTTCCCTTGTGCCTTAGAAAAAAACTTTCCATTCAGATTTCTTTAAAAGTAAACAGATTTCACTTAACAAATAATAATGAACAGCTGACAGATGCTCAGTTGGCAGCCTTCCCATCTTCCCATGCTTATGGGAAACCCAGTCAAGGATATTATGGGGTTTTCAGGAAGTGCAGGCACCCAGGAAGGCTGCAGAATGCAGATCACTGGATAAATTATCCACAGGATGAAAGGAGGCTCACGAAATTTCTGAGCTACCTCAGATGTAAAGCAATTGCAACAAAAATCTGGCACCCCACCCAGGAGAGTTTCACCAACAATGTATCTCTTCTTGATTTTTTTGTTGAATGCAATTTCTTTTCTTGTCATTTGGTAGAGGATGTTTAAAAAAGCAGAAGGTATTTTCAGCATAGCACTAATGTAAACACATCTTTACTTTGACAGGATGAAAATAAGCTCTATAAATAAAGCAGGCAATTCTATCCTTTAGAAATGTTCTTTACTCTCTGTTGATAATCACTTCAATGCAGATATTTAAAAACATTCCAACAATAAAGAACACTGAAAGATCTACTAGTAAGGGCAGGATGTGGGTGGGGGGGAGAGAGATAATCTGATAGTCTTCCACTTGGCATTTGTGGAGAATGCAGCAAAAGTTATAGCAATTTTATATTGGACTGAATAAAAAGGCCATGCTGTAAACATGGGATCCATCCTCCTGTGAGCACAAGGGGCTATTTCTCTGTGACTGTATTTGATTGTTGTGTACATCTGTGAGCTCACTTAAACCCCATCTGCACTCTTGTTACACAACCCGGGTATTTTCTGATCTGAATTAGGTACATACTCACCAACCCAACTCCCTTGCACATCAGAAGATAGCCCTTGCCAGTATCTTCATATTCACATCAACAAATGTGTATTGTCTTCCAACCAAGCCTCTTTGGTGCTGCTAAATGAGGCCAGATTCCCAACTGTCAGATGTGTTTCCTGACATGTTTGGATCTGTGATTTAATTTGAGAAGACTTTGACTGTTTTATGGAATTTGTTTGCTGCTGTCTCCTGCCTTCTGAGTTGCTGGTATTTTGTCAGTGACAGAAAATCTGCACTATTTATGGTTTTTGCACTATAAAACTACTGCATCCCCCATTGCATGGCATCTTCTCCTAAGCCATCTGTCACAGAGGTCTGGCATTTTATGTGAATGTTGGTCAGGCAGACTTAACCCAAGTTTTTTTTTTCCCTATGAAAAATGTCAGCAACTACAATGTTTAGCATTTTACTTTACAGTGGCCATTAAACTTGATTACTTGTAGCTCTGTTTCATGGCTGTACTTATATATCAGCTATGAAGCCAAAAAAACACAAGGGTAATCATGGCAACAATGTGCTCAGGTCCTGGGAAGTTCAGCTGGCAGTGATACAGTTAATATCTTGGATTTTTGTAAGTAAGGTTTTTTTTAATGCTGATATAAAAATGTATTTGATATTATACAGATGGCATAAGATGTTGTGGTTACTAAGTTATTATCCAGGATAAGCTGTACTGTCAAAGTCGGGGCTTAAAACTATCACAGGAGATTAAACTATTTACTAAAAAGGGGCAAAAAGATATAACGAAAGCATCTTAGTGTATGAACATATTAGAAGTGTATTTACTTCCCATAAGTATAATAAAGCATATCTCTCTTTAAGCTGGGGGATTGAAAATGTGGACTTTGTCATACGAGAGGAACAAACACAAGAGTTTCTAACTTGCACTCTCTCAGGCAATTAGCCTGATTGTTTTCAACTTTTCAAAAGGAACTGAGATGAACTGATCTTTTTTCTAGGCCTGTGTCTAAGCATCATGCAGGCATAACATTTCCTGGCTAGTGTTTTGAGAAGCAGCATACAGTGCTACAGCTGGAGCAAGTTAGGTCAAAATGAGTTATTTTTCTCAGGAATTGTTCTGCTAACTGGATGCTGCTACCAGGATTATCTATGTTAAGTGGTTGGCCTTCTTTCAGTCAACATGGTACCTGACATCTACATTCACAACTGGATGGCATTGAGATATTTGCTGACTGTACAAAGTTTGAGGAACATTTGACCCTCCTTTTGATTGTGGGCAATGTTCAAAACTCCCTCCCCTTTCTAGCCAGCCAGATGAGTTGTTTGTCAGGCATGTGAGGTAAAGCGTTAGGCCAGATATTATTAGACAATATGAGACCTCCAGGGCCAGGCACAGCCATAGGATTCCATCAAGCAACAAGTTAGTCATCCCAGCGGAAAAGTTGGCTGCACATGGACTCACTTGACCCTTCATTTCCAGGTGTTGGTTATTTTACTCTGCATGATTTTATTCTGCATTTTAAAGAAATATCTGGAATAATTGATCCAAGATGACTGAGCCCGGCTTTGACCGGGGAGGGTGGGATACAATTTTATTATTATTATTATTATTATTATTATTATTATTATTATTATTATTATATGCCTGATATGTAACTACAGTAGTGCTTTGGAGTTTTGCATAGTTCTGCTCTTAAGGAGATTCATACCAGAAACACTATTCCACATATCACCCATCCTCCATCCCTAAGCAGCACCTGACTGTCTACTGAATCTCTCCATTGGTTAATTGCTCCTCCTCTTCCCTTCCACAGTTAGAAGAAAAACTTTCCTCTTCTTCTAGTCCAGACCTCTTGGATGTGTGATATAGATTTCCCCAGTGAACTTCTCTGGCTGTTCTGTCAGATACAATACAAATGAACAGGCAAGGGTTTATGGAAACTATTGCCATAGTGAATCCTTGCCTCTTCTGAAGCCCCTTGGCTTGACTGTTGATCAAGCACTGTGCCATGAGGCAAAGTGAGTTGACCACCTCAAGTGGCAGGATCCACAGGGGCAAGAGATCTGGCCTCCAATGAATGCATTGGCTGTTACTGTTGCTGCAGTGGCACACACCTTGCAGGCCAGATCTGTTGGTCTCCTTCTACCCTTGTTCCCAGTATGGATCTTTATTGCCTCCGTGTTCCTGATGTAGATCTTCACTCACCCTTTCTTCCTTGGTCAGGGACACCATTTTGTGGTATTCCTCAGGTGCCAAAATGTCTTGGGCTGGCCCTGATCACGCATAATCAGAGAATCCAGTGCAGTGCTCCAGTTCTTCCTCTGTACTGTAAGGTCCTGGGAGGCATATGCCATTTGACTGATGCAGCGGGCATAGACACTGTTGTACAACTACCGGTACTAACTTAACTGGTAGATTTCTCTGTACAAATGAGAAGAGTGTGCTTTTGCACTGAGAACTTGCTTGCAGGCTTCGTGTAGGCCTCTGGTTGGCCAGTGCGAGAACAGGAAGCTGGACTAGATGGTCCACTGCCCTCATCCAGCAGGCTCTTACGTTCTTAATATGGTGCAGCAGATGAGAAATATGATTCACGCATAACATTCAAAGGCATGACAGAGTTTGGCCTTATGGCAGAATAAGGGCCACCATGAAGAATAACAACATGCACCTCAGTCCACAATGGAGCTCTGCATTTCAGGGAAGGACACAGTCTGGAGCTCTTGATTACAGTAAACCTTTTAAAAGATCTTTATAATTCAAGCTCCATTTGAGATAAAGTGAGATTGTCACTGATATATAAAAGACCCATGACAAATGCTCCCCTTGGGTCTGATTTGTACATTTGTTTCCCCTCCCCCTCTGATACAGATGTTGCAATATTGTGAGAGTGGGGGTGGTGGATGAAATGTAATAATACTGTTGATGAGCTAAGCAGTGAATTAATGCTTTTATCTGAAAGGGGATCATAGTTCTCTGTAAAAGTGAAATGATTCAGGAGATTTAATGCTAAACTTTTTTGTAAAAAAAAGCAAAAAACCCCTCAGATTTAGTACATATAGTTTACATTTAAGAAGCATCTTATTCTGCTTACTGTGTTTAAGCATAGAAACATGGAAAGAGCATTATAGAGGTATCTCTTAAGTCCGCCTAAGAATTAAATATTAACGGGAGTAAATCGAAAAGCTGGTTTTTTAGATTTAGATAAATTTAAATAAAAGCAGGCATTTCCACTTATCCCTTAAAAGCTCTGCAAGTCTTATTATCTTGTTGCTGCAAACTGTTCACACTCTAAACATTTCTCTCTTTCCTCTTGGGTATCAGGGAGCTGATATAGAAGTGGATGAAAATGGCACCCTGGATTTGAGCATGAAAAAGAACCGGCACCAAGAAAAGGGTACTCCGCTAACGTCTTTCAGTACAACAGTCCCCACTCCTGCCTCTTCTCCCTTCAAAACAGGCAGCATTCTGGTCAATGCCACCTTCTACCAGGCGTTGTGTGAGAAGGAAGGATGGGATACGCCAATCAACTATAGCAAGAGCCAGGCGAGAAAGGGGGAGGAGAAAGAGGTATATTTTTTGTTTATCAGGATACACCATGGAGGGGATTGTTGATCTTGGAATAATTTATTTTACAGTACCCAGTTTGAGCTATGGCAGCTAATACGCTACTCCTAAGCCCATGTGCAAGTCAATGGCACCATTCATTTTGGTGGGAGTAAGAATGAGACAGCGTACTAAGAATTAGGGTGCTAATGAGGATTTTTCCTTCCTGGCCTGTAGAAAGAGGGATTTCAGAAGATGTGCAGTTACAACCATTATGAAAGCCAATGAAGTTATGATCCTGTATCCAATTACCTGGGAATAAGTCCTATTGAACTCAATGAGACTTACTTCTGATTGCACTGTGAATCAAGCATTCTAGAAAGCATGATCAGTATTCCTAGAAAGTAGCATCATATTTTGGGAACCAGTTTATGTAGGGAATAATGAAAGCATTTTAAATCCTTTTTTAAAAAAGAAAAGAAAGAAACTGCAGGGGATTTTTTTCCAGCTCTGTATATATTATATGATCAATATATAATTAAAGTTCACACTTCCATGATAGACATTAAGAATTAAAGTTATGACATGCTTTATCTCTGATCTGCTATGCATATATATTCTTTATACATCATGATTTAGAGAAATGGTAATTTTTGCTTTCCTAGCAAAATCACTTCTTTAAGAGATTTGATAGAACAATGAATCTCTTCCAAAGGCTTTTCTCTCTCTCAGCAAACTCAACATTACATAAATCCTAGCATTTAAAATACTTTGATTCAGTCTCAACCCTTTGGCTACACATCTCTTATCCCTAGGGAAATATGAGGTCAAAATATAAAAGTCTCTGCTATCCTGTGATCAAACTCATAGGGCTAAGATTTGTGAAGTACAGACTTCCTGGATGAATGTGCAGGCCTGCCCAATCATATGTAAAATGGTGCTACACTTACAAAGCAACGATGTAGGGTGCTGAAACCTTTGTCCACTGCTTCCCATTGGCATCCTGCAGCCTCTCCCCCAAGGTCATTTTTTTATCCAGTCTGGTACTGACACTGGAAGTGAACCTAACTAGGGAGGGGCCATAAAGGCAAGCAATGGGCAAGAGCCCCTGACTATCCACTCTTCCCCCCCACTTCAAATTGCATCTCTGCTGCCTGTTAAGCATAAAACTATGCTCTATGTGGGGCTACCTTTGAAGGTAACTCAGAAACTGCAATTAATCCAGAAAGCGGCAGCTAGACTGGTGACTGGAAGTGGTCGCCGAGACCATGTAACACTGGTCTTGAAAGGCCTACATTGTCTCCCACTATGTTTCTGAGCACAATTCAAAGTGTTGGTGCTGACCTTTAAAGCCCTAAATGGCCTCAGCCCTGTATACCCAAAGGAGCGTCTCCACCCCTATCATTCATCCCGGACACTGAGGTCCAGCGCCGAGGGCCTTCTGGTGGTTCCCTCACTGTGAGAAGTAAAGTTACAGGGAACCAGGAAGAGGGCCTTCTCCGTAGTGGTGCCCACCCTGTGGAACACCCTCCCATCAGATGTCAAGGAAATAAGCAACTATCTTACTTTTAAAAGACATCTGAAGGCAGCCCTGTTTAGGGAAGTTTTTAATGTTTAATGCTGTATTGTGTTTTTAATAATCGGTTGGGAGCTGCCCAGAGTGGCTGGGGAAACCCAGCCGATGGGCAGGGTATAAATAAATAAATTATTATTATTATTATTATTATTATTATTATTATTATTATTATTATACTGGTATAGATCCATGTTTAAAGACACAGATCTGCTGCTGTCATCTGTAGCTTGACCCAAAGATAATGCTCAGATTTAGTCATTAAAGAAATCAAGCACATATTTTTTGAAGAAAAAAAAACATAAGCCACATCCCATTTACTCCTCTGTGTTCCTCACAAAGACACTAGAAGAGAACATCAATATGCATGTCAACATGGCACATCAATTTGGCCTACAATAGAAACTGAATAGAAAACAAAAAATGCAGCTGTGGTCCCCTGCCCACCCCTTCATAAATAAGACAAATATTTACATAAAGTAATTCATCATTTGTAAGAGATACTGTACTAAATTATAATTTAAACCTGGTGATTTCCTTGATTTTTGTTATGTTCTTTTCATTTTTGTGTTTATTGAGACTTGGCAGGATGTTGTGGGGTGTTTTTTTCTGCTTGTTTGTTTGTTTGTTTTCTTCCCCCCTCCATCTTTTTGGCCATGTTTTCCATAGGAACTTGTTGCCAGAGCTAGGCAAAGTGGAGGTTTATTTGGACTTTCTCTTGTGACAAAAAAATTAAAAAATCTGCACTGACCCTTTTATGCCAACCGACTGACACTTTGATAAATTAACAGAAATCAGAACAGTTTGTTCAGCTTTATATATCCCTGTAACTTAGGAACGGTACAGACAAAATGGCTGCCAGGTGGAGGCCATATTACTTTTTGTTGCCATTGCAGTTTCATGCTGAGCAAGCTATTTGTGGTCAAAATGCAGAAAATGAGGGTTTCCTCTCCATGCCAGTGTAAATTTTGGGAGTGAAGTGTCTGTGGGATGTTAGCATCCGAAATGCATATGTAAAGGGTTAATTGCAAGAGATGTAGAACTCTGCAATGTCATATGCCTGAGGCAGTTATGGCAGTTATTTCAGTTATGGCAGTTAGTTTAAGAGTCACAACAGTTAGAGCAGCAGGTATGTTGTGTTAGGCTGCTGTCTGCCTCAGAGTTTCAGTCAGTCTGTAAATGTTAGTCAGTCTTAGATACAAACCCATGTAAGATGTTTTAGTAATAATAATAATAATAATAATAATAATAATAATAATAATAATAATAATTTATTATTTGTACCCCGCCCATCTGGCTGGGTCCCCCCAGCCACTCTGGGCGGCTTCCAACAGATATTAAAATACATTAAAATATCACAGGTTAAAAACTTCCCTAAACAGGGCTGCCTTGAGGTATTTTCTGAATGTCAGATAATTGTTTATCTCTTTGACATCTGCTGGGAGGGCGTTCCACAGGGCGGGCGCCACTTAGCAACTTAAGTATCACCTACCTGTGCATGGTATATTTAATCTGCAACTGCAAGTACAAAAAGTTATATGTTATTTGAACTTTAAAAGAGAATGTCTTGCGTAATTTTTATAGGAAGGAAAAAGAGAACTAATTAAAGAGCAAAACAACCCAGGGCAGTCTTCTGCATACTCTGCAAACGGGAACTAGAGTCTAATTCCCACATAGTATGGGACAAAATTCCTGAATCTTTTGGTTAACTGCTGCATACCAATATTAGACATAGGAAAGCTTACTTAAACTTGTGATACAACTGTACTCAGATTTCAGTGCTAGAGGATCACTGGTCCATGTAGCTCAATACTGCTTGCACCAGAGGTAGCCAAACTGGTGGTCCCCCTACCACACACATATGACCTGCCCCAGCTAGTCAATGATCAGGGATGGTGGTGGGAGTAGAAGAGGGCACCTCATTGACTCCCATGGTCTGCACTGACTAGCAATGAACCTCCAGGGTTTCCCAACCCTACTTGAGAGATACCAGGAACTGAACCTTATACCTTCTTCACAGAAAGTATTTTTCGACTGACTGTTTCCTCAAATAACATGCTGCAATAAGTCAGTTGCAACAAGCAGCCATTTTAAAGCTGTGCCTTCAATCATTGTGTGTGTGTGTCTTCTGGATTTTTTATTTTTAAAAAAACCTTGTGTTGAAGTGACACTCTCCTTAGGAGGACAATTGCCATACAGGCTCACTTTCTGTTGATGTTATTATTTAGCATCTTGCTTTAAATTTTTGGCAGCAGCACCCAGGGCAAAGGGGTTAGGAGAACACAAGGCTGTCTGAAACATGTAAAGATGCAAGTGGGTATGATCAGAGGACTACACAGGAGCCACGAGGAAGATAAACCACCAAAGAGTTATGTGGCAGCTTGTGGTGCTTGGAGAGAAAAGGGACAAGGATAAGCCGATCTTGTTCCTAGCTTGTGACAGGGGTAGTAATTGCAAGACAAGATTACTGTGCTTGTTCCTATCTCTGAGGTTGACCTTGCTAAAGAAGTGCCTTATCTTCCTGGGTCCTCAGCAGTTGTTGCATTTGTGGTGATGGAAGAGGAGGAGGAGTGGGTTCGTTGTGACACAGATGCTCACATTTCAGTTTTAGAGGAATGGACATGCACTTGTTTGTTTGTTTAGGGAAGTTTTTAACCTGTGATATTTTAATGTATTTTGGTATCTGTTGGAGGCCGCCCAGAGTGGCTGGGGGGACCTAGTCAGATGGGCGGGGTACAAATAATAAATTATTATTATTATTATTATTATTATTATTATTATTATTATTAAGAAATCCTAAACCAGGATAATGAGTGATTTCAATATAAACTTACTTTGATTCAGCTGGTGTTGATTTGAACCCATCCAATGAACCAAACTCACAACTGGGTCCTGTTGCTGGTGATATGAGCCAAGTTTCCAAAAGGGAAAATTGTTCCATGGTGAATCTAGAAAATCCCTGGAGATAGTTATGGGTTTTATCCAATAGATTGCCGCTGTAGAAGTAAAAAATATAACAACCCCCAAACATTTATGTGAATTAAACAAAAAACTTTGGATCTGAGTACACAAAACCTTGATGGAGACAATACTATATACAAAAATTGCTGCCAAGATTTTCAGCACATAGACATTCTCAGCTTAAATGTTGTAGGTTTGAATGTTTTGTGCACCACTCTTTTTAAAAAGATCTGAAATTTTAAATGAATACTATTTCCTCACAAGTCAAGCTCGCATCATCCAACCCACAAGCTTCCTGATCCTCCAAAGTCAACTTACTGTCTCTGAAATGTATTGGTTTTTTTTTTAATTCTACAGTTTTTCCAACACTGCATGACGGCAGGAGTCTTAGAAACTTGTCAGATTATAAGGGTGTAAGTTGCCCCAGAGTAAAATAAAACAATCTATTTCTAATTTATTTTCTGGTTCATATGCACAACAGTTGGCTGATTTTGTTGGTCATTTCTGGAAAATATTGTCTCCCTCGTACACTGAGAAATGGCCTGTCCAGATGCCCCTTAAAAAAAATAATCCTGAATTTGGAAGAGGAGCACACTTTCTCCAAAAGGAAAGTGCTGAGAAATAACTGGAGCTGTCAGTTTAGTTCAACTGTCAGTTCTCCAAAGATTCCAGGGTTTAAAATGTTGAAAGTGCCAGATGCTATTATCTGTTATTCGTGTTGTCATTATGTTCTGGTCTTTGCAGAAATCAATATAAATGTCCATCTGCACATTAATGGAATTTCATTCATTTATTTTTGTCGTCCTGTGTGCACATAGGAATATGCGCACTGGCAAGAACTCAACTTGAAACTAGTGGAGCTTCCCTGCCATCCCCAGCAACAACACCCCCCCCAACACATACACACAAATACAGTCTGCAGTTTGGCAGACTGTTCTGGAAATTATGGGGAAATTCAGCTTTTGTACACATTCCCCCCACCTTTGTAAAAATAAAAATAAAAATCAGTGGTACCTTATTTCTCTGAATCAACTGACCATTTCACAGTAGTCAGCACTTGTGATGCACATGAATGGCATCTCAAGTTTCTCCTTCCTATTTATTATTTGAATATTTGTGACCTGCACTTTCATAGAATCCTATAATTGTAGAGTTGGAATGTACCTAAGGATCATCTAGTCCAACCCCCTGCAATGCAGGAATATGCAGCTGTCCCATACACAGATTGAACCTGCAACCTTGGCATTCATGCAATATATTAAGGTGGCTTACAGCATGCAATGCAATAAAAGCAAACAATCTAGGTAAAACATAATTAAAAACAGCAATAAAGCAGCAATAAATAATGGCTGTTTAAACAGAAAAAAAAAGTGAGGGCCGATCTTAAAAAGCACAGCTTTTAAGAGATGTCTGAAAGAAAGCAGGGGCAGTTCTTGCTGAAGCTGCACAGGTCGTGAGTTCCACAGGACAGGGCTTGCTATGCTAAAGCCTTGGTTCCTAGTGAAGGCATCTGAACCTCAGGGGCTGAAGCAGGGTCAGCCCAAGACATTTTGGTACCTGCAGTGAATCACAATATGGTGGGGGCCGCTCCCTACCAGGGAAGAAAAGATGAATGAAGATCTACATTGGGATCTGCTGCCCATGTGGATCCTGCCATCTCACCTTGCCTTATGGGTGGGTAGCCTTGGGCTAGGTAAACCCCCAGAAGGGCTCCATCAGAGATATTATCAGCAGAAGAATTAGGGGAGCATTTTCATGAAATTTCCCCAAGGACAGGAGAAATTCTCAAACAGTTTCTTAGGGCTGAGGCTTTCTATTAGTAGTGGCCATAGGTTGGCACCTTAACTCCTCCCACCCAAAGGCTTTGTCTTTGTCTTGCTGATGTTGGAAGCAGCAGCTGCTATGTTGGCAGCTTGGGCACCATTTTTCACCCTGCTCAGATGGGAATGGTGGCCATTGGACAAACAAAAGATGGAGCATATTGTGATAACATTCTAAATAGTGGCCTTTTTTTCCTAGGGGAAAGGGGGGGGGGAGAGACTCAGAATTGTACTCAGAAATAGGTCTTCTGAGAAATTTTGGTTCAGTTCTAGCTACCAGTATTGTGTTGAAGATAGAAGCACCTCATTCTTTTCTGTTATTTCAGAAAGATCCTGCGAGCTGTCCTGAAAGCCTGGATGATAAAAGATACTCAGATGTCTCGGTTCCTAGTCCAAAATCTAAGCTCCATTCAAGAGATCTCAAAAAGGAACTGATCACGTGAGTCACAAGGCATTCATTTCCTTCCTGTTATCTATAGGCTTGAGAACTCCACACACTGCTGATTTGCCCAGGGTGAAGAAATGCTGGACCTCGTCCCTAATATACACTGCAGAATACTGCGTGCCATTACATCTTCCTTTTTAGCGCTGGACTTTAAATCTCTGGGTAGATTTGGGGCAATATTCTCCTTTGCTTTTGGGTCATGCCACGTAGCAAGTATGAAATCTTCAGGGAAATGATCACTTCATAAACAGGTCATCTATATCCTGCAAGGGGTTGGATCCCACAAATAATTACCACATTTTTCTGTGTATAAGACTGTTTCCCCCCCTAAAAAATAATGTCGAAAATTAGGGGCCGTCTTATACTCTGAGCCATCTCCCACCATTTTCTTAAATCTGAGTCCCCCAAAATAGGGGGTGTCTTATACATGGTGGTGTCTTATAGATGGAAAAATACAGTAGTTCCTGTTTGCTGTACCTGAAATCAATCTACAGGCAGGCCTGTTTGAATGCTACAATTCTGTGGGAACACAAAACGACAACAGAATGTGTTTGTTGCAAAAAATTAACTTTGCCCAAGAAGAGCTTGGTTTCTAATAGAGCAGTTGTTGATATGTAATAGAGCAGTTCTTAATCAGTCAGTTTCATATGATCAATGTATCATTAATAGTTGATATTCTTTATCTTTCTCTGGCACCATTCACAAGGTGGTTTATTTCATTTTACACTTGATCTTAGCCAAAAGGCTGAGAAGCATTTCCGTTTTCACAATTTCCCCCTAACTATTAATTTCCACATTATATTTCAGTTTCCACATGATATATACCGGTAAGCCATTTCTAGAATATAGTGGGATATAGCACAAGTTTATCACTCATTTCCACATTATTTGCCAACGGGTTTTTTTCTGGAAGCAAATAACACAAAAATTAGCACTAAGCTTGTGCTATATTCCACTATAGTTCCAGAGCTGGCTTTTACACCATAATGCAGAACTTAATAGATAGGAAGAAGTTGTGAAAATGGAATAAACAGCCACATGAATGCAGCCTCTATCTCTGTTTTCTATAATTTCATTTATTCATCACCAAATACTTTGATATCATTTCTATGTCTGACATTTGCCTTATGGATTTAGAAGCCCTCCTCCAGATATTACTGCTCCCATGGGCCAAATCTTTTTTGACATAGCATACCTCAATCTAAATCTAAAGACTGCTCACCATATTGTATCCACACTTATGTGTTAGCTTTGCCTTTTTTTAAGAACACAAATGTTGATGAAGCTAACGGAAGGAAAAGCAATAATTTCCCCAGTGACACTTTATTTTTATTTTTTACTATTTATTAAATTTCTATTTAAAGATCTGTTGCTGTGTGACATTAATTCCAGGGATCCACACAGCCATTTACTACCTTAATAACTGAACATAATTTCTTCTCTCTATAGTTACAATAACTCCAAGCCTTGTATGGGATTTTAAAGCATCCGTAATACTTGCTCTGCATGCTGATGTGTACCCAAAATGTGCTTGGCTACACAATTTAATTCATAAACACTTAAGACTCTCCATTTAAAGATTCTAAAGGTAACACTGAGGGCAGAGGACATTTACTAAATATTCACCGGCAGAATAGGTAGTTTAGTGAGCAATACAAATGGCTCCATCATGAGGAAGCACCTATAATGACAATAGCAATTGTAAAGAAAAATTCTACCTCTGAGGCTCAATTACAATGAACTTTCTTCATTATAAATATAGATTACATATTTTTAAATATTAATGGTCTCTCTGGTGATTATATTTATACCAAAGCAGCTGTATGACACAGAATGGAATAAGTTGTCTTAATGATACACTAGTTCTTTTAACAAAAAATATGGTGCATTCTATGCATGTTTTAAAAATATTACTTTGTTGTCCATGCATCAACAGTGTTTTGGGAGGATTAACTAAGAGAATAATTTTGCTTCTGAAGAAATAACAAAGTAGTAGCTGGGAGCAAAATGCAGACTCTGGATTTTTCAAAATAATTGGGGGGTGGGGTGGGGGGGCTAATAATTAACCTATAGAAAATTGGAATAGGTGAGCCCTTTTCAGAAAATGGCAGTTTCTCATACTCTAGGGCCCTCAGGTTCATGACTGTTAGTCCTTATAATGTCTTGGTGAACTTGGGCCATCTAAATCACGAGGTCACATCAGCTTTTAATATCACATATATTGTGAATATATAGCAAGGGGTGTGAATCCAGATCCATTCACAACCTTTTAAAAAACATTAAATTGAACTTTCCCCCCTGAAAAAAATAAAATGCCTGTGATGAATTAAGAGTCTATGGGCACCCAATGCTGAACTAGTATAGTGTTTTTACAAGAATATGAAAGTTCTTGCATCCATGCCTTCTGAGAATTTTCAGCTCAGCTTTGAACTCATCTTCACTGTCATAATATGATTGATGTGATAAGAAAAAGGTACTATTATGAAGTGTATCATTTCAGACAAATGTAAGGATGGTTCATACATGTAAGCAGCATCTTCCCATGCCTCTCCACATTATTGTGTATCACTTAAGACAGCATTTGGTCATGGAAGCAGTACATAAATTAATGAATCGTAATACACTTGGAGAAATATTAGCACAAATTGGGAAATGTAGTGTGGAAACCCATTGGGTGGTACTTGACTAAATTTTACACAGACATACTGAAATGAATAGCCCTAACTTCCTCATGTTCATTAATTTCAGCAGGTCTACTCTGAATAAAATTTATTTGACCTAAGTTCAATTTTTTTTTTTTGCAATGGCATGAAGAAAAATTGATGCAATCACAGAAAGGCCTGAGGGTATCTCTCACTTACACTAATATTTCTTGGCACAGTAGGGCACCTCATATATATATATATATGGGTATGTAATAGAGGGGTGTTCCCATTCATGTGGGAAACAGTTCTCCATCTTTGTATGTTTATCACACAGTTCAATAAGAGATATGTACAACAACTGTGTCTCTGCATTTCCATTTTATTTCCTTAGGTGTCCAACACCAGGATGTGATGGCAGTGGTCATGTGACAGGAAACTATGCATCACACCGCAGGTAAAAAGTGAGAGCAATTAATAACAAAATGAAGGCATGACATTGTGGACATTTTACTTACAAACCTGTTCCCATAAAAACACCCTGAGCAATTTAGCAATAAAAACATATAAAAACACAGAGCTGAAATCCAGTACAGATGCAGGTGGGGATAAAAATCTCCATTTAAAAGGAGGGTCTCCAATAAGTGCCAAAAAGATAACAGAGACAAAGCTTGTGGGATATGTAACAGGAGAGTGTTCCAAAGGCCCAGTTCCTACATTGTGCTGAAAGGAGCTCCCTATGTGATGGTTTCTGTGATGACCAAGGTCCAGCTTACAAACAAGACGAGTCCCTATAGCAGATGAAATGCATCATCTGAGCAAGAAGGAGCTCTGTGGCCTATGAGGGATACACAGCTGTATCCTCTACTACACTCTTCCTTCACATCCCTGTGGGGAAGAAGCAAACTAAGAAGGGTTTGTTTACAAGCGGTTGCTCTGTGATCTGTTTTTTAATTTAATGGTTAAATATTTTTAGTGCAATCTTTTAATTTTTGCTGAGGTTTCAAGGAAGCCTATTTCACGTTTGTTTTTTTTCTAGCGTTTCTGGCTGCCCGTTGGCTGACAAGACCTTAAAATCCTTGATGGCTGCCAACTCTCAAGAGCTTAAGTGAGTATTAGTATCAAAGGAGAGGGAGGGGTTCATTGCTGTTCTCTTCCTACATATTTTACTTACTTCAAAACCCAGTCTGCTTGTTCAGCAACAGGAACCAGTAGAGCTGCGGAGCAGATGTTTGCTCAGCCTTTGGGGTAACAACTCTAGCTTCCTGTAGAATGCACTAGTCCAGCTCTTGCTCCAGCACTAGGTTTTTGTCATGGACACATGATATGGTGTCATGAATATGGTGGCAAAGGGTGACAGGTAGCCAGCCAGGGGAATAAGCCTGGATAGTTGCAAATGCTCTCAAAGCAGGCCTAAAGACGTCTGTCTCCCCATTGTCCGGAGACTGCGTGATTATTAATTCACTTCTGAATTAATTCCAAACAGGAAAACTCCACACTTCAATATTTTGTTACAGGTCTCATAGTTAACTATTTTTCCACGTGTGACAGCCATGTCCAAAATGGGGATACTAACAGGCTTGGGGAAACTCCAGGGTTTGCAGAAGTGCAGAAAAGGTTAGGGAAGAGCTTCCGGTCGGCGATGCCGGAGGAGACGGTCGGGGGGACATGTCGCTCCTGACATTCCCCCGTCCGACTGGGAAAAGGGGACATCGCGCCAGCGCCGCGATCCTCAAAACCCCCGGGAAGGGCGTCCCGGGGTCCACAGGACCTGCACAGGCTCGGATGCCGGACCTGCTCCCCGGGAGACCGTAACAAGGGCTCCCGAGTGCGAGCGGGCGGCGGAGCCACAGGGTCCGCTAACTCCCCGTCGGGCGAAGCTGCGAGACCGACTCCTCGGAGCACGCTGATTTCTCCAAGACCTGCAAATTGGAATCGTGAGTAAAATGCAACAAAAAGGAAATTTGGACTAAATTTGGACTGGATTGGAACGCAAACACGGAGGTCCGTTCCTTTCCATTGTTACAGTGAAGCAGGAAATAGATACAGTTGCACTGAAAAGGACTGAATCGACTCTTTTGTTATATGGCTCTAAATTAACCCTTAAGCCTCCCCTGGTCCTGAGGGAAGCAGAGGGAACTGTGATAGATTTGTGGTTTATTTTTAAGCTGAAAAGTTTGTGAAGTGTTATAAGAAGAAAAAGTTGGAAAAAGTTTTTAAAGTTTTAAAAGTATAAAAACTGTGACTAAAGAAAATGGCGATGAAACCGGATATTACTTGGCAAACTGTGCTGGAGAAGATGCAGGAATACATTGCGGAACTGAGAGAGAGGAATGCGATGGGAAAGACTGTGGATGAGATAAGGCAAAACCCAAACACTGTGCCGGCTGAACCAGATGTACAAATAACTAAGGAAGTGACAGGACCCGTCAAGGCTAGACAACGAAAGATTATTTCGCCAAACATCAGCTGCAGGAAAAGATTCTACAACCGGAAAAGAAAATGTGCTGTTACCCCAAGAAGCAAGAGAAGAACCATAAGAAAAAACAGCACACTGACACCCTCTGACAAGCAGCCGAAGGAAAGCCGAGACGAACCGAAGATGAATTGGGAAGGCTGGACACAGTTTTTGGAAAAGGCCTCTCTGGAGGACGCAATGCAGAACTCATGCTGGTTCTGGGCTTCTCCACCAGCAGGAATAGGATAAGAACTGTTAAAGTATGGCCTGACTTGTGGATTTATGGTTTTTGATTTATGGACACGCCAGGGACTGCTCAAATGTCATGATATATAAGTGAAAGATAAGTATCTTTATGTTTAAGATGATAAGTATGATAAGTAGTGAACAATGCAAATAACAGCTGTGTACCCGGGGACCAGGGGAGGCAAGAGGGATGTAGATGAAGATATATAAGTGATTTAAGATATATGATGTTTAAAGATTGAAGATGGATATTAGGAAAATAATTATTTGATTATGAAATTAGGAACCTGTTAAAAATTGTTAAATGCTAGCAGATGGAAAATAATGGAGTGGGCGAGAGGAAGCATGACAATGATTGTAATACAAGTGAGCTGGCCTGAATCGGGGCCAGACAATATTGTAAAATCAATAAAAATTATTTAAAAAAAAAAAAAGAAAAGGTTAGGGAAAATACTTTACTGTGGGACCCCAAAATCATAACTTGAATAGGAACACTCTACAGTAGAATATTTTGTTGCAGATCCCACTTGTCAGTGTCTAAGTTCTACAGCTCTGCCATTCTGCCCCATAGCTGTAGAGTTTGTCCCCTTTCACTCATGCAATCCTGCCAGTGTAAGAGGTATAGCTATAGTAATAGTCATCTCCCATAGGGACAAGGTTGTTGGGTTTGCACCAGCAGGGAGTTGAACTGCCCTGGCTAAGGGACTTTGGGAGCAGTCTTATCCCGCCCAGCAGGTGTAAATCAGAGCAAGGGGAGAGAATCTTACTGTTTGTCAGGTCTTGAAGTAGATGTGTCTAAATGTTGGGAAAGAAAATGTTATTCTCGTATTTTGAAAGCCAGCTGGAAATACCAAGTCTTGCAAGATGGCTGGATCTCACAAAATACACAGTCTGGTTTTTCAGATCAAAGTACTTGGGCTAAGCTTTAAAATGTGAGTGTTTATCCAAACCAAGCCTGCAAATCTTTCCTTTTTATCCTTTGCCACTAGACATACCCCTCTGCATGTGGTTGAGGCAAGCATTAAATCAGATGAGTCCATATACTGCAGAGAAAAGTCACAAACAAAAGAGTGGCTGTAGTGTGGAGGTTCTTAAGGAGGCCTGAGCAATCTGGGCATCTGGCCTTATTATTGAAGAGGAAGGTTGGCAGGCAGTCACCCAGTTATCATTGGGAGCGTTTTGGCTGATGAAGATGCTTGGATAAAGTCTGGCGAAGGCTTCCAAGAATGCTTGACAGAATCCTGTGCTCATGTAGTGCAGCTTGAAAAAGTGCAACAAATACAGAGCTGGTTACTAATTTGTTGTGAGGAATGCAGACATCTTTCCTGAGGGCAGCATTTCTGTTTGAGAGTTAATCACATCTCCCACATTCCCACTGTAGCATCTTGAGGAAATGTGACGGTCTTCAGAACTGGTGCATTGGTTGCAATAGTGAGCGCTGTGCATAACGTCATTGGGCCACTGGAACCTGTGGGCTAATGCCTGTGCAATTACTAGGAACATATGAACCTGCCTTCTACTGAGTCGGTCTATCTAGCTCAGTATTAACTATACTGATTAGCAGTGGCTCTCCAGGATTTCAGACATGATTATCTCCCATCCCTATCTAGAGGTTCCAGGAATTAAGTCTGTGACATTCTGCATGCAAAACAGTTGCTCTGCTGCTGAGCTGTGGCCCTTCACCTCAACTCTTTCCGATGAGCAACACACTCTTACCACCACTACTGCCAGGATTGTCCCTTCATTCATGAAGCAGTTCTGGAAACTTGTATGCTATTAACAAACACTTCCTTTTATGCTTCCAGCTGCGTTCTACCCCACTCTCTTTGGTTTGGTGAGGTGGCAACAATAAGAGCAGAGTAAGAGGTCTGACAGGAAGCTCTTCCTCCCTTCCCTCACCCCTCTGGCTCTGGCATTGAGAATGCTGGACTATTAGTGTCTCAGCTGCCAGGAAAACTGGACATGTCATTTTCCTAGGATACCTGAGCCCTTACAGTGACTTATGGGGATTCTTCCCTGGCTCAGATTGCAATCGGAGAAATGACACTGAGTTTTGAATATAGGCAACTATTCCTAACATGCTAAATTTGTATTCTGAACCAGGTTAATATAACTTCCAGCAACATCGCTATTCTACTTTTGTACAACCACTGGAAGCCTCTTTGAGACACTACTGAGTATATTCTATATGAGGCCACTAAGATGTTCCCATCACACCTGTATTGCACATCTACTATAAGTTACCCTATGGAGATCCAGGACTAATGGCATGAATAACTCCACTGCACAGTATTAACAAAAGAAATACAAAATGCTGTTGAGCCAGACTATAAAATCCCTATTCCTAGGAGAAAGAGAAACAAATGTTGTGTGTAATGGGTATACAGGGGATTATATTTCTTTCTTTAACAATTAATCCAATGCATATATTTGAGCCTGACCATATATATTTTCAGATTTGAAATGCACTGATTCTAACAAATCAAACAATCGTTTTCTTCTTCCCCTTCCCAGAAATCTAAATAACTGAGTGGGAAAATTGTGAGGTTTATATCAGTGGCTGAGTTTTCATCTGCAACCCCCTATACAACACAGCCCTTGTACACCCCAAAATAGTTGCTTTCCTTAGGTACCCTTTCTTATTTTTCCAGTTGCACACGGTCATGTCAAACTAGGATTGTGGGAAATTCCAATGCAAAAATCTCCTAAATTAGATATTTTATGAAATGTCAAGGGTCATCTTCTTCTCTGCACTTTGTTTTATAGATGTCCAACTCCAGGATGTGATGGGTCTGGCCATGTCACTGGAAACTATGCCTCACACAGAAGGTAAGAATCTTCTGCTTATTTTGGGGGGGGAGGGAGCTTTGGCACTCCAGATTTTGCAGGACTACAACTCCCATCACCCCTGACCACTGGCTATTCTGGCTGCAGCTGGTGTGAGTTAGAGTCCAACGTTTGGAAGGCCATAGGATCATCACCACTGAATCATCCAGAAGCAAAAGCCTGGGAAATCTATATTGCTCTGCTCTTTGTACTTTCAGCTTGTCTGGTTGTCCCCGAGCCAGGAAAGGTGGTCTCAAAGTGACTCCTACAAAGGAAGAAAAAGAAGACCCTGAACTTAAGTAAGTGGAGTGGCAAAGGCTTGTCACTTATGCCCCACTATTCAGTTGGATGCATCACAGGAAGATTGGTCTCAGATTCACTAACTTCTATCCTCTCCTAACAATAAATCCAAACAAAACCTCCAAAGGATGGTTTTATGGTTCAGGTGCTGTTGTGCTGTCCTTGAAGTAAACCAGATGGCACAGCTCTGGAAAAGTCCCAGGTCTTAAGAAAAAAAGGAGGTGCATAGTCTCTGAGTTTATCTGGCTCATCCCCCAGCCCAGATGAGCCAGACTTTAGGCAGAGTCCCTTTTTAGACACTCTATAATTCTTCAGAGCCCTTATGACCAGTAGCCTCACCCTTCTGCCAGTCCTGTACACCCACATGTAGGGAAGGCTTACAGATCATACATTTAGTTACAGGTAGGTAGCCATGTTGGTCTGCCGTAGTCAATACAAAATAAAAAAATTCCTTCCAGTAGCACCTTAGAGACCAACTAAGTTTGTTATTGGTATGCACACGAAAGCTCATACCAATAACAAACTTAGTTGGTCTCTAAGGTGCTACTGGAAGGAATTTTTTTATTTTGTTAGATCATACATTATTTCCCCTACCAGTTCACTGGCTGATGCTCACAGGGGGTGACAATTGTCTGCATGTGGAGCCTTTGCACATGAAGATTTGACCTCCTTATTTCTTTATAAATATAGCAAGGTAGCATAGGGCAGGGCAGGCAATAAAATAGAAAACATAATAATAAGAGTGCAAAATGATCATTAAAATGATCGACTGATCAAAACATCTAAACAGTTGCATAGGCCTGCCTACATAAAAAGGTCTTTCAGAGATGCCTGGAAATCAAAAGTGAGTGTGCCTGCTGAAAAAGTGATCCACAGCATGGGACTCATGACACTATGGCAGACCACTAATGGAAGCTAGTCGGGCCTCCTTCATATTTAAAACCACGATATTTAAAGTATTTTACAGTGCAATCCTTTGCATACACTCAAGTCCATTGAGTTCAATAACGGTGTATTGGACTGTATTTTTTAAAGTGGTCTTCATATGGCAGCCCTAATGTATAGACAGCTTGGAACCAGCAGCCTGTGAGCCAATTTTGGCCCACCAAGGAGTCTAGTTTGGCTTGCTTGGCCATTTCCCTCAAACCGTGCCTTTTGTTTCTTTTTCCTTTTAAAATATTTCCCTTGTTCCTTCAAATTAAAAAAACTTTCCAGAGCAGCTTGCAAAAAAACAACAACCCCACACTATTTAATAGTACATATAAATAAAATCAATCAATGACTCTTAAAACAAGAGTATAATACAGTAGCCTAAAATTCAGTAATCCAGCATCAAACAAGGTATTTGGTCATTAGAAACCCTTCTAAGAACATAAAAAGATGCTGTGGATCAGGCCAATGACCCGTCTAGTCCAGCATCTCACAGAGGCCAACCAGATGCCTACAGGAAACCCTCACGAAGGACCCAAGTACTGTACATTGAAACCTTGCTATTAGTACCTTCGTATTATGACAAAGTAGGCTTTATTGTATTTACGGGGAGGAATCTTTCTTGAGGTGTTGTGGCTGGTACATAGACATTTTTTCCCTCTGCCTCTTGGTTTTTCTTTTCTTTTTCCTAAAAATAACATCAGTTTTGCTGTGCTTCTGTAGATGTCCGGTGCTAGGCTGTGATGGCCAAGGTCACATATCAGGTAAATACACTTCTCATCGCACTGCTTCGGGTTGTCCTATGGCTGCCAAGAGACAGAAGGAGAGTCCTCTCAATGGGTCTTCGCTGCCCTGGAGACTGAACAAGCAGGAGCTGCCACACTGTCCTTTGCCAGGCTGCAACGGGCTGGGTCATGTTAATAACGTTTTTGTCACCCATAGAAGGTATCACTTTGTATCTTTACTTTTTTTTTTAACTCGACAAATACCTACAATGTATTGCAATTGTGTGAATTTAACTGTTGAACTGATAGAAAAAATCTTGTTAGGATTTTGCATAAGTCCCTAAATTAATGCCAACTTGTTTCATAGAGATGTCCAGGATTTTTTTTAGATGTCTTTGGTTTTATTTTAGCTGTCTAAACATTCACATATCAACCTAGAATAGGTGAGAAATCTGCAAATACAGTTTACTGCTTAACCTTAAAAGCTCTTTTTAAAAAGCAAGGTACCCTTTTCCCCTTTTTTAATACGTAGTCATAAAGTAAGCCATGGCAGGTTTTTTTTACCTTTGTGAGAAGTAAGACGTACCCCAAAAGTAAGCCATGGTGCCGCCATTGTTCCCATCGCCTCCTCAGCCCCTCCTGCGTGCGCAGGGAGCCAGCGAACCAGTGAGAGGCACGGGGGGAAACGCGCCTCTTGCGGAGTTCTGCCCCGCCTGCTCAGCGCGCAGGGGGAGGCTGTACCGTACCATACTGACGTAATAAAAATAAGACATCCCCCGAAAATAAGCCACCCTGTGTTTTTTTGAGGGGAAAAAATTATAAGACGGTGTCTTAAAAAGGGGGAAAGACGGTATTTTTAGCAGCATATTACTGAAGTCTTCTTTTCATGTACATTTCGAAGTTGACTCTGAGTTGCAAGCTTTTTAGACTTTTAAGACCACAATCCTAAATTCACTTATCTGAGAATGCAAATTTAATTTATTGCTTTAAAGTCCTGTTTAAAATGCAAAGTATTTTTAGTAGCAAATTACTGACCTGTTATGTTCATTTGCTTATCTAAGCTGACCCTATGAGTTATAAATTTGGTGATGTTCAACTAAGTATTACTCCAAGTAGACCAACAGAGATTAATAGACCTAGCTTGGTCATGTTAATTCATTCCAGTGGGTCTACTCTTGAGTTAAATTTAGTTGAATACCAGTCAGAGATTTTAATAGAACAATCCTATACACATTTAGCTTGGAATAAGCCCTCTTGAATCCCATGGAATTTATGTCTGAGTAGACATGTATAGGATTGTGCTGTAATTGGCCAGGATTTTACACTGCTGCCTCTAGTTGCAGATAGTGTGACAGCAGAGTTTGAGGGGTTAGAGGGCAAGGCAGCAAGGTATTCAGCATGGTGCAAATGCAGTTGCGGAGCCAATCCAGCACTCCTGCAGTGTGTTTCTGCCACATTGATCTCATCACTGCTTTGCCTCTTCTTCCCAGTAGAGAGCACTTACTTACCACCGCTGCACCATTATGTACTAGTTTCCAGAAGGTGTATTTAAGCTTCTGCTTTGGTAGCAGCCGGCATCGAAGATGACCCACTATACCAGGCGTCCCCAAACTAAGGCCCAGGGGCCAGATGTGGCCCGAGGGGCTCATTTATCCGGCCCCCGGAGACCCCCAGCAACCCCCGCCACCCGCTGCCGCCACCCACTCTTACCGGAGCGGAGCGGCTGCCCATCTCCGGGTCGATGCGGCACCGGAATTAGCATTTGCGCATGCGGAAAACGTCATTTCCGGGTCCGTGGAGGGCCCTGCGCATGCGCACAAGCTATTTCTGGTGCCGTGCTGGAAAAAGCAAGTGCGTGCGCGTATGGGCACGCGCTCCCCCGCCTTCTGGCCCGCCGCGCGATCGTCGCCGGAGGAACCAGCCCGCCACGTGGTGAGTCTGGAGACCCCTGCACTACACAGCTCAAATGGGGCCATGTCAGGAGCTGCACTGAGGACAATTTGCCTATTTGTTGTCTTAGAGAGATTTTAGTAACTACAAAACCAGTTAGGTCATTGGCAATATTCTGCGCCCAGTAACACTGTAGTAGCAATATAGGATTGCAGCTTACATGCAGCACAATAAAATGGACTTGTACTGCCAAGACCCTGAAAGCTGAGATACAGCAATCAAAAATGTGTTTCAATTTTCAAATAGGTCCCCTTTCCTACTCTTTTCAGTTTGTCTGGATGCCCTCTGAATGCACAAGCCTTAAAAAAGGGCAAAATATCTGAAGAACTGATGACCATCAAATTGAAAGCAAGTGGAGGTAAGAAGATAACAAAAGCAGTACATATCTGACGCTGGAATCTGGGAGTAAGGAAATGAATCTGTCTTTGCCCAGTACTGTCTTCTCTGGCCAGCAGCAGCTCTTTAGGGTCTTAGAAAAAGTGTCTTTCTGTCCAGTTACCAGATATTCTTTCACAGAAGATGCTGTATACTGAAAGCAGGACCTTCTGCAAACACAGAGCTACAGCCCCTCTGCTGCCTGCCTCATGAAGACACACAATTGGATTAATTAATTTAATGTTTGGTTTACTTAATATATATATATAATTACATTGTGCCTTTCATTTGAACATTTTAATTAAAAGTACTTTGTACTGCCTCACAATGAACAGGACACAGGTAGAGATGGACAAATTTGCCTATATCCGTGTCTCATCTTTCCAATCATCAGTTCAGTCCACCAGATTTCCACATCAAATTTGCAATAGTAACAATAAAAACCAACAACAATTTTAATAATAAAAATAGGCCTCACCAAAATTCATCGGCACATTGATATGTGCTTCTCCTAATATACATTTTTCAAGCTATTTCCCCTAACGTATTTCTGTACATGTGCATTTTTTATGCAAATGCTGTGGTTGGGGAGCTGCACAACAAAATTTGGGAAAGTGCAAATTTGGAGGGATCGCTGCTTTTCAGTGTGCTCATTGGTTCAGAAACTGCAAAATAAAAGGATCTGCATTGACATGTAATCCAAATTTCTCCCTCATCCTGAGCTATCGCGACCTGCGCTGTGTTCCCAGGGTTGCCCTTCAACAAATATCGGTACTGGATTGATCCTTTCAATCCAGGCGGGCCACTTTCAGCCACTTGAAGGCCTATTGAGCTCCATCAGTGCAAAGGGAAAATTTCATGGCTGCTTCTCTGCCCCTGACATGCCATAATGGAAGCTTTGACACTGACCCCGTTAAGTGTAGAATCAAATTGCAAATGTGCAATTTTGATTCCAGAGACCAGGTTAACTGAAGAGGCTTGTTCTATAACATACCATTACACAGGGGTTAGCATTTGCCCATCTCTTCAGTCAGGTGTGATTTTACACTTGACTTGGCTCATTCTTGTGCAGGTTTAGAGAATGAGGAGGAAATCAGACATTTGGATGAAGAAATAAAAGAACTGAATGAATCCAACCTTAAAATTGAAGCTGACATGATGAAACTTCAGACACAGGTAAGGAAGAAAATCTCTGATTGAGCCCTTAAAAACAAACATCAAAAACTCCTACTATTCTCTGGCATTGCTCTGGCATTCCAATGATGGTGAACTCTACTGCACAGTAGCGTACCGTGGGTTGCCAGCCTGGTTCACATGAAGAAGCCATTTTCAACAGAGCCCAGTAACAGAAGCACATGGCTGTGCTCCCCTATGCTATGCCACTGCGACTGCATGTTGACCATTGAGAATTTTGTTTGCAAGCTGTTGTTAACATATACTATGTTTCCCATAGCTGCACCCATGGATCCCGCATTGTAGCAGCATGCAAACTGGGCAGAGTTGAATGGAAATCACAGCAACTTTCCAGCTTATTATTGTGGCCCGTGAAACCTAAGCAGCATGGCCCAATTACCTTTTTGGAGGCTTTGCCTGGTTCTGCGAGGGTTTCATTGGAGCTTTAAAGGAGTTGTTGCTTTATTTGTCTAGCTCCACCTACTGTTGGTTTCCTTGCCTTCCACCCACTGGTTTAAAGTCATGGTCTCATAGAATGCCTGGGTTCAAACCTTTGCTTTTAATTTTTAAATGATCAAGGGCCTGGAGTCACTCCCCTATGAAGCCAGGTTGCAGAGTTGGAACATTTTAGTGTAGAGAAAAGGCGAGTAAGAGGCGATCTGTAGAAGTTTGTAAAATTATGCATGGCATGGAGAAAGTGGCAAGAGAAAAAGGCGTTTCTCCCCTCTCTTATAACACTAGAACTCATAGACTTCCAATGAAGCGGAATGTTGGAAGATCTAGGATAGACAAAAGGAAGTAGTTCTTCATATAGCACATAATTAAACAATGGAACTCGCTCCCACAGGAATCAGTGATGGCTACCAACTTGGATGGTTTTAAAAGAGGATTTGACAAGTTCACAGTTGGAGGCAGCAATGCTTCTAAATACTAGTTGCTGGAAACCACAGTCGGGGAGAGGGCTCTTGTGCTTGAAACCTGCTTGTGGGTTTCCCACAGGCACCTGGTTGGCCACTGGGAGAACAGGATGTTAGACTAGATTTGCCATTGGCCTGGTCCAGCAGGCTTTTTTATGTTCCTACTGAAAGCCAAATTTGTTGTTGCTTATGCAGTTGTTTAACTGAATCTGCAGCCCATTTTTGAAAAAAAAAATCATGCTGTTATGGAAAACTAATGATTTGCTCAATTAAATTTCCACAAATATATATTTTTATGGCAAATTTTCCACTTTTAAAAATGCATCATTTCATCAAATTAGTCTAATGAATGAGCACAATGTAAGTAAAATTGGGCAACTGGGATGGAAAAAAATACCAGCTAAATCTAAAATTCAAATTGTAATTAACTTTTTCCAAGGATATGTGTTTGTGTGTGTATACACAGCTCCTCAAGCATGCTAAAAATCAGAGATGGTATTCAACTAAGTCTTACTCAGAGTAGATCCATTGAAATGAATGGACCTAATTATTTCAATTAGTCTACTCTGAGTTGGGCTGAGTTGGGTATGTTAACTGTTTTCAGTGCATTCATTTTTCCTCCTTGAAATATGAATAGTATACTGAAGTGTGTGTTATGAGAATTGTCACATCTGAAAATATAAGTATTTCCATCAAATGAGGAAAGGACCGAAAAGATTGAATAAAGCCATCCCTATATGACACAGTATCTATCTAAAAATGTCTCAGGCCACATCCAAGCCATACATTGAAAGCACAATTGGACCACTTCCAATAGTCACCCTCCCTTCAAAATCCTGGGGCTTGTAGTTTGTTAAGGTGTTGAGACTTGTTAGGAGACCCCTATTCCTCTCACAGAGCTAAAATTTCCAGTGGTTTAACAACCAAACCCTCTTCCCAGGGAACTGGGAATTACAGCTTTGTGAGGGGAATAGAGGTCTCCTAACAATTTGCAGCACCCTGAAGAAACTAGTTGCCAGACTTTTTTGGGGGAGGGGGAGGCATGACTGTTTAAAGTGGTATTATAGAGTTTAAAATGTATGGTCTCAGCCCCAAGCTCAATTTTCCACTCAGCTTCTCTCAAAATAATATATATATAATGCCTGGCCTACATTACAATGAATTGTTGCAAAGTGAGCCCCTTCATTTCCTATTCTACTTTTTTATTTTTAGCTTTTATACTCTGTCCTGTCTCCAAACTCAGCCACTCTATCAGCATAACCTTGCCCTGGAAAGTAGCTCAAAAGCCAATACCAGGGTTGCTGCTATTGTAGTGAGTCAGCAGCGAAGCTGTAAGAAAAAGGCAGCAATGTAAATAGCAGCTTGCTTGCTCCCTACCTACCCCAGTCCCTAAGGGCAAAACTCTTCATTTTAAATCAGAGACTCCTCCTGAGTTGTCAGCTCGAGGCCTGCAGTCTTTTGTCCATTTCTGAACACGCTTCCCACAAACAATGCTCTTTTCATCCAGCAGGGTCACTGTCTAGAGCATCATTTAAACATATTCCTCTTCTGAAAGAACAGCAGAATCCACTGACTTAGAAATAAAATGGCTCGCCCCAATTAGGAGCGCCTTTTGACATTGATGTGCATGGAATGGAAAGGACTTGAGCTTCACTTCTGCATAGGAAACTTCCACTGCCCTGGGCTATCACTTCTGATAACTGCATTTTAGGCCAAGAACCCCACTGTTCGCAGTAACCAGAACTGAATGCAGGAATACAAAAGAGAGAAAACTTTGCAAAGAGCCTGATCCCCCAGGAAAATAAATTATATGTGTTGGCCCAATACATTTTAGGGGAGCAGGGAATTTTCCTTCTTCAGGGGCAATATCAATCACACACAAAAACACAGAATTGTACATTTAAAAGAACCCATCTACGGTATATGAAAATGTTTTACAGATGTTGTAAGTTGTGGTGTCCATACAGGAACACAAGTTCTCATAATGTATTTTCGGTGGTCGCCAGGGACTTTTGGTTGGTTCTGTTGGGTATGGGTTATTTTTGTTTCTAGGTTGTATATGATGATTCTGAAAAATAATACTAATAAAAAAAAATAACTACAGGAACTACAAATATACTTTCTCATAAAGCAAAAAGTGAAAGGATTTTTGGAGAGCATACTTTCCTGCTAAAATGTGTCAGGCTTTATCAGGCACACTAACCATTTCTGGGAGTGTTTTGAGAACTCTTCAGCCCTTGGTTTTCTTCTGCTGTTCACACCGCCACACGTTGCTTTGCTTCATGGTTTCAGATAACATCTATGGAGAGCAATCTGAAAACGATAGAAGAGGAGAACAAACTTATCGAGCAGAACAACGAGAGCCTCTTGAAGGAGTTGGCTGGCCTCAGCCAAGCCCTCATCTCCAGTCTGGCCGACATTCAGCTCCCACAAATGGTATGTCTGTGGCTGGAGATGTGGCAGTTTCTCTGGGAGCTCAGGGAAGTTACTCAACGGCATGTTGCAGGGCTGTCAGAGATGAATTTCAAACTGTACAACATTCTCAATCTCTGGGTTGTGCTGAAAATTATGGATAGTAGTAGCGGCCAGAGGAGTGGCAGGGACTCACCTGGCTTTCCAATTACCAAGGGGGGTGGTGGTAAGGCAGCAGGCAGCTTGGTACAGAGCAGGTGCAGCAACATGGCCAGCCCAACATTCCTAATTCTGTCCCTCCAAGGAGCTCAATGTGGTGTACATGGTTCTCCTCTTACCCATTTTATCTGTAAGCTTTTCCCTATCAAGGAAAAAGGCAGAATCTAAATCTCAATAATATCACAGCAACCCTGTGGGGTAGGTTAGGCTGAGAGATGGTGACCGGCCCATCTGAAGGTCACCTAGTGAGTTTCATGGCTTTGTGGGGAATTGAACCCTGGCTTCTCAGGTCCAAGTCCAACGCTCTAACCATTACACCACACTGGCTGTCCAGTGCTGGTGGGATTGGTTGTGTTGCTGTGCATGCACCATGCTGAGCTTCCCACTAATTTGCCCCTCCCACTTTCCCTCCTGGTAACTGGCAGTGACATGTGGCATTGAGAAACCAGGTGAGTAATGCCCCTCTACTGCTGGAGAAGACCATGACCATACCTTGAAGCACAGACGAGAAATATTTTGGGAGTGGGGAAGACTCGGGTTACATTCCTTTCTGGGCAATCTTCCAAGGGCCACATACCAGTGAGCCGAGGAAGAAATGTAAATGTTGTTTCTACAATAGGCTGCTTTCTACAAAAACACCTGTCTAGCCAAGCAAGCAAAAAAGCATGCTCAGAGCTCAAAAACACATTTCCAGCCAGAAAAAACACACTGAAGGTGGGTGCAAAGGAGGGGCAGTGAGAGGTGTAGTCTAGGGAGGGGGTATCGTGTGACTAGAAACTCAAGTGCCAGATAGAGGGCCACAGCATTTGAAGTTCCCCATCCCATTGGCTGGCTGGGATCCAAAGAGCTGTTGTCAAAGACTTGACTGTTTCTGAAAAGAAGAGAATTCAAAATGGCCAGGCTGTTTTTCTCTGGTCAGGTAGTGATCCTAGCAACAGGCCATAGTCAGGCAATAGCTTAAACTAGGAATGGGTTACCTAGAGCCATATAGATTTGGAAGAGACTCCAAGGATCATCTAGTCCAACTCCCTGTGATACAGGAATCACCTATGGCTCTCTAAATTTTGTTGGACACAACTCCCAACATCTTTGCCCGTTGTGGTTGGGGCTGATGAGAGTTGGAATCCAACAACATTTGGAGGGTCGCAGGAGTCAAACACTTGCTGTTTTCCTGTAGACAGTCCTTCCATGTCCTCTCTCTCTCTCTCTCTCTCTCTCTCTCTCTCTCTCTCTCTCTCTTTCCAGTTGTCACATAGTGGACACCTTGCCTAATATTTGACTCCCATGTTTAGGTGTGATGTGTTTTCATCTTCATTCCAGGGTCCAATCAGCGAGCAGAATTTTGAAGCATATGTAAATACACTCACAGATATGTACAGCAATCTGGAACGGGAGTATTCCCCGGACTGCAAGGCTCTGCTGGAAAGTATCAAACAGGCAGTGAAGGGTATCCATGTGTAGGATGAGGAAGCTGCTGGGCAAAAGGAGTGACTTAGCAGCAGCAAACTCCAGATGGATCTGCAAAGAGCGCCTGGACCGCTTTAGGAGTATTGGTTTCTGTGCTGCATTTACAATTTACAACATTGCACTATTTTTTTTCCAGCTGACATAAAAAGGACAGAGAACATAACAGACTATTGTATTAACAGCAATGACTCAGATCATAGAATATATTTATTTCTGTACAAATCCTTTTTGTTGTCATCATGGTTTGCACTCTTTTCATTTTGTAAAGTGAATGTAAAAAGTGTGTGTAACTATTTTTTTACTTTTTTAATTTATTTTCAATCAAGGAGTTGTGTGCGTGTGTGTTTTTTTTAATCTTTTAACAGCATTTCTGCAGCCTGCCATATTTTTACAAATGTGTTTGTTAATTTATTTTCCAATGGGGTTTTAAAATAGATTGAAAGTTATAGTGTAAATTTAACATTTTGCTGGGTTTGTACAGGAAGGGGGAAATCTATGAAAGAAACAAAAATAACAGAACTGTGATTCTAGTTTTATTTTCACCACATCCTGCTTTTTTATAACAGCTTTATTTTAACAAAAAATAAATAAATTCAAAAGGGTTTTCAATAGCATGAGATATGATGAACCAAGGATGCAAAGGTGAATGGTGCCCTCTGCTGGAAGAACATAAGCTCTTCAAGTACAGCATGTTTTAAGAGTTCATGATTTTTTTTTAGCAATAATGAAATATAGCAATCAGCAAACCTTTGGACTTGGCTGTGTCTTAGCCTGCCCCAAATAATCCTTAGAAACCATTCAAGGGAAGGTTGGAGTGATTTAAGATATGTTTTCCCCTATTTCATGGTCATTCGTTGGGAAAATATATATATAAATTTTATCCCTTTTAATGTGATAGGCTTTGAAATGACCTGTAGCTTTTTTTTCTCCTTTTTGTACAGAGCCTTGTAAAAACATTGGTCAGTTGATCAATATCAATATAATTTCATATTGGAAAAATGCATCCCAAGCTGATGATTTTGTACATACAGTTAAGCCGAGCAAATCTTCCCTGAGATGTCAGTTATTGTACTAGGTTGAGTGGAAGGAACTGAGAAGGCTGCAGTTGCTTTTCTCTTCTGACAAGAGGGACTAAGCCCCCCTGCTGTGAAATGAGCTTGCACGGCAATGCTGTATGGTGACTGGATCTATGAACTGTAGCAATGCACTGATTGGGTTTACCTCCAATTGTACATGAATGCTGTGATTCCGAGCAGATTTACTGCAAGTTCCATTAAGACTGCTAAGAAGTAGCATCTCAGAAAAAAAGCCCTACTCCAGCAGCTCCATTTGAACATGCCGTCTACCTGCCAAGTTGAACTACTGGTCCATCTACTTCAGTATTGTCTACACAGGCTGGCAGTATTTCAGACAGGCCTACCTGGAAATGCCAGGGAATGAGCCTGGGACCTTTTTGTATGCAAATGCTTGACCACTGTGCAATGGGCTCATTCCCTCTAAATGTGCATCTCTGCTGCCTCTCCATGCACGAGGAGATCTGCATACGTATCAGAATCCCATGTTCCTTTGGATCAGGTTGTTGCATGTGTTTGGAGCAGAGGTTTAAAGACAGCCTTAGTTGCACTTGATTACCATCCCATAATAAGGGTATGTCTCCAAGTGCTACAGTCCTTAGGCAGCCACTCAGAAATAGGTGCACATCCCAGGTGGACCTCTTGATCACCCGTATCCATTCTCAGTTTAGTAAGCAGCTATAAACAGGGGTCCAGTGTCTGTTTCAGGGATTAGAAGTAATAATGCATTTTTTTCCAGAATTCTAATGTTTTCAGAAGAAGGTATATATACAACCAGCTGAACTGCCTTTTTTGGTATGCACACAAGTCTCATGTGCATATGTGCCTCAATGTAAAATGTATACATGAATCTAGCGTGTGATTTAATTTTCCTGTGCTACGATGAAAGTGTTTATTTTTATTTGCCTACTTTATATTTTGACTGAATATGACAGCATTCACAGTCTTCACTCGTACATTTATATTATAGGGTTCCTATCCAAGAGTGCTTCTCCCCAATCATTCAGCTGTCATGCTGTGGTTGCTGTTCTGCATTAGGTGGAGCTTGCTGTTAATGTTTGGGGGGCGGGGGGCAGCGGTGATTTGGCCCTCGGACCTTAGTTTAGACAAGAATGTCCTTAGAAGCTGTGTTTATTTTTTAAAGAAAACAAATTGACAGAAGCTATCACAGTATGTGCTAATATAAAATAGAACACCAAATTGCTATTAAGTTATTGTACTTGGTTTTGTTTTTTTAAAAAAGACAGTTGTTATACCTGTTCAATGCATTATGGGGGCGGGGGGGGGGAGAAACCAAGTTCACTCATGACAGAGACTAAAAGTTAATTTACTAAATATTTTAAGAAATTTGTTATATATTTAATTTAATTTAAACAATCCCCTACTGACCTATCTATTTATTACTATGATTTCCTATGGCTTCAGGTTAATTTATCTGTGTTTGGATTGTTTGCTCAGGATGTATCTTTGTATTTATTTGCCTTCTTGGTACTTGATGTTTTGTAATGTGCACTGTGATTCCTCCTTCCCTTCTTCCTTTCCTTTTCCTTTTCTTTGTTGGATTAATTTGCATTGACGAGTTATCCTGTAAATTAGACCTTTTGTAAAGAGCAATGATGTATGCATTTTTTTTTTAATTTGGAGTAGTTTGTATACTGTTTCTTCATACAATTAATATTTCTTACATCAAAAGCAACAAAACTGTGTTCTGTGCTGTACATTTGGTGTATGGTAGGAAATAAAATTGATACTGAAACAGGTTCCATAAGTTCTTCTATGTCTTCAATAGACAGAGGTGTATGTTGCACATCTAACTACACTTACAAACAACAAAGTCAGTTGTTTTGTTTGTTTTGTCTTGGAAATGTGGGGTTCCTCTGACTACAATTCCCATCAGCACCAGCTAGCATGGCCAAAGGTGAGGGATGATAAAAGCCACAAGCCAACATGGTGACCTACAGACATCTGTACTCTAAACTTTACCTTTAACATCTTAATGGAACACCCAGGAACGAAATTATTAGTGTGTGAATTTGTAAGAACAAGATGTGTGTGGGTGTGGGTGTACATACGGGGTGAAAATATTTCAGAATTCACTGGGAATACAACCAAGGAAGCCATAGCTACCACTTTTTAAGCATTGTGCTTTCACTCACGGGCAAAGTTCAATTGCCTCCGGAACAAGAAAGAAAGAAAAAAGAAAGAGAAAAAAGAAAGAATAAATAATAGAATTTGTACTGTTCTTTAGCATCTGATACATTTAAACACAAAAGTTGGCATGAAGGTTTTTTGCAGTTAAGATCCACTTTCTCTTTCAGATGTTCTTTGAGATCTAGTGTTCAGTGTGCTGGATCTCAACTTCTCTGAAACAGCGGGTGGTTCTTAACTGCAGGAAACTTTAATGCCACAAAAGGAGTCTGGCAACAAAATGTTGCTGCATATCCCTCCAAACCCCTCACAGAAACTGTTCAGAGCCCCAGCCAGCCACTATTTTAATGGCACTTTGCATAGGTACCGTCTCGCACCGAAGATTGTGGGTGCCCACAATGAAGGGCTTCAACTTTGCCCATTGAATTTGTGAGGGCCCAGCTCCACAAATATATTATTGTGGGTGCTGAAGCACCCATGGCCTCCTGGAGTTGGCTCCAGTGGCGTTCTGAGACACGGAAAGGTATCATGCCTCAGGAAGGAAGCAGGGTAGCAGAGTGAAAATACATCTGCAACAAAATGTTTCAATACCTATCCAGCATATCTGGTGTATTGCTGCACAAACACAGAGGCACCACACCATTTTGGGTGTGTATTAAGGGAATGGAAGAGTTTTAGATCTGGAAGAGTCAAAACCTCCCCAATCTGCCCTGACACGCACTTGGGAACTTCCCCTTCTCACCAATGGTGAAAGAGCATTGGGAATGGTCGTTTCCACACTGCCAGCATGGACCTCCCTTTCTAGCTACAAAGAGGAAGAGCTGCAAAATCCCATGACCTCCGGGACACACTCAGGAACCAAAGGACTGAACCATTAAATGTTGTATGGACCCACTTTTTGTCCATTTATCCAAAATTCTCTTTCCTAGAGGTGCTGTCAGGACCGGTGCTGGCAATTTTGGCGCCCTAGGCAAGGGGGCGGGCCACGTGACATCATTGCGTATGACACACGTTGCGGAGCGGTGCCCCGCCCCCTGCCCGGCCGGGCGCCCCCCGCTGCCGCGATTTGCTTGCTCCGCCGCTGGTTGGGGCGGCGGCGGGGGGCAGGCTGGCCAGCCTGCCCCCTCCATTTTGGCGCCCTCGCCGCCACGGTTTTCACCCCAACCTGCTTGCTCCGCCGCTGGTTGGGGTGGCACCGGGCGGCAGGCTGGCCAGCGCCCCCTCCATTTTGGCACCCTAGGCAATTGCCTAGTTCGCCTAAATAGAAGCGCTGGCCCTGGGTGCTGCACTACCACATGCAGGGACTTGGGCCTTCCTACTAATGTTATCCACCTGTTCATCTTACCCTTAAGTAAAGACCAATAACACATTTCCTGAGAAATAGCTTTGCATGCAAATGGTGATAATGGAAAGCATGTTTGAAAGCCAGGGGGAGATGAGCACATGTATCACTGAGACACAAGTTAACTGTTGGGACCATTTTCCTTTCCTTATTTCTCTTCTTTTTTGGCATTTCATGAAAGAGGACTTAAAAATGCTTTCAAGTAGGATTCAGCTTTATTTGTTTAAAAATATATCCAATATTTTGAAAGTTCTTGGAAAATTCAACAATATAAAACAAAGGTCTAAAACAAACAAGACTAATATAGCATGGAAAATGCTGCATTTACTTGCTTGTTGAGCAGTATGAAGAACCCTCTGTGCTCCTATCAGTAGAACTGCTATCATCTTCCTACCTTTGGAGTGTCAAAAGATGGTGTCAATATCAGTTTTAATATTGTATTTTTACATGATTGTAACTTGCCCTAGAACCTTAGGGTGAAGGTTGGCTAAGTGTTGTTGTTGGTCTGCCAGTTTGCTGTAGTTAGTCTTCCAGTTTGATTGGGTAACTCTTTCGATAATTCCATTGAGCATGATTTGTCTTGTAGCTAGGGATAGGGAAATCTGTCAATTTCAGCTTGGCTGCTCCTGGTGTAGAGTGACTCCATTTTAAAAAGGAGAGTTTAATTGCAAATGTACAGCTATAGAATGGGTTGAACTATAGCTACTGTATGTTGAAAGTTTGTCTTTTTCATCCATTGGCTGGGTGGGTGGGAGTGAAAAAAAAACCCTCGTGAAAAATCACGGAAGAGATTTCTCTGGAATTGTCAGGAGAAGGTTGCCACCTACCTAACACAGCCTTGCAAGGTAGCCAAGGGTTTTCCTCTATGCATTAAACTTTTGTTTGCTCAGAAGCCTACACCAGTGTGAATGGGACAAGGCTTTCTCCACAACCTCTCATTGACTATACTTCCTGGAATGCTTTCAGAGCAACCCCACATGACAATAAAATATATTCTATTCTATTCTATTCACATGATATTACTATCAATACACTGCAGGAACTGTGTCCAGCAGCCACCACCGCCACCCTAAATGCCTTTCTGAAGGGTCAGTGGACTCTTCTGCTTTACTTGGGTTACGGAATCAAAGAATCCCTCTGGAAGGGATCCAAAAGTCCTCTAGTCCAACCCCATGCAATGCAAGAATCACAGGGTTGTGGCATGACAGGCTGTTGATGAAAGAGGCATCCCTCAAACTCGGCAGAGACACTTGCAGGGAAAGCCATAATAAATTAGTATTATACCATGTAAAGGTAAAGGTAAAGGGACCCCTGACCATTAGGTCCAGTCGCGGATGACTCTGGGGTTGCAGTGCTCATCTCGCTTTACTGGCCGAGGGAGCCGGTGTACAGCTTCTGGGTCATGTGGCCAGCATGACTAAGCCGCTTCTGGCGAACTAGAGCAGCGCACGGAAACACCGTTTACCTTCCCACCAGAGCGGTACCTATTTATCTACTTGCACTTTGACGTGCTTTTGAACTGCTAGGTTGGCAGGAGCAGGGACCGAGCAACGGGAGCTCACCCCGCTGCGGGGATTCGAACCGCCGACCTTCTGATCGGCAAGCCCTAGGCTCTGTGATTTAACCCACAGTGCCACCCGCGTCCATATTATACCATGTAACACAAACCTATTCTGTCTAATTCGACCTATCTCAACATACCTGGAATAGACTGAAGTAACAACAAGAAGATGGTGGACGACTTTAGTCTCTTTGAAATTTTCATCTTGATCTTTCGTGTCAAATATTACACAATATGACAAACTGTGTTTTCAAAGATGTTCAGTGAACTTTCTGAAGCCTCTCCCTAACCACAGCAAACCTCACATTTCTGCTTTGCCTTTCTGGAAGGCTTGTAAAACTGACGTTATTTCCAATGTGATCTGCTGTCTCACATTCCTCCTTCTTCCAAATGTTAACCAGAGAACATGTGGGATCCAGGTACAGGGAAGCAGCAACCATATCACCCTTGACATATTATGGATCAGGCCTCTCACTGATCACTTGTTCGGTAATGATAGCAACTTGGTACTTAAATAAATTCTAACCCCTCAAAACTGTAGTAGTCTTGTTGTTGAGTGGCCATGTCGAGTGAAAGGCCAACCAACTAGAATAATCTCTGATGTGTACTTGCCTGGAAGCAGAGTCAGCATCCAAAGGTAGGTCAAGTCCTAGAGTCAGGTGAACAACAATCCACGTGGTCAGACAGTCCAGGGTTCAGGGAATCTGATGATCTTGGGGTCAGGAGTCAAGGGTCAAGACGAGCAGGAAGCAGCAAGGTCGGACTAGGAACTACGAGCGTTGTTACCATCATCTGACTGCTGCTGGAAGCTCTGCTTAAGAAGGCTGAAGCCAGCTGGTTCTCATCAGAGCTCCTCTGAGTCCTTGAAGGCTGATCAGCTGCAGTTGGAGTCACTCCACTGTCTCCCACTTCAGGCTGCTCTTCATCAGGCGAAGCTAACTCCTGGCCCATGACAAAAACAAGTCAACAGCACCAAGATAGGAACAGAGGAAATTGCCTTATACTGATCCACACCAGTGGTCCATCTAGATCAGCATTGTCTATGCTGACTGGCAGTAGCTCACCAGGTTTTCAGGCAGAAGTCTCTTCCAACCCTGCTAGGAGATGTTGGAGATGGAACTTGGGATCTTCTGCACACAGAGCAGATGCTCTAGCACTGAGCTACACCCCTTCCCATTTATGGAACAAAGGGGGTAAGATATGAAGCATCTCCCTCAGGTTCATTTGTACATCCAGGACTGCATGAACATAATGCCAATTTCTTCATGTAAATTTGCCCTTGCTGATTCAGGATGAAGCAAGCTAGAAGTGAATCAGATATCTGAAAGGTAGTGACATATAACTGGCTGTGTTGTGCAGGTGTAGTTAAGGAGAGCAACATCAGAGCATTCCCATCACAGTTTCCATTTCACCCACAACCAGCTGTGTGTCAATGAGAACAGGCAAAAAAAATAATAATGTCTTCATAATGATAATCACAGTGTGTGTTACAGAGGAAGCAGAACCATAGAGGCATGCAAACAGCATATGTTTTCTCCTCTATCAGTGCCAGAGCCATTATGCATCAAATGGGGTTCTTGACAAAACAGCATGGCATTTTCAATCACGTCTGAGCAAGGCAAAACAATTTACCTTGTGTGTGTAAAAATGATGAAGAAATTCTCCACGTTCATCAACCTCGTCTGTTTAATAAGGTATTTTGGTAGAAGAAAATTAAGCAGTCTGAAGGGAAACTCTGGCTTACAGATGTATCCATGAACATAGGAACCTGTCTTACGCCAAATCAGGCCATTGGTCCATCTAGTACACTTAATGGAAACAGTTCTCCAGGATTTCAGAGGGGAGTTTTCAGGCCAACATGGAGATGTCTAGGGCCCCTTCGACATGCAAAGTGGTTGCTCTACCACTGACTGAGCAGACAGAAATGAAATGTTGATTTTCTTTGGATTTCCCCATTCAGCTTCAATAACAAACTTTACCCTCCATATCACTCTGGAAATAAGGGTTGGGTTAACAACGACAACTTATCGTATACGCAAAGCCAACATTAGGAAAATGCTTCCTTTATCGTTAACCATACTCCTGGATGCAACTAGAGGAAATGCAGCTCTCGAATTATAGTGGATCAGGGGAGTCCTTTTTCATAGCAGACCCCTAAGTTACCTTTTAAGGAGGTTTTGTGGCAGCCAGGTGATTTGGCTATAATAGGGATGAGCTAGAAGTGGGGCTTGTGGTAGAGTCTCCATAACTCTGAGGAAATGTGCCTGCAGCTGGATGCAGCCTACATTTTTCCCAGAGCTGGAGCTGCACATTTGCCTCACTGGGACAGATCATCTTTTGGAAGGTGGGAGGGAAAAGAGAAAAGAATTGGAATAATTTTTGTCCTCTTTGCAGACAAATCACTTGCCTGGGATTTAAATCACTTTAGAGTCTCTCTCGTGCACCATTTATCGGAATGAAATGGTGATTGAGAATGAGGAAGTAAACATGGGAGAGCACTATATGTGCAGTATGAATGAACATTCTAGTCATGATAAGTGATACACCTGGTTCACATTCCTTTTTATGTTTGTTTCAGCGGAGGCTGGTCTATAAGGTTGGATGAGGCACTGCCCCACTGACCTCAGCCTGCCCTCACCTCTTAGATTCAGGTGGACTTGCTTCTGAACAAACATGAATAGGATTGTGCTGTAAGAGACGACAGCTTTTGGATGTGAGATTTTGCAAATGCTACAGCTGCCAGTTCCACCTTTCTTAGCCATGTGGCTTTCTGCCAGAAGATTGTCAGGATAGGAATCTTCTGTTGACATAGCAAACAGGGAATTTCACCTGCTGAGTTGGGAACTTCTTCTTTACCAAAACACACACACACACACACAAACCGACTGCCCAAAACCTTAAAGGTCCATAGGAAAATATGGTTAAAATGACAGGCTACTATGTATCCCTATGTACCACTGCCCTCTACTGGAATTTAAGTAGAATAATTATTCTACAAAAAAATTAAAGCTGTTTGACAGAGGGCACATCGATAGCACAGATACATACTGGATTAATAATACCCATTCTCCTGCCCAAGAAATTCTGTTCAGTCTTGTAAGGGGGAACTATGTAGCTAGACAGTTGTGACAGTTCTCACCACAGTTATGCACAGTATTGTACAGTATTGAAAAAGCTAAGTTAGGATTCAGAGCTGTATTTTAGGTTTGCGTAATTTTCCAATCCAATAGCAGATGCACTTGTGTAGATGTGCTTTACCAAATTCTAAGAGGGAAACCTTAAAATTGGTTATTTCTTTAAACCAAACTAATGGGGACTAATCACAAGATTAACATGTTTACATAAACTTCTTTAAATAACATAAAGAACATACTTTTGTAAACGAAGAAAATCTTTAATAATTTTTATTGTTGTTAATTGATATTTTATAAAGCAGTAAACACTGGCCTGGTCTTTTTGCTTGTGCCCGTCAATAGACTTTACAATGTTACACTGTCTCCATAATGGTGCCTGCAGAGTTCCTTTAAAAAAACACACAACACCCTTAAACGAAGCTTTTAAGTTAAAAACAACCAAACTGCTTATGTGTTTTAACATGAAACAACCCAGGGCTCTTCAGTACTCCACAGGCAACATTTTGTACAGTCATTCACTTATTGCTATGCTCATGGAGCTAAAGAAACAGAGATATAAGAAAATATAGGATGTCCCTATTTTCATTGGAGAAATGTTGGAGGATATGGATATGGTTCAGAAGAATAGAGAAATAATAGGGCAACATACAACTTTATGGGGGTCCTGTTTGAACTTGGGAGTTTTATTGGAATCATGTAACAACTCGGGCTGTGGGGAGAGAGCCTCACATCACTTTGTTTCATTATTTGGCCTGCACACAGAGTCAGTACACACCCCAAGTAGTTATCAATGTCAAGGTAGACAGAAATGGCTATAGATAGATATAGATATAAGCATACACCACCTCAGAAGGTGTCAAATGTTTTACCTCATACCGACATTTCAGGACAGCATGAGAACTGTAAAAACACATATAGCTGGTCATTATTATTCTAGTTTTACAGATGAGGAAGTGATTCAGTGAGTGAACAATAGGTAACTTGCTTAAAACCACTCAGAAAGCCTCCAGATGAGCAGGGCTTTGACGATCCTTGACAACAGTTCCAATAATGCACTGCATAACAACAGCTTAATGTGACTATCTGTGATACCGTATTTTTACAGTGCAATCTTATGTGTGCATACTCAGAAGCAAGTCCTCACTAAACTCAATGAGGCTCACTTCCTTTGAAGCGTTGTAGGATTCAATCCAAGGTGTGGGTGGTAATAGAGCTGACCTTCTACATCCAGTTATGGCTGGGCCTCTTGCTTACAAGAAAGTCTGTGCAGTTAATACATCATTCTTGACATGGCATACATTTATTGACTGCAGCCAAAACTGGTCTCATTTCAATATGAGACAGTTTGTTTTGCATCCCTTCAAACTAAACGGTCTGAGTTATTTGCTGTCCATTTTATTCATTTGGTTAAAGAGCACACTAAATTACGCAGGGTGTTTTAAGTGCTCATGAAGAAGGATGTCTTGAAAGAGTTGAGCCAATGCAATTTTAATTTTGGTACATGCTTGAGATTTCATTTACACCCCGTGTCTTTCTCTCTCCCCTTTCTCCTGTTATTGGTGCTTTCATTCCTTTGGTTTCTCCATGTTTCCCTTTAAAGCAGGACAGGATATGAATTAAAGCTGCCTTCCTTTTGTGTTTTTGGATGGTGACACAATGCTGTTGTTTAATGAAAGATATTTATGAGGACTCATATCCAGATCTATGGAGCTTTTTTATTTTTTTAACTTTGGCTATTACTCCTTCTGAGACTGCTTTAGTTGGCTTATTGATTGATTTCAATTGATAGCCATTCCTTGCCTTCCAGCTAAGAGCAGATACCAAAAGACAAAAGATAAAATAAAACAGAATGAAATTTAACTTAAGAACATACGGTGAACCCTACTGGATTGGACCAAAGGCCAGTCTAGACCAGCATTCTGTTTTCTATAGTAGCCAGCCAGATGTTATTATTATTTTATTGTTAATTAAATTTATATACCACCATTCAAAGATTACAGGCCAGTTTACAATGTAAGAAACAATGTTAAGAATTTTGTGTTTTTATTTCTTCTTGCAAATGTAACACCCTATGCCAACCTTGGTTTTGTTTGTTATAGTTTGTATTTGTTTGTCCCATGTAATTCTTTTTGTTTTGTTTTTTGGGTTACGTGGATAACATTCAATTTTTTTAAAAAAACAAAACAAACCTTTTTTTAAAAAAAAACAACCACGAACTCAGCAGCCTTCCAATGCTGCTAAATAATGAGAGGTTCAAAACATGCAAAAGGATATATTTCTTCACACAATGCATATGCCTATGAAACTCACTACTACAAGTTGCAGCAATGGTCACTTAGAAGTTACATTATTGTACACATGGCTGGAGAACCACACTGCAAAAACAGAAGAAGTGTGAATTTTAAACAATGACTGCACCTCTGTTTGCACATCATTTTGCAAAGTGTGAATTGGGGATATTCACCTTTAAATGTGAACTAAATCTAATTTCTCCAGCAGCCCTTAGTAGGGTGTAAAGGAACTTCACAGGCTACAGCAAGGAACAGAATGCTGGATCAGACCAAAGACCCATCTTGTACAGCAGAGCTCTTAAGGCAGCCACACAGTCATTTCAAGGAAGATTGCTGTTCAAGATTGTCAGATATTAAATTAATATTTTAAACTGCAAACTGCCTTGAAAGAAAGGGAGCATACAAATGCAATTAATGTAGCGTCAGAAAAGCATCAGCATACCTCTTGCAATAACCACAAGTAGTGATGTTAAATTCTCGAGAATAATCTTTTGGAGAATATTCTCTTGATTAATGAGATATTAGAGAATTTTCATTTAAAATAGAATATTCATTTTAATGCATTGAAAATGATATAATTTACATTGGAATATATTTCAGTATGTCAGTATATTACCAGTATGTCAATCTCTGGTAAATGGCATCTTGTACCATTGAATGGCACTGCAAAAACCAGTTACTGGCACTAAATAAAAATATAGAAACGTCAACTGTTTAAATCAAGGCCACCACACATGCTGTTACACATAATTGTATAGGTCTAGGTACTTTAAGTGTAGGTAAAGGTAAAGGGACCCCTGACCATTTGGTCCAGTCGTGTCTGACTCTGGGGTTGCGGCGCTCATCTCGCTTTATTGGGTGAGAGCCGGCGTACAGCTTCCGGGTCATGTGGCCAGCATGACAAAGCCGCTTCTGGCGAACCAGAGCAGCGCATGGAAACGCCGTTTACCTTCCCGCCGGAGCGGTTCCTATTTATCTACTTGCACTTTGACATGCTTTCAAACTGCTAGGTGGGCGGGAGCTGGGACCGAGCAACGGGAGCTCACCCCGTCACAGGGATTCGAACTGCCGACCTTCTGATCAGCAAGCCCTAGGCTCTGTGGTTTAACCCACAGCGCCACCTGGGTCCCTACCATTAAGTGTATAAACCATTAAAGCTACTTTCCGTGTATATATATGCTAAGAATAAGGTCACATCAAAATAGAAAAAAGGCTATTACATATAGTTGAAATACCGGTACATACGAATTCAAATGTTCATCACATTTAATGAATAGCATTTTTAAAACTAAAAAAAAAAAAAAATGTTTTCTGTAGCTCACATTTCAGAACCACCAATGGTGAATGACGCAATGCCCAGCAATATAACTGGATCAAAAAAAATATCATTATTCATTACTTACACTGGCAATATCACAGCTTGACTTATTATTTACTAGATTTGTTTTAATGTGGGTTGTAAAACTGGTTCTTACATTAGAATTTACAGTTTGTGGAGAATATTCTCCAGATAATTTTCTAGCAGATAATATTCTCCAGAGAATATTCTCACCTCACATCACTAACCACAAGCAGGGCTTAAGAATGTAAGAATATAAGAAGAGCCTGCAGGGTCAGCCCTGAGGCCCACCTGGTCCAGCATCCTGTTCTCTCAGGGGCCAACCAGATGCCTATGGGAAACCAGCAAGCAGGATTCTAGCACAAGAGCACTCTCCCCTCCTGTGGTTTCCAGCCACTGGTGTTTGGAAGTACTGCTGCATTCAACACCTAAACGCAATCACATACTCTCACAGCAATAGTTGCCAGGAACAGAAACTTTCGGACATCAAATGCCTGGGTAAAAAAGATTTTTTTAAAATTTCTCCCAACAATTAACAGTGAGGGGAAACAGGTGCACCTCACTGGGGAGAGCAGTCCAGAAACAGGGAGCCACCACCAAGAAGATCCTGTTATAGGTTAACAGCAGTTGGGCAATACCCAGCATTAGTACCACCAATAAGGTCTCCCCTGCTGATTGTAGGACCTGAGGTGGCTGTTATTGAGGTAGGAGCTCTTTGAAGCACTTGGGTCCCTCAAAGGGACAAAGAAGATGAAAGTGAATTGGGCCCAGTAGCTCACTTCCCTTCTTAATAGCTATAGTAGTGGTGGCCCCAACAGCAATGAGAGGCAAAATGGAGCCTTTTGCCCACCTTCTACCTCTTTCGCCATCCCCACTATTGCCTAGTACCAGAAATGTAGAGTGCAGTGGGTTCTAGAAGGATGCTTTGTTTAAGGGGTTTGGACTAGATAACCTACAGAGCTTTTCCTGCCATGTTGTTGCACAGTTCCCTTTACAACCATCATGAAGTTGAGCAGGAAGCACACACATAAATTGTCTTGTGTAACATCTTTAATCATTCATGTATTTGTGTGCTCTTCCATAGTTAATGAGCCTGCCTGCATTTGCCCTTGTTCCTGCTCCCTTTCTCGTTCAGTCAGTTTGTTGTGGTTTTGTGTATCTAATCCATCTGTCACTCGATTACAGCTAGAGAGCACCTGTTATGGATTTCTAGAATTTCATTCAAGCTGTTGACAAGTTATTCACAAATTGGCCCTTGTCAGCCTGTCATTGCATCGAGTGCTCTTTGGCGAATCCTTTTGGGTACACACAATAATGAACAGGAGTTAGCGCCGCTTCTGAATTAAACAGCTTCATTTTCTCCTGGTTTCTTAAAAGGAGCATTAACAGATTGGAAGTGACTTGCAGAGGGGACATTTTGTTGAATCTGTATTCAAATATTTGTTTCCTCCAAGACATAGCACCCCGCAGGGGGGATCACAATGAAAGAGATGTTGACCAGTCAGGAGGTGCATGTTACTCACGAAATGTACTGGCCTTTCTAGATTCATACCTGCATGGTTTTCCAAATGAAAAAGAAAGAAAAAGAGCAATAAAAAAAATGGACAACATATGTACTGTATAAAAAAAGTACCAAGGATTCGTGTCTGCAATGAGCAAAACATAGTACAATGCAGGACAGGAGAAAAGCATTGCAATCTCAAATACTTAAGAAATGCACTTATTTATTTATATATCATGGATAGAGGAACTACTGCTGGCGAATCTTTCATGACTGCAGGTTTGTTCTGTATTATCCATAAGACCCATTTTTCCCTAACAGAAAAATAAAAGGATATAATTTTTTTAAATCAATCAAACAAATCTTTATTACGGTCCAGAGACCCAACAATTCATTACAAAATAATACACAATTTCGATAGCCCGCCTTCAGGTTACACAAGCATTTTGTTCAGACTTAGGAATAGGGATCATTGGTTCTTGCAACCACCGATAGAAACTTCGCCACTGCTAATGTTCTGTCATTTGTCCGGTCTTCCAGTAGGAACCTGACATAGTAAGCCTCTGATTTTCCCGGGAAAGGTACTAGCAAGGGTAATATCAGTTCAGCCCTGGCTTGCTCAAATTTCACACAGTGCAGCAAAATATGTTTTATAGAGTCAATGTCTTGGGCACATGAGCATAGTCTGTCCTGGTATGGAACTCCTCTCAATCTGCCATCCAACACTGCAGAAGGAAAGACGTTAAGTCTGGCTTTTGTAAATAACCTTCGGTAACTTGGAACTGTCAGATTTTTAATATAAGATGTTAACTGAAAGGCATGCCCATATTGTACTCCTACTGCCAGCGGACTGCCGACTGCGTGTGATCGATGTCGCAAGTCACTGTGTGTAATATCCCAGAGTCTTTGCTTTAAAGTCTTTAGGGCACCTTCATAACCCAGGCAATAGAGTTGGGTGGGTGACAGACCAATAGAGGTGGCTTTTTTGCCATTGTTTTCTGCCAGTTGCTGACATACTCCTCATTGTTCAGTTGTTGATATAGACCCTCCCCTAGCTCAAACACTGCAATCTTGAGCCAATGTTTTAGTGCAGCCCACCATGCCTTAGTTGAAATTGGGCATTCACCAGCTTCTAATAAAAGTATGGAGTTGGGGACACAGTTGGGTACCTGAAGCAGAGATCGCAAAAATTTTGCTTGAAAGCCATCTAGCTTTGGCAGGTCCCCATAATGCCAGACATTTGCAGCATACAGGAGTTGGGGGACGGATTTTGCGTTGAAAACCCTTAAGGCTGCTGGTACATACTTGCCGCCCTTTTTGAAAAAGAACCTGAGTATGGCTAGCTTTGTGATCTCTGCCTTTTGAAGGGAGGTTTGCCAGTGGTACTTCCAAGATCTTGTATGATGTAATGTAAGCCCTAGATAACTGAAATATTTAACCTGTTCAAGGTTATGGCCATCCAACACCCAATTTAACCGGGAGAAGCTTCTTTTGAATACTAAGATTTTTGATTTCCCATAGTTAATGGATAAGCCATTTTCAAGACAGTAATCGGAAAACTTCCTTAGCAGAATTTAAAAAATAAATAAAAAAATTCAACCTAGCTATTTAAAATACTTTTGTTACCTTTTTGGTCTAACAAAATACTTCAAAACTAGCTCACAAAAGAAAATAGAAACATAATAAGATATTTTTTAAAGCCCATTTCCCTTGATTTCAGTAAATAATGAGAAACGCATTGTAATGCAGACAACATTGTAACACAGCAGTCAACCCACAATAAGATGTTTTGTAAAGTCCACCTTAACATAAGGAGACATTAACAATATTGAAAATAGTGGTTCATTTTGTAACCAGCTGCAGGGTAGTTATAAATTTGTGATATGCCAGATTCAGTTAGTCTGGTTGGCACTTTCTTAGCATTAGAAAGTTTTCTTGGTATTAAATATGGCTAGACATTTCCTCTAACAAAGCCAGTTCTAATAACAATAAACTTTGTTTATATGGCTGCTCTGCAGCTGCTATGAGATAATTACTACAGGCACTTCCTCAGAAAAGTACCAATGTGGTTGATTCTCCATTGGTTAGGAAAACACACATACAGTAGAATCATTTTTGTGTTGGGCGGGGGGCGGGATGCAGGCGGGATCCACTGCAGACCTCAGAACAGCACCAACTAGAAATACTTTCTTAAAAAAGGAAGGACAACACTTTGCAGCTTTTAAAATCAGGGCAAATGGTTTTCAGAAAGGGAGAAGGCATGACCCTTAACTCACACCCACATCTTTGTCTCCAGGCTCTATGATACACAACAATGATTTGCCAGAGTGATATGCTTAGCCTGAACAAAGTATGTGTTTCATTCCCGTTATCATTACTTCTGTTTAACTTGGTGTGACACCCATTGTCTTCACTATCTTCTCAGTCACATCACCTCCTGATTAAAGAACATTGTGCCCTATCAAAGGTTATACATCAATAAGTTAATTTGTGTCTAATGTGCTACAGCTTCCCTCCTTCACTCATACATAACATCTGGGCATATTTTCCCTTAGTTTTCCTGCATATTAACTACCTATTTTTCCTCTATTGTGAGGAAAGAATATGTGTTAGGCGAGGAAGCAACTGAGGATTGCTAGGGCAGCCTAGAGTCACTACTAATGACAGAGACCTGGCAGGCTTATCCTAAAATAAATGGGGAACAATCAACACTCACTTCTTGACAATATACTTTGAACTCTTAAGGCAATCAAGGCTAGCTTGCATATAATAGAAATGGGCATGTGAAGTGATAACAACGAAAAAAGAATATGTATCTATCTATACATCTATCTATCTATATACGATAGAAAACATAAAGAAGGGGCCAAGTTGAGTCTGAAGGGCTTTACCACCTGCTTAGGTCTGCCACAAACTCTCTACAAACACTTGTTTTGTGCCAACACAGTCGGAGTCTTCAAACCTTCATCAACTATGGTAAGCAAAGGAACTCCTAGTACCCTAGTATTATTATACTAGGAACTCCTGACACTCCTAATATTATTCTTGCATTGCTGCAGGTTGAACTAGATGACCCTTGGGGTCCCTTCCAACTCTATGATTCTATTCCATCAATCAATATCAGATCTCCTGAAGGTCCTGTCTCAACTATGGGAGCAATCTAAACACAAGAGTTATGATCCACTGGATCTCTAGCCAATTCTCAGTGCATCCATGCCATACTGCCATAAGCTGCACATTCCAGCTCAGCTGGAGATACAGCAGCATAACTCACTCACAAAGACAGGGCTCAGGAAGTTTTTAAATGCACAATATGGTGTCAGAAGTTGCCACATACAAGAATCAATGAGAGTAAATCAAACGAATGAAGTCCACCATTTTTGCAGGCCATTCTGTTTGAAAAGCCTGGAAGAAATGGGTTGCAGAAGGCACATTTCACCAGCTGCCATTGCCAAGCTGTAATGAAGCTTAACAGAGACCCACAACAAACACTGGCTAGCCTCATTAAGTTCTGTTAGAGGAAGTGAAGCTGAAATATTGAAGAAACCAAGGAGAATTCAAACAAGTCTAATGAGGATGTCAGTTAACAAACAAGGCAACTGATGGATGGAGAGAAATGCTAGGGAAAATGTCCAAGTTTTACAAAGACAAAAATAGTGCTGAGACAAAGGTCTGCTTTTCACTTTGACAGTAATGATTTTGAGAGGCTAAATTCACCAAAAGGAAGTAATGCTGCCTTTTTTATGTATGTTCACAGCCCTTAAACAGAAGTTTTCAGCAGATATCTAAAGGAATGCAGTGATGGTGCTTAATGTCAATAAGCAGTGAGCTCCAAAGTACAGCTGCTGCCACACTGAAGGCATGAATCCTTACAAATGCAGAATGGTTATTGTGTGGCACTTGTTCCACAGATTGGAAGGATTAAATAGGCACAGATGGGGTATGACAATCTCTTCAATAAACTGGTTCCAAACACTTCAGTATGTATGTATGGGACTTCCAAGCAAGTCTTATTAGGGTGTATGCCGAAGGTCAAAGGTGTACCTCAACTTCATCCAAACTCCACTCTAACCTTAGAAGCCACACACCTCAACACACACACACACCCCTAGAGACTTGTAAATCTGAACTAAATCCCAGCAGCTAGATATAATGTGACTGGACTCAGTTACCTGTCATGCTGAGTTAGCTAAACTGTAGAAGCTCATATAAAACTGCTGTGGCAAGCGGGAGACATAACTGGTTTACCTGGAGTGAGATTTCATAAGCCACAGCTGACTATCAGACAGCACGTGTGTGTGTGTGTGTGTGTGTGTGTGTGTGTATGCATGTCAACTATAAATATATGGGTAGATTGGCCTAAACAAAGCAGGCACTGAAGACAGTACAGCTTTGTGGCTGAATGTGAATTTGAACATGGCTCTTCCATGTCTAAATCCAGCACTCTAACAACTACACAAATCTCTCTCTCTCTCTCTCTCTCTTGTCATGTCTGATAGATCACAGTGAGGACAGTCGTACTGGGAAAATACATATTCCACTGCAGGTGACATACTCCACTGAAGAAAACAAAATATGCTTGAAGTAGTCATTTGATATAAGTCTCTATATCAATGAATTCAAGCTAAAACGTGGAAGTTAGGTGGGGTTAGTTGCTTTGCTTTTGTTCTGTTAAGCAAAACTTTTGAAATATTTAGTATAACAAATACTCTTGGTTTTCCACCGAGGGTTCCATGACCCAGATTTGATTGGAAAGCTACTATTAGAACAATGATTCACTTTGGAAAAATTCTGGTATAAAGTTTATGAAGAATCTAGTTTAACAATTCTAAACAGTGTTCGCAGGAATTAGAGCTGCATTGTTTTGAAAGTGAAGGGACCTCCTTTAAGGTAAACAAAGGATGCTCTTGCCAGCTTTGTTCTATGATCTAATATAATGTTTGCTTCATTGTCTTTTCTCGGGGCTGCTTTACACATTATTATTTTCAAACTATAATTTATTGCATTTATTTGATGCTTACTGCCAAAAATGTCTCAAGGCAACTTACAATTGTAAAAGCATACAGAATATTAAATTGAAAGCAGCATCAAAAAGTGCTCACCTTGCATCCTACACATGAGTTTTGGCTTGTGCATAGTAGAGGTTTACTGTATAAGCAGCTTACACCATATATCTGTGAGGCTGACTCATACATTTCTTTCACTTTATGTGCATTGCAAAGAAACACTGCAGAAAGCTGTTCGCAGAACATGTATTAAATGTGAAATAAATAGCACCTCACACACTAGAATGCACACAGCAGGTGCATGCAGATCTGTAGTACCTGTTTGTTATTGCATGATGGCAAATTTTGATAATGTCATGGGTGGAAATGTTGTCCAAGTATACACACTTTTTAGATATAATGCTGTCCTGATAGATAAACCAAAATATTATTTCTACATTGACCTGATGACAATCAGAGTAATATTATGTCATCCTGGTAATTAAACCAAGTATTATTTATTCATTAGCCAAATGGCATTCAGAACAATATAAGAACTGATTCAACCAAGAGCAATCATACATTAAAGCCCTTCAGTCTAACCAAACCTAGTTAAACCAAGTACTACTATTTCAGGTGATTACTATAGGGTTCAACTAACAGCCTCATTATCAAATCTAATCCTTTCAAGGTTGTTACTTGGTTAGCCTGTACAGTTTTACAATGCTTGAACCAGCTGGGAATTGATTTTTTTTCCCTTAGGAAAACCTAGTATTTAATATTTGTAGATTTGACTTCCTACAGTCAACATTATTCCTTTGCCTCCCTCTCAGTGACCTGCCCTCAATATTCCATGCTGGGTGTCCTTGTTTCTCATTTTGCTAATGTAATCAAATGTGTGTGTTTGGATTATGAAGACTCCTATCCCCATCCTTATTACCTGCTAGTCACACTGGAAATTAAGAATAAGCAGCAGCAGCTTTTTCCTCTTTTGTGAGGCAGCAGTACAAGTCCTTAAGTCCAGCCTCTTGAAAGACAGGTTATTGGCTCTTTCTCAGTACAAAGAAACCTTCAGGCTACTGGTGAGATTAGAGCTCTAACATTATGTTAAGACCTGCTCCTGCTTGTCAGAATTTCATACGCTGCTGCTGCTGCTACTAAGCATGCATGCAGAAATTTGGTAGGTAAACATCTTACAATAAGAGGAAAATGTCCTCTCATATTATATTAGAATCTGCTACTAGTTAAAGAGATATTTATTAGTAACATCAGATGAAGGAAACCAAAAGGAAAGGTATGGTTTGTCTCACTGCACTGAACAAAACTAAGGATACAATCCTAACTCCACTTTCCTGGGAGTAAGTGCCACTGAATTCAGTAGAACTTACTTTGGAGTAGATATGGTTAAGATCGCTTTGCAGATTATCCAGACAGGTGATGCCACTGTGCTAAGCAGGAGAAACAGACATAAGAAGAGAGAAAAGAGTAATTTGAGGGACCAATGTGGTGAAAACTGAGGAAATAAAATATATTGAGAGTGGTTTGTACCACTGGCAAAGTGCTTACAATAGAGTATGATAGAAGAAAGGAATTTGGCTGCTGAAGTATCACACAGCCTCTATGGCAGTTCATATTGTTACACACCACCCCAAACTCTGAGTGGTGAGAGACTTCAGGGGTTCCAAATGCTTACCCAGGGTTCGGTTTCCTTGGAATGAGGATCAGCTGAGACTGTGGTGTCTTTAGGTTTTATTTACACATATATACAACCTGAACACAAGACAGGCTGCAGTGACAGTGATGGCCAGCGAATGAGTACTGATTTTAATCTCTGGAATACAGTGGTACCTCGGCTTAAGTACGCTTCAGGTTAAGTACGCTTCAGGTCAAGAACTCCGCTAAGAACAGAAATCGTGCTCTGGCGGCGCAGCAGCAGCAGGAGGTCCCATTAGCTAAAGTGGTGCTTCAGGTTAAGTACGCTTCAGGTTAAGAACAGACCTCCAGAACGAATTAAGTACTTAACCCGAGGTACCACTGTACAGACTTTAACTGAAGAGTGTTATTTTTTAATGTAAATAAGTTTAACATGATTTTTTAAGTACGTCCGCTTCTTCATGTGGATGTGGCATGTGTTAAGTTTGCTCTATGGTCTTTGACAGCAATAAAGATTGATTGATACAACCTGGGCATTGGACGGAGGGACAGGCACCAATAGCATTCCAATAGATCTTACTTTCCCATTTGGTTTTCAGGGGAGCCCCAGCTTCCAGTCACTCACACACAACGTTGTCTATTAATCTCCTACATAGCAGCTAGGTGAGTGGGGCGGGAGAAAGGCCCATCCATTTGTTCTATGGCACAGAGCAACTTATTTGGTTATGATACTTAACTAGCCAGTCAAATCCATTACCTGGACAACGGAACTGTTTTGGCCAGCTTCCCCTCATACATTTTACCCCCACAGATACAGGGTCCCCAGTTTGGAAGGGCAACCAGGGTTTTATCCAGACTGACCCTCCAAACTCATAACACTATGTTCTCATGGGGGAGCCCTGTGGATGAAGTCACAAAGAAGTAGTGTAGGCCAGAACAAGGACACTGAATTAGTTGATTCTTACAGTGATTTCTCTTAATGTGATCAATGGATCATTTTTTCAATTGCCCACTCATGCAATTCATTGTCAGAAACCAATATATGCCAATACATTTTATTTTATTATTAATTTAGATTCGGAATATCCATATATCACCACAACAAAATCACTGTAGTTTACATAATAAAATTGGGCAACAATTAAAACTTCCTAAATTCTAAAAGGTTTTATTTCCGTTTTATCTGCACTTCCTTGAAGAGGACGTACCTTGAATCTTGTAGGGTTCTTCAGGAAGATGGGAGCAGTATCTCCTGGCTCTTGGAACTCTTGGTGGAAAAGGCTCTTTGAGGACTTCACTTGTGGTATAAAATATTCTCCCGCAAGTCTCATTGGTGTTGTTGCTTCACTATATCTTCAACAGACACAGGGGTATACCATAGGAAACTGGGGCCTTTTCTCCTTTATTCAGGCATGGAATTATTTAATTCATCCTTTTTCAGCTGAAACAGCTCTGAAAGTAACCTACAAAGAAAACACACCATTATTACCTTTACATTTCTTGCCATTAGGGATGAGAACCTATACCTCATTCTATACATTTATTCAGTGGGTTTGCTCAGCTGTTTTCCAACCCTCCTGAGTTCTTCTTTAACAGATTTGCTAAATTTAATTCCAGAATTAGAGCACCTTTCTCCCCTATGCCATACTGATATGTAATCATACATTGATAAAACTCCACAAAAGCAATCTCAATGTGATTGTACAGCATGTGTAATTGCATCTAGACAGCTTTCATGCTGTTTTACTGATATGTGCATGTCGTTCTGTATATTGGTAACCAACCGCCTCCACCCAGTTTTGATACAGCTGTAAGTAGTAACAGAAAGGTTGCTTATTTTTACTGTTTCAACAACGCACACAAGTGGTTTATTATTAGTAATAATAATGTGTATACACACACACACACACACACATTCAACTAAGTATTGCATGTAAATGTGCATAAATTCTGTGTCCTTTTTGGTGACCCATTCCTTTCTTCTTCTTTGACAATACATAAGTGGTTACCCTTTCCAGTCTTCATTTCACACTTTTGTGGATGTTCATAATTAGAGTAGGCAAATAGTAGATTTCTATTCAGGTGTGCAAGGATCATGTGCCATTAGATAGTGTTAACGATTGAAAGTATGAAACAAGGAAATGGCAGCCATTCTGCACTAATTATAATCTTCTGTTAAAGTGTGTAGCTTCAGTTTTTTGAAGAAAAAAAACACAGCAGCAGTAAATAGACAAATGAAACCCATGATTATTTTTCTGCTACACATATAAAGAGAGCGAAAGCTTTGCATGTTTAACTTTTGCTTATAAGGCTGCTATTAAAGGCATGACAGCAAGGCCTGAAAAAAAGGAGGACATACTAACCACCATGAGCATGTCCCACTTTTGACAGGAGAACTTGGGAAGCTTGCTCTTAAACGCATGGACTAGAGGAGAGCAAAACATGGTAGGAAAAAGTGAAAATAGGATGAAGCCTCCCCAGTACTCTTCCGTTTTAGGAATAAGGTAAGAATGAAAACACTTATTATTTGAAAGCAGAAAATAAATCCCTTTCTTTGTGATTCAAAACTAAACCTTCCCTACGGGTGGAATCGGATACGTCGCCCTATTTTTCACAGCCAGCTGCTCGCTCCCCTTCCACTCAGAAACGCTGCACAGCCTGACAGACCGGCCGAAAAAAAACAATGCCTCCAGAGCAGGAGCTGCGATTGGTCGCCCAGCCCTTGACTGCAGCGGCGGCGGCGGCAACTCGACGTGGCTCTCTCGCCGCTCCATTGGCCACCGAGTTGCGGGGCGGAGCCTCCGCTCGTTCTGCGTCGGAGACCAAACAAACCCGGCTCCCAGTCCGAAGGAGAAGGAGGCGGGGCTCTCAGGCCCTCGGCTGCAAATGCGATCACGTGACGCCACTGTTTACATCCTCTCAGCTGTTTGGCTCTTCTTCGCCTTCTCTCTCGCTCCCCGCCCCCCTCTGCCTCTCGAAGCAACACAAACAGTCGGGACCCGCGGCGGCGGCGCGTGAAGGGGGCGGAGAGGGGCTGACCCTGAAGAGCGCCTGCCCTCGCCCACCCTTCGCCCTCCTCAACCACCCCGTTGGCCGCACCGTCCGAAAACAAGCTCCCTTTTACCCCCTCCTCCCCCCGAGGTGGGCGCCTGGGGGGGGTTTCCTTCCCCGGCCCCGCTTCCCTCACACTCACGCCAAAGCTTCCCTCTCCCTTTCCCCCCTTCGGGATCCAGAGGACACTGCGGAAGGGTGAGTGTCTGGTGGTGGACGCACGGGGGGAGGGGGGCGGATGAGAGGGGCAGTTGCTGGGGAAGAAGAGCAACGGCGGGGGCCGCCGAGGCGCTTATGGCGTCGCCGACGTCCCGGCTAGTGATGCTGCGCCCGCATTTCCTCCCCCGCCCCCCCCGTCCGGAACGAAGGCCGTTGAGAAGTCGAGCGCCGCGAGACCAACTGTCCCCCCCCCCCCTCACCCCCGCGGAGCGCTGGTTGCGTTGGCACTTCTCGACGCGGGAAGGCCCGCGTTGGGGAAAGCGGGTTAGTGAGAGGAGGAGAGCGCGCAAGGGACTTGGAGGCGCTTCCTGCTTTCTCCTTCCCTGCGCAGTTAAAACAGCACGGCGAGGTTTGTTGTTTATATAAATATATCGGAATATATATATATATATCGGGAAGCGCAAGTGCTTCCCTTGTTTAATTCGGGATCCCGAGACCGGTCGGGATGTTGGTGGGGGGAGGGAGGGACAGCTCCCTCGCAACCTTCTTCCCTCCCCCACCGCGGTTCTAGCAATTAAACGAGGCGGGCCTTTCTTCTCTCCGTGCTTTTGCCTCGGAGCCGGAGCTATAAAAGGATAAACAAGTTGGTGGAGTCGCCGCCGACGCTGCCGTCTGTCTGCTCCTCTCCTTGCTCTGCCTTTTTGGTCGCCAGTTGGCTTCGTTTTGAAGAGGTGCCAAAGAGGAAGAGAGCAAATGAGCCGCTCCACAATAAAGAGGCGGAGGGCGCCAGAGTCGCCTCGTCACAAGGTTGATTGGGGGGGGAGGAAGACAGAAGCAGCGTCACTTGTGTCCCCCCCATTCCAAAATTGGTCCCTACAAATCATCCCTCCCCCTACCCGAGTTAAAAGAAGCCACGCTTGGCCTTAATGTCTCTGACGACACGGGCCAGGAAAATGTACGCGTCAATACATTTCTCAGGCTTGGACGTGCCACCAGGCACTCTGTTGTGTTTGTTGCAACAAGCTGGCATGGCTCCTCCTCAGGAACTTGTCACATTTTCCTTCTGTTTACACTGAAGGTTCTGCAATGAACGCTGGAGGGGGAGAGGCAAGGGGGCTTGGCTGCCGGAGAGGCGCTTGCTATTTGCTCTCTTGTTTCTATTTTGGCTGGAAGGAAGAACGAGGGCGGCCCCTCTGCGTGGTTTAACAGACACTTGCCTCTAGCTTCTTGCTCTCACTTGTGGGCTTCCTGCATTTCTGCTTCCTCCTTTGTATGCAGTTAGGTGCTCAGAAAGTATCGGTGTCTGACTCCACGGTAGAGGAAGGAGTGGGTTTTTTTGCACGTTGTTTGTAACGCAGCAAAGCAACACGGGGCCTGGCTTTTGCTATCTCCTCTTTGGTATGTGTACCAAAGGAAAGGACCTCTTGTGATGGCTGCTGTTGACCTTGAGGTAAAAGCTAAGAGATGAATATTGAAAGGGAGTCAAAAATCTGTGATTGCAAAATGTGATTGCAGAATGTGGCCTATTCAATTTGTGATTACTGGCTAGTCTCCTGGTCTGACCTAGTTGAGAGCCATTTACCTATATTTGCTCATTGTAGTAGTGATTGGAGAGGGTCAGTTGTACAACACTGATATTTGGAAATATGAAATACCACGTGTGTTATTTTTAAGCAAGATAAAAACAAAACCACTCAGCACTGCTTCTTCTAAGAAGAGTAAAACATTGGGTGCAAAACATTTTTTTCTGCCTCAAATTCATATTTATTTTATTTGAAGCCTTAAAAGGTTCTCATAGTGGCTTAAAAAAATAAGTACTGAGAGGTATGCTGCTGTCAGACTTTAAAATATTAAACACACAACAGCAAAATATACAGTATTGTGGCAAGGGTGTATAAAGCAAACTCGGGTAGCTATTTCTTAGTTACAAAGTTCTTTATAACTGTTAATTCTAGAGGGCTAGGTAAGGTGAAAGAAGCTTCCTTTAGTTCTTTCTCTGGCCAATGAATGGGGCCAGGTTGGTTTTTCTCTTGCAGCCTTCCAGTGACTCGTGGTTTACTAGTCAGTGGAGCATGTGCTGCCTATGAGTTGCAGTCCCTGGGTAAGGGGAAATTGAGTTCCCTTTGTCATGTTCCAGACAGAAGAGGTACATGAAGGGCCTGTGGGGGAAAACATTCATGAAGAAATCAGGGAGGAAAGAGGCAATGATATATATCCTCCTGGCTACCAAAATGCATTGTTGCCCCCTGCCCACCATAACCTCACTTCTGATAACAACCCCACATCATCCATGCATGGAACACTGTGATTAATACTTATGGTGTTCCTGCTGTAGAACTTAGATCATATCAAGTCCACATTACCTTCTTCCTAGCCCAATGCCTAGGTGAACAGTGGCATGCCTAAAGTCACAAGTTAAAAAAAAGGTAAAGGACCCCTGGCAGTTAAGTCCAGTCACGAACGACTCTGGGGTTGCGGCGCTCATGTCCCTTTACTGGCCAAGGGAGCCAACGTTTATCCACAGACAGTTTTTCCGGTTCTGGCGAAACCAGAGCAGCGCACGGAAACGCCGTTTACCTTCCCGCCGGAGCGGTACCTATTTATCTACTTGCACTTTGACGTGCTTTCGAACTGCTAGGTTGGGACTGAGCAACGGGAGCTCACCCTGTCGCGGGGATTCGAACCGCCGACCTTCTGGTTGGCAAGCCCTAGGCTCAGTGGTTTAGACCACAGCGCCACCCACTGTCACAAGTTAGGGTTGCCATATTTCAAAAAGTGAAAATCTGGACACAAAAGTTGTTGAGCTTTGAAATTGTTGAAATCAACATGCAGGGAGGGAGAATATGAATATGAAATTTAAGTTTCCATTTTGAAATTCATACACTTCCTGAACGAGCTTGTATACAAGTTACAGTAAGTAAAAACATATTGGTTTGCAACCAATTGAACCATTTGTACAGCCTGGATGCATAATCATAACTTTAGTTTCTCTTTTTTCTGATATGGTTGGTAGAAGAGAAAGGGGTAAGGGACCAGTCACCTCAGCTTCTCTGTTGAATTCAGTGAGATAATTTTACATCACCTATCTTGTTGGCATAATATTACACTGGCTCCAGGTGCAGGACTGACGTTGGAAATGAGTGTAGGATTCTAGCTAAGCTTTTTGTTTGTTCCCTTCCACACTCCAGTTTTGACCACATTTTCTTCTTGTGCTGGCATTGCCAGCATAGTAGTTGTGTCAGTGTTGTTATACTGCTGGGAAGACAGTAATATTACACTGGTTTGAATACACTATACCAGCATAATGTCCTGCTGGTGCAGCAGTATTTAATAGTAATTCTATCCCTGCCCAGCAGATATAACTTGATGATAGGATATCTCTGTTTAGTCTTTTGTTTTTTAAAATGTTGCTTAGTTTAAGGCCTAGTACTGCAAGTGCCTTTTTATGCAGTTTTTCAAGGTCTGAATGAGTTTCATTTAAGTTTTCCTCAGTATAGTATCTGCAAATATTTGAAGGCATTTAGACAAGATTGCCTTTTTTTGCAAACAAAAGGACTGAGGAGAAAAAAAATGTTTCCAATTGTGTTTAAATATATTGCTAGAAGATAAAGTTTCAAATGCCAGGAATGTGGTCTTCTGTTATTTTTAAACTTGACCTCACTTGCATTTTCTCATGATGCAGTAATTACAGCTAAACAAACCTGAAGTCATGTCTGAGAATTTGCTAGTTTTACATATTTCACAATCAAATGTCTTAATTCCAGAAATATTTATAAATATATATATATTGTATAGAATGCCTTTCATAAAAAATTATGATGGTGTACAACAATATTTATAAAATACCATAAACACAATACTGAATAATTATAAAAATTATTGGCTCATCTTAAAAAGTTTAAACCACTGACTACGGTAGGTAGTTCATATTTTTTTAAGTCTTCAAGAAACTCCTGTAAATTAGCAATGAGGTTGCCTGCTGCTTCTCTGCTGGAAGAGTGTTCCACAGCATGGGACTGGCAGCACAAAATGCCCAATTTCTAGTGGAGGCCAGTTTGACTTCTGAAATATAAGAGGAAACTAACAGCACTGCTCCAGGTGATCTTGGTGATCAAATCGGAATATAAGGGCTCAAGCGGTCATTAAGGTATCCTGGACACAAGGTGTCCAGGGCTTTGTGTATTGCATTGCAGGGGGATAGACTAGATTACCCTGGAGTCCCTTCCAACTCTACAGTTCTATGATCTACTATTGAACCTGGCCTGGTAGCATATGGGCAGGCAGTGCAGATCTTTTTACAGAGGTGTAACATGCTTTTGACCATCTGCCCCCTTCAGTTTAGGCACTGTATTCTACACTAGCTGGAGCTTCTGGATGATGCTTAACCTGTCCAAACAGACTGCATTGAAGCAATCTTGTTTTTCCATCACTAGTCTATCATGGTCCAGATAGCTGGTGTACAGGTAAATGATGCTCATAGCCACACTGGTCAGTTTGTCACTTAATGACAAAAGTTGTGTCTAGGTTAGTAAGGCAGGAATAACTTTGCAGAAACTATGTTGAATATTCTTCGAACTTGTCCTTATATATGCTTGCTAATTTCATCTTTAATCATGCTTGCCAACTAGTTTTCCCAGAAACAAAGTTCTGCCAATTGACCCATAATTTCCTGAATCCTCCTAGATACCTTTTAAAAATTTGTGTGACTTTGACTACACTCTAGTTCTCCAGTACAAAAGTTGATATTGGGGACAAGTCAGGTCAGTGTTCACAATGAGAATTTGGGGTTTAAAGGCAGGCGATGGAGAACTCCCCTTCAGTTTCTTGATGAGAGAAGTGTGTGTCATCAGTAGGAGAATAGGCCTCCAGATTCTTGCTACTGAGAATGGCTGCCTTGAACTATTGGGCTTGGCTGGGGGCATCTAACCATTCAAGCTGAAGAAGTTGCCCATCTCTGAGCTATATGAATGGATGGGTACAGTGTGTTAATAGTGATTGCTATTCTTGTTATCTCTGGAAACTAGTACAGTGGTACCTCGTTTTGAGTCTGGGATCCGTTCCGGAGCCCCAGATGCTGGATGAAAGGGATGCTTGACAGAGCGTTGCTCTGCGCATGCGCGTAAAGCGGTTTTGCGCTTCTGCACATGTGCGATTTAGCACATGTGCGAGAGGCAAACCCGGAAGTAACCCGTTCCGGTACTTCCGGGTTTGCCGCGGACGTTCCATGGAATGGACGACTGACAGGGCAGACTTAAAACGAGGTACCATTGTAATATAATAGTTTTGTCCTGCTTTTGGGTAGAAATCAGTAAAATAGTAAAGGTACAAATAAAACTGTTTAAAGATGCATGACAAGAGATATAGAGATGTCATATTTCACAGTCTCAATTAAGTTTTGAAATGGTTTTAATATAATATATTAATAAATGAGGCTGTATCACCCTGTATTTGACCAATAATAGATAACAGAAGAAGCAAAACAAGTCATTGATACAACAGTAAATGATGATGTCAATAAGCCTTTAGTAATGCCAAAAAATTTTAAAAAAATTATTGGAAGGCTTTCCAAAAATGCATTGGTTCTTAAAGGCTGGCGCAGTTTATGAAAACACATGCATTTTACAATGGGACTATAACAACTGCTTTATTAATTGTGGTTTGTAGTTGCTTTTTACAGTCATATGAACTAATTTTTCTCTGACTATGGAACTAAAGCAGTTGCGTATCAGAAAAATGCTTAAAATAATGTGTCTATTTTTACTTCCCCTTGTGTGCCATGAATGTATACTTAAAAGCTTTGGGAATAATAATCATTATTACTGTTAAATTTGAATTCCACACTTCATCCAAAGATCCCAGGGCAGTTCACAACAGAAAAATACAAATGACACAATAAAGCAAAAATAAACCAATAACCCCCCTCCTAGAAACACATTTAAAAAGCCATAGAATGTTAATCAATTAGAATGTAATTAGTTCTGCTCCCTCTCTCTTTTTAGTTTATAATATAGAGTCAGCAATATTTGATTATTTATCCCTGAAGGTTTTCTGTACAATAGCAATACTGTTGGATGGTAAATTATTATTTACAGTATTGCTACATCATGTTTTCAAAAAGCCTCTTGAATAACTTCTGAATGGTATTTCTGAGCCTCATACAAAAGCCATATAAATTCTGGCATCAAACTAAATAGTGCAAAGCTGTACTAAATATGTATAACTGCTTACTATTTTTGAGAAGTATGGAATAGTTGTTCAAGTTTATTTAGGCTGTTATCCTAACTACCTTTGACAGTTTTATATTGAATTCTATGTGAGTTCCTTCTGAATGAACGCTAATAGGCTCTGAATGTGTAATCAAAACATTGTTTGGATTGTTTTTTTTTTTTAAAAAAAACCCTCATTTTCCTCCCCTATCTCTCCACAGCAATTTACAATGCAATTGTAACTATTCCTACTCAGAAGTAGGTCTTATTGAATTCAAAGGAACTCCCAGGTAAATAAGGTTAGGATTTCAGCCTAAATATTTGAGAATCCCAAGGAGTTTCCATTGCAAATTTATCCCATTAAATATGTGTTTAGTTCACAGACTTGCTCTCATGTAGATCATTTCTATTTCTGTGTCTGTGTGTTTCTTCTTTATCTGCAATATATATCAAGTCATAAGCAGTGATTCATAAACAGCTGATTTTTTTTTTTGTTTTGTTTTTACAATCCCACCTCCCACAGAGGCACCAAATGTCTATTTAATTACATTTAACTTTTAAGTCATTTCAGGGTGTGTGTTTTTAAAAATGTCTCATTCCACAAATTGTCATGTGTTCTCAAAGGTTGGATCATTTATATTTCTTGCTCGGCCTGAAGCAAGCAAAGGAGGAACTTTAGGTTACTGAAGGTGGGTTTGGAGCAGTATGGATCATAGCACATGTATACTTGTCCACCTACCCACATAGCCTTTCTCCTGCTGCTACACAGCACAGTAGATGCATTTTGTTTCCTGTGGAAATGGAGGGGGATCTGCTCTATTTGTCAGTAGTCCTTGTGAGGTGTGTGTGTGTGTGTGTGTGTGTGTGTGTGTGTGAGAGAGAGAGAGAGAGAGAGAGAGAGAGAGAAAGCAGTGTTTGAAAATCCCATTGTTCTAGGCGCATTTTGCGACAGGGAATTTCATTATCGCAAGCAGTTTCTGAGCTCTGACCACAGTACTGCACCTAAAATTTCATATTAAAACTGCAGAGTGGAAGGAAAGGAGGACCTTTTTCTGCCTCCCCACTTCCAGCTACTCTCTGAAGGCTAGAGAAGAGACCCTCTTAAGAATATTAGGGGGGTAGGCAGGGGAATGACTAGCTCCTAGCTTTCATATCTCAGTTTCTAACACTGTGTGTGAGAGAGTGGTAGAGATGCATTCCAGTGAAATACATTGTTAAATGTGGGGTTTGTTTCAATTTTTTGACTGAAACACATTAGATAGGCATGTTTTTTCCACATGCTGTCATTTGTGGGCTTTGCAATATGTGTCATTTGATTTCAACAGTAACTAAATCCTGTTTGGTGAACAGCACATCATTCCTACTCAGTTAATTTCGGTGTTGGCGGTCATGGTGATGAACTGGTGAGCATCTGTGTGTGCAAATGCATCTTTTAATCTATGTTAATAAATGAGTCCAGGAATAATGTTGATTCTTTTTTTAAAAAACACTAATTTACAACACCTAACCAGCAACTGGAAAATGAAAGTTTTTATTAACAGAACTTTTTAAATATAGCGAGAAAATGTTTGAACTGCATTTTGCCCTCTAAACATCTGCAGCTAGATAAGAGACAGATTCAGGAAGTGTATGACACAATGCTATCATATGTTAACAGATTAAAAGGATATTGGATATACTTGACCCAAATTGCTTATCTGGTAGGAAAAATTGCAGTACTAAGAATATCAATATTCACTACAGGATATAAACTTTGGGGCTAAATATTCAACAAAAGAGGATGACTTGTGTAAAACCATATTGACTTCTTAATGGGAAGATTTAAAAAGTCATTTACCAGTGATAACTTCCATGAATGAGTGGTGATTTGAATCTCATGCACGGTACTAATCACAAGTACTATTGTATGAAAGTGTACCAGTCTAGTGGGCACTATAATAAATGAACAGAATATGTCATTCTGTGATTTTCCCCATAGTGCAGGAGAGGCAGATAGCACTGCAAGATTGGACTTTATATCATTGACAGGGCTGTTTGTCTTCACCCATAAATTCATGTACATTTCTCAAAGCTAGTGGGTAAACTTGTATATGCTGCATATGGTTTAGTCTGAGGTTGGGGACCTCCCCATTTAGCCCAACAGGCCATTTCCCCCCAACCATGCCCACCTTCTCCATGTGTCGTCAGGTGTGGGGCAGGTAGAGACACAACTGGATTAGTTGTATGAGTGGGGTTACATGCAGGGAACTCTAGTACATAACTAATTGCTGGAGAAAGCAGGCTTGAACTTGCTGTTCAACCCACCTATCAATCAACTGATGCCATTATGACACCCTCTTGTCAAAGTTGACCTGCAGTGGTGGGGGGAGGTAAAGATCTATCCCATCAGGCCAAAAAAGGATCTTCACCCCACTTCAGTTCATCATTAAGTGGTTTTATTCTGTGTTGGATTGTGTTTAATTTAATTTACCGTAGCTGCCATTTAAAATACAATATTTTCCCATGAGAGCTTACAAGATTTCAGACAATTTAAAATCATATAATGTTGGAGAAATTTTGCTTTCCAGATGCTGAATTACAACTCTCATCAGCCCCACCAAGCATGACCAATGATGGGGGTTGTATTTCAGCAATATCTGGAGTGCCCAAAGTTCCCCACATCTGATTTAAAATAATCATAACCGATAAAAGCATTTCAACCCCTTCTATATCACTTGGATTGAGAGCAAGAATACTGGGTAACAATTTGTCACAATTAGTGATAGCTAGTTGCAGAAGCTCTTTGATTTGATCCAGGGTTTCAGCACAGCCCTCCCCCCCCCAAAAAAAACAGAAGCTCTTACCCTGCTTTTTCTAAGCCAGGGGTCAGCATGGTTTATCTTGCCTGGGCCGAATCAGTCCCGCAGAGACCCCTCCGTTGGCCAGATTGTGTGTGTGTGAGTGCCCGCAATTTTCAGCGTCTACGTGTGCACAGATGCGATTTTTGGCGTCTGCGCAGATGAGATTTCCAGCGCTGCGGAAGCGAATCGCCACGCTGCGCCGGTTTAGCACAGCGCACGAGCAGACCACTTGTTTCGGGGGTGGCTCGTGGGCCGGTCAAACAACCTCCGTGGACCACTTCCAGCCCATGGGCTTTAAGTTGCTGACCCAGCTGTTCTAAGCTATGGCAGTATCTGTTTTACGTGTTATTCATTACAATTTTTACTCCTCACTTATTTAAAGGACCTCAGAATAGCAATCAGTCCTTAACTCATATCCTCACAATACTGGAGCTATTAATGTGAGGTAGATTAGGCCATGGAGGGTTCTGAAATTGGGTCTCTCCCATCCCTGTCCAGTGCTATTGTCTACTACACCACATTGGTTCTCATCTCTCACTGCTTCAGAAATGCAGCAGACTGTTGTGGTGGGTTGGCACTGGGCTGATGAACTTATTAACCTGTTCCTCTCAGTTTTCCTACTGAAATCCCCCTAAGGTGCTTTTAACCCAGAAGGGGAAATACATGTGTCAAGCAAGTTTAACTGCCAGTTTTTACTACCGTAAAGAATGGCAACAATAGGTAAAAGAAAACATAGTTCATATGGGGATACTTCTTTTTTAAAAAACAAACAAAGGAAGTTGTGTTTGTAATAATTGTATTTGATTCTGAGTGTTTTAACAAAAAGCAACTTTGGTCTAAGTATGGATATTATCATAATTCTTTATCCACACCTCACCCTGCCCATTCAACATCTATTGATAAGGAGAACAAAAAAGTGAAAGCATGTTGAAGAGTCAGCTCTCCTTTGGGGACTGCTTGGCAATCTTTATTATTCAAGAGATTATTGTGGGGACATCTTTAACAAAATTAGAAACTTAATGTAATCAGACTTTTAATGTAATTTGATATGTATGTTTCTAGCTTGTATCAAATAGTAGTTGTTTCTAGACTCTGGTGTTGTTTTTCATTTGGCTGTGCACACTGTGTATCAGGTTATAACAGTTAGTGCTGATAGCTTTCTTTCCATAGAAACTTACTTTGGTATTGTTAGCATTCAACATGATCACATTATTGATGGTACTTTCCAAAAGCTGGTAAATTAAAATACCTACTTTTCTGTTAGATTAAAACTGGTTTTTAGTACGACTGTAGGTTGAACTAAAACAAGCCATGTACTAGCAACAAATGCCTAAACACTATTTTTTAAGAGGCCTATTGCTTCCTAAGGGACGCGGATGGCGATATAGTCTAAACCACAGAGCCTAGGGCTTGCCGAATCGAAGGTCGGCAGTTCAAATCCCCACGATGGGGTGAGCTCCTGTTATTCGGTCCCAGCTCCTGCCCACCTAGCAGTTCAAAAGCACGTCAAGTGCAAGTAGATAAATAGGTTCGCCAGAAGCGGCTTAGTCATGCTGGCCACATGACCCAGAAGCTGTCTGCAGACAAACGCCGGCTCCCTCGGCCAGTAAAGCGAGATGAGCGCGCAACCCCAGAGTCGTCCGCGACTGGTCCTAATGGTCAGGAGTACCTTTACCTAAAGGTGAAGGGACCCCTGACCATTAGGTCCAGTCGTGACCGACGCTGGGGTTGTGGCGCTCATCTCACATTATTGGCCAAGGGAGCCGGCGTACAGCTTCCAGGTCATTTGGCTAGCATGACTAAGCCGCTTCTGGCGAACCAGAGCAGCGCACGGAAACACCGTTTACCTTCCCACCGGAGCGGTTCCTATTTATCTACTTGCACTTCAACGTGCTTTCGAACTGCTAGGTGGGCAGGAGCAGGGACCAAGCAACAGGAGCTCACTCCGTCGCGGGGCTTCGAACCGCCGACCTTCTGATCGGCAAGCCCTAGGCTCTGTGGTTTAACCCACAGCACCTTTACCTAGTGCTTCCTAAATAGTACAGAAATGCACTTCTTATAAATAGAGTTTCACAAATCATTATTTTATTAGGTCTTATGAAATTTTGTTCTTCAGGCCAGTTTTCCTTAAAATTCCAGAATTAAATATGTGCTTGCAAAACATAATTGGTATACAAATGACAAACAAGTAGGCAGATATATTCTGCAGTGTATGCTGCAGTATGAGGTAAATGTTAGTAGCTGGTACATGGTCATGGTTGTATACTGAGCACTTAAGAAGTCAAAATAACTCAGATTCTATGCACACGAAAAGTTTTTCTACCTGATTTCTCCCCTCCAGCATATCCCTGGCCTTTACTGAGGGGTAGGGTGTTACCCAACACTGAAAGAAGCTATAGGGAGGCACACAGTGGCATAAGATTCAGTGTGAGGTTGACTGAACATGTGCTAGACTGCATAGTCGTGCCTATTGTGGGAGGTGAAGGTGGCAAAGAAGGTTTACTTTGGCGCCTCCTTTGCATTCTCAAGTGCCTGGCAAGCAGTGCTTTTCTGTGTGGTGAAGGGACCTTTGACACATGTCCCAGGAATAGAGTGTTGGAACCAACAGAGGCCTGCTGTGACATGTTTGCCATGTTACCATAATTACAGAGCCAGATGAGATGTCCCAACACACCTTGCCCAATTTTATGGGATCTATTTTTCATTGATGTGGTCTGATATAGTTAAAGCACTTTCAGTGGTTTGGCCCACAGCTTGTCATTCACAGTGGTTATTCCATGAACTGCCCTGAGACCCCCGGGTATATAAATTCAATAAATAATAGTTCCCTCCACCCCTGCTATGCCCCTGTATTGTGGAAACCCCTTTCTCTGCAGTATGTGACTGAGAAACCATCAGCTGTTTCAGACATCTTGTAAAGATTGCGGTGCCCAGGTGGTCCCTGACTCATAAGATTGGACCCTGTTTTATGTGTTTGAATCCCCTGGATTTGTTTTACTTGTTTTTATATCCCTGTATATATTTTTATAATTCTGCTTTAATGATTGTAGATTGAATCTTTGTTTTAATGATATTTGTTTAAATTGTGTTCCTTGTTTTTTATATTGTATACCACTTAGGAATTAAAAATATTAAACAGTTTATAAATGCTTTAAAATAATTCACTTTATTATTTTACAGTAATTCTGTGATGATGATGATACTTGCAGAAAAATACAGCCAAGGAAAGATAGGCCAGGAGGCTTTTTCCTAGAATTACCTTTTTTCTAGGTAAGTGATTCCCTTTTTATTTCAGTAAGTAGATTGTTTTAGTACAAAATAGGGCTTTGGTTAATTAATATTAATTGGAGAATAGTTAAAAGGATACAAAATTGTTAGGATTTGATTGTATTTGAGGTTGCAACCTCTTAAGCCCTGTTCCAGTACTGGTAATGCCAACTTCTTCAGCCTAGGGTTTTAGTTACAAACAAACATATTTAGGAGCCTGTCCCTACTCTTAGCATTCCTATCTGGAGAAATTGTGTGGGTGGATTAAAAATGCATGCTGAGGGGGTTGAAAGGTGCCCTTCCCAATGCAAATGGAGGAATCTTATAGGGAAAATATATGGGGCATTCTTCCATGTTGTGCTGAGAGCCTACTTGCTTAGTAGTTGTTCACTGAGTCCTTTTCTTTCCTGGGTAACTTAAAAAAAGACCAGCAATATGTACAGTTAAGAAAATCAAAGAGCTCTTATGCATACATACATACATTCACAATCTCTGCAGGAATATCGTTACCACCTGGCTCCTGTCTTGCCAGTCTAGGAAGTTCAGAGTGAAGAGGAAGGAGCAGGACTGTGAGATCATGTTCTTGCTCCCACAGTGCCAAAAGATGTTGCATTCTGCCCAGACTGTTAAACTTTTTTATCTTTACCCCCACCCCCAAACAATTGGGACATCAGTTGTTTAAGCCTCATTTCACACTCTTTGTTATGGTCAGAGAGTTATTAGACCTGTAACAGTAGCTATTGGATATGTGTACTTAATTGTTTGTCTATTGATTTATTGATTTATATATGCATACTTGTTTGTCAGTATTAATGTATATAATAACATTATTTGTCTGAATTTATTTGTTATAAAGTTTCATTTTAAGTTGCTTTATATAAGTTACAGGCTTTCATTTTGTTTATAAGCCACCTTGATTTTGTTCTGTATTCATCCTGATGTTATATTTGCCTGCCTCCATCTTTCTTCTTTCCCTCAGGGCAGGTCATGTCCAATGTCCTTTGTGGTAGGGGCAGTCCTGGAGCTGGCCCTTATGTTGTCATTGCCTCTCTTGTACTATTCTACCCACGCACCCTTCAATGCATCCCCCATAATGCATACTTTAATGCATTGGCTGAGCAGCCGACAGTTGTTTAAAAGCTAATGTAATGTGTGAACCGAAAAGCTTATAGCTCAACTTCTTTTTGAAAATAAATCACTTTCCTTTCAGGACGAACAAGATTAATTTATCTCTTTTTTTTTTTTTTAACATATTTTTATTAAGTTTTTAAACAGAAATTATATAGGACATAATACAAAATACAAATTATAACACACAAACTCCCCTCTCCCCCTCTCCCCCCTCCCAACTACCACCCCTTCACCCAAAATCTTATCCCTGAGGAGTTCCCCCCATCTTCTGCTGTTAATTTTTATATATACATTTTTATCTTACACACTTTTGTTATTCTTTATATAATACACCCTAGTATCATGATTTGCTTTTATACAGCTTAATCAAACCGTTTCCAGTCCTGTCATTCTTCCCCATTTCATATTTCTCTTCCATACTCATTACATATGTCTTTTAATCTATTATTAGTCTATTCCCTTATGTATTTCCAATAAAGAATTTTACAAAAATCATGCTTTGAGTTTCATTTCCTTCCGCCGGTAATTTATATACCATACTCTTTGTTGATATATTTCACAAATTTTCCCCATTCTTTGTCAAATTTGTCGTATCCCTGCTGTCGGATTCTAGCAGTTGTTTCAGCTATTTTCATGTATTCTGTCATTTTTTGTCTCCATTCATCAATTGTTGGTACTTGCATCTGTTTCCAGACTTGGGCCAGTAATGTTCTGGCCCCCGTCACTGCATACATTATTCTTGTCATTAATTCCGTTCACGTTCCAAGAGATTAATTTCACTGTCATTTTATTTCTTTATTAAATAATTTTTTATTTTATTTTTGTAATCCAAGTTAAACCAAATCCTCATTAACCTCCTGTATCTGTTGCTGTACTTGTTCTTCTTTCTCCTCTTCCTCTGATTCCTCTTCCTCCACCCCTTCTATCTTTCCCAGTTCTTTATACCTTCTAGCAAATTTCTTCATTTCTGCAATTGTGTCAATTTTAAATTTCTTATCCTTATAGTAGAATGACACTCCCTCTGGGTATTCCCATCTATATCTTATCTTATTCCCGTTCAAGTTTCTTGTCAAATCCTTGTAAGGATTTCTCTTACGCAACAATCGATTAGGAATGTCTCTGAATACTGTTATTAGTTTACCATCCACCATCCATTTTTGCTCTCTACTTCTTTTCAGGATCTCATTTCGGATCTCTATCGAGTTTAAATTAACCAAACAATCACCCGGAAAAGGTTTTTTTTGTCTTGCTTGGCTACGTCTCACCTTAATTCTGAACACACTCAATATCATATAGTCTACCTCCTCATCCTTCAAATCTAGCAATTTGGCTATTTCCTTAGAAATTTTTTCTCTTAAATTCTCTTCCTCTATTTCTAATAAACCTCTAATTTTCAAATTTTGTGATCTTTGATTCATTTCAATTATTGCCAAATTGTCCAGAGTTGCCTCCTGAATCTTTGTCATTTCTTCGATCTGAATCTTAAGTCTTCCTATCTCCTTTTTACTCTCCCTCAGCTCCTTTTGTGTTCGTTTAGACTGCTCCTCCACCGTATGGATCTTGCCATTTATTTCTTTTATCTGGCTAGTTAACTCAGATACTACACCATCCAGTTTTAACCCAATATTATTCTCACTCTCTTTCATATCCTTCCTTATTTCCCTTATTTCCATCAGTATTTTTGCCAAATCACTTTCGGCTTCCAGATCAGGTTTGGAGGGTCTTCTATCAATTGGTGTCCCACCTTTAGGTCCCTTATGTGGTAAATGTGTCATTTTGATTTCCTTTGTCTTGGGTGTGTTCTTATAAGATTTGGTTTCACACTTTTCTATTTAAGCTGCTTAAAATGCTTAGAATGCAATTCCAACTTCCACCCCGGAGGTCGTCCTTTACCACTTTTTAAGTTTACTTCCAACCTCAATCAACTCCTTATGTCCTTATATCGTTACCACCCAAACACAGAATATTCCTATTAATATACCATACAATAGATAGACCAATACATACAACAATACCTCCAGATTGGGAATATCTTAATCTGGGGATTGGAATTGTCAATTCTTAATACTCCAAAATGTCCATTCATATAGCCTCTTGCATCTCCCGTAATCTCCAGGTGTGCTCAATTAGCTCCTTTCCTTCCCAGAACGGACTTCCGCAGAGAGTCTGAGGTTTGTTATTGTTTAGCGTTGAAACTTGATTCTTCCAGTGAAACTTGCAACACTATATCCCAATGTATCCATGGAAACCAAAGTCTGTCTTTATCTCAAAGTATCCCAGCCTTAAACACAGTCATAAACACAGCCATAAACACAGTCCTAAATAGACTAGAGAGCCGTAAGTGTTAGAGTATTCAGAGTCCATATAATCCTGTTTCATACAGCATCTCCTTCAATTTTGCCCATACATGTGTGAAATGTCTCTCCAACTTCCAGGCACAAGACAAATTCAGTCAGTCAGCTCACCCGTTTTTTAAAATGTTGTTACTCCCTTCGTCTGTAGAATTACACAGCGGCTTCTCTCCTTCTCCCCCACTCAGAGCTCAGCGTCCGTGGCCATTTTTTTAACAGCGTCCAGCGGGTTCCTTTGAAGCCTTATCTTATCTTCTCCTGTTAACCTCCCGGTATTCTTGTTTCTTTTGTTGGTCTTTTGACAGGTCTTATTCGGGAGTTAACTTTATATCCAGGAAACTCCCCCGCTATCACCGTGGAGCTTGTGGCTTCACTTTATCGGCAAGCATTAATCCCAGCGTTCGGGACTCCCATCCAGCCCCCTCCGAACCCTCCCGGGTCCGGTTTCCGAGCTGGAGAGTCCCCCAACGAACGCCAACAGACCCTAGTCCCCAGGAATTTAATTCCTGGGTTTCGAGGCTTGCATAGCCCAAGCAAAGCCTCTTTTTGCACGATAAAGCTCAGGAGAAAACTCCCCCGCGCTCCATTCGGATCAGCGAGGAAACCGGAACTCCTCCAAGATTAATTTATCTCATTGCAAGTTTTACATGTCATACATGTCATACATTTGCCCCTTCACTACCATGCATAAGTAGCTGCTGCTGCTCCATGGAAATTGGAAAGATAAATAGTATACAATATGCAGAGTTTTCAGGGGGGAAAGTGTAGATGAAAACTGGATAATTAAGCTCCTTGATGCTAACTGGGTTTTAAAGAGTGAATCGCACAAGTGTCTTGTTTCGGTTTCTCTGTACCTTGTTAGCTGGTGCAATTCTCCCTGCAGCAACCTTGAAACAAAACTAGAGATTGGTTACATTCTTTGGCTTTGTCCTTTTTCTAAGAACAATACAAGATACTTTTCTCAGGGCAGTTCAAGACTCAACACAACCTTTTACTGCATGAAGTCTCTGCCCTCCCCTGACATTTAGCTTTGATAATAGAATTAAAATCACTTTACAATCCAGGGTTTATCCTATATTTTCCTTTTAGTGGGTGTAGCGATTTAGAGGGTGAGTGCCAACTTGTGCATCCTTATATTCAGTTAGAATAACGCAATACTGTTATACTCATGTTTTGTATTGATTGTTGGTACTGTGGCACTGAAACAACTTTATTTTTTCCTTTTTTTATTTCTATTTCACAGAGTGTTTTCCTGTGTATTTCATATGGATGTGCTCCTTTTTTTAAATAGGGCTTATGTCCACCTGAGAATCAAATGTACATTTCCAAATGTACATTTGTTTTGACCTTGCTCCATTTGGTATGGATTACTTTGACCTATTAAGGCTCATGGTTACAAACAATAAGAACTTTAGTTGTACACCAAACACTTGGGTTGATTAATACTTGCATTGTTCAAAATACTGGGCACAAATTAATATTAGCTTCCCTACCCTATGTTAAATTAGATATTTGTTATTATTTTTACAACCTGTGAAAATAAAAGCATGTCCTCTTAAAAATCTTTTAGGATCCTCTTGCAAAGCAGTATTGAACCTGACAGGATTGGATTCCCTTCTACATGGAAACATCAAACAAGGGCCTGCCAATGTGTTGCCGAAGTTAATTGAATTATTATAGAAAATCATCATGGGAGGAGCTGTGAGTGCAGGAGAAGACAATGATGATTTAATTGATAACTTGAAAGAAGCACAATATATTCGCACTGACAGAGTGGAGCAAGCCTTCAGAGCTATTGATCGTGGTGACTACTACCTGGAAGGCTATAGGGACAATGCATATAAAGATTTGGCTTGGAAGCATGGAAATATACATTTATCAGCCCCTTGCATTTATTCTGAAGTCATGGAAGCTTTGAAACTTCAGCCAGGATTGTCTTTTCTTAATCTGGGTAGTGGAACCGGCTATTTAAGCACAATGGTGGGATTAATATTAGGTAATATTTTTTTAATGTTAATAATATATGTTTTATGGCAGATGAAATTTATTTTAAAAAGAGCTCTTTTTTCTCTTTGATTCCTCACTTCTTAACTTGTGTTTTATTTATGATTTCGCTATTTCAGAAATGAGAGTTGAGTATTTCACTTGATGCATTCTTACTTAGGACCAAACAACATGAGATATGGGAGATCTGAGATTGGATTTCCAATGCTGCTAGTTCAAAGAGACTGGGTAGAGCAGTAGGATTTGGACATTAATGCTGGGGAGAAGGGGTCATATAACCCATTCTTTCTGTGCTGGTAGTACCTCTTGTGTTATACATTATGGCAAATCATATCTCAGGTATATAGATCAGAAAAGGAATGTTATATTCCAAGCATCTCAGTTCTGATCCAAATTTGAGAGATTCTGCAGATGGTTTAGCCAAAAGTGGAAATAGAGTCCAGCCATGGATCTCTTGCATTCCATGCAGTTTTGTTCTGAATAGTGTTTTTTTTTTAAAAAAAAAAGTTATTAAAATATTAATGAAACTAACAAATAATTAAGTCAATCTTTAGATGACATGGTGAAATCCCTGAAAATTATTATTCATTCTAGAGAAAGCAGGAGTAAGACTGTCAGCTCACTGCTCCCTCTTTTGGGGAATAAAGTACCTCTTCGCTTAATGCAGCATTGACCAAATTTATGGGGATGAAATTTATACTTTTTTCTTGATAGATTGTTTGAATTGTCCATGGCATGAGATTCTGTAACTTTATCCAAGTAATTAAATGTTCCGATACCTTTCCCAAGCATCTCCTGAACTTTAAATCCATAAATCATTTTGTTGCTAGTAATGGAGCGTTGTTTCAAAGGTGCTTGTGTTGAAGTACATATACACTTGGGTGCATATTCTTATGAGCAGTTCTAGATGGCAACTCCTCCAGCAACATGGAAAGTTGAACAGAAAGGTATCAAACTACTGGCATGTGTGAAAGTTAGAGCTATGGTGGATGGTGTAGCTACTGTTCTGCCTCTGCTGTTCTGCTAGTTTATTTGCATTAGCAGGGATCAGTGCAGGTATCAACTCAATTCCCATGTAGCTTACAGGTGTTAACTGCACTGCTGTGTAGAGTACCTGATATTTGCAGATGCCTTCTCCGAAAGATGACATGACAGGAAACAGGCATACTTCAAATTTCTCTTCTAAAGCAAGTGTTATAATTAAACAACTCTTCTGGTAGAAATATTTTGAGTAAGTTATGTGTTGACAACCTTTCTAAACTGTTTGCTAAACATAGTCTTCCAGATCCTTGACCAACACTTGAATCATCATATTGTACTGGATAAAGTTACAGGAACTGACACAATCTCAGTACTTTGAAAGATACTGCTTTGTGACTGTAGACATTATTTCTGGTTATGTCTGTCTCCAGCTTGGTTTTTACTTGTATTTCTTCACACTGTCACAGGCATGTTAATAGTAGCAATTGGGAAGGAAAATGTAGTGTGGGAACCATCCCATAATTAAGCTATCTGCAAAGGGAGAATAAAGCTGGTCCTCTCTAGTTAAACATTTCAAGGTAGTCTGTATAAATGATCACATCATTTTTGTCATCCTAGATAAAATAATTAAATTCTATCCATTATGAACACATATTGCAGCTTTGGGGTTGAAAGCCTTTTTTAAATACACACACACACCCCACACTTCATTTTATGGCCTAGCAGGAACCATTAGCTCTAAGTTGGATGCACCATTTTTACCAACTTGGTCACACGTTCTGAAGCTCAGACGGGCATGACCAGGAATCAGCGTAGTTTCATCAAGATCCAATCATGAGAGCAGAAATGCATAAGGAACAAGCCAATGAGCCCAGCAGGTGCCAGCCATGTGACCAGAGAGGGGAATACTAGAGCTACAGCTGTGCTGAAATTTCCTTCTTAAACTCTTTCAGCTTGAAACTAGGGTTTTGGATAGGACAAAGAGTTTCATTAAACAGTCCCTTCCTTCTCTCTCTCTCTCTCCCCTCCCTTCTCCTCTCCCTCTCTTTTTCTCCTCACATTACTTCACTTCCCAAATACTGTACTGTCTTAAAGTTGCTTAGTGTTCATATCAAATGTCCACCTTCATATACAAGGCACTCTTTGATTTAGTGAGACTTAAATTGCTGCCGATTCTTAATTTACAGGCCCTTTTGGAATAAATCATGGAATAGAACTTCATCCAGATGTGGTGGAATATGCCAAGGAAAAACTGGAGAGCTTCATAAAATATAGTGATAGTTTTGATAAGTAAGTACCGGTATGTTGTCTGCTTGGCTCATTTTGTGGCCGTAAACAGTTATTGTATGGTGGAAGTAAAACATAATATTTTTCTGGGATTTTTAAAGGAAACCTATACTATTAATTATTGCAGCCACATAGTATTACACACAAGTTTGCAATACAATTTTAAACTGTGAAGTTTTCAAAATATGGAGATGGGTATCTGGATTTTCCATTATGGGTGGGGGGCTTTATCACAAGGATGGGAAACTGGGGGCCAAATGCATCTTTCCAGGCCCCTCTATCTAGCCCCCAGACTGCACTCTCAAGAACTGCTTTTGCCTGGTTGGATTCTTGAATTGTAATAATGCCTCTTGCTTTCCTGGATAGAGGGGCAGAGGGGTTTGTGTGTGTAGAATTCTCTGAACCTTGTGTGGTTGGAATGTAGCCTGATGTACAAAGGTAAGATTCATAGTTTTGTTCCACCTACTTTTTGCCTCTAGCTCCCAGAAAGGTTACCCACAAGAGAATGCAACCGTTGGGCTGAGAAAGCTTAATCATGCCTGCTTCACTGCAATTGCATTATCAGTAATTGTGACCTCTCTTTCAATGTGTTCTTTTACTGGCATAGATATGTCTTTGCTATATCTATTGCTGATTAAGGGGTTCCGTCAATCCTTTGCCATATCATTCCCCACTCCAGTCCTGTGCTCAGATTTCTGGGTATGCTTTTTCACATATCAGAAATAAACTAGATTGTTATACTGGAAGAGTACTGTGTCTCTAAATATAACTGAGCTTCAGATTGGACTATATAACATATTTGACAATTTGAAAATATTTTAAATTGTAGTACCTGTGTGTCAGGGATGCGGGTGGCGCTGTGGTGTAAACCACTGAGCCTTGGGCTTGCCGATCGGAAGGTCGGCGGTTCGAATCCTTGTGATGGGGTGAGCTCCCGTTGTTCGGTCCCAGCTCCTGCCAACCTAGCAGTTCGAAAGCACGTCAAAGTGCAAGTAGATAAATAGGTACCGCTCCAGCGGGAAGGTAAACGGCGTTTCCGTGCGCTGCTCTGGTTTCCGTGCTGGCCACATGACCCAGAAAAACTGTCTGCAGACAAACGTCGGCTCCCTCGGCTAGTAAAGCGAGATGAGCGCCACAACCCCAGAGTCGTTCGCGACTGGACTTAACTGTCAGGGGTCCTTTACCTTTTTTTATCTATATGTCTGTGGTTTTTAATATTTGTGGCTATTTGTTAGTGGTTAGAATGAAAGGGCTTACACCATGTATTTCAGATTTCGTGTATTATGAAATACTAGCTGTTTCAGAATTGTATCTTGGCACATAAATCAGGTATGTTGGTAATTGTTATCTGGTTGGGCAGTGTGTTAGCATCTACCTACAGATGCATTGTTAAAATCACTATTACTGGTCCTAACTTTGGTGGCCATAAATTACATTTCTCACACGTAAATTCCCTAAGTACACACAGTTGCAAATCCATAACACTGTTGTACACCTGCTGCTGGTGATATTCTGTCTAAAAGTGCCTAAAATCTGCTACTAACAAAATTGCAATGTCTGCTTTGGCTAATCCAGCTAGCATACTACAGTCGTACCTTGTGTTGCATCAGGTTCATGTTGCGTCTTTTCAGCTTGCAAACGCGGCAACTTCCGGGTTTCACCGCATGTGCAGAAGCGTTCTACTTTTCGGGGTGCGAACGACACCCCAGAACAGATTGTGTCCGCAACTAGAGGTACCACTGTACTAACTACTGGGATAAGTCTTATGGGTGTAAACTAAATTGATTATATTGCCAACAGGGAAGGAAGTTTGGTCTCTTTATTCTTCAAGCAGTGCATTTTAGTTCTGACAACCCAGTGAAGGATAGGAAAAGAAGTTCTGCTGTTGTACGAAGAAAGGTTCTTCATCCCATTATGTGGCAAGAATGTACCATTTTACAACTAAAGTATGAATTATCAAAGAAGGTGGATACCTACCATTTCTAAATTCTGCCATTAGTAGAAGGCAAACTACAGGTTCACTTGTTTTAAGCAACTTCAGCAACAGCTTATTCTGTTGGGTTTTTGTACTGCTTTAATATCGAACAATCCCACTGTATGTGTGTGTGCACCCGCACATCAAAGTGACTTGCCAGGATCCTACTGGAGGCATTAATTTCGTCTTCCCCTGCAAAAAAATTTAAATAAATTAAGAGAAATGCTTCCAGGAACACAGAAGCCTAACAGTGAAGAAATTTCAAAACAAATATTGCTTCTACTGCGTTGGCTTTTTTTAGAATTGAAACTTGCATAGGAGAAAACCAGATTTTATCAGATTCTGAATCTTTTCAGTCATCAAAAGTATTACAGTACAGTACATGATTGTATGGGGCAATGCGGTGAGGCATAAATCATTACTACTACTTCACTTGAAGAGTATTTACAAGTTTCAAAGATGAATATGATCTGTCAGTAAACTTTTCATCCACAAGACTTTCCCCCCACCTTGGTGGAAGCTGAAGTCATCAATCAATCTTTATTGCGGTCAAAGACCGGACAACAAAGTTAACAACAACAACCTATGTCACAACTCCAAAAAGAAGTGCATGTAATTAAAAAATCCCTATATTTACATTATTTATATTAAAAATAACACTCCTTCAGTTAAAATCTGTATTCCAGAGATTAAAATCAGTATTCATTCGCTGGCCATCACTGTCGTCACAGCCTGTCTTGTCCTCGTTGCTATAAAACAGAATTTCGCAACAGGCTTGAACTTTATCGGCCAGAAGGTATTTTACATAAGTTTCCTCTGAGCGGCCAGGTACTTTCCTTACTAATGGTAAAATTATCTCTCTTTGGGTATCACGGTACAACGGACAGTATAGAAGAACGTGCCCAATGGATTCAATCTCATTAGAGTTGCATGATTGACATACCATTCCCCATAATGAACTGGACCTGTTGCTGTTGCTGTGTAGGCAGCCCATCCCCTACTTACCCAAGACTATAATACCCATGCATTATTCCAAAGCCACAAAAGGACCCAAACTACCTTGTCCAATATGTGCAAGCCTAAATGAGCACTAGGCCTTCACACATATTGGGCACTAATTTATACCAAAAGACTGGACCAGAGAGAAGTCTCCAATCTGATCCACCCCATACTACTACTCACCACTATGCTAGATGCCCAGTGTTAGGGCCTCAGCCATTGGTGCAGCATTGTGGCTATTGGAAGGGAGTTTTATTAACTTTGGTAGGCATTTAAAGTTAATGAAAGTATTTGATTCCTTTGAATAAGCATTGATTATAATGATCATTAACACCACATAAGCTTAACACTATAATGTCTTTGAGACATTTTATAAACTGTTGAACACGGATTTGATTTGAAAATTTCTTACAAATCATTGCTTTTAGAAGATTAAAAAAAGGATGCATGACTAGGTTTCCAGCACTAGATTGCAAATCCTGAGCATGCTTACATGTATTAGGATTGAGCTGACTAGCTCTTTTTCAAATACAATGTGTGGATAAATAATAGGTCCAAACATTTGAACTATGGCCTTTTTGTAGTGCAAATTGATTATTTTTCAGTAGAGTTTTAAGGCACAGTAAAGGTCATGTTGCTAAATAATCTGTTTTGTGGGAGGATTTAATCATTGACTGCATCACAATGGGTATACTGGTATAAGAGCAGCTGTTGAAATGTGTTGGTGTTTCATATTAAGCATATACGTTCATATTGGCCAGAGTATAAAATTAGATACAGCATTATTAGGAATTGTACAGTATACTTGAAAAAAATTAGGACTGTATATTTAGGCAGGTTTCTTTTTTAAAAATTTCAGGATGTGGGCACAAAGATGGGCTACATTGCTGTTCCCTTCTAGCATGCTCTTGCTTCTGTCATAAGCACTGAAATTAGCACAAATGTATTGCAGATATAGCTATTCTAGTGTTGTTCTATGGACTGTATCCAAGGCAGCTAAGAACAATCTTAAAAAAATCATCCATTGTTCTCTGTTACATGCCTAGCAAGCATAATCTTTCCTAAACAAGAATGGTCAGTTTTATACATGGTGCATAGAAGAGGATTTTTGTAGAGTTCTTGAAGATAATTCATGTTAGAACTGTAAATCACTTTCAACACACATAACAAAAGAGTATGGGAAGGAGATCATTTGTGGCAATAAGTGACTTCAGAATGTATGTAGTGAAGTTGTTACAGCATACCCAGTGTAAATTCTGATCCTCAATCTGCATGCATGTAGGTGGAAAGTGAAAGGATGAAATCGAGAAAATGGCTTTGCGCTTTTTGGTTTTTGAATTGGCTTGTATCTGTGCTTGGTGCACCTCCTAGTGACCTTGCGTCTTTCTTCTGCCTTTATATAAATAATACCGTAGTAGCTCTATCCTCTTGTGGATTTCTCACATCAGTGTCCTATGAATCTAGGGCAGAGGTAGCTGATGTGGTGCACTCCAGGTGTTGAACTACAATTACCACCAGCTCCAGTCAACATGGTCAATTGTCGGGGATGATGGGAGTTGTAGTTTTGAATAATTTTTTATGTATAGCTGACAAATGAAGAATTGGAAGCCCTGCCTCTTTTTCTCTTTTTTATTCTTTTATTTTCTATCTTCTTCTCTTTTTGTTTGTATTTATATTAGCTTGTTACCTTTTTGCGTTGAAAGAAGATATTCGGTAGTTGATATTAATACCGGTATTTGTATATCTTATTTTAAGCTTTAATCAAAAATCTATTAAAAAACAAACAAGCTCACTTCTCTGTAGTCAAAATGGTACCAACCATGTACAAGGGGGGAAGCCATCCCAGTGATAACTAGTCATGTTCAGTTGGGATTGAATGATAACTGTTGGGAGGGCAAGTTGGAAAAATGGGAGGGAAGTGGCTGGAAACCTGAACAGGAGTACCTCCATGCTGCAATACCTTGTTTCAGATTCTCCTTGTCACAGCTAAAAAGTGTTAAAAGATCAGAAGTGGCAAAACAGAACAACAACAACTACTACTACTACTACTACTACTACTAATAATAATAATAGGAACAAGAAGTAAAACAATATCTAGAGACAGTATCATCAAAATTCTTAGAATTTTTTTTAATCCCACAGCAGATTAAAAACTAAGAGGAGTTGACACAGGCCCAAAATCCTTTTTAAAAATGAAGATTTTTTCCATATATTGACAGATCATTAAGAATGGGGCAAGGCAGGATTTCTTTATGTCCAGTTATTTGAAAAGTTGTTCTGAAGAGTGGAACTGCAGAGTTCTCGCTGACTCAGTGCATATAATTAGGGAAAGTTTTCAGTATGTACTACATGTTACGAATTCTTATAAAGGGATATTGTCAACTAAAGGCAATGTGTGTATATTTGAATTTGAATTTATATGTAGGTAGAACAAATTCAGAGATTTAAGTCCAGTGAAATGAATGAAACTTAAAATGTGCAGCTGTAACTGAAATTTGGCTATAATAAATGTAGATGTATTGTGTTCATGGTAAATCTAAGTATTGCATACTATCAAGATAATGCAATTGCAGTAAGTGCTATTCATTACAATAAACTGTCCATACACCTGCTGATTTCTCATTGGTTCTCAAATTTCTCTGATTTCCCAAATTCTCATTATACTGTTCTTGGAAGACACATGTACTCTATTGCTATCACACCCATTTTCTAGGTACCAATGGAAATATTACGTCCACATATCAAATAGACACATTTTATGGCAAAATTTGGTAAACAGCTTGGGTTGCTATGGGTGCAATCAGATATTATAGCAGTAACTCTCAAATGTTGGTGACTATTGTCACTATAAATGTTGAAATTAAACCTGAATTCAGTATTACTATTGCGGGGTGAGAGGGAGTTGATATGGTAGGAAACATTTCAGCTTTTTTATTATTGCTGTACATTTTCCAATAGTCACCAGCCATTGAAAATTCCCTTTGTAAATAGGAATTTTACATGTTCAACACTAAAATCAACCATCAAAACAACAGTAATTCAGGATATTAAAGCCAATAAAATAAAACAGTTTACAACCCCAAAGCTTCCTTAAAGAGGAAGGTTTTAACTAATTGCCAAAGGACAACTAAAAAGTGCAATTTAAAGTGCAATTTAGTGTTTTTCTATAGTGGTATTTATAAAAACATGAAATGTTTGTTTTATCCACAGATTTGAATTTTGTGAACCTGCCTTCGTAGTTGGCAACTGCTTGCAAATCTCATCAGATAGTCATCAATATGACCGAATTTACTGCGGAGCTGGTGTACAAAAAGACCATGAGAACTACATGAAAATATTATTGAAAATTGGAGGCATTCTAGTTATGCCTATTGAAGATCAGGTGATTAAGTATGTTTGTCATGTGTGTTTAGTTGTAACAGATAAAAAGTAGTTCTCTTGTGTGTGGACTCGTAATGACTTTCTTAATGTCAATTGCCTCAGTACAGTGAATACAAAGGTATTTTGTAAACCTTAAAGCAGAGAATAGATACATCTAAACAATAGACCACATAATCTCACTCTTCTCTTTCCTTTGACTTCCAGAGATCCCAGTTGTGCACATTATAGCTTATTAGGACCACCCCTGGCCTTTAGTCAATTTTTTTCTTACAGAGCCCTCCTCTGGTTATGTAACATTGTTGTGCCACAGAAACTGTGGCCAATTCATGTGTTCATAACAACAAAAACCTTATATGTACAGGAGTCCTCTATCCTACCTTCAGACAAGCTATCCATCCCTGTTCTTAAATTAACAATGTTATCAAGGCATCATCATGCTGCAGTTCAGCCTGTTTAAGAATGCACTTTGATTAGTGACTGCTATCCTCTCAGTGCTACTACTGTTATTTCTAGTTTTATGTTCAGCATTGTTCAGTTAATCTCTTAAACTGAGCTTTAGATAGCTATGGTTCTGTTATCAAAATAGCATACCTTTGACTTCCCTGTGACTGGATCCCACACTGCTTTGCTAATGTTTGAATAAAGCAATTGCTCAGGACATGCAGATCATCCGATAAGTCTTGCATGATTTCATTATTCATTTGTTAGCAGGAGTACCAAGGGATCTAGCCAACAGGTAAGTGTGCCCATCAGTAATTCAGAAATTGGTCCTTTAAAAATCCAGACAAACTAGAAACTATGGACTCAGAGTGAATATATGTTTTAAAGCACAGTGTAATGCTCAGTGACCAGCAAACTGGGACATTTCTTTCTCTTTCCTTTTCAGTCAAGGACAGAATGTTTTGAAAAGCATGAAACGTTTAGTGATACAATAATACTTAGTACTTATTTTTCATTCATAGATATCAAAGGGCTTTTCTACGGTGAGTATAATTATCTCCATTTTACAGATGGGGATGTGTAGGTACACTGATACATGACTTGCTCAAGCTGACAGTATCCCTAAGAAGCCTGCCTTGCTCAATAAGTTACCAAATACCTTTAGAATAAGAATACTCATCAATTAAATGTTATATAACAACTTTATAATTTCTCCTCAATACACGAAACAACTCATTCTATTACTATATTTTAAGGAAGCATGGATGCTTTTTAAATTGAGAGGTTTACATCATACCACTCTTGTTCAGTAATCACTGATAGCTATCCATTAAGGAAAAACAACACTGGACTGAAGCAAAGGCTTTCAAAATAAATAGTTGTATTGCTGATCTGCCCAGAGGATTGCAAGCTTAATACGTTTGCAGGGAAAATTGGAAAGGTAATGCTGACTTAACAGATCTTTAATATATAAAGTATTGAGGAATTTTAAAACCAATCATGAAAACTGCTGTAATTATGTCTTCTAATTCCATCCTTGGAAAACACCAAAGGAGGGCCTCTTAAGCAAATTTGTGCGCTCTCAGCAATGTGAAGACTTATCCTTTCCCCCCCATTAGATATACACAACTACTTTTAATTGTGCATCTTTGATTTCTGGATATTGTGCATATTAATATATGTATTTAAATACTCCTTGTCCTGGGCAATTCATGGATTTGCATGCATCAGGTTTCAGTCAATGATATAATTGTACTAAAACATTCAAAAAGTAGCCGAGTTTTCTACGTTTACATCAACCCTACAAATTAATGTAGACCTGTAAACCTTTTTAAAGTTAGCAAGAATACATAGTGTTTCTAAAAGTAAACTGGGAATTATGTGAAATATGTTTGAACGTAACAGAATAAATGTAGGCTCCCTGTTCCGCCAGTTAAAAATATGTTCTCTTCTCTTTCTCAAGGTGAGAAGTACTAGACAGTGACTTAGTTTGGATAATCATTTCCAGGCTTATTAAGATGAAATATGAGCAAGCCATATGCCTCCACATAGTCATTGCAGGCACAAGCAATCAGACCAGGAGGCATCTAATTAATCCTAGTTCTTTGAGTAGTCTCTGTGGAGAAACACATGTGGGTTCTGTGCCTCCACAGAGCTTCTTTTGAGAAGACTCTATAGCTAGGCTCTAGTTTTGGCATGTGCTCCCCTCCCCCATGCATATAGTAAGGGGCATGGTTCCCTCTCCTCCACTTACTACTATTTCTTTTTCTTTCTTTCATATCACAGGACACACCTCACATGAAATCTTTTGAAGACTTGATAACTTAAGTAGATTCCCCCACTCCCCAATACTATTATTTCACAAATGTAGGTAGAGATGCCCTCAGAATGGATATTGAAGACCCACCTAGTGGTCACAGGCAGAATCATCCTTCCCAGAGCTTTCAATGCTTTTCCTCCTCGCTAGTCAGTTTTTGGTTTTGCCTACACCAAAGCAGTCTTTCCTTTAACCCCTTGCATCTCTTGTCATCCTGTTCAGCCTTGCTATCTTATTGTTGTGTGTAGTGCAGGCATCCCCAACCTTCGGCCCTCTAGATGTTTTGGACTACAGTTCCCATCATCCCTGACCACTGGTCCTGTTAGCTAGGGATCATGGGAGTTGTAGGCCAAAACATCTGGAGGGCCGCAGGTTGGGGATGCTTGGTGTAGTGTTTCTCAGTGTTTGTGAGTCTCTTCCTTATTTTTTCATCTGTTTAAAGCAGGCTTCCTCAAACTCAGCCCTCCAGATGTTTTTGGCCTACAACTCCCATGATCCCTAGCTAGCAGGACCAGTGGTCAGGGATGATGGGAATTGTAGTCTCACATCTGGAGGGCCGAGTTTGAGGAAGCCTGGTTTAAAGTAAAAAAAAAAAAGTTTCTTTTATTCTGAGGTTCATTTTATGTTTTTCTATATGCTACAGTTATTTATGTTTTCCAGTTTTCTTTTTTCATTTTATTTTTGACTATTCTTTTGGTGTGACTACTTTGCTACTGGGCTTCAGCCCTTCTAAGCCCCCCCCCCTCCATGACACCATTTTTTAAAAATTTCCCAATACATTGCTGCTTCAGCCATTCTGATGACAGCCTTCAGGCATGCCAGTGCCATTAAAGGGGAGCTCCTCTTTAAACATAACACCCCATTGCAGATTCCCACATACAGAACTGCCTATATCAGTGGCAATCCCAGCGCAAGGGTAGCCAACGTGGTGCCCTCCAGATGTTGCTTGACTCCAACACTCAGCCCCAACCAGCACTGCCCCAGCTCTACAGCTACTATGCTGCCACCACCTCTATATCAAGGAAGAGAAATACCTCAATCAGCTGGTGTGAATCTCAGCTGATTTATCTGCTGATGATTTACAGTGGTGTGGAAAACCTCAGTGATGGGATTGTAATTGTCTAACTTACACTGCAGAGTCTGCTGCCATTGCTTCATTACTGAAGGTGAATAAAGCCTCAGTGCTGAGGTCTTATCCCAGCTGGCTGCACCACAGGCAACTATCTTGTTATTATTGAGGGAGATAAGGACTTGGTGCCAGCAGCTTCCTCCCACACTTTTTCCCACACTTCTCGCTTAGTATGGAAGAAGATTGTTTTTCCTTCAGGATCAAAGCTACCGGTATGTTGTTGCATTGGTCTCAGCAGACGTTTCCCACAGCAACACCACTGCCATAGATACCATATCAAAGCTGTAGAGTCTCAATGCCAGTATCTATCCCTGCTGCATTTTTCAGTGGGGGCTTTACTGCTACTGCTTTTGAATCAGGAGTGAAGAATCATTGATATCAATGTCACTCCCAGCTTCTTTTTATTTTGCTTTCCTCTTTTCAGTGATAGCTTCACTTGGTATTGACACTGAAGGAATCATTGAGCATTCGTTAGGTTTCTTGTTATCTAGCTGCGGCAGCCCTGAAGTGTTTGGTAGTGGCAGCATCTGTGCATTGCACATAGCATTAACTTTTCATGTCACCAACATTTGGGGCAAAGAGGTTTTTCTTTGTTCTTCCACAAATGCATCTTTCAAGATCAGTGCCCTGGTGCTAGAACATATAATCAACTATTAGATAATGGTTGTAGGTGTAGAGATGACTGATTAATTACTGTTTGGACCAGAAGTCCAGATTCACTTCCTACAGACTTCCTCAGGACCAAGGACCACTACTTTATGTAAGGAGGACCATTAATATGTCTGCTACCCTTTGTACAGGGAAGTTTAGTAATGGCATAGACTTTCAGCACCAACTGTGCACATTGAGCAGCAGTCTGGGATTCAGAGAAATGTTGACAACAGAACACATTTCCTAGGGAGTTGCACCACTGAGCCCTCTAGCCTCCACTTGTATGTTACAGGGATTTGTTGGTGGCATCTTCTTCACTTCTGTTGCCCCTTTTCAGGTGGCATTATGCACTCATGATAACTAACCCTTGCACAACAACTCACTCTCTTCTCATAGCTGGTCTTCCTTGGATTGCCCCTTACCACCTTATATTCATCCTGGTTTTCTCGATCCAGAAAAAAAGGAAATGATTTCATACCTTGGTAATTTGCCAGACTGTGTTTCTAACTGGCCAGCATCAGACCAGCTTTAGTTTTATCTGCTGTAGCCACTGCTCAGCTTGTGCTCACTGTGTTTTTCAGTATTTTAAATTTGTTGCCACCTTTCAACAGTCCTGTTCTGGAGTGGGTTTATTAGTACTCCATTAGGGTTGTTGCTGCTCCTCATTTTCCTTAGAAGAGTCTCATTAGTTGCAACCCTTGACTCAACAGTCTCTAGGTTGGTGCCTCCTTCCAACAGGCCTTGTTCAACTTGTTTTTTGTGCCTGCCCCTACCTTCAGGAACAGCTTGTTACTCTGCCCATGTGTGTAGCTGTGCAAAGACTACAAAGGAAATGTTGCTTTCCTGTAACCATAATTCTTGAGAGTGAAAATATGTGTGGACACGCAACCTGCCCTTTCCATCTTCAGGGGTTAGTGTGTCTTGGAATTTTTAGATTGTTCAATTTTGGGCCTCTGTGTTGTTCAAAAATTTGAACTGTGCACATAGATGGTGGTAGTGCAGTATCCACCAAAACTCAAGCCTAGCTGTAGAATCTTCCAGAAAGACACTTTGCACAGGTGCAAAACCTGTATGTATGTGTGCAAAGATGACTACACAATGAGCTAAAGGTACAGGTAAGCAACCAGCACTTGCTTAATTCATCGCACCAAGAATTTAGAGTTGCCAACTTCAGAGCAATATTTTAAATAATGGTTTAAGTTAGTTAATATCCTGGGTGGTTTGAAAGATGGTAACCATAGTTTCTCAGTTCAGCTGAAGCAGGAAGTTATGGTTAATTAGAGACTTCTGGTCTGATTGCTATAAGAGCACAGGGCAGTGTTAGAAACTTGAGATATGAAAGCTAGGAGATAATGGCACTTTAAGCCTAGGTTATGGATGCAACAATGGAATGTCTAGGCACTTAAAAAAAATAGCAAGAATACAAAGCTGAAAATGAATGAACTGCAGCTAAAATATTATGTTCATTTTTCACATGGCCTAGTCCTTCCCCTGCCCACGCTACTAATATTCTTAAGAATATCTCTTTTCCAGTCTTCAGAGAATAGCTGGAAATAGGGGAGGCAGAGAAAGGTTCTCCTTTCCTTCCACTCTGCAGTTTTAATCTGAAATCTTAGGTGCAGTACTGCAGCCAGAGCTCAGAAACTGCTTGCGCTAATGAAATGTCACAAAATGCGCCTAGAACAATGGGAGTTTCGAACACTGGCACAGGGAATGGCATGCAGGAACGTAAGAGTCATATCTCAGTTTATTTAAGCAATATATGACTGTCCAAATGTGGTTAGTGATCTCAAATGTAACAATGAACTTTTACTTATTGTTGCATGAACAATCCAGTGCAGGTATTGGACTCACATACTCTTCCTTCCTTCCTCTGAGGTTGCCATGAGGGGTTTGGATATTTCCACTTCCATTTTCAATTAAGCACAGTTTAATATTATGTCTGAACCCCAAACTGTGGTTAATTTTAACCGCGGCTTATTGAAACAAGCTAAGGTTGTTTCAGTAATCATATTTAAGACTAACAGTTTGTTCAGGTTCTGTCAAAAAGATAAACTGTACTTAATAAAACACAAGGAAAAGCTGCTGATCTCACAGCTACGCTGACTGAGGAAGCATGTGATTCTGATGCTTAGCCTTGTGATGGTAAAGCTGTAGTTATGTCAGAGCAAGGCCAGCATATGAGAATTGGACAGGTGTAGATGAAGTCATGTATTTAATTGTTTTGTGTCTGAAACTTAAATGATCCCATGCAGCTAACCCAAATACTGAGAACTGGACAAAATACTTGGGAAAGCAAAAACATCCTTGCTGTTTCATTTGCTCCACTTGTGCAGCCAAGCAAGAGTGACAGCAGCAAAAATGATACTGTGGGACTTCGTAAGTACCATTTAACTCTTGTCTTTCCTTTGGGGCACAGCTACTGATGATACTTATATTAGTTATATTAATACTTATAGTATTATATTACTTAATATAATTAATATAATACTTAAGTGTTATATTAATACTTATATTATCTTAAAGTTATATTAGAATGTATTACATCAAACTCAGGCTTTTGGTCTTTCTCACTTCAGACAAACCATGAGCTGTAATCAACAATTTTTCTTGGTCTACCACCCATGATTTGTCTGGCGGAGACAAACCATGAGCACAAGTTCATATGTAACATTGAACCAAACCTTAGCCCTGGGTAGCATGGCAGCTACAGAACTGTGGGAGGAGTGTAGTGGCTGCAATCTTCACACCATGAACCTGCATGTTCATCATTATTTGACCTAGCATTACCTATGAACTGAGCTACATTCTGTTTAACATGATCTGGCTTAAAAATATATGGCTAGGGGGACCTATCATAATAACTCTATGGCCCCACTCTTTGATAGAATTCTCACGTAATCTATCAAATTTTGAGCAACATAGTCATGAAAAAGTGACATAATATTATTACCCACCCACCCCCAATAAATGGGCAGGCCAAACCTCATGCCATATCAACAAAGTACTCTTGACTGTCCATTTCAAAACTGCAGCATGAGTCAGTGGGACTACTGCTCAAGGAAGAATAAATCTAAAACTCTGTTGGTTCTGTATAACTAGTTGCGTTTAACTGGATACCGGCCAACATAACTGATCTTTCGGCATTGAAAGCATTCTAGCTCTCATCCATTTTGTAGTATATTATTTTTACCTTTACTTCTTTCAAAGGTTATTTCTTTTACCTAGTTAAAAATTCACCATCGATTTGCAGTTACTGCTCTTAGATAACTTGACCTAGAGAGCAATCTTAAATTTCTTTTTCTTTTCAGCCCCCTGTGCTGTTAGGAATCTACAGGACTTGGCTCGGATCTACATTAGGCGCACTCTTAGAAACTATATAAATGATGAGTTGCAAGCCAAGGGTATTATTCCAAAACCTCCACCCAAACGCAAACGCAGACGGTGCCGTAGGCGCAGGATTAACACCTATGTGTTTGTAGGCAATCAGCTCATTCCTCAGCCTCTAGATAGTGAAGAAGATGAAAAGATGGAAGAAGATAACAAAGAAGAGGATGATAAAGATCACAGTGAAGCCTTGAAGCCAGAAGAACCCCCAATAAATTTATTGCGGGAAAGAATTATGAGTCTACCACTTCCTGAATCTCTAAAATCGTACTTGACATACTATAGAGAAAAATAATTTGTTTTAAGTAGATGTGATAATGCCTACTTGATAGATCCATTATTCTTGAAATGTAGCATTTACTAAGAAAAACATGGACAGATTTCAGTAGTCTTTCAGTAAGACTAAAGTGCAGTGATAAAATGAAACATAACTTGTCTTAACTTTGCTACAAGGACTTGCACTTAGCAGTAAACTCCTATTTTCAATTCATTTTTGGTTACCTTTTGAAAAATGCTCTTTTAACTCTGATAGAAATAATATCCCAAAGCAGTATACCGCACTAATTAAGAGTTTGGATGTGGTAAATCTCTTTTCCGCTCTGACAAATTTGTATTTATGAGAGTTGGTGAAATTTTATATGTGTGAATAATTGAATGACTACATTCAGACATCAAATGAGAACTGCCTGCATTAATTCTCTGGAGGAAGTTTTTGAACATATGGGCAGTTCATCTCATATTGAATTGGAAATCTTTATTTTTGCCATGGCCGTATCACAATCATCGTTACTGTGTTGATGTGAATGTATTCTAAGGAATACATGAGTGCAATAACTGTGTGCAGACACTGAATGAGCTGGCTTTAAAGAAATATGAACATTCAAGTTCAAAAATGTTAGTAGGCCCTGCTACACTTTATTTTATATATTCTCTTGCCAAAAGATCTCAAGAAAAGTGACTGCTTCTCTTTCAGAGCCTTAAAAAACTTTTGTTGACTATATAAATTTTTTAAAAATATAATACAACCCTGTTTCTTTAACACCAGCCGATGATAGTCAACAATTTCTCAGACTTTCCAGCATTTATGAATAAGCATTTAGTTTCTTTTTTAAAGTTCATGGTACAGAAAGCATATTTCATATATTAAAGATTGTAATTTAGGTTTCAACTATTTACTACTTTATAGAGTAGAATATGTAAAAAGATTAGCTTGTATTGCTTATTTGTATAGCTGTAATAGGATTTTCTTTTTTTAAGAAAAAAAGGTTAAGCAGGTGCACTTTAAGTGGAATCTGTACTTCTTTATCTTTGATAAGACAAGGCATTCAGTTCCTACATTTGCTATTGATACTCTTCCTTTTGGAAATTATTAGTAGCATTGCAAGCTTGTATGCTTACATTGCTTGACTATATTCCATCTGCCAGCCCCCTGCTTCACTGGTTTATTTAATGGCATTGCTTGAAGGGGTTGGTTTTTTAAAAAAAAAAATGCATGATGGACTGTGTAATTTTTACTAGCTTTATAATTTAGTGTAAAATATCAATGAAATAAAATGGAGCTCAAGATATGCTGTAAAAACTGCTACTGTTATGGACACCTGATTTCTTTGGGCCCAATCAAAAGCATTCCTTAGGGACTATTTACTATCTAGTTATATCATAAAACAATTAAAATTCTTAAGATAAAATCAGGATATATGGTGAGCATTTTACATATTCTCAGAGCCTGATAGTTTATAGATGGAAACCAGTTAAACAACACCTGATCTAGCAGTCATGGTTTGTAGCATCCACTTTACAATATAAATAATAACCTAATTAGTTACTGTTTATGAAATACATATTTTTACTTAACAGGTTGGATTTCATGCTTTAATTTGCCAACTAATTTTTTTCCCATATTCGCAGTACTGAAAATTCAGCTCCATAAAAAAGTTATTCTGGTTTAACTAGCTTGTTGAGTTGTTTGCAGAAAATGTACACTAATGAGTAAATATACTCATTGCTGGAAATAAGTATGCCAGCCTTATTTCACAGCAATAAAACCTGAAAAATAGTAGAGAGTTTCCTATTATAGTAAAACTACTGCAGTAGTTCTGAAGGTTTATCTGTGGGGAGCATTGACTATAGCACATCTTATTTTATTTTATTAGAAGAAATGAAGTTTTAGGCATTCTGAAATTCAAGTTGTACCTTGTATTGGAATTTCATCCATTTTGGAATTTATTCATATTTTTTTCAGTTTTCAGAGTAAAATATTAAAGAATTTACAAGGAGAGACCTTTAGTCACGAGGCTTTTGAAAAATGACTTTGTGTGTTTTTCCATTCTGTTGTACTCTTGTTCAAATAGAGTAGTTATGAATATGCATTATGTAATTTTTGGAGTCACAGAAGCAATGTTTCTTTTGTGTTCATGGGTTTTTTCACATTCTTTGATTTATATTTACTTTTAAAAGTATAAAAATGCAAAATGAATCAAAATTAAACTTTTGTCATAATTACAATAAAATGTCTGGTGATTTTGTGCTGATTAAAACTCAATTATTGTTTCTTTTTGCTTGGCTTTTTTGCTTAGTGACCTGAAGTTTGAGAATTGAACACTTCAAAGATATACTTAAAATGCCACAGTTGAAAGCAGTGGTGTTCTTGCGAAGCTTGAACATCATTATATCAGTATATTGCTATTTGTGTAAAATGACAAAAGGTAAAATAGCCTGTCATGACATCACATGAGGACTACAAGCCACAGGTGCAATGAACTGGCTTGCTAGAGGATGTGATTGCTGCTACTCCGTGATTGGATTCTGTACCATATCTATAAGGAATGAATTCTAGAGTAATTGCCACACTGGGCCTCCTTCAGCAAGAAGGGTGGATATATATTGAATAAATGCAGGGCTTTTTTTCAGCCGAAATTCATTGGCACTATTGCCATTATAAAAGAACAAGGGAAGCGTTCATGGTGAGTTCCAGCACCTCTTTTTCTAGAAACAAAACACTGAGTAAATTATAATAGTAAGCATTGAGAACCTGGGACTCCAGGTGTTAGTGGACATCCAATTACCCCTCAACCCCAGCCAGAACAGCCAGTGATCAGGATGGTGCAGTCCACCTGAGAATCTTGGGTTAGCCACCCCTTCTATATACTCTTCTCAGTTGTGTTGCCACTGTGGTGTGTGTGGCATGCATGTCTATTTCCCAATGTATGTAGACGAAGCTTCGCATATCATCAGGTTCCTATGCAGTCCAACTAGAGCAAAATTGGCATGCACATCTCTTCCCAGACAACCGTGTTCGCTCAATGAACATGAAAGTGTAGGATAGTTGTCACAGGTGAATTAACCTTGTGCGCCATTTTTCTGTGTGCAGTACTCATTCATATATCATGAATGAATTAATGTGCAGTATATATGGTTGTAGATTAAAAAAATATAACAAAATAGTTTAAAAACAATAGAGGTAAGAAAGAACAGTGGAGAGAATAGTAGGTAAAACCAACCAGCAGTCTCAATCTACATGTAAGGATGAGTATCAAAAGTTGGCCAGAGCCCTCTGATGGCCTTGCTTCCCTAGATTCTACTCACATTCTATAAATGATCAATCTGTTTTCTGCTCTGGTAATGAGACCTTTGGCTGTGTGCAGTATTCTCTCTTCTAGTGCACTAGTGGACTAATGAGTTTTAACGTTGCACAGCAGAAGAATCACATGTTACTGGACACTTGTGTAACAGGTTGTGCAATCTGTTGTGCAGCAAATTTACTGGCAATATGCTTATGTATTTGCTTCTGCAACGGCATTCTGCTGGCACTAAATATATTGCCAGCAGAACAAGTATACCGCTGAGTGACTAACAGCGCTGCTTTGGATACAACCCCATCTGATTACATCATGCAAGCTGATTGTAAGTACTGTATTGGATTTTCTAATTTGAATAGGACATTATGATGTTATGCCAGCTGCAGTGACTCCTATTCCATTTCTAGGCCCAGTTCATAGTGCTGGTTTTGACCTTTGAAAACCCCTTCACACCTTAGGGCCAGGGTACTTGAAGGATCAGCTGTGTCTCTATATGTACCTCCGTAAAAACTTAAGTAGAAGGACTCCTCATTCCCGTTACCCTTGCCATCTGAGGTAAGGCTGGTGAGAGATTTCTATTCATATATATACAAGTGGTCATGAATTTGGACACCCCGGATGTACATATGCCCTGGTGCACTCATAGAGTCACTCTCCACACACACCTCCAAAATTAGGATTGAATGAAGCATTCTATTGTAGACGATAGAATAGGTTGCCATGTTTGCTCTGTAGAGTGCTGTGTGTGGTGCCCATGGTAGTTTCTCTAGTTTGCAAATGTGCCCACAGGCCCCTAAAAGTTGGCATCCCGTACTCTCTGGTGACATTTCAGCGGGAAGTGGTCCATTCTATCCCAGTTATCATTTTGTTTAAAAACTCCACTGAATAATAGGTTGCACCACAAGAGGGCAGTGTTGCCACACAGGTGAATTAGGAACAACTGCACATAAACTTGCATTATTAATAAAGCAAACTGCAGATTTCAAAAACTGCATAGAGAAATCATTTGTGCAAATACAGATCCAGCTATATAGCTGAAGCCTCTATGTTCCTATAATTCATAAATAACGGAGAGAGACAGCAGACGTGCTGCCTGGCTTTGTTCACATTTAATCACATTGGGATTCTCTGGTTAAAGAGAATTACAACCATTCATATACAGATTTCTTCATCATACGGGACTAATTTCTCTCAAACATTCAGTGTAAGCTAGAAATCACATTTGAAAATGACTGCTGTGTTTATGTCATTGAAAGCATTATTTAGCTTCCCCTGGGACAAAAACAAGTGTACTCCAAAGTTCCTCCATAAATAGTCACTAGGTCATAATTAAGCTGTGTTTGGTTTTAGTGAATGCATCTATTTTGTGTTGTCTTTGATGCAGACATGTTTTGTAGTATAGCAGCTTGACTTCTTCAATAACAGATTTCCAATTTCTGCATACCTCTTGAGGATCTTACAGACTTTGGGTGTTGCTGTTTTTTTAAAAAAACCAACAACATTTCAAGGAACATACTGATTTGTTTAGGGAAGTTTTTAATCTGTAACATGTTTATGTATTGTTTTTTTTTTAATATTTGCTGGAAGCCGCCCAGAGTGGCTGGGGAGACCCAGCCAGATGGGTGGGGTACAAATAATAAATTATTATTACTATTATTATTTCTAACAAAGTTGCCCTTCTCTTCCCTTAGTCTTTAATATTAAGCATATTGGACCTAAACAATCGTTTTTAAGTGTATACTGTATAATTATGCTTTAAAAAATCAGTTTTTTTCCAACTAGAGATTTGAAATTGTATCCAGGTCTAGTCCTGCTGTGGTTCTGTGGATTACTGCAAGTCTTAAAAATCAATACAGGAAAGTTAAAGTCTATAAGATGGGGTAAGGTAATGTTTGTGGCTGATCCATTCCTTGATCCAGCTCAGGTTTTCGAAATGTCTTAATCAGCCTTTACCAATCTGGTGGCCTCCAGAAGTTTTTGTTTACAATTCTCATCAGCCCCAGCCAGCTTGTCTGATGGCCACAGAACCATCTATCATCAACAGTGGGGCCATTCCACTATCAGCTATTCCAGGGGAAGCAGGATCCTGTCGACTTTTTCATGCTAATAAATTGTATACCTTGGTGGTGTTGCTTCAAAATCTAACATAGTGTTTCTTGTAAGCCACCTTGAAATAATTTATATCCTGAAAGGCAGGGTATAAATAAATGTGAAAAACCTAGATTCTTAAGAGCCCCAGGCCTTTGAAGACATCAATAAGTAGATTCCTTGAATTCAAGGGTCAGTTCACACAAACAAGGTTTTGTCCTCCTCCATATATTCCAGTACTCAACCACTTGGAGAATATCTAGTGCATGGGTAGGCAAACTAAGGCCCAGGGGCCGGATCCGGCCCAATTGGCTTCCCAATCCGGCCCGCATATGGTCCGGGAATCAGCGTGTTTTTACATGAGTAGAATGTGTGCTTTTATTTAAAATGTATCTCTGGGTTATTTGTGGGGCATAAGAATTCGTTCATATATTTTTTTCAAAATATAGTCCGGCCCCCCACAAGGTCTGAGGGGCAGTGGACCGGCCCCCTGCTGAAAAAGTTTGCTGACTCCTGATCTAGTGTGAACTGACAGCTTAACTGGTGCAGCTGTAGTCCTAAAGGAGCTGCCTTAGACTGAGTCAAACCACTGCTCCATCTAATCCACAGAATTCTAGGATTTTGGACAGGGCCTACCTAGAGATTCTGTGGCTTGAATCTGTGGCCATCTGTGACCCACTAAGCTATGAACCTTCCCCTTGATAGCTGAGGATTGGTCTGAGCACAGATAAGCCAACTCTCATCACCCTTCTTCTACATGCTCAGTATATATCCCATGCAAGGGGGTGGGGGTTGCTGCTTGCTTGTGTGGGTTGACCCTAAGTGACTCTCAATCTTTGCAGTATGACCCTCATTTTTCAAAGTGGAGTTTTACTGTGACATCAAGTAGAGCTGCAGCTGGTGACTTGATAACTCCTGTCCAGTTGCTGAACTGTAGATATTTCTGGTCATAAATTTTCCCCTTGCTGTCTGTCCATGTCTCTGCGGGTGACTGGATCTGATGAGAGTGCGGAGGCCAGCATAAACATTTTTGCTCCATCCTGCGAAAACCTTTTGGGAAGAACAAACGGATGTACATAGACAGCAGAGAGGGCAGAGCAGTTGTGTTGCATGGAAGACACATAGAATCATAGAACTGTAGAGTTGGAAGGGACCCTGAGGATCATCTAGTCCAACCCCTGCAGTGCAGGAATATGCAGCTATCCCATATGGGGATCAAACATGCAACCTTAGCATTATCTGCAGCATGCTTTAACCAACTGAGCTATCCACAAGGGCTGTGTGTTGCTTAGGGCAGGCATGGCCTGGCACCTGAGCCATTAGACCTGTGGTCCAAGGGAGGGCTAAATGAAGATATCGGAGGTGTTTCTGAGCATCCAAAGCCCGTAGCACATTGTGGCACATTTCAAGGAGGCTCCTATAGCAGCTGTGGTGCGCATGCGCATTTTGCTCTTGACAATGCAGATTGTGTCCCATTGCTATTAATGTTGCAGAAGGAAAAACCCAATTCTCTCACTCATTATAAAAATAATGGAACTGTCTCTTCCGAATTTCCAGAAAGACTGATTGCTCAAAGCAGGTCCTTGACAATTTAATAACTAATTGATCAAACCTTCTTTGAAGATGGCTTGTATAGTTTCTTGTCCTAACTATCACAGCCATACTTTAACTTTGACAATAATACAGATTTCTGGATTAATTGTGGATTTTTTAAAAATGGATTTGCTTTCTTTGAATATTTAATTAATACAGTTTGGGAAGAACAGTAGGGGAAAACCACTCCCCGTGATTGAGTTCAGGGAAAAAGTGAAACTGTGTTTTTTGGAGTAAGGAATTAAATTTGCTCAATTTTTTCCTTTGAGGACTATTGGAATTTACAGACTTTGGCCACACATGGTTCTCTCTGCAGTTTTCAGAAAATGTTTAATTTGTTTTGACAGCTCAAAGAGAATTTCTGCAAAGAACTAACACACCATGTTTTGCACATACATGTTACTGTTACAAAAAACTGAAATTACAAAGTTTGAATTGAGATGTCCATGCTGAAGAAAAGGGCTAGAGAATTTTGAATCTACAAATTCAGGACAGCAGATTCCAAAACACCGGTTTCTTTTAAATATTTATATCTCATCTCTTCAAAAGTTCGAGACAGCTTCTTATTTCTAGAAACGATGAATTACTTCTCTGTGCTTTGAAATCTAAGGGCTGGATCACATGTGCATATCCATTGTGATTGGCCATGCCATCAAATAATAACAGACTAATATAATCATCCCTGTTTTGTTCCAGTTTTAGTATGTGCTACTGAAGCAATCTTCCCTACCTCCCAGATTCCCCCTTATTCCTTCAAATGCTAACTTTAACACCATCAGTTCCACCTGCCCCATCCCCAATTTCTCCTTTCTCTTCTGCCTTGTCACCCGGGTCTAAAACTTTCACAAACAGAGAGACCCTTCTCCCACCCCACCCCACAAATGCCTTCCTTTAACCCCCAAGTCATTTACAACAGACATAAATCTCCTTTTTCTTCCCACAACCCTGTCTTTAGAACTTCGGAAACAACCAAGGCCAAACGGTATGATAATAGACTAGTGGAAACCTAGTTTAGACAGACATTTGGCAGAGTCTCACGGAACTCAGTGGGACCCACTTCTGAGCTGACATGTGTAGGTAGTGCTCCTCTACACTGCAATGATGCACAGACTTACTAGGGACTGAGTCGCATTTAACGCCATTAGACATACCTCTGAACAAGGTGCCTAGGATTGGGCTGCACACATGATTCTGTTCTCTAAGAAGAAGCCACTGAAGCGAGTTGCCACGGTAATCTTGATTGGGGTGGGGAGAGGTAACGTGAAGTTCTGCTCTAAAACTCAAGGCCCCTGATCTAGCAGCAAACTCAAAGCAGATGAAAGTATTTCTTCATGTAATGCCTAACTTCTGTAATTCATAATCACAAGCTGTGATCATGCTAGCTAATGTAGATCTGAGGTAACATGTTCAAGGAAGTATGTGAAATGGTTCTGAGCATAAGCCACCGTGTGGAATTTGAGTAAGTTGTTAGAAACATTTTTTATTTTTTTTTTATTTTTGGACCAACTGTTGTATTAGAAAAGAAACCAATCTTTCACCAAGAACAAAGGAGGCAGCCTAGGCAAGTTTGGTTGCAAATGAACCTTTCTCCTCATAGCATCTGAGATGACCATCAGCCAAGTCTGAACATGTAAGAACTTCCTCCATCTTGTTTCATGTTTTGCTCTCGGCACCAAAGCCTGAAGATGAATTGTGTAAGCTTCACGGGAGTATAGCTGTTAAAACAACTACCGGTAGCTGATCTGATGAAAGGTTTTCCCCAATTCTGTGTGTCTCATTGTGTGGGGCCATTGTTGTGAAAATGCTCCATGATTAATCACCATCTACAATAGAGACATGGAAGCTGCTTCTCTGTTTTCTCTTTCATTCTTCCTGGTTTTGGTTCTGTTTTTCCACTATCTATTTTCATCTATGAATTTAGGTTTCTATTGTTTGCGTGAACAATTTCCAGTATTCTCTGAGATGTCTTGCAGGCAGCATTGAAGTTTTGTGCATTAGCATTGCCAGTTTGTACCTGAACTTTTCTGCTCCCTGGAAGCTGTGCTTTTACTGGTATCAGCATTTGTTTGTTTGTTTGTTTGTCTGTTTGTTTGTTTATACACCCCCCACCTTTTACCCTGATGGGACTCAAGGTGGCTTAAATATAAAAACAAGAATCGCTAAAAACATAGGGGGGAAACAATCATTAAAATGCAATTAAACCTTAATAGAATTAAGACTATATACAAATATAAAATCAAAATATGAAAGCAGGCAGCTCATGCAGCTCCCCTTCCATTCAAGAAGAGCTTTACAGTCCTGGGAGTTTTTAATCCAACTTGGTTTTCATAGCATCAAAGAGTTGGAAGTGACTCAAGGGTCATCTAGTCCAACCCCCTGCAATGCAGGAATCTCTGCTAAAGCATCCATGACAGATGGCCATCCAACCTCTGCTTAAAAAGCTCCAAGGAGGTTTGTCTTCTTTATCTTCTCTTTGTCTTCTCTGCACTGAAGAAGAAGCCATCCCTGCTCCACCACGCCTTTCTGCTAGGCAGCTAGGATGAGGGGATGGAGTTGTGATGTGTGGGGGCAAGCTCTTTCTGGTTGCCCCCCTGCTTCTCGATCCCTTTGTTTGTTTGTTTTACTGGAGAGATCAGAGATTGAACCTGGGATCTCCTGCTGTACCACTCAGCTCTGGCCCCTCCCCTCAGCAACACCCTATCCTTCTGTGGTCTAGGCAAGGGCCACTTTAAGTGCCCAGAGTGCATTGTAGTTATCAACTCTGTTCCTCAAGGTGTGAGATCAACTTCACTCATTTCTATTGGCCCACAATTCAGCTACTTCTAAAATATGACTAAAGGTTAGGTAAAGGATGCCTGGACAGTTAAGTCCAGTCAAATGCGACTCTGGGGTTGCGGCGCTCATCTCGCTTTTCAGGCCGAGGGAGCTGGTGTTTTTCCACAGGCAGCTTTCCGGGTCATGTGGCTAGCATGACTAAACCACTGGCTAATATGACTAATGAGATGGCAATCCACAAACTTCTAGATCTGGAATAAACCAAGGAAAGACATTTTTCAGGTTATAGACTTATTTACTTATTGATTCATAAAACTAATCCAGCAAGGCATCTGTTGAAGGGCTCGATTTTTCTCCAACTCTTTTCTTCTTCTTTCCCCCTTTTATTTTTTTTTAAAAAAGAATTACATTGCTGCTACTCAAAATTCAATTCAGGCAACACAGTGAAAACACCCTGAACATGGTTTGATTGAGCTAGCATCAGTTTCAAACGGGGCTGTTTTTCGTTCTACTTACAAACATGAACTACAGGAGTTGTCAACAACGACACAAAAATAATGCTTTTCATTAGATTCTCGCACCCTGCCCTTCTCTTGGAAATTGCATCAACTGAGCACAGCCTGTCTACATGCAAATGAAAGGTACCGGTAGATACAAATTACAAAAAATTGATTAATCACAGAGTTCAGCTTAGCTGTTCATTCTTTATTGAAGATTAGAGAATCAGTTGGAGAGGCAGGAGAAGGAGGCACCATTTAAAAAAAAAAACAACTCCTTTTAAATCACTGTCAAAAGCAATGCCTGCCTGCGTTAATTCACTAGCAGACACCAGTGGCAGTCTGCAATGGACTTCCTCCAGTACACACTTGCAAATTAATTGTAATCATTGCTGGGAAACTCTTGAGCGCCAGGTCATGCTAGAGATGCAACAGTTGCCACTGATACCTAGGATTTTAGATCTCCTCCTTCCCACAGCAACGGCATCTGATCTTTCCTTGGCTGGGCCTGCATGATGGATGCATCTTCACCCTCATTGACCACTAGAACCAGACATGTTAGAGGATAGTCATACAACTGTAGCAGAAGCCAAACAGAAGGTCTACAGTATTGCAGCCCAGCATGCTGTAAGTTCTTCCATAGATGTATTAGTAGCCAAATGCCTTGTTTTTCTGACGTGCTAATCAGCATTTCTACTTTTCTTACTTGGGACTATGCAAAAACCACACTGCTATTCTGAAAAAGGATAGACAGGTCCACCTATCACTCATCCAGGTCATTTTTGCATGTATTTGTTCATAATGTCTATTTCATCCTCTTTCCACATATTTTAAGAAATCTGCACATAGATTTGTATTGAAATAGGCATTTTTCTCCCAAAGCATGCATTGTTAAATGTGTTTCATTCATTTCTTAAGCTGGAAACGGCATCACCTATCCTCCCCCTCCAAGCTGTTCTGGGTGTTTTCTTCTCACACACAGCCAATTGAGTTTGGTGTCGGGAGAGGAGAGAGGGAAAACCCTGTTGAGATAGCTGAGGTCCTTGTGTGGGCTTCCATTAGTGGGTCTTGTTAGCTGGATCCAGCTCTCTGCTTTATTCCTACTCTGTGCACATAACTATTTGTTTCGAGCACCCAGTTCTTTCCAAAGGATATATCCTACACAAATAGGTGCAGACAAGAACACTCTATTCACACTTGGAGTTGGGCATATGCTCATGCAAAGATGATCATCAGCTGTTCTGCTGTGTTTTAATGCCAGGAAGTCAACCCAGACGATGTCTTGCCTAAGCCAAGTTAATTATGAGTAGAGCATCTCATAAAATTCGTCCATTCCTGTCCTGTACTCTGCTATCCACATCTGCTAGTATCAATGGCTTATTTTTGAACATGTACAGGTAGTTACTTTTGGACAATTTCATTAATATATACAGGCCCAGAAGCATATACCAAATCCTGTAGCCTATACAAGCTGCAAGTTGTTTCTTCTTTCAATTTTATTTTACTATAATGGCATTATTGTAATTGTATATCTCATTATTGCTGGGTATATTGGATTCATCTATGTTTTCCTTCTCTCTAGAACACTTTAATGTACTTAGTAATATACATTTTGCACAATTCAATAGCATTTTCTTTTTTAAAATTTATTTTGACTAGTTTCTCACAGACAATGTATGCTAATTTTTGGCATTTTATTCATGAAATTCATTGCTGCTCAGAGAACATTACTTTCCCCTGGCCTACTTAGATTACCTTATCAAATTTTTGGTTCTTCAAGTAGGATTAATATCATTAATCTGAACGGCAATTTCCCTTTGGTTCTGGCCTACTCCTAAAAACAAGTATTAATCAGAATACCTGTAAGATTCAAATTTGATGCCCCCCCCCCATGAATTCCACTTTTGTTCATCTAAATATTTAATCCACTAATAATATAAATTGTTTTTAATAGAAGACTTAGCATTTATCCAGCCTCTCTGTGTTCCCCACCTTCTTATATTACATTGAGTCTGAGGTTTTTCTCATGGACAGAGGTGTGTTGTCATGCTCACAAAATACTACAGATGATAAAACCTGACAACTCTTTTATTAATGGAATGAATACAGGGCTATTAGTAGTTATTCATAATCAATACATATTTCAGCAGGGAATTTATTCATTGCCATGTGATGCTGGCATTCAATATGAATAGTAAGTGAATATTCTTACTATTGAATATTCACTTACTATTTAAATAGTAAAGTGGGGAAGGTGGCATATGACAACACAAGCTCAGGAAGGAATGTAAAGGCAACTGGGGTACTCATAGGAGATGGGAGAACAGAAAAAGCTGGCCAGGGGTACAGGTAACAATTCCTATTAGGGAGCCCACTGGTGAAGACCATACATTTTTATGGTAAATAAAAGTGCACCAATTGAATCCCAAACTATAACTTCCTTATCTTGACTCAGGCTCAAAAATCATACCTCCACCACCCACCCACATAGTTCTAGAACAGCCTTCGGTAACCTCCAGAAATCTTGGGCTACAATTCCCATCAGCCTCAGCCAACACTGCTGATGGGAGTCCTAGCCCCAAACATTCTGGAGGGCACCAGGCTGATGAAGAGTGTTCTAGATTAAAGCCAGGACCAAAGAAGGAAATAGAAATAAAAATCTGTGCACTATTTCAGTGAGTTCATGGGGGCTAATGTTTAAGCTTCCTTATTTGGCTTACTTTTGAACATGTACCGATGCATACTTTTGAACGATTTGATGAATGCATACATGCATTTGGAGCGATGCATGAGGGAGTCATTACCAAGATTTATGGGTTTGATGCTATGTGCTTCTCCTATTTCCAGATGGCATTACCAGAGCACATCCATCACCAGTTTCATATGCCTGGAATTTTTTTGGAATACATGACTTGGATCGAGCCATGGAGATAAAGAAACTCCCTATCATATAGCTGAGGCTTCAAGGCATATTGAGTTTAAAAGTCCTAATAAAGTGTCACAAAAAAACAACCTAAGCCCACCCTAGCATGAGGATCACTTTTGGGGGTGGCGGGTGGGAGGGTCTCCTGCAACAAAAGAAGCTTTTTGGGGAGCCAGTCGAATCAAACCATATCTGGTTATAAGTAGCAAATATGTAACATATTTATTTCCATTTTTGTCCATAGCTGTAGCTCTCATTATTTATTTCAGGATTTATAAACTGACCTTCATCCAAAAATGGATTTCCGGGTGGTTTACAAAGAAATTTCCATTTGCAAATATGTTATAAATCACAACCAACAAGAGAATAAAAGTAAGAGGAACAAAACCATTCAAACAGCTTAAAAAGCCACATTGCACTTCAGATGCAACAGCTTATTTTTATGCTGCATAAAAAGCTTTAATTTTACAAAACCTCTTTTCCGCTCTTCATCTATCGACTCTGAGCAGCTGACATCCAACTGCTTTCATCCCCCAAAAGCAAGGAAAAATATTTATTTCTTTTAGAAATTCACCAGAGACATCAGCACTTTGAACCATCTCTCCTCTATCGAGTGATGGATAGATGTTATTTAGCTACACTAGCATACTGCAAAGAAGTTTCAGCAGCTTCAGAATTTGTTTTCAGCAATGCAAAGTATGTTGATGGCCCTCAGCTGCAGCAGATGACAGGCACCCCGGGGTCCTCTTGCAGCACAGTTAGAGCTGGAGGAGAAGAAGAAGAAGAAAAACCTCTGATCAACTTGCTAAGCACATTGTAACAAATCACATCAAAGTGGAGAAAAGCTAAAGCGAAAGAAAATTACTGCTTTAATTTCCTTCATCTCTTGCTTCCTCACAGAACATGATCTGTCTCTCGGAGTGCCATCCACAATGGGCTAAAGAACAATTTAGCGGCGTATAAATAGGGAGTTGCCAAAGTGCCTCTCTCCCAGGAAAGAGAGGAAATGCATTTGTCTGAAATGCAGACTAAAAAGTTTTATCTTTGTCTTTTCTATGCGTGGTAATGATGCCCTATAAAATGGGTGCATCGTTTGCCATGTCTGATTTTTGCCCTGAAAAAAAATCACATTTGGAAAGGATGTAGTGTGGTTGGCCAAATGTGTGTTGTTGTTTTGTATTTGACCAGATTCTTGGGTGCCCCCTTTGAGTGAAATATTCCTTCATCAGCATCCTAGTGTCTAGCACACCACCAATCCAATTAAGTTTGTGCTCCTGAGCCATCACTGCTTTTTCCCTCCAGATGGGAATGGAGCCAAGGCTTGAGAATGGGAACCAAAACTGCCATTCCTGCCAATGGAGCCTCTGCTGAGAACAATATGGTGGTGCCAATTCTGCCTTCAGCGATGACTTTGGTAAACATCACAGCTTAGTGCAGCCAACAGATACCGTAGGATGTAAGAAGCAAAATAACACTGGGTGATTATCTGCTAGATGGAACGATACCCCTCTCCTTCCCCCACACGCTGTTCAGGCAGTTCTCCTGACGCTCCTTCAGCCAATTTCAGTGGGCCTGTGGGGTGCAGAGAGAGCAGGAAAAGGGAAGGGAAGCCCTATTGCACAAGCCAAAGTCCTTGCACAGGGCTTTGAATGTGCCTTAGAGCTGTAGTGCATGCATAGCCTCAAACTCTTGTTCTCTGGCAACAGAAACATGGCAGATGCTATCAGGAGTTGTGAAGTGTGTGGAGAATCTTTCCCCCTTCATTTTCACATCTTTCCCCACTATGTCTTCAGATGTGATGTCAAAAGCCCAAATTCATCACCACCATCCTCAAAATCATTAGTTGTTGCAAGAATAAATGAAAACTAGCCATTTAGGCCTATGACTCTAGAAAGTACACTTGGCTCCTAAACCTAGTGTTCGATAGGGTTTTCGTGAAGGTCAGCATAGCAAAGTTCTCCCAGCAATTTAGTTTCCTAAAAAAATATCTAGCTTGCTCTTTCTCCTTGCTGTAGGTAGAATGAAAGCAGGAACTGTGAGAATTTAGAGTCATACCCAGCTAACAGACTAATAGGTGACATAAAATTTTTTCAAAGCCTTCCAAGAGCAACACAAGGTATCCTAAAGAGCAACAAATTAGTTATGGCATGAACTTTCATAGAATAGAATTCATCAGAAGCTGGATTGCTGTCTAAAGGATAACAATGTAAAAAACCCATTTGGGATCTTCATGGGAATGAAAGGCCACCCTTTCACCATTTCATATAGCCATTGCCACAAGTCTAGAGACTTCATAGGCTAAGTGGCAGTGGTGGAGCATGCAGACTAATTTGGGGCCATTAGGGAAAGAGTGCAGGATAATTCATGGGAAGGGAGAATTGCAAGCAGGGTAGATTTAATCTACCTGAAAAGTAATGTTTTGTTGGGAGTGAAAGGGAAAGAAAATGTATTCATGTACACCATGGCATTATAGGAATCAGTGAACTTTAAAATATAGTATACTGCTTCAAGCTGTAAAGGCCACAGATGGAAAGAATTGCTCAATTTCACAAATCCTTACTTTATGTCTTCTAAATATTATGCCTTAACTTTGTCCTTGACAGAGCCACTTGTCACTAGTGAATACAGATTAAATGTACCAGTAGTTGTCTTTTTTAACTATGCAACTCTAAATATTATTTCAGTGAGGCCAACTTAGGAAGGAGGGAGGCAAAAGTTTTGATTTTAAACTTTAGAAGTAATCTGCAGCTTTCTAAATTCTGTGTTTAAAGATCCAAGCAACACCCGAGTAGTGTGCTACAATGCAATAATATGCTGAACAATTTAGATAAAATGCAGAATCTAAATTAAAATCTTTCCTAAGATGTTTTTATTCATTTTGTGATACTGAAGTTTCACTTTCTAGAACCTTTGCAAGATGTCAAGGAAGAAATGAGAGATGATATATTTAATGTTCAGTGATAGGGCAGAAATGTTTTGAAGCACACATCAAATCTCCCAGTTATGACAGAGCGCATACCATTGTTAGCCACCTTCGCCTTGGAATTTAACTCATCATTGCTGTTCCAGAATAAAAAGCAGCTGCTGAAGTTGGACCAAAATCAATGGGTTTTGAATCCAAGCCCTCTAGTTAGTTTGGGGTGGTTGCATGGATTGAACTCTATGTAGAAACTATTCTCAGTATGATTTCCTTTGAGAATAGTTCCCATTTTCATTCAAGAGTGTTAATATTGCATTTTGTTTCTCTTAGCCAGTTCTGCAAATGAAAGTTACTTCTATCTGTGTTGCGATATTAAGGAAACTAGTTTAAATGTTTCATTTCTGCCTAGGGATGAGCCATTGACTTGTCTCCATTCCAAAAGCTTTTGCCATACTAAAGGGATAGATCTGGTCCATACCAACAAAATTCATAGGCTGCTAGAAAATGGCGGAAGCTGGTACACCTAGAGCAGAGGCAAGGAACCTGTGGCCCTCCAGTTGTCCTTGGAATCCAAATTTGTCAGCTCCAGCAAGGTTGGTTAATGGTTGGGGATTAAGGATGTTGTAGTTCATATCTGCAGGGCCACAGGTTCTCCATGCCTGTCATATAGGAAATTGCAACAAATGGTTTCATCATGTCTTGTGGTAGTGATGAAACCTGTTCAGTGTCATCCAATGATGTTTGCGTGCATTTTGAGATATACCGTAATAGTGCCATTTTAATCCTGAAGACACACTGTAATAAGTGACCCTTGTTTTTACTCATGAAATTTCTATTTTTGGTTTGTTTCTGAATGCTTCACAGGGAGAAGGTGCCGTACTAGTCAGTATTAGAAGAAAGAGCTTTTAAAAATTACTCCTGTTGATAAGCTAATTTCCATTGCATTTTATTTGAGGGTAATAAAAGCAGACAAAAAGCTTCCAGATAAATTGTTGGTGATTTTCTTAATTAGGGAAACTTACCAAATAACCAGTTGTATGCATCCCTTTCCTATTAAGTCTTCCTCCATTACTGCTATGTTGTCTCCATGGGCAAAATAAGATTATTTTCTTTGGAAAGAAAACCACCATTATAGATTGGCTGTTTTTCTCATCTGATAGTTACTTTGATTAAATAACCTTTTCTTCCAGGCTAAATCTGAAGCTGGGCTTTTTGCTTCTTCCTGAATTCCTGTTATTGCAACTGTTATAACTAAACTGTCAGAAAAAGTATCAAGGCCCACTAATCTCTACTGTTATACATTTGTGGGGTTCCTGGATTGCCCCTCTAATTCCTGGGCCACCCTTCAAATTCCTGGGTGCCAAATGCCAAATTTGGTGTCAAAATACAGGCCATTTTCCTATTCAGGAGATTGCCTGGGGAAAGAACCATCAAGTTTAACAAAGACAGAAAGAACCATTAAGAAGGCCAATTAAAAGTAACTGTATAGGCTGTGCCCCTCTTTCCACTAAAAGTTAGTTAGCAGAGACAAAAGCCAGTAGCAGTTGAGTTTAGGATTGCAATGGTGATGATGTGACCTAGGCAAAAGAGGTTTCAGCCTGTAAAACAAGGCATGCTGAATGGGGCAAAGGCTGAGCAACATGTAAGCTGACAGTTTTGATCCAAGGAACCAGCAATGGGAGAAACAGGACCATATTGGAGCGTAATGATCTGAACCCCTCCATTGTAGGCTTGTTGTACGTGTGTAAATATACCATATGTCATTAAAAAAAAACCACCACAGTTTCTGCTGTGACTCATTGCCAAATGAAATATGAACCTCTGGGTAAGTGGCTGGATCCCTGGAATCTCACACCACTCAGAGATTGGGGGTGGTGTGTAGCAATTCAAAATCTACATGCAGGAATGATTATTGTCACTGGATAAAGATATTGTATGAAGGCCTCATGCAGAGAAGATACCAAATCGGCAAACCATTCTGTTAAGTTAGGCTTCCTCAAACTCGGCCGTCCAGATGTTTTTGGCCTACAACTCCCATGAACCCTAGCTAGCAGGACCAGTGGTCAGGGATGATGGGAACTGTAGTCTCAAAACATCTGGAGGGCCGAGGTTGAGGAAGCCTGTGTTAAGTCATAAACCAGGCATCCCCAAACTTCGGCCCTCCAGATGTTTTGGACTACAATTCCCATCATCCCTGACCACTGGTCCTGTTAGCTAGGGATCATGGGAGTTGTAGGTCAAAAACATTTGGAGGGCCGCAGTTTGGGGATGCCTGTCATAAACCCTGCAGGATGAGTGGATTTAGGCATGTAATTCTGAGCTGCTCCATTATACAATTCTAAAAATAATAATAATTGAGAGACTACCTGTCCAGCACAGGTATTAGCATATATTTATAAGAGCATGACTGCTAAGCACACATCTCGGGCAAAGGTCTTTCTTCATATAACCTTTATATCACCCCTAGTTATCATTCTGGAGTGATTTCTAGAACTCACTTATATCAAGTTTGAGGGATTGCCCTTGAGTATTTGATAGACTTGGGCACCAGAGAGAGAACAGGGAAACAGACAAATAGCTGTGAAACTTTACATGCGTCTTTTTGTTTGTTTGTTGCCATCTTGACATTCCTTTTCCAAACCTGCAGAACAATCTTAAATGTCTGCCCAGGGGAGATATTAAAACAAAACACCAAATTCTGTGCAGCCATTCTTTTTTACTGCAGCCTGTTTTCTCAAAAACCCTTACTCTCACCCTTGGATCCTGCTTCCGTCTTCAACAAAGATAAATGAAGCTTTCTTGGACAAAGCCAAATTCCGTCAAGACCCAGGATGCAGCTTGTTTGGATGCAGAAAGCTGCTGTTGCAACAGCAAGAACAAATGAGATTACTCAGTATTAGGGAGGAGCTGATTTCCCCCGGGTCTGTTCCTTTATTGTTCTGTAGATGCACTCCACCCTCCCTCCCACTTCACTTTAATTCTTGTTTAAGTAGGATAATTTCTAAAATTAATCCCAGAATAAAAGCTTGCAATTTGCTGCTGCTTTCAATTTTTATTTTTATTTTTAAAAAAGAAGCGAGTTGCATCTTTTCTCACTTCTGGTTACTAGTCATGGTAATTTCTCAAGTGCAGGAGCTCATCATGAGTATCCCTACAGGTCATCCCCTGTAAGAAGTCTAACATGTTGGGAGCTCTGTTGATCCACCCATAACATTGCTCCCCTCTCCCCAAGCAGCAGTCAGCAGCAATCCTTCCAATTTATTAGGAGCAGCTGAGCTTCATAGAATAGACATTTATAGAATAAGTTCTACTTGTATAACATGTTTAGCCTTCAGAAAAGATCTTCAGCTTGCTGAACTTGAAGACTTTTGCTTTTAATTAGAAATGCAATATATCACGCAAAGAGGTTTTGCCATTTAAACTGCCAGCACACCCAGCCTCTGCTTGATTGTTTTCGTCTTTCGCAAACAACTGGAAAACATGGAATTCTTGTTATCATCTCACTCACTTGCTGGAGTGACAAGGGTTCATTAATAATCCTGGTGCTATGGCAGATGCCATCATCACTCGTGCTATGAAAAAAGAAGTATCTGAGATGAAGCTTCAAAAGCAATTTAGTAATGATGGCGGAATCAGCTCAACAAAATTGCAGAGGGGAGGGAGTAGGAAAAAAAATCCACTGGGTGAGCACATTCCCTTTGCAGGAGCCCTAGAAGTCCTATAGAACTCAGGGCTTGTGTCAAATTAACAGCAGGATGCCTGCAGAATTTCTCTTGACTGCAATCTAACGGGGGGTTTTTTCCTTGTGTTTTTAAATTGTTGCAACTGGCCTTGCCACCTCATGGTGAAAGGCTAGTAAGAAAATTAATTGTTCTGGTAGTAATAAAATAGCTGTTTCCTCACAAGAGGAACAGTACATAAAAACCCAATAGGTGCAGTATTTCCCCTCTGCATATCCTTTCCTCTCTGTTCAAATATTTAAAGAAAGTGATGAAAATGTTTTGTTTTGTTTTGTATCTATACACATACCATCTTTCCCCCCTTTTAAGACACCGTCTTATAATTTTTTCCCCTCAAAAAAGCACAGGGTGGCTTACCGGTATTTTCGGGGGATGTCTTATTTTTTATTATGTCAGTATGGTATGGTACAGCCTCCCCCTGCGCGCTGAGCAGGCAGGGCAGAACTCCACAAGAGGTGCGTCCCCCCCCCGTGTCTCTCGCTGGTTCGCTGGCTCCCTGCATATGGGGAACAGGCGGGGCAGAACTCCGCAAGAGGCGTCTCCCCCCCCCACGTGCCTCTCCCTGCACGCTAAGCAGGCGGGGCAGAACTCCGCAAGAGGCGCATTTCCCCCCCCCCCGTGCCTCTCACTGGTTCGCTGGCTCCCTGCGCACGCAGGAGGGGCTGAGGAGGCGACGGGAACAATGGCGGCACCATGGCTTACTTTTGGGGTACGTCTTACTTCTCACAAAGGTAAAAAAAACCTGCCATGGCTTACTTTATGACTACATATTAAAAAGGGGGAAACAGGGTATCTATCTCCATTAGCTTGCAAAGCATGATAGCACTCTATTCCTCAGAACAGCAACTCTCTGCTCTGGAATGAGCCCTGTGTGAAATGGTTACCTTTCACTTCTAATAAGATGTATTAAGACTCGTTTGATTTAAAAAGAGAAACCAAGTTAAGTTGTTGAGCTGAGGAAGCGCAGGATTGGAAGCTGCCATTAGTTAGCACCATTTTTACTTGAAGGGGTCTGTAAAGAGAGAGCCTGAGAAGGGAGCCAGAGGAGAAAAGCACTCTGACGATGACTTGCAGGGTCACTGTAACTATTACCACTGATATTTTACAAAAGTATGTTTTTATATTCCAAGTACTGCAAAATGCATTAGCCTATGATTTCAAAGAGGTTGCACTGTAAATTGCAGACTTTACTCTCAGACAGCTGTAACCTTTTTATGAAAGAGCCCATTCTTCTGCTCCACCAAGATGAAAAAGAGTATCTGCAGAGAAAGGGGCACAAACGTGTTGAATGGCATGCAATGTCCATTTGTTTTATTTTGATGCTGTAGCTTCAGCAACAAGCAGAAAAACCCATTTTTCCAGCTGGCTGGCTCTGTAGTGCAAACTGTGCATCTTTTCCCTCTGGCAACCACCCTTTCCCCCTGGCAACCAATCCATGCAACCACCTCAAACTAACTAGTGTGCTTGGAATCAAATCCCATTGATTTTGGTCCAACAATGTTTGGTCCTGCAATGTTCTCCTATTTGGGGAACCAATACTTTTGAATTTCCCCCCTTTTCATTCACAAGCAGCACACTTTCTTTTGCCAGAGCTCACGTACACACATGGGATTTTTTTTTTCAGGGAAAAGATTCTCTCTCTCATCTCTCTGGTATTTCTTGCAGCAAGATATCATTCTAATATCTTTATCTGGATGATCTCAAACAGCTTAAAACACACTTGGGCACACACATGGGGCACATTTGGACTAATCCCCTAGAAAGGGTGAGAATGATAAAGACAGGCTGTAGGGGAGCACATTTTCCTATGTTGCATCCTCTCATATTCCAACTGAAAAACTACAGCTGGGACAAACAAAGAGAATATATAGCCAACAGAAACCGGGAGTTCCAAGGAGATCCTGAGGGGGTGGGAAGAGTGGTCTGCAAACTGCTGTTTTGCAATTTTCTGTCAAAATGTTGAAGACTCTGACCTTGTGAATATTAAAGAGTCAATTAAGAAGCACATTGCCCAGGAAAACCCAAACCCAGATCCTTATTAAGCCTGACCTTTAAATGGGAGGACTGATTATATTTTTGCACACCACTCCAACCTCCGAATGGTTTGAGATTCCTGGGATTCGAGGTGCTTACCCAGGTTTCATGTTTCCTTTGCAATGAGGCACTGCGGTGACTGTGGTGTCTTTGTGATGTTTGGTTTATTTACACATATATACAACCTGAGCCTACAATGGAGCGGTTTGCAGCATTAACACTCTAAATGGGCCTTGCTTTCCCCCACAGCTGCAGTCTTTGATTCAGAGAGAAATCATCGCTCCCATTCTGTCACTTGCTAGCTTGCTACTTTGCTTCTAGCCCACATCTCTCAGCTGCTGGCTCCAGCTTTGTTTTTCTAACTAACTGTGAGTTGGGGGAGAGGGCCCCACCCCTTAGACATCTCACACAGATCCACTTTCTTTGTTCCCCTTAACGGCCCACCTTGCAGTAGATCACCTCAGCAAGAATCTAGCCTGGCTATTCCAATAATTAGAAGGGGGCCCAGGCATTCAACCTAATTCCCCACCAACTCATAACAATATTTATGCAGAGCAGAGTCATACATAGTTGAGAGTATGGATTGCTCCACCTGTATGGAATGGCAGAGAAAGGAAGAGGTAACACAATTCTTCACCTAAGTTTCAATACCATCTCTCCCAAAAGGTAATGATAGGAGAGAACAAGGCACAGCCGACACGGCAATTCAGCTGCCAGTCAACATCTGTGAAAGAGAGGTTGCTTCATTACACTTGAACCTTCCTGTTGCTCATTAAAATCTCCACAAATGAGATTCAGTGGCGTTTGGGAAGTGGCTGCCTCCTGTAAAGCTGTTCTGACACTGATGGATGAATGCAGAGCAAAACAGAGTCTTCATAGTATTGTACGGCACGGAGCGTCAGCGACAGAGAGAGCATAACTTTACAAAAGGGTGTGTGTAAGAGAGGGAGATGATTGACAGGTAACCAGGAAATTGCAATAAGTGACTGAGGTAAGGACATTTTCCCTTGGGGAATATTCTAATCTAGCTACCAAATTCTTTTAATTCTCTCCCAGCGCAATTCTGTTCAGCAGTGGCAGCTGCTCATTGAGGCTGGTGGGGTGAAGAGGACACCAACAGCAGCTAAGAAAAACAACTGGAGGCGGGGGGGGAGAGCCAGAGGTCACAAGGCAGCACAGTTGATATACCTGCACAGAAGTGGAGAGGAAGGGCAAGGCTAAGGTTTGGGGAGGGGAAAGCAATACAGAAATAGTAAGGCCAGCAAGCCCAAGAAGCTCAGTGGTTTAGACCACAGCGCCACCCGTTCCCCTTATTACACCATGACCATGATCTAAAACAGCTGGTACTTTATAAGTAACCTGGGATTATGATTCAGCTGTCAAAATCTGGTGTATTAAATATATCTGACAAAGTGGATTGGAAGTAATTTCCCTTTGAAAACAAAGTTCATGGAAAGCAATTTTGACTTGCTAGACTAAATTTAGTCTAGTGACACACACACCCTCCACAGAAAGGCATATTTTAAGTTTATTCTATATCAATGACTGACATGATTGATAGTGGAGGAAATAGAACATGCCACTGAATCTCTACTCATTTTTCACAACATTAAATATGTTTTGGAGATCCTAATGCATTTCAGTAAGGTCTACACTCCTACCAAAACAAATTCAGTTACTCCTTGCACAGTGAAATTTGCCCTGAAGAGCTTATACAGACATTTTCCATAATAGTGTAACCTTTTCTAGGATTTCCAGTGTTTAACTTCATCGGTCTCATGCATCTTAGAAATATTAGGACTCGACTCAGCCAGGCCCATTATTTGGTCTTCCTCTAGGTCAGTGGTGGCTAACCTTGACACTCCAGATGTTTTGGGACTACAACTCCCATCATCCCTGACCACTGGTCCTGTTAGCTAGGGATGATGGGAGTTGTAGTTCCAAAACATCTGGAGTGTCAAGGTTAGCCACCACTGCTCTAGGTGATAGTAGGCACTGTGAATAGAGAAGCAGATGCTGAAGCGGAAGGGTGGGTGGAGGCTACACTTAGTGCTGAGCAGGAGGAAGAAGCAAAAGTGGAGACTGCAGATGGATGGAGGAGCTATGGAAAGACAGGGTAAACCTCAGACCCAGTAGAAGAATAGAAAGATCCATGTGAAACTGGCAGGAATTGAAAAAGCAACAAAGCTTTGAAGGCTATAAGACTAGACCAAGCAGCTAAGGAATAACCTCTTGGTAGTTCTGCACCTCCAGGAATGGGCTTTCTCTGCAGCTTATTTCTGAGCCAATCTGATATGAGCTGAATGTGTGTGTGGAGGAAACTTCCTCTTCCTTATGCAGATTCAGTGACGCATGGTGCTGGATAAAGCAGAGGTTGTGATCCTGGATTCAGTGACCAGACACGTTAGTGCCAGGGCCTTCACACATCTCCAGTATTTGCTCCAGGTTTCATCTGGAAAGTTGGAGCTGTCCTTTCATTCTGGAGGTGAGCAGGTCCTCACTGCAGACTGCCTCCCAAATCTCACTGGAAATTATTATTTTAAGCAGAAGTGCTGCTTCCATCTTCCCTCTTTGTATGGACTGAGCTTAAGGGTTTTGTTTCCATTGTGTAGTTGTGTCACATCTATCACTTTGAAACATTGATGCAAGTTTTTACATAATTCATAAAAATCAGACCTGCTGTGACTAACGGGGGTGGGGAGATGTTTAATATATTCATGGTATTACTTCTAAAATATTTTCAAGGTCACTCCTTTAATTGATGTCAGATGCTGCTGCTGCCAGTGTTGGCTCATCTACCCGAGGCCTGAAATTCCAGGGATTTGTTTTAATTAAATCCTTTTTTTGGTGGGGGTGCCCACAGTATATGATTTAACTTAGCCCTGTGACAGGGTAGGGATGGTTTCTATAAAAGAAAAAGGCATTTATTAGGCAAGGAGTGTGACAACCAGGGAGGTTTTGTACAAGTCATAAATGAATGTGGCACTGGAGAATGGAGGATCCCCTTTTCCCTCACCAACTAGAAGTGGTTTTGACTTAGGACTCCTCTAGACCAGTGTTCCCCAACCTTGGGTCTCCAGCTGTTTTCGGACTACAGTTCCCATCATCCCTGACCACTGGTCTTGCTAGCGAGGGATGATGGGAGTTGTAGTCCAAAAACAGCTGGAGGCCCAAGGTTGGGGAACACTGCTCTAGACGACCTATTTATTTGCTTGCACAAGGCTTACACCGAGGTTAGATTATATCTGGTCTTTAATAAACATTCATTCTGATTTCCTTGTTGGGTGGTTGTATGATGGTATGCATTCGTCCTACATTCATCATGAGTTGCTTGCAGTGTGTTTCTACATCTTCCTATGAATCTTGGCTTATTCCACACTCCTAACTGAAAAAAGGTCCTTTAGAAATAAAGATTTGCAAATTCCCCAGTGTGCTCCCACAAAATGCTGACAGTCTGGAGGCTTCCTTAGCTACGTATTAGCCATGGTAGCCCTTGGCTGTTTGCACAGATCAAGGCTTACCATCTGTGGCTGCATCCGGTCACTGCCGGCTATTTGCCTGACCCCTCAGTTGCCCACTGCCTATTCCATGTAAAACACTGCTTGTCACCTGGCCGGTGAAGAAGAGTGGTTGACCTTTCATTTCATGCTTAAAGGGAATGAGAAGCAATCACTCTCATGCCGTTTTTGGCCCAGCCATTGCCACTTGTTTCCCCCTTCTCAATCTACAACTTGCATTGGCTTGACAAGTTAGGTGTGGCTATCTTAACTTCCATTCATTTTAATAGGTCTACTCTAGGCATGACTAAATCTGGATCCAAAATAATATCACCCAGTGGGATCATGCATGCATGAAGAGCCCTGCTGGGTCAGATCAAAAGACCCAACATCCTGTTACCTGAAGGAGCGTCTCCACCCCCCAACATTCAGCCCGGACACTGAGGTCCAGTTCTGAGGGCCTTCTGGCATGAAGTGAGGTTACAGGGAACTAGGCAGAGGGCTTCTCAGTAGTGGCACCCGCCCTGTGGAACGCCCTCCCATCAGATGTCAAGGAAATAAACAACTACCTGACTTTTAGAAGACAGCTGAAAGCAGCCCTGTTTAGGGAAGGTTTTAATGTCTGGTGTTTTATTGTGATTTTAATTCTGTTGGGAGCCGCCCAGAGTGGCTGGGGAAACCCAGCCAGATGGGCGGGGTATAAACAACAACAACAACAACAACAATGTGGCCAACCAGATACGTACCACTCTAGCACATAAGGGTGATCCACAACGTGGTATACAGGCATGCTGCAAACATGTTTGTGCAGGTGCAACTTCTTCACTATTTGATGGACAGTTTCCCCTGTGCATCTGATGGCTTTGACATTGAAAGGAGCAGGTAAGTCTGTTCCTTGCATATGGAGCTCCCAGTGGCCATTGAAGTGATATGAATGTGTGCATTAGGCATAGGCAATCTTAATGGCTGGTGCTCTTTTACAGTTACTTTCCATTTCAACACAGTTTATCTAGAGGTAGCACTGCTATTCAGTATTCATGACAGAGGCTACACTAATAATTGAAGAGGAGGTGTGCAGCACAGGATAGAGAGAAATGAATAACAAAATGACAGACCCTGCCCTCAATGCTTAAGATGCAGCCGGGGCCAGAGTAGCAGCCACTGCCACAAGTTAACTAGAAGGAAAAACGGAACAGAGACTCATGAGGGATAAAGGTGACAACATTGATTAGTTGCATACACTGTTACTTATATTGAACAATCTTTATATAGTTCAATTTGTAAGAAGCAGAATATGGCACATAATGGCAGAGCAAACTGGATTCTGACTGAGGATTGAGGAGAATTTCAGTTCAGTTCTTTTTTAAAGATGAACCTATCTAATTTACACTTTCTGAAATGATAGCCATCCTGCTAAATTTACACTTCTCTAAATTTTGCACTGCAGCTCTTCAGCCAAGTAATGTGTGCAGAAATGCATTTACTATGGTAAAGTGCATATAAATGCATATATATCAGTAAAGAATAACATACAAAAATGCATTGCATCAGGAGAAATTGCTTGGAAAATTGTGTATCTTAGGAGAGAGTAACTTTAAAATGCTGATTCCTTTTCATGAGGAATATATATAAAACTGATCTGGAAATGGGGAGAACTGAATATCAGTTTGGAAAAATAAGAAATGGAGAGAAACCAAATTTGACAGATTCACCCCCCCCTACCTACTCCTTGTCCTGCAGAACCTTCAATTTCTGTCCAGATAATAGTTTTCTGTCTCCTGAAAGATCCTAGAAAGGGCGTGGCATTGGGCATAATGGGGCTGGATGGGGGCATGGTCAAACTAGTGGCAGACTGTGGTAGCTCCACAGTCTGAGCAAGGCCATTTCGAGGGACCCTAGCCCTCATTTCTTCTTCTTCTTCTTCTTCTTCTTCTTCTTCTTCTTCTTCTTCTTCTTCTTCTTCTTCTTCTTCTTCTTCTTCATGCCACCCTTCATCAGGGTCTCAGAGCAGAATAAAATACAAGATGAAAACAGAAGTGAATAATTGAAACAAAAACAACAAAACAATACCCCCCTTTCAGAGGTTTTTGTTCATTTTATTTATTTGTTTAGAGCATTTGCACCCCACCAAGAAGGCTCCCAGAGCAGCTTATATACATTCAAAACAAGACAGATCTATTTAATTTTTTAGCTGACCCTTTTTCTCCACTTGGGCTAGTAGGAGTGACTCTGCATCAACCCCAGTACCTACTGACCTTGGGAAGAGGAAAGCATGCAGTGCTGCTGCCTAGCAGTCAAGTTAGCTCAATTGTGAGTAGGACAAAAAGGGATGTCGCCGATCCAATTGTCTGGTAGGGACCACGATTTCAAACTCAATGATGGGGGGTGGGCAGGGATCAACTCGTGCCATCTTTCAAATACCAGAGCAGCTGAGTACTGCTGCGACATTATCCAGGAACACTGTTGGATATTGTTCCCTTCACTCACATAACTCATAGTAGCATGACTGGCTTGGTGGACACTCCTTGCCTTATCTTTCCCCCAGAGAGCCACCCTATCTTTTGTAATATTGATGCAGTGCCTCCTAACAGAAAGGGCACAGGTGGAATCTCAGGAATACCAAGCATCATACAGTTGATTTAAAATTCAGCTGTGCATCCAGTTTCTGCCTATTTGGTCAAACTAGATGTAGTAGCAAGTGGTCTCCAGACAGTGCCATCGACTAGCATACAAACTACGACAAATAAGAAGACTAGCTTTGTGTGGAGTGCAAAAAAAGGAAAAAGGAAATGCAGGCAGAATATTCAGAGCCTCCAGCTTCACGTCCCATGTCTCTCATTCTCTTTTGGAAGTGACAAAAGTGATTAGTGGGAATCCTCAGGTACAACGAATTCAGCCCCAGTTAGCAATTTGTTTTCTAATAAAATACCTGTTTTCTACAGGAAAAGTAATTATATAGGTAGAAAATGAACCACGTTTCAGCAAGGATTAAAATGTGGACCATCTATTTAGATGTATGGGTCGTGTTAGATTCAGCTACATAATATATTTGAGATTAAATGCAAAGTAATCTTGTTTGGGATTTTTGGGGGGCGGCGGTTATCATATACAAACTGCCATTCTTTATTGTTAACCTTCCCTAAATATTTGCTGTTGCTTTTGTCAATATTTAAACACCCTTCCTACTTCCTGCATTATCTTCCCAAAGGAAGCTGCTGTTTTGGGGTTAAAAGGGGGCAATGGTAATAAGAAAAACAATTCTTAAAGCATGTTCCCAAGAGGGAGGAAGCTGAAAGGAAACTATAATTAAGAGGGTGCTATTTCCATGAATGCTAGCATTTGTCAATATAATTCTGACAGAGACATCTACTTTCGTCTAATTAGGTTTCTGCCACTGGAAAACCCAGTTGTTAAACCTTGTTAACGTACAAGTTTCAAAAACTGTATTTCAGTACAGTGGGCAAAATTGCCAAGATGGTGTTTCATGATAAAAAAATAGTCTTTATTTTACATGCTGTGCTGGGAGGATAATGCTAACCAAAGTGCCTTACTAGCAAAGGATACATGTCATTAGCCTTCCTGGCCTCTCACCTACACATTCAAAGAAGATGCAAGCATGCTTTTCCATGAGTACAAGTAGTGGCGCCCGCCCTGTGGAACGCCCTCCCAGCAGAGGTTAAGGAGATGAACAACCATCTGACATTTAGAAGATACCTCAAGGCAGCCCTATTTAGGGAAGCTTTTAACCTGTGATATTTTTAATGTATTTTATACCTGTTGGAGGCCGCCCAGAGTGGCTGGGGAGACCCGGCCAGATGGGCGGGGTACAAATAAAAGAATTATTATTATTATTATTACAAGTTGAGTAAAGGAGGAGATTTAAGATAACTACATATATCTGTAAAAACATTTACATTCTCTGGGGTATGAGTTGCATGGGTTTGCAAAAAATTGCTCATCATTTCATTTCCCCAAAGATCTTTTTTTACTGAATTAACATTGATTCCCTGCAGTATTAGGGATTGTTAATTCTGTCATTGATACTCTTGTGGGTTTTCTTCTTTTCTCATAGCAGCTGTGAGAGAAGGCTCTTACCACACTAGCTCAGGACACATATTTCTAAAAACATCTGCAAGCTAGCTCTTTGTTTTCAGGGATTAAGCCCCTCCTGAATATGAATGGTTGGGTGAATTTCACTCAAATGTTATGCTAGGGAATCTCTTCCTAATGGGATGCTGGCCCCATGCTGTATCCAAGGTGCAGGACCTCTTCTCCATTCAGTGTAGTGGAGAAGTCACATCTCCCTTTGAGTCCACAAAGTGATGGTTAGGTTCTGGCTAACAAAGAGATGGGAAAGTCCGGTGATAGCACTCCAACAGCCATCTCCCCACTTCCAAAGGGTGTCAAACCATCTACCTGATGGATTTGACTCACTTGCGATTGGCTGGACACAGCCACCCTCCAATCAAGACCCCACATGAGCTAAAACTCTTCAAGAGATTGCTGTTGTTAAATAGTCCTGTAAAAACATCAAAAGGCAGGTAGGCAAGGCATTGTTAAGAACAGTAAGTTGATTGTGACATATGTATAAATCAGTTCATCAGCCAACCCATAAAAATTAAAACATTTACCTGCCCAGGGTCAGGAGACAGGGCCAAGCTACTGGGGGAAGAGTACTTAGTTCCTATGACTAAGTGGACCTTTGGTCTGATCCATCACAGCTCTTCTTATGTTCTTAGACTGTTTATTTTTTAACACAGTGCTTTCACTAATATATCTCTCTGGCTACAGTGTAGAGAAGAGAACTCATTTATGTCATTGAAGCTTTGTTCCAACATGACTTTTGTTACACAACCAAAGAAGAAGTCATCTTAGGTGCTGTAACAACTTGTGTATTGTCAAAAACTAATGTGTTTTCTTCATGAGATATAGGTTTGGTATTATAACACTAGCAAAGGATTCAGCAGTTTTGTTGAATCTCCTTCTTGCTAGAATCACATTCTTGAGAGTCCTGCATTCTCTTGTTGTATCATGCATTACTTGCTGATTTGCCCCTTATATACAGTACATTGCCCAGAGAATTTTTTAAAAATCATCTATTCCTAACAGTTTCTCAGGCTGACCCCCCACCCCACCCCAGGAAGTGACAATCGAACTTTTAGTTGATAAATATTTTCAAATTATACATCTGGTAGCCAAATTTGCTCTGGCAGCTAAGAAGCTCCATTCCAGATATGTTAATGCTTCCTAATTTTAAAACTTTATGCTGTAAAAAATTTAGGCTGTAAACTTTTACAGGTTATGCTGTGTGATTTTAGAGGAAAGCTTTGTTCTTATCCCCTGCTGTACATTATAAAGGCCTTTGACTGTACACAATAAATTGATTGATTGACCATTCTCTTCTTGCTCTTCAGGTTAGGATTACTAAATGTATGCACTGCTTCCCACATTAAAACATCCTGAAGCAATTTATTATGAGAACAAAATACAACAGTAAAAATACACACACACAAATGTTAAGTACATAGGCAGAATAAAAACATCCAATAGTTATTGCTGCCCAAATTCCTGGGAAAGCAAAAATGGATTTGCCTAGTGTTGAAAAGTTGGTGACCCATTTTCTCATCTTCACCCTCCAGACCTCCTTTGGAAGCGGCAACAGAAAAGGTCCTCAGATTACAATCTCATAGTCTGGTCAGGTTCATATTGGGAAAGGAAGTTCTTTAGGGGTCTCAAGCCATATAAGGCTTTAAAGGTCAACACTGGCTCTTTGAATTGGGCCTGGAAACAAATGGGCAGTCAGCTTGTGCCTTCTTGTCCCATCTAGCAATCTAGCCACCACACTCTGCACTAGTTGTTGCTTTTTCTGAACTATCTTCTAAGGCAGTAGACAACTGAGGTTTCCTAAGAAAGTTACACACTGTAGCTAGTGGAAGTGGAAGGAACAGGAGAGAACTGGTGACTGACTTCAACCCTTTAAGAGGGCTGCCATGAAACAGCTCAAGCAAGAAGCAAGCAAGGGTTCTTCAAGGTGACCAATGATGGTGACAGCAAGGTCAGAGAACAGATATGTGTGTGTGCGTGCGTGCGTGTGTGTGTGTGTGTGTGTGTGTGTGTTGAATGTGGATTGGTGAACTTTAAATAAATAAGATTTTAAAATGGGAAAAATGAGAAAGGGAGATATTCAGGATATGAACTTGTCCAGTCAGCAGCGGAGCATATGCCCACGCTGCCCAGGGCAGGTGTACTCCTGAGGGGAGTAGGGCATTTTCCCAAGGGGGGGGCATGGAGGGCACTGGATAGCAGCTCGGGTGCACAGAGCAGTGCGTGTGCCCTGCAGTCGGGGACGGAGCGAGTCACTGATGGTGGAGATTTGGCACGCCGCCCGCCCGCGACTGCCAAATGTCACCCCCCCATTAGCGAAGTCACCCAGGGCAGTCCACTCCTACAACACCCCCTTCCTCTGCCCCTGTGTCCAGTCTATATTGCTTGTCTTTGTCCCTAACTGAGCAACAACAATACCGTCCCACACACAGATATCCTTGCTACCTTGGATCATAATGCAAGCTGGATAGAAACTTTCAATGAAAACTTCCAACCCACCCTTTCCTTGCGATCAATCTGGTCTGAACTAGCATCACTGTCTTCTCATGCAACAATGGAACTGATGAAGGCTATCTAGAGAACTGAGCATTTCCTTTCTTCCTTACATCTGGCATGATAGTGTACCAGGGATCCTGAACTACATCTCCTATAGTCCATGAAATCTAGGATGCTAACCTGTAGCCCAGGATGTTTCTGGACTTCAGCTCCCACTATTCCTGACCATTGGCCTTGGTGGCTGGGCATAATAGAAGTTGGATTTCAACAAAATCTAAACACTTTGCCTCTGCTATAGATGTTCCTTACTGCTGCCACTGTTGTTGTTGTTGCTGTTGTGGCCTAACTAAATAAGTAAAGGAGGCAATGGAACCTCTCTGTCTCTCTCTGTGTAGAGGTAATAGGAGATATTTGAAAATTGTCGCGTTTCTGGTGATGTCATCAAAATCGCAATGAGGTTTCTAAATTCAAAACTGGGGGAAAAAACCATATTAACTCACTATGTTCAATTCTGAATTGGATCCAGAAATGTTCGTTGGAATTGGTGTCAAGGAAGGATTCTTAACTTAAATGTCCATGCCTTTTGGTGCATGAGTGAATTTGTAAGTGCTTTGATTCTTCATTTCAAAACCAGTTCGCAGGACATGCAAAAGTCTGGTAACCAAATCTTTAATTGACCATTTGTTGTTGCTGTTGGATCTTCCTGCCTGTTCAATCTTGCTTCAATAGACAACACAACGTGTGTACTAGGGCTGAAGGAGGTTGATAAGATAGCTAAATCATGATGCATAATTGCACAGATGAATACAAGCAAAGTTAACAAAGGCTTCACAAAAGGTTTTGTCAAGCACAGATTTCAGACAGCCCCATATTAATTGCTAAGCAATCTGTGCAGCACTCTGAGTAATAGAAAGCGAGATGTAACTCATACTAATTGGCTTTGACAAACATAATTTTCTAACACCCAAACTAATTGTATGTGAGCCACTCCGGGAGTGAAGATGCAAGGTTATGCTGACCAGATGTTAAGATTGTCAGCTTAATTGACAACTTAATTACTCTTACTTAAATGATTAGCGCGCTCTCTGTCTCGCTTTCATGCACCCATGCTAGGTACCTCTGATAGACGCATGTTATATTAATGGAGTATATGCAGCATTAACCACTGTGCTAAGTTTCCAGCTGAGGAATGGTCACCTAAGAGTGGCTTAAGTATCTTCCTCCTAACTTTAAATTCCCCACAGTCCTAAAACCTATTCAGATGTTAAAATCCTCCCACAAGTGGATTTGCTTTGGAGAGAGGAGGGGTGCAGTTTGTGGCCACTGGACTGTATTTGGGCCCTACTAATTTCCTCCACTGCTCTGCATACCATGCTCTGGAGAAGGTCTGAAGGAGGGAGGAATGAATCTACACATTTCAATCTCCCTCTGCTTCTCATTTTTTTCAACCTTAAATTCAGTTTTCCACATTTTTTTAAAAAAAGATTTTTAATTCAAAGTAAGAAGACATACTCATGTCAGGAAAACAAAGCTTAGTAGTTGTACATAAAAAATAGTGGCTGATGGTTGTAGTTTTAGACTTTCCAAGAAAGATGATCAAATAAAGTGTCTCTCCATAAGATTCCATGAGTCTTTTCATAAAGGATGACATATATGACCTGGTAGGCATTACTGAAACCTGTTGGGATGAGATTCATGACTGGAATGTAGGAATTGAGGGGTATAACTGTTCAAAAGGAATAGACCAATCAGGAAGGGAGGAGAAGTAGCATTATATGTAAGGGATGTGTACACTTGTGAAGAAGTCCATGACCTGTAGCTGGAAAGAAGGTTGACAGCATATGAGTAAAAATGGTAGGAGAGAGAAACAAGTGACCTTACTGTGTGTGTCTGCTATAGACTGCCAAGCCAGGCTGAAGTCTTGGATGATGCCTTCCTAGAGCAGAGTACCAAGCATTGTGCTTATGGACTAATTAAGCCTTTCACAAAAGGAATATGGATCTGGGGGAAGGCTCGCATCTTCTATATGATGTAGTAGTGTCCTTTTAGTGACTTTGATAAGACACTTGAACATGGTTTTCATGCTTCATTGACTTATAGAAGCATAGAATTATAGAGTTGGAAGGGACCCCTAGTCAAACCCCTCTGCAATGCAGGAATCTCAGCTACGAGTAAAGCATTGTATAGTTTGTAGAATGTCAATGAATGGCTGTGTTTTAGTTTACTTATTGTTTAAATGTACCCATATTACTGGTAAAGCAATGCACTCATAGCTCATAACAGTGCCAACTATTCTAATACTCACTACGGTTTGTATATTTAAAAAATATTGCCATCCTATATGTGTTTCATTACATACTGTTTCATCCATGAGAACAGAATGACTTAAAAACAAAAAAACAAATTCTAGGTTTTGTAGCCCAAGGAAAGCTTTTGTTCCTTGATGAAATTATTTTCTGACAAGTGGATGTTGTCATTCCATCACTAATTACATGCCCAAAGCTGTGTGAAAAGAGGCCGAAACTATAGTAAACAAATGGAACTACTCCCACAGAACACATCTCATTTTATATGGTTCACCCTCCTGAGCATGTTGCAAGTTGACTCAAACTTTCATGACGATGTAATTAGTTTTTCTCATAGGATTTATTATTGCTTGGCAAGCTTCTCATCCCTGGAAAAGTAGTTGTGTTAACAGCAGGTGAGCTTTGTTAAGGAAGAATTTGGATGGCTAAAATGCCTATCAGCATTAAAGCAAATGTCTTCATTTCCCCCCATGAGAATTGGGAGTTTGGGAAACTAATGCGGCTTGGTGTGAAAAAGGAGCCTTTTCAGCTCAGCACTTTTTTTTTTTGGTTCCCCCAGGAAGAGATCTGGTGGGCTTTGTCTAATCATTAAGCATCGGACCATGTTTAGCAGTTGACAAGGAGTTCACTGTATAGTTGGCTGAGAAATTTCCCTGGAGACTTAACAATTTCACAGTAGCAGTAAAGCAAAAAGCAAGATCTTGTCCTTGTAAAACAATTTCCGCAATACAACTCTGGCACCTGAGGAGTGTCTCTTATGAAAGGCAGTTTATTTTAAGAGGCTGCAGTTTTTAGTCTGAGCAACCCGTTACTATTGGTACTGAGATATGAAGGACAAGATGGATTTAGGTAAATTAATGGGAATGCTATGTGATTATTGTTTTCCGTTTCTGCTTAACTAATAGACAACAACGTAGAGCTATTTTGAAGTATACTTCATTTGAACTGATGGACTTATTTCTGAGTAGGCATAGGTTCTTAAGCACCTCAGATCTAGGGCCCAAATGTGATCTTCATGGCCTCTTCATCCTGCTGGTCAGGACTGATTTTATTTATTTGTTATAAATAAAAAATGGAAAAGAGAAAAGCAAGGTGACTCACTGTGAGGATTTTGAGCTTACAGGGTTAACAAGCTCAGACAGTTCGCCCAGCCCACAGAGTGATTACATTGCACAACATCCGGTAAACTTTTAACCGGACGTTCCTGTGTAATGTGATATGTCTTATCTGTACATATGTGGTGTATATATATGCTATTTGTATTGGACTACGCAGTTGGATTGCTCTTCGACTGTCCGGTGGATGGGTGCTCATCTTGCTGGGCTCCAAGCCCTTAAACATAATAAATCTTAATAATCAGCCAGACTGTGCTGTGATTTATTATCAGGACTCATTAATCTTCTTCCGTTTGCAAGACGCTCTGCTATGCTTTGAAGAAGAAGAAAGCTTTTGAAAGCGAGTCCACGCAGAAGAAGCGGCTGCTGGACGCGTAAATAACGCAGCGAAAGATACTGGCTGTGGGTGCCGGGGGTTCGTTAACCCCACACCTCAGCCCGCTGCGTTTGATAACGTGGAAAAGACCGTTATCACTACAGGTTATGGGCAACAGTTAATTAGTGAATTGATGAGCCCTGGAGACATTCCAAGAAGGAGTATCGGTCGTGGCTGGCAGAAGTTCAGATGTCCCTCCGGAAAGAGAAGCCTCTCTGGAATGCTGACAGAGGCTTGCAGAGACAATATACGATGTGGCTGGACTTGGCTGTTTTCAAGTTCCAAGCTGCAGCTGGGAGGCTGCAATAAGTCCAGAGTGAGGTCTTGCAAAAGCAATTGCACCTCTCTGGTGAATTCCAGGTGGGAAAGCTACACAACAGTGAGTACGCTGCAGCCCCAGCCCCCACGGGACAGTGAGGGGGATGGCTATGGGAGTTTTAGAATCCCCTCACAGCCAGAAGGCTTGCAAGCACCCCAGTGCCTCCATGAGGAGTGGAATGTTACAACCCAAGGAGAAGGGGGGTGTTGCATCCAAAGGCCTGTGCAGCAGGAGGGAAGCTTGGGAGACTGTGTAACTTCAGTACAGTTCCAAGAGGGATCAGAGACTGAGGAAATGCCCCCAGATCAGCTCATTTTCCTGTCAGGCCGTTTTGCTGGTGTAAAGCTACGGAGACAGAGCAAGGAGCAGGGGGGTCACGCCCAGTGTTTTGCACACAGAAGCGGAGTAGCTTCAGAGGCTTGTTTTCATTCCTCTGACCAGCTGGCGATGACGTGGCCAGTGAAAGTGGTCAAGGCCAGTGTGCAGCTGATGACGCAGTCAGCGAAAGCCAAGGTTGGGATGGAGGCTGGGATAGACAACAGCTCCACTTTCCAGAAGCAAGATTGTGTCGAGGTCACTTCTCAGATGACGGGCAACGTTGGGCCTGGGAAATCCACTAGCCAGCATGAGGAAGATGACGACACCTGTGGTTTGCCAGCTGCTATGGCAACGGGGAGCGACAGAGCGACGTCACTCCACAGCGCGCCACCTGGTGGACATGTGAGGAACTGCAGGTCCATTTCTACAGAGCAGTGCACAGAGTTGACTGCTGGAAGATGCATGAAGTCAAGGCTTGACTTTGGGACAGTTGCTGACATTTTCTCAAAGTCAGAACGGGACTCTTGTGAGGTTTTTGGCATGGAAATGTATTTATTATCTATGTCAACCCTTAAGTCTGTTGTTTCTGCAGTATGTCTTGAAACTAACACCTGTTGTATTCACAGGAAAGAGATGCACAGTGAAGACAGGGTGTTTGCTGTTGAGACATCTCAAGAAGGTTCAGGTGAAAGCACTGATGCAGTACAAGCTACTGTGCCCACACCCCAGGGGTACGTGCTTTTGAAGCACAACAGGCTGGCATTTTGCCACTGGGCCAGTGTACTGAAGCAACCTGAGGGGTCTACAGGGTGCAGGTTTAGAGCATGTGATGAAAGTGTTGTTTGCAGGGGCTGCAATGTCAATGCTGAGACACCCAGTGATCCAAAGTTCGAAAGGGTTACCACTCGACCCTTTGCCCAGATGCAGGTAGAGTTCTCTGAGCCGAGGCCAGAGGCCAACCTGGGGGGTGCGTGTTCACACATTGGGTGGAGTCTGTTGCTCAAGGAGCAAAGTGAAGCAGTTTCACTGCCAGAAGTGTGGGTGGTGGAGATGGGAAACAGGTTCTCTACCACAGTGGGCTGGTTTCAAGCCACAAGTGGCAAGGAGTTCCGCAGGTCCTTGCTGACAGTTTTCTTCCAGCAGAGGGAAGAAGAGCACAGAGTGACTAACCCAGTTGCTTCACAGGTACGCAACTTTGCGGGGCATCAGATTAGGGTGCTTGGTGAAGCTACTGAGGCCGTGTTCTCTGTTGCATCACTCCCCGGTCAGGTGTGGGAGGCGCCACAAAAGGCTGCAAGTGTTCTGTTGCATGACAAGGAGCCCAAGGTACAATTCTTGTGCGTTTCTGGTTCTCAAGCGGTGGTCTGCGCACCACGCACCGAACGCAAAGAACGTGGGTTCGAATCCAGGTTGAATGGGTTTGTCAATGCCAAGGGAGGTCAATCCCAGGTTCCAGTCAGCAGAAGTGCTGAATTCTGTGAGCAGAATGAATGGGAATGCATTCCTGGAAATGCTGCTGTTCTTTCAGATGTTCAGAGTGGTTCTAACACTGGAAAACAGGCAAGTACACCGTCTGCGGATGGTAAGGGTCCAGTTAGTGGATCAGCCCCGGGAGGGGGTATTGCTGTGGTTTTTGCACCTGCTAGTGGCACGGACAGAGTTTCCGGCCATGGTCAGGGAGCAACGCAGTTAGGGGCAACTTTGAGGAGTGCACCCAAATCTCTTATGCCAAGGGCTAAGAGGCAGGCCATGCGTGGCAACTCTTCTCTGGTAGAGCCTGTTCAAGGTCTCGATCTGGAGCAAGAGGGGGGTTCTCTAGCGATGGGGCTGGAGGAATCTCGAAGTGCGCCAACGTCATCCTTAGGTACGTTAGCTAGGGTGCAAGGGCACAGCAGGTCACTAGGTGACATGCCTGACGTCAAGGACGGGCAGGCGGGTTCCAGCAGAGCTGGAACAGCGGGGGAACAGACAGTGGGGTCAGAGCGGTTTCCGCGAGCCACTGAAGAGTTTCTGCCCGAAGGGTCCACAGTCACAAGCGTGCGTGTTTGTTTGACGCAGTGTGAACCAGAGAGCCTTGTGGAGGTTCGAAGGGTACCTCAAGGAGGATCCCAGGAATGGCAGCATGCCATGGTGGAGCAGGTAAGCTCAGTAGAGCAGGTCAGCTCAGTAAGGTCTTTGGATGTGTCCACGACGCTACCAATAGGTAGCATAGCGTTAAGCAGTCGGAGGATGTACAAACCCAAGACGGCAGCAACTGGTGAGTTGCGGTGCAGGGCTAGGTCAGTAGCCACAGGGTTCGCTCAGGTGAAGGTGGTCCATTGCTTTGAGGCAAAGGACGGACTCATTCTTGGATGCAGAACCACGCACATGCTGTTAGCTGTCACGGCTCGAAGGAGTTTCGAGGTGAACCATTTTGGTTTGCATAGCTGTTTGGTTTTCGACCTGGAGCAGGAGTTGTACGAGGTACCTCCGCCAGGGTTCGAGAACAACAGGCAAGGTCAAGTGAGGAAGTTGCACAAGTCAGTCTGTGATTTGAAGGAGTCAGTCGCAGATTGGACCTCATGTGTGCAGGATGCTTTAGAGCAAAATTTCAGCTGGAGGTATGCTGATAGCTGCTTGTTTCTGACAGAAATAGGTCAAGAGCAGGAGCTAGTTCTCCTTTCAGGAGAGAACCTGGCAGAGACCAGGGAACAGGAGCAACGGTTCACAGAGGTGCTTGGTCAGTGTTTGAAGCTCAGGAACGTAGGCCCTGTTGGTGTTCATCTAAAACTGCAGATAGACAGAGCTGAAGAAGACAGTAGTTTCTTGCTCAGTCAGACAGGTGAGATAGTGCAGGTGTTGAAGATGTTCAAGATGTCTGAATGTGCTAGTGACAGAACATTCAGAGAGACTGGTCTAGTTAAAGACAGTAAAACCGGAGAAAACTCTGGGTTTCAGAGCTCCGAGGTGTTTCAGTCAGGGAAGCGATTGTTTCTTTCCCAGTCGAGCAGAACTGACACAGCAGCTGCTGTGAATTTGCTCGGCAAGGAGCCTGTAGAGCCTAGTAGTGGATGTGCCGGGAATGGCATTCAGGAAGTGCAGAAGACACAGGAGTTTAGCCTGAGGTTGTCGGATGCCGGTGAGCCCCAGCTCACGTGCTGGTGCGACAGCAGTTGGCCGCATGCCAAGGACAGGGAATCTGTGTCTGGAATAGTTGTGTGGATGTTTGGAAGAGCTCTGTTCAGTGGACTGGAGTCCCAGAACCAGAGCCTCATTGCTCATTCCTCTGCAGAAGCCAGGTACATTGCGTTGTCAGGGCTTTGTAGGGAACTGGAGTACTATAGGTGTTTGGTCCAAGAGATCTGCCGTAAGTGGTACCTACCCGTCGCTGTTTGGGAGGACAACCAACTTTGTTTGGTGTTGGCAGAGTCTGGACATGCCAAAGTCAGACTCAAACGCCTAGACGTTCTTTTTCGAGACGTGTGCCATGGGATTCAGGCAGGCTTGGTAAAACTAGGGTACAGTTCAAGCCAGTGGAATCCGACAGGAAAATTCCATCAGTATGGGGAATTTTGCAGTGGTATGTATATGACGTAAGGAGTTACTTACATGTCCCTCTGTGGTGCTGGACGAGAGGGGGTGTGAGGATTTTGAGCTTACAGGGTTAACAAGCTCAGACAGTTCGCCCAGCCCACAGAGTGATTACATTGCACAACATCCGGTAAACTTTTAACCGGACGTTCCTGTGTAATGTGATATGTCTTATCTGTACATATGTGGTGTATATATATGCTATTTGTATTGGACTACGCAGTTGGATTGCTCTTCGACTGTCCGGTGGATGGGTGCTCATCTTGCTGGGCTCCAAGCCCTTAAACATAATAAATCTTAATAATCAGCCAGACTGTGCTGTGATTTATTATCAGGACTCATTAATCTTCTTCCGTTTGCAAGACGCTCTGCTATGCTTTGAAGAAGAAGAAAGCTTTTGAAAGCGAGTCCACGCAGAAGAAGCGGCTGCTGGACGCGTAAATAACGCAGCGAAAGATACTGGCTGTGGGTGCCGGGGGTTCGTTAACCCCACACCTCAGCCCGCTGCGTTTGATAACGTGGAAAAGACCGTTATCACTACACTCACTTGTTTCAGTTAGTAGTTAAACTCATTTCACGAGGAACTCATAATTATTCATCTAATTTTATTTTCCAAGGACCAGCTGCTTAATAGGGTGTGATAGAATACATATCCCATGTGTCAGGCGTGGAGAGTCCTCTTCTCCTCTGGTAGCATCAAAGGCAAGAATAACAAGCAGTTCATATTTTACAGTCCTTTCTAATCAGTCATCTGGTTGCAAGACAAGAATCCATGTCTCCACACAAAGAGAGACATTGGCTACTGTGAGCACCGCCTCTTCCATCCCCAACAACATTCTGAGTGCCATTGGGAAATCCCAGGAGTCTCACCCCTCTGCCTTCTCTGTTCTAGGCTGCAGAGGAACTGACAGGCCCATGGAGATTGAGGATTCCCCATATTCTCCAGAGAGGTCTCTGTCGGCTGTGCTCTCCCCTCCCCTTCCTCCTCCACTATCTCGTAGCTAGGTAATTCTTCCTCGAATGGTATAGCATCTCTCTCTCCCCCCCTCCTGAAACTGCTGTAGAAAAGGGGGGGGGGTGAAGCTTCCCCCCTCCTCCTCTTCAGAGAGAAGCTCATCAGACTGAGTGCACACTTCCCAGTCATCCTGTTCTGACCATTCCCTGACAACATGTGATATATTCTAGAACTTCAAGCACACAGACATTTCTAAGATTCTCTCTCCCTTCCCCCATTGCTTCTAGTTGGCTGCAATCTGGTTAGTGTTTCTGCTCAAGAAATCTACCATTCTAAATGCTGTTAGTTGCAAATGTAACCTTTCCCCCCAATTACATATTTTCTGGGAGCTAATGGAAAGCCTGACATTCTGCCTCAGTCCCTTCTGCCTGGCTTCTGGTCAGGCTTTGGAACAGAGACAGCCTTGGTGGCACAGATGGATCACCTTTGCCTACAGACTGGCGTGGATAATTCATCCATATTGGTACTTCTGGACTATGAGATCCCATTACAATATCTGGAAGATCTGAGAAGATCACAAGGAATTGGCTCTTGAATTATTTCGTACTCTCTCCCTCTTTTTTTGTCTGAGAGAACCAAGAAAGGAATCTTGGATGCTACATGTTCTGATTGCATAGGATATTCCAATGGACTTTTTATCGCATAGAGTTGCACAGTGCATGTGTTCTTGTGACACATGAGGAAATGTTAGGGGGCATTTTAATTTTTTCCGCAAGAAATAAACTATGTAACTGCAGGCATCAAGTTTCCAAAAGCCATGTGACTGGAAAGATCAATCTCCCAGAAAAATGTCAGTAGATACAGTCGGTTTATTACTTCCAAGGGAGGAAATTGCAAAGGGTTTAGGAAATAAATTCAGTGGGCTGGATAAAATGGCTGTAACTAAGCAACTTCTTACCCAAGTGCCAATGTTGAGAGATACTCTGGAGAATGTCAAACACAACATTATAAATGACCTTTCAAAGAATTGCTGCTAATCACTTCTGCATACCAACTTTTCACTGACTCTGAATTGTGCTAGGGAAACTTATCTTGCCAGGTATCTTTCTGAGAAGGAACTATGCATTGACACTCCCCACCCAATTTTCACAATTCTAACACTTTATCTCTGTATATAAGACATAGTTTATCTTACTGAAATTAATGTTCCATCATGCCTAAATATGCATTTTGCATTCAATTGCAACCTCAAACTTTAGTATCTGCTAGTTGCAACATAGAAGAATTTTGCATCAAAATTTCCCTCTAAACAAGCAGTATCTAGGGACAACGTCTGGATTTTCTTTCTGAAGAGAAAGAGAACAAAATCCCTCTTTTTTATAAGTTTATTTATAATTATCATTTATAACAAATAAACATTTCAACAATTTTTTTAAAAAAACAATTCTCACATATCAAACCTCGACTTCCCTCCCCATCTTCCAGCAATTCCATGAATTTACCCACTTCTGCATGTTCCAATTAACTCTATTTGTTCTTTTCCTTATCTATTTCATATGTTTTAGAAACTGCAAGTTTTTACAATAATCGTGCTATTGTCTTAATTTGTTTACAATTTCTTTGTAAATATTCAATAAATGATTTCCATTCCTTAATAAAAAGTTTCTTGCCTTGATTTCTTATTCTCCCAGTATGTTTTGCCATTTCTGCATAGTTCATTAATTTCTGTAGCCATTCTTCTTTCGTTGGGACTTTGTCTTTCCATTTTGGGGCAAATGTCATTCTTGCAGCAGTAGTTGCATGCATAAATAAATTTATATATTGTTTACGTAACTCTGATCCCATAATTCCCAAACACATATGGGAAAACTCTCTTAGGTTTTCCAGAACTTCCAGGCACTGTAAAATGATTTATCAAATTGCAATTTGACAGTGCTGTCCAAAATCTACATATAAGTTTGTAAGCCTTCTTTTCAGCTTTGTGATTGCTGAAGAGGGTATTGGCTTCCCAAAATTTTGCATCTAGTCCTGCCAAAATGAATATTTTCAGCACTCAGTTGCACAGCCTTCACTTCTGTAAATTGTTGAAGAGACATTATACATTTTGTAAGGGCTGTTTTCCCTTGGAAGGTTAGAAAGCTTGGTAGGGAACCAATTTGTTTTCTGAATACTTAACAAATTAGTGATGTGACTCTTGTGAGCAGAAGATCTGTAAATTTCCTTGTCTTGATGGAGCATCAGTAAACACTGGGATATCTGAGTGTGTGTTGTGTGGAGAAGAGACTTCTGAGAAAGAGAAGTTGTGACAATGAGACCTTAAGTACAAATCATATTGAGGAATATCTGCAATAAAGGGAAGCATTGATTGGAACAGAATTTAACAATGGAGGGTGGAGAAGATAAGAGGAATAAAAGAGATCCTCTCTCTCTCTCTCTCTCTCTCTCTCTCTCTCTCACACACACACACACACACACACACACACACACACACACACCCTCTTGCTCTGTAGAGGAAAGTGCTGTACATGCAACCCATCCAAAATCAGCAGAGTTTGATGTGGACTATGTTTATAATGCATGGAGAGGAAATAGTAGCCCAGCAGCTGGCCCTAACCCTAACTGCCATGCATTGCCCAGAACATGAGCAAGGGCCTATGCACACTTGCTCTGAATTTGCAAAAGTTGAAGGTATGGATTGCATGCTCAGAGCATTGTGTGTGTATATGCATAGGCCTCTGTGAAATTTCCAAGCATGTATGGAGGTCAGGGCTAGTAGGCATGATCCCAGTTCCTGCTGTATGTTTTCACTTCTGCACTGTTTGAGCATCCGCACAAGTCTCCCACCTATAAAATTCCCCTAAATGCAAAAAGAAATTAGCATTTTTACACAGAAAATATTGCAAGGCCACTAGTTGAATACCGAACATCCAAGAACTCTTGCATCAAATCCCCAAACTATTTCTTGAAACGGGGAGACTTTTAAAGAGAAGTTTGAGGATTCTGTGAGAACAGTCTCTCAAAAAGTAATTGCAAAATGTACAGGGTTGCACCTTTCAATTGTAGCTATTAACTCTAATGCACAAAGCACCACAAACAATGTTATTTTTGTGCTCAGTTATTACTGACAAATAAAGCACAAAAGACATGTTTCTTTTTAGAGATGTGTAATCTAAACATTGTTCATATCATAATTGGCTGACACATTTTGAGCAGTCTTTGCAACAAACCCAAAATGCTATTTTCCCCTTTTTTGTTTGTTTAGATGTTGCTTGTGTGGTTTGTTTGGACACTGTTGTTTGGGAACTGTAATGTGAGGGCATAAGAATGCAGCGTTTTGGCTAGGCAACCAGCGATGCTTCATTTTCTTCTGTGTACATAATGCCAGGAGGCTTGGACTAGTGGAAATAAACCCTCCCCATTGCCTCACAGTTTCCCCACAGAATTACATGTATGGCAACCACTTGATGGTCTAGGGCAGGCTTGGCCAGGAGGATCAGAACAGCAAAGCCAAGAAAATCCACTTAAAAATAAATCAATCTCTGACTGAAGCAAACAGATTCATGAGTCGGGGAAAATATATTCTCATATATGGCTTGGAAAGGCTTTTTGTTCAGTCAGGTCAATTGTGTCAGGCAGAACATAAAAACATCAGGAAGGAATGGCAGGCTCTGAAACTGAATGAAGCAAAAATGAGGAAACTGTTTGATGTTGTTTGATTCCAACTTCTATTGGCCCCAGCCAGCATGGTCAACGGCTGGGGATGATAGTGAGTTTTAGATAGCAATTAAAACCTGTCCCTGAGTCTGGTGGTGTTTTACGGAGCAGTTGGCTTGACCAGAAGATGGGGGCAGAGGTGAACCTTGGGGTCTCAAATGTCAGTGGTGCCTTGTGAGATGCCAAAATTTGCCCTTGCTTCTCACACTCCATTCTAAAGCATATTTGCCGCATCCCCTGCGTCACCCCCAAGGCTTCCCACCCAGTGTGACCGAACCAGTCGTGCTCCCCTAAATCCGCCTCTGATAGAGGTGGGGGTTGGAGCTGGTATACTCATTGACCTCGATCAGACCTGATTCACAAGGTGGCAGCAGGGCCAGCTCTTATCAGGCTGGCTCTGCCCGGTCCTCCCTCTCTCCACCTTGGGGCTCTCAATTGGCTGCTGGCAGTGTGGATGCTGCTAGCAGCACTTCCACCCACCCACATGCTCAGCAGGTAGAAGGGTGAGCTCTCTACCAGCAGAGCAATGCTTGCATCACAGGGCAGGTGGTGGTTGCCAGAAGGCCAGTGGGGCTGAGTAGAGGAGTTCAAAGAAGGCTTGGATTGCTCTGCCAGTCCAACACCTGAAGTGCCACTGGTTCCCCATCCCTGAAGTAAGTGGTTAGTAATCCAGTTCTGGGCACACACCTATAGTAGCAGTTGGTCTTGTCTGATGAAAACTGGCCTTGCAAATACAACAGCAAGCCATCAATTTGAAATGACTCCTAATTCAACTGTGAACAAATTAAGAGGTTTTGTTTTTTCGGGGTGTGTGTGCATGTGTTGAAGATGCCACCCATATAAAAATGAGCACTGCAAGCAGCTATTGGCAAGTCCCACCAACTTCTCTAGTTTCATTTGCAAGGTTTCCTGATCACCCCCTGCCCCCAGAGAAGTTTTGCTGGAGGCATTTCACAGTGCACTTCTGACAGAGTTTGAAGACTGTCTCTTTTGTCTGGCAACAAGCCAGATTGATTGAGTCATTGCTGTGCAGGAGGGCAGTGCTAACAATGAGGTAGCCATTTAAATTGGTGTCAGAAACCATCACACAATGTACTTGATCAGACTCCTTGCTGCTGTTCAGCAGCACTTGTCCTTTCTCTGGTCATTTATTTACTCTTGGGACCAATCCTCTTTTTAAAAAAAAACACACAGAGACAACACAAAACTCTCTTTTTATTGATTTTCTTCTACAAAGGAAGGGGGAAATCCCTCCAGCATATACAAAAAAACAAGAGACCCACAGAGATGGAACTTTTAGAAGTATGTGGTCAATATACTCTTTCTTTGTCAATAATTTCAAAAATCCATTTCTAAGAACTTGAAAATGCAGTTTATTTGTAAATAGCTTTGATTTAAAATCATGCACAAACATGTGAGACACCAAGGTCTTATATCACGAGCTTTTGTTCTGGATAGGGCTTAGTATGCTTACATGAAGAATCTGAATGTGTTGTACTATGGCAGCACATCTTGCCTGTTTAGTTTTACTATTTTAAACTAATACCTGCACTATATATATTACAGCACAATCCTATGCAGGTCTTTCCAGAAATAAGGCCCCATTGAGTTAAATTAGATTTCCTTCCAGGTAAGTGTGCATTGGACTGCAGCAGCAATTTCCCATTTACCAGGGGCAGGGGGACTGGTAAAATTTTGGAAGTTTGACCTTATAGTAACTGAAGCAGCAAGAAAATGAATTATATCTAAACCTTGTTGAAAGTCAGCCTCTTCTCTTCACATATGCTTTGATTGGTGTTGACTATGAATTTCAGAATGTGGGTGATGGTGGAAATGAACTCCTCTAGTTCAGAATTTCTGTGTCCACAGCTGAGTCCCAGTGCCCAAAATTGACTTGTATCTCCCCATGGCCTTCTCCATTTCCCATTTATGTTACCTTAGAGAGTTCAAGTTCTTCATCGAAGAGCAAAGCGTTAATTCAAGTATGTCCAGAGAAATTCTAGTATAAACTGAGGGTAGTGGGGAGAGATGAAAGTATGTACAGAAAAGGTGCAGGTCACCTTCACCTATACAAATAACTATGCTAGCATATGGAAAGTGTGCGTCAACAGATCCCCCATAGTTTCCATACCTGGCTGTGGTCTGAGGCATTTGGCAAGGGCTGTAGGCAAGTAAAAGCACAACATTTTGCTCTTTCCCCATTCTCTGCATGTCGAAAAATATTAAACTCAGTTTTCTAAGGGTTTGATGGATCTTCCTGTGGTTTATCCCATCCGGCTGATTCTGTTGGCACAGGACTGTAGGTAATTTATGGCACTTTACTGATTGCAGGCGCGAGACAATGTCAAGGCAGTGAAATTCAATAAGACTTTGTTAACAGGAAAGAAGTCTGGGAAAATATTGACTTGAGTGCAATACACTATGCTTTGAACACATTTAGCATGAAAATCAACATTTTTCCAGGTGAGTTCACTGCAGAAATTAGAATGCAAATACCCTACAACACTGTGTGACAAGCATAGCAATTGTATTTTAATAGCTTACATACTTTCCTAAACACACAAAGGTAGTTTTATTGAAAGGCTTTATTGTATGTTTTGATTTTTTTTAAAGGATCCCTTTATAAGCTTTGATATTCTTAAATAATAATGCTTCAGTTGCTTGCTGTAGTGAATAGTTAAGATAACAATATAAGAATCAGAACTGGAAAAATAAAAAACACCCATCATCCAAGCAAAAAGACAAAGAATTTAACTGTGTAATCTTGTGCATCCTTACTTGGAAGCATTTACTGTACCATTGTCTTCAATAAGGCTTCCTCCCACGTATCTGTGTATAGCAGGGATGAGGAATCTATAGTCCTCTAGATATTATTGGCCAGAATAAGTGACTTTATCTGTATCTTCAAACATGGAAGGCACCCCTGCTGTAGTCCTTACCACCCCCATGCCATAGGCACCGTGGCTACCCAATGTTCCTTTGAAAAATAGACAGCTCCTCAGAGGGAATGGATTTAACAGCAAGTCCAGACCAGCCAACTTTCAAAAGGTCTTAGAAGTGCTGCTGAGAAAACTGTTCTCATTGGGTAAATTCCAGTCTGCATTTCACACAGTGATCTGTCCAAGGTTCTGACGAACAGGCTGGGCTTTTCCTTGCCTATTGTGATCCTGCATAGCCTAGCTCAGCGTTTCCCAACTGGTGTGCCGCGGCACAGGAGTGTGCCGCAAGACACCGGCTCCTGTGCCGCGGGAAGACACCGGCTGCTGTGCCGCCCTGGGCCGCTTCCGCTTCCGGGTCGGTCCGGGCTGGCGTCGCCTCGGCTCCGCTTCCCGCTCGCCGCCTTCGCCGGGGCTGCCGGGCGCTTCGCCCGCTGCCTCTGCCGCCCCGGTCGCGGTCGGGGACGGGCGGGAGGTGCCGGTGCCACCGGGCTCGCTCGGGGCCGGGTGGAGGTGCTGCCGGGGGGCTGGGCGCGGGAGGGGGGCGGGCGCCTGGCCCACCGATCTCCCGCTCCGTTTTCGCCCGCCTGGGTCCTTCCCTTCCCTCCCGCCAGGGCGCGCGGACACCCCGCACCCCGGGGCGGGGGGGTCGGGGTGCATGTGGTGGTGGTGTGCCGCGAGATTTTTTTCGTGGGGCAGGTGTGCCGTTGCCCCGAGGAGGTTGAAAAACACTGGCCTAGCTTGCCTCTGATCTATTGAACTTGATTCTGCTCTTCCGGATGTGGCCCTGCCCTTCTAGTAATTAACTCTGCTTCGAGCCAGCTTCCTCTAAGAACCTGGAGCCCAATTAGGGCAGGACAGCTCTCCACCCTCAGGCAGTTTGTGATCAGGGTCTGTCCCATAGTAGAATATTCCAGAGTACTAACACAGCCTTTTTAAAAAAAACAACAACAACATCTGCATCATCCTCTCCCTATGTCCAAACATTGTGTGGCCATTTCAGTTTATAGATTTAAACCAGTCATTTTTTAAAGTGTTAGCTCCTATTCAATTAGATGGAATAAATGTGGCTGTATCATAAGTTTGAGCTATAGACAACAGAAGCTTGAAGAGTTCAGGGGGACATGGGGAAGTCTGCTGGTTTTGACTATAAGGTGTTGTTTATATGCTCATCATGTTGCTACATTGATGTATCTGGAAAGTGAACCTGCTGCATAGACAGGTCGAGGCTCATGTTGATGGGGGTGGCAAGAAGACAGTTTTTGAAGTCCTGGTGAAATTCTGGCCACGGATTCAGATGGTGTAGATGTAACCAATATATCTCAGGTAGAGGAGGGACTCTGAATAACAAGAGCTGAGAGTGCTGTTCTAAGTCAGTTAATATGCTGGCATCCTGTGGAATATCCATGTGAGTAATCATAGCAGCGCCATTGACCTGAAGATAGAAATTCTTCTGAAATACTAGTGAGTGAGAACAAAGAGATCATTGGGGTTAATAAACTGGATGGCTTGGAGTTCCCAGAATTCTTTAGGGAAAGCTTTAAGTGTATGATGTGGATGTGACCACAGGTTTACACTCTGTGGGGATTGGGTCTTAATCACAACTAACTTTGTCCTACTTTCACACATGTTCATTCATAAGCCCATTCTGTTCCATTTCTGCATTAATCTGTGATTTTTTTTAAAAAAAAACCCAACACAGACTCACGCAAAAGTTTACATTTAAATACATATCTATACATGCATTTTGAATGTTAATTTATGTTGCGTTAGGCATTCTAGATGGTCATACGTTATTTGAATCTGAGAGCTATGTTGCAAAATGTGAAGAAATGTAAAATTCAAAGGTGAACCACATTCGGATCCACACATTAGTCCAGGAGGTGTGAATCAAGTCAGTTTATATCAGACTTTGCAAAAAAATCAAAATCAAACTCCTCAAGCATCTCTAGTCTCAACTAAGTAATTTATGACTAACTTGGGTATGAGGTTTATATGTAGCTACTGTGAATTCATTGCTTCAGCCAACATGATAGGAAAACTTCATTTCTTCTCTCTATTTCTTTATAAAACCTGCTGATACAACCTCAGTGTTGTGAAAAGTAAGACCATACAGAGCCTCCACCAAATACAAAACTGTATCTGTTTAATGTTCTAGCTTGAAATCAGAAAAGATAATTCAACAAAGAGCTGCAATTCCTGTGAAACCGGCTGTGTTCAAAGGTCTGAAGGAGCAATAAAACTGTGAAGGGCATCATTGTTTACCACGATGCTACCTCCGCTGTGGGCCAGCAGAATGATTAATGAAAAAGAAGGCCAAAATAATAGAATCAAAGAACAAGATGAAAAGTGGCAGAGAAATAAATTACACAAGATCCATTCAAGCAGAGTTTAAAACCTTAAGGGGGAAGAAAGAGGCTTCTGCTAATAAACTGTGAAGAGCTAGTGGGAATGCAAAAATAATATGGGGGAAAGTGTGCTGTGGCAGATATTTCTGACATAAAAATATATAGAATTTATGCTTCTTTTCACTTTTTAAAAATGTTGAAAGTGTCTGCCACAGCACACGTTTTCCCTGTATTGTTTTTCATTCCTGATAACTCTTCACAGTCTATAATAGTTGAGGTCTTTTTCTTCCCTGAGGGTTTTGTTGGTCAGGAGATTTTTAGCTGCATATTTACAACTTTTCACTTTGAAATATATATATATATATAAATAAAGAACAATACCTAGAATAACATTTATTACACACAAACACACATGCCCTGCTGCTTTGAGGAACTGTTTCCACACAATATCACAACATTACAATATCACAACATTACCCAACAAGACACATCAGTGAAAAAGCTTTATAACAACAGTGTCAATGAGAGGATCAAAGCATACATATGTAGAAGCTGAATTGAGTTCAGTTGGTCCAAAATGGAGGACACAGGTGGGCAGAAAGAGAAACAAGGCTTGAGTATTTCATTATATAAGTTTTAGGTCACAATCACATTCTTGTTTACCTGGAATTACCGGTAAGCCTCATGTAATTTAGTGGGCCTTGCTTCTTAGTAGGCATATAATAGGATTGCACTACCAATAAAATATACAGTATCAAAGTCCCAAAACAAAGCATTTCAGTTACCACCTTTTTCAAGCTCATTGAAACCACAAACCATAATACAGTATAAATTACTCAGTACAACATTGTTAACTATTGTAGTAACACTGACACCTCTTGTTTTTATTCATTTTTGTCACTGTGGAATAGATTATGTTTAGAACTAATAAGTAATTAATAATGCACACTGTGATTTGTTCTTTTTTCCGTGTGACACTGTGTCAACCTTATACGATAGGTCAATATTATCGTTGGTGAGAAATAGTTATGACATGGGAAAGAGGCTATTGGACTAGACTGACTGATCCCGCAGGGTTCTTCCTATTTTTTTATTAGTGAAGATGGGTGTTTGTGTGTAATATATATGTGTATTAGTGGCTGATATATAGAATGACTTTTGTCTGTGGGTTTTTAATTGGGGGTCTTCCCAGCTTCTACTCTTGGCTTAAGAAAACATTCTTTCTAGTACCCACCACAGCTGGATCCCCCCCAGTGGCAGGCAGGGGGGGGGGCTGGCACGCGTCCCAGGGGTGTGGCGCCCAGCGTGGGGGGGGACAGCCACAATGGCACCCCACCAGGATCGTGCTGCCGGGGGCAGTACGCTCCCCCCGCACTCCTCTTCCTCCGTCACTGTCCCCCCTACCCTGCTTAATGTTTCTCAAACTTTTCTATGCCACAGATCTACCAATACATTCGCAATACTTTTGCAAAAGTAGTTGACTGACTTTCTTCAGGCTAAAGTGCTAGAAGAAAGAATACAATGTGGGCTTCCTTGGGCAGTACAGTGTTAGGATTTGAATATTATTAAAGTGAAAGGTGAAATTCATGATATACTGTGTGTGTGTGTGTGTGTGTGTGTGTGTGTGGTGTTTGAAGCTTTTAGCTATAGGTAAAATCACATTAATCAGTTTGCCAGTGAATGTTTATACAATACCTGATAATACCTGATATGATAAGACTCTAAACCTACCTTTTCACCTTATTGCTGTTCCTCCTGCTGGACTCAACACCAAAGTCATTACCCTCACCCTGGGACTTTTCCAGATGTCTCAATTTCAAAAGGCAGATTTTGCCAAAAGGCTTAAAAACCCATGATATAAAATAAATAAAGATGTGGTTGTGATCAGTTCCTTTAATTTATGCTTCTGTTGGGCAGAGATATGAATGACTTCAAAGTGAGTAAATATGATAACTTCCATAGACCAGTTTCTGTTACAAAAGGTACAAAGTTTTGAAAATACTGGAAATCACCAGCCAAAAAAGGATGAAGGTCAAAGTAAAACTACCGTAATGGTGGGATGGAATTCTAGCAAAATGGGGGGGGGGGGGAGAGAGAGAGAGAGAGGAAAGAAACTGCATTTCCACTTCAAACAGGCAGAGATAAATGGATGATCATCAGCAAGAAAGAGTCAATTCAATTCATTTCAGCAAGTTACCTAGCTGATAAGAGAGGTTACTGAGTGGCAATTCCCTTGGGATTAAACAGTAAGGCATGGGCTTCTCCCCACTTCTTGTTTGTTTTGAACTACACAAAATTCTTTTGAAATAGAGAATAGAGAAAATGACTTTTGCTACTAGCTAAACATGCTGGGCCCATCAGTACTCTGTTTTCTGCATGATGGAACATTGCCTATAGGGGGAAAAAATCTACAGTGTTGAAATGTTAAAAATAACAACAGCAGTCAGTTGTCACAGGAATGTAGATAGAAAAGGACTTGAGAATAAGCCTCTGCATTTTGTAATTCTGGTGGAAATATGTACCATAGCTTCCCTTTCTCCCAGTCATTTAACAATTCATAGGAATTTTAATAATTTTTAACATCTTTTATCAGTTGCTTAATCTGGTGGATTATGTTTTTACCGGAGGAAGGGATTTTATGAATTTGTATTGAGCAAAATGATTCTGGTGTTCCCATACATTTCATTTGTCAAGTTGCATGGTCTTTTAATTGCAACTCTGTCAGAATTGGGAGTTTTATGGTATCGGTCAGAATCTAAACATCTTGCTTGTTATTACAGAATTCCAAATTTTTAGGACTTAGCATAACAAAGACTGTGATGAGTTAGTTTTCCTTAAATATAGTGGAGCCCGGTCCATAGGGGATTGGGGCGCTGCCCTGCCAACTTCAGCCTGCCCTCATCTGCTGCCTTCTTACTTAAATCCAGTTCACAGGGTGACACTGGCTGTAAATTTCCTCTTCCTTAAACTCAGCATTGCCTCAACAGGAAGGAGGATGGGGACACCACTAGAATTAGTTGGCTCTGCCTGTCCATTGGCTTTGGCTCTACCTACTAGTGGCCTACATGCCTTCTATCCTACTAGGCCCAAAGTGCACCAGCCACAACAACCTCTTATTTTTTCAAGGTCGATCAATGCAGTAAACACTTCACTCACTCTTCAAGCTAAACTGCTGTTACTTTTTGTTAAAATCTCCACTAAGTATATTTCTGTCCTGATGAATATAATTCCAAAGACAGGCTATTCACACTTGTCTTTCATTTTGGTACATTTCTGTAGCACCAGATGCATGCTTTTAACGATGTTTTCATCTTAGTCAGTAACGGACACCACAACTACAGCATGCTGACTACATTTGAAGTGTGTTTGCATTTGTCATTAATCATACAAACTGATTTTTCTCTTCAGTTAGTTTCAACCCTTCAGTTAGTTTCAACCCTTTATCTCAGATGTTATCCCTCCAGATGCTGTGGGCCAGCATCCTTGGCTACTGGCCGTGCTGGCTGGGGCTGAGGGGAGTTGGAGTCCAGTGACAGCTGGAGGGCCACAGGGTCTGCATCGCTGCTTTATATTATCCTGAGGAGTGCTGTTAGTTGTCACCCATGTTACAGAGACTAGGCTGACCTTAACCAGAAGCTGGGCATTAAGTGTTGCTGGCCCTGTGCTGTGGAACACTCTTTCAGTAGATATTCATTAGGTTTTCTTGCATCCAGGGATCTCCTTGCCTTTTTTGTGTGTGCCAACAAGCCATTGCAGTTCTTTAAATTTTCCTTGCATAGCCAATCATCTTCATGATTATTCTATACAGTCATACCTTGGTTTTCAAACAGCTTAGTTCTCGAACGTTTTGGCTCCCGAACGCCGCAAACCCGGAAGTGACTTTCCTGGTTTGTGAACTATTTTTGGAAGCCGAATGTCCAATGGGGCTTCCACAGCTTCTGCTTGGCTTTAGGAGCTTCCCGCAGCCAATCAGAAGTCACGCTTTGGTTTCCGAACGTTTTGGAAATCGACCAGACTTATGGAATGGATTGTATTGCTTTCTAAGGTTTCTTATGTGCACTGCCCTAATGCTTTGTAAGAGGGAAGTATATACTTTATATTATAAAAACAAACATACTAATATAGGAACTTAATTATGTTGCTATGAAAAGATACAGATTACAGTACATTTTGACAATGTGAAGGGCTTCATATCTAGCATATTTGCTTTTGCTTTACAGTAGTTCCATGCAGATGACTAAAATCTATTTACAATCAACGTGTGCATGGGTGAGCAGACTTCTGCCCATTGGCCTCACTCCCACTCCCACTATGTTAATTAGCTCTATGCATTAGTTATACAGGTGTGAGGTGTACAAGTGTAGGCTATCTCCACGTGATTTGAACCCTTGCCTTTTTGCAGTGTATAGATCATATGGATAGGATATACGCATATACAACTTGAATGAGTAGCCACAAAGTGTTCACCCTGAAACATTGCAGAAGAAGGGTGGGGACAGGCTGTGCACGGATTGTGTGCAAAGCTGGGAGGGTTTTCTAAGGATGTTTTACTGGTGTGAACTGTGTGTGTGTGTGCACCTGTAGACTACTTCATAAAACTATTCAACACAGTTCAAGCAGAAGCATGTACGTATGGCTCCTCAGATTTGTGCCTCATCAGATGCCCTTTTAATTGCAGTTTTACATCATTGCTTGTTGAAAATTAATCTTGCTTACAGTAAGAAGAGAACAAGAATTCTTTAGGATCCAGTCTCTAGCTGCAATGGTGGCTGCTGCCCATTGGGACCGGTAGGGCAATATATGAAGAGACCAATAGTAGGTGAAGCTAGAGCTGATGATAGTCACAACCACCCTGTGATTGGTTGTAAGTAAGAAGGGAAACAGATGGATATTGGCTAAGGGCAGACTGCAGTTGGTGAGGCAGTGTTCCATTTGCCCTTATGAACCAGCTTCCACTGCCTAACTGAAAAGTGCAACCAACCTCACATTGGCTCACCATAAAGTTACCTAATTCAGGCTTCAGTAGACCACACACAAAAGCTCCAGAAGAGTACATAGCTTAAGATGACTCAAACACTCCCACTTCCTAAAAGGTTTAGAAAAAGTGAATGGTTTTCACAAATTGACGTTAATCCATCTGGACATCTTTCATGTAAGTTAGATCACTTAAATCAATGAAATGGAGGGAACAGGCAAATTCTTAATCAGGGTTTCTACAAAGTTACACTATTGAGGATTCTACAGAAGCATAGACCTTGAAAACATCATGAAAGCAGCTCTTCCAAGGTCACTCGCTTCTCTGGGTTCATGCTGTGAATAAAGCTTTATAATGAAGCCCAATTTCCTCTATGTTTAGTTATTGTACACAGTAGGAACTATGTTTTGCTGGACTTCCAGAGGTAATGTTTCTCAAAGGCATTTCTCACTTCACATTTTAAAGAAAAGGCTGCATTTTGCATAGTCTCTCCTGTGCTCTATCTCATTTTATAATAATGCGGATGTAAAATTATTTTACATTTTAAAGTAAAGGGTGTTCAAGATATCATTCCTGTGTTCCACCTCACTCCATTTTATACATTACATGAAAACCTTTGTACACTTGCAATTAGAGCATGCTGAGGTGGCCTGTATAGCCTAAGAATCCTGTCTGCAATGCTCACTGCTCATCAGTCTGTATTGGGACAGTGCATCCTAGAAAAACAAGTGAGGTCTGGTCTGGTTGCACCAGATTATCACAAAACTGTAAAGTTGGAAGGAACTACAAGGATCATTTAGTCCAACTCCCTCCAGTGCAGAAATATTTTGCCCAACGTGGGGCTTGTGTGGTGTAGTGGTTAAGAGTGGTAGACTCATAATCTGGTGAACCGGGTTCATGTCTCCGCTCCTCCACATGCAGCTGCTGGGTGACCTTGGGCTAGTCACACTTCTTTGAAGTCTCTCAGCCCCACTCACCTCACAGAGTGTTTGTTGTGGGGGAGGAAGGGAAAGGAGAATGTTAGCTGCTTTGAGACTCCTTTGGGTAGTGATAAAGCGGGATATCAAATCCAAACTCTTCTTCTTCTTGAACCTATGACCCTGAGATTACAATTCTCATACTCTACCAGCTGAGCTATTCCTCTGCTCTTCTGTTTTTCAACTGACTTTGTCTGTGTCTGCTTCCTAGCACAGGGGCCATTTTTAAAAGAGATATGATGGTAGTTGGGGGGAGGAGGAGAAGGAGGCAAAGATAAAGATGTTCACAATCCCTCTGCCTCTCTTATTTTCTGCTCTCCCATGTCCAACTTCCATCTGTCCCAGCCATCATGGCCAATAACCAGAGATTTTGGAGTTGTATTCCAGCAATATCTGGAGGGCACCAGGTTGGGGAAGGCTGAGTATTTTGCCAAGACAGAAGGGAAGGGCTGCCCTGCAGATTGCCTCCATGTAAGTGGCAGTTGCAAACCCTTTGCTACCCCAAAGGAGCCAATCCGTGTTGTGTTGTGGACTCTTTCCCCTCTGCCTCTTTCTACAGAACCTCCTATAAATTGACCAGAATAGGGAAAGAACACTGTAATGAGCTTGGAGTTAAACTAAACAGAGTTTGAGGGGTTCCCTCCAATCCTGTGCTGGATTTTAAAGAAGAGGGCTGCTAAAATGGTCAAGCTAGTTTTTGTTAAGTAGGTGTTTGTGGCTGTTCTTCTACAAATCATCTCATCATCATTTATCATTTTTTTATTTGTATACTGTCTTTCTATCTTACAATACTCAAGGCGGTTTACAAGCTGAAGAAACAAAAAATGTACATCTTATAACAATCTAATGCACTACAAAAATGTGATAATAAGCAACTAACATCAAAAAGTAACATTCAACAATTATTAGAATAGTATAAAAATAATAACATATAAAAGTTAAAAAGAAATCCACTCAACAGTTACAATAAATAATTTCTAAACTATAATCAATAAAACAAGGCAAGCCACAGTACATAAAATAATACAATACAAATTGAGAATCAGAGATTAGAGGGTGGGGCAAGGCAGGTGGAAGGAGGCCTTGCCTGATGGAGTCTCTCCCCTCACTACTGGTTGACACTCTGCAGCCTTAACAGGTGTCTATGCTTCAGTTAAGGCCCTGGGGAAGATATGTGAGGTAACTCCTCCCATGTAGCCTTTTCAGATCAGGTAGCACAGACAGCCAGGAAGGCTGCAGAGTGCTGAAGAAATGTTTACTGAAAAGCAGAACACTACCTCAGGCCTCCTCATAACAATAAGGCAAGTGCAAAACCCCATGCCCACCAAAATTCAATAGAAATTCTCAAAGTGTATTGAGAATGAGGCAGGAAAAATGGAACCCTCATTCACAGAATTGAGAAGAGATTTTGGGATAGCAAGTGATAAGAGATCAGACAGAAAATGTGGTTTTGAAGCAGCAGTCAACTAGGATGGCTGCAAACAGGATGAAAGACAAAAAAGAGTCTTCCCTCGCTCCCTTAGCTCCCCTAAGCAGTGTAATAGTCACTCTGAACAATTCAGTGGAAAACATTCAGCACAGCTATACTGAAACCTAGTTCCTTTCAGTGCTCATGCCCCTCTCTGTGTATTCTGTTCATTCTTTGAATCCAAACAGGCTAAATGTCACCTTCCATTTTCCAGGCATGTCCCCAAAAGAGTTTTGAAAGTCACAATTTCTGTTAGTTTTAAACCTTAATGGTGTTGGTCTCTCCTTTGATTCCTGCATATTTTCTGTGTACAGGACAGGCACTTTGCTAAGATATCCAGGATTATAAATTGCTGCTCACTTCTTGAATGTGACAGAAAATAATTCAGTTTTCTCCTTCACTTTCTGTAAGACAGCCTATTAAAGGCTGACAGGCCTCCCTGAAACAGTATGCAGTGTAAGCCCAGAAATGAATGATAATGTAAAAATCATCATTATAGGCTTAGAGAAAACAATACGAGTGCCCTGGCAGCTGTGATCAAAGCTATTTCTCCTTCTCTCTGAGGTAGCAATCTCCAGGTGGCAATCAGGTTTTATAAAGAGGGGCTTATAGGCTACATTCCTAGTGTTCTACCGCCAAAGAGGAATAAGTTGCAAAAGGAAAAGCTACCACAGGCTTGGTTGAGAGAGTGATTTATTGAGGCATTAAGCAGTTTTTCAAGTTTGATTTGAAAGCAAAACAAAAAGTCTAGGAGGCTTTTTGCAGCTGGGCCCAGGAATAAAGAGGTGAGAAACAAGTGATGGGTTGAACAAAGGCCATGTTTTATTTATAATATGTGCAGGGGAAATGAGAAGGGCGGGAACCTAACTGAACTTCATTGTTGGGTGAGCCAAACCCTGCCCATTCCAAAGAGTGCAAAGCCTGGGCAATACCTTAAGGTGGGTAGGGAGGTCTTCCTGCCCCACAATGCTAGGCAGGTATGATAGGCGTGCTGCAGGGATGTTCCATATCCAGGCAAAGGGCCCTACAACCCAGAGAAGCTGGCCTTCAGAAACACTCTTCACCCCCAAAGGTGCTCAAGGGTGCTTATCTAATCACTTATCACAAAAACATTTTAAGACAAGTTTAAAATTATTGGAAATTCCCCCCTCCCCCCAAAAAGCATAAAAGTCAATATTTTTATGTAGTTATTTACCAAGTGAAACTAAAATAAATTAACTTAACCAAAAGATATTTGGAATTCCCAAGTCATGTTACAACTTTTTAGCACCCCACATTTTTGAAGTTTGAAACTGCTGGGGTTGGAGAATGCCACCCAATGAAGATAAATGTTAATGCCACAAGGGCCTTGTTGTTCCCAAATACTTTAATGTGAAATGATTGTTTGGTTATCATTAATCCTTGAGCATAGCAAATAATGTTTTTATAATATAAAAACCTATAATCCACAGATACAATTTCCAAGAAAGAGTTGACCGTATTAGTACACAAAATGTAATATAATCGAGGTCTTGTATAGCTACCAGTTCCTATAGTAACGGATGTGATTCTCAGAAATGGCTATTAGACTTGAGTAGGATAAATACCAGTGCTTTTTTTCTACAAAAATGTTTAGGGGTACTCTCATTTTCCTGCTCATATTGAAATACTGCCCCTCAATGAGGCCAAAGTTAGATTCACAAAATGTTTAGGGGTATGCGTACCCCCAGAAAAAGCACTGATAAATACTCTTGCAGACCCTCCAAGTGTCCATATTTTCCATGGACAGTCCAGGTTTTATGGAAGCCATCCTGGTTTCTGATTTGATCCCAGAATGTCCCTGTTTTAGGATGTCCCTATTTTCATCAGAGAAATGTTGGAAGGTATGGTAGGATGTCCCTGTTTTCGTCGGAGAAATGTTGGTGGATATGGAGTTAGGCAATCCCTGAGCCAAGGAGATAAGTAATTACACAACCTTTAGAAGACATCTGAAAGCAGCCCAAACTTTGTAGGGAAGTTTTTTTAAAAAAAAGTTTAATGTTTTCTTATTTTTTTAAAATACATTCAAAACTGCACAGAGTGGCTGTGGCAAATTATCATTATTATAATGGAATAGGACGTCCCTATTTTCATCAGAAAATTTTGTTGGAGGGTATGCTCTTGAGAACTACTTTAAAAAAAGAAAAAGAAACAATTCCTGCTCACCCCCTCCCAACAGGTGGGCGGTGTTTGCGACCCGTGCGGAGCTTACCTGGCTGGGTGCCACCTACCTGGCAACCGGGTGTCTTTGGCCCGCCCCTGCCTGGCAGGCCAATGGGCTGCTGGCGGGGATGTGGCCTGGGACAGGTACAGGGGCCGATCCTTCGGCCAATGTTCATTCTTCTTCTTTTCCAGGATCAGGACATGTTCCGGCTGGCTGGTGGAAGATCCTGCTTGAGGTAAGTTTTTTTCTGTTTTTGGTGGTGGTGGGGGACAAAGCGACCCACCTTCCCGCCCCGATCAGCCAACACAAAGGCGGAAAGAAAAGGCCACCATGCTTAAAACACACACACACACACACACACACACACACACACACACACACACACACATCTTTACATTGCACCTACTATTCTTTAAGAGTAAGGAAATTACAGGCAAATCCACACACCCATTTAAACCAGCATTCTAAAAATACATGGTTAATGGGGCTTCCAAATTTTTAGTATGAATCTTGGACTTGTGCTCCACAACTTAAGAGGTCTAGTAGCCTGAGCCCCACAAGTTGGAGGCAAACATCTGCCGTGGGGAACCTGCTCCAGCTGTATAGACTTCTCTCATAATTTATGACCCAGGAAACCCATGTTTCTAAATTTCTTTGAGAGTCTGCACCAGCAGAAAAGGCTTTCTCATCAGTAGTTATCCCTCCAATTCATGGAGGAGGACAGCAGAGGGGATGCAGAGCTAGTGTGCTCATCCCCTCTTGCCTCACGTGAGGGATAAGAATGCTTGATCTGAACTTAGATTGTAATGGAAGATCACATGAACCTCAGGATCGCTTTCTCGAAACTCTGCTTTGTAACAAAGCAGCAAAATAATCTTTGCACTGCAGATCTTTCAGGCTGGGCTCCTGCTGTCTGTTTTGCAATACTAGGCTTGTAAATAAATACTTTTAACAGCAAATGGAGTACAAAGTTGAGCCAAAGATCCTGGGGTGCAGCAGGCAGCAGAGAACTGTGTTTACATATAATAATTACTTCCATGGAATTATAAATGAAGGCAGCTGTGGCATTATGGTCCTATTTTGATATTTCCCTTTATAATAATGCAAACATTCTGAATGTGGCCACACAATACTAGCTTATTTTGGTTCTGAGCCCATATTATTATTACAGCACCAAACACACATTCAAATGAGCTCCATTAAACCGCTAAATAAATGCACAGGGGTTATCTTCTGAGTTACAGCCAGTGACGGCTCACGGCTGCTACTTGCTGGGATGCATCACCCTTGACTCTTCTCTGTCGGTAGGTTCTTAGACTGGCACTGTGAGCATCAGTAGAAAAGACTGTTTAAAATACTTTATGGCTTCCCATTTAAAGTGTTTACTTCCTTTGGGTGAATTTTATATATCTCTTCCAAGAGTCCCTGTCTGTCTCCCTTCCTAATTGTTGAATATTATGAAATAAAGTTGCATACCAGTATTGGTGGTGGTGCCCCCCCCAATACAATCAGTCCAATTAAATACAAAGAGCTGAGCTAGCAGCGCTCTTTAGGTTCCACATATTATTGCAAGGGTAATTTAGACAGATGCACTATCATTTGTTTTTGGAGTATTCATGGTTAGCTGGAAAGTAACCAGAATCTACAACATTCAAAAGGCCTCTGTCACATTCAGAGCGCACCGCATGCTGGAGAGAGGTCCAAATAGCCCTGCCTGTTTCACCACCACTCTGTTCAGAATGGAATGGAGGGCAGGTGTCCAATCCTGACATCCAATGAAATGTGGACACATTTAAGGGGCCATGTTCTATGTCAGGGGAGCTGAGCCAGTGTAAACAGGAACTGAACTGGAAGAGCAAACAGTTTCTCTTGCACTGTGGATTTTTGAGAAGATGTTAACTAAGACCTGCTGTGGGCATCATTGGAAATACTGTATTGGCTGCTGTAGTTCCATATTGCCAACCCTGCCATGCATTCTACAAACTATCAGAATTACGGAGAAAGGTTAGCTCTCTTTCCCATAATGCTTATATGCAGAAGGAAATCCTTACATTAGGGAACTTTTTTTAAAAAAGAACCTTGCTCATCTAAGATGTTGCTGTCTAAAACGTTATCATATCAGTCTTAATATATTGGTCTGTGTAATGTATAGATGGGCTCTGTTATTCTGTGCGGGCTTTTGCAACGTTCTTTCTAAATCAGCTTTTAAAATATACAACAGAGAACAAATTACATTTATATGAATAATAAACAACCCATAAAAGGATTCTTGCTTTGCAGAGGTTGTTTTGTATTTCTGCATAACAATAGGAAGTCTAAGATCCCAGCTGGAAGCTTTTTTCTTTCTTTTTCTTTTCATTATTGTAATTGTCAACTGAAAGCTGTAAGTTTTGAAATGCAGCTCTATAAATAACGGCCTCCTATTCTGCAAAGCTTTAGTTGCCGTGAAGAACTGCTTCTAATTAGGTTAGTTAAATGAAGATGACATCTTTCTGATAAATTGCAGTTGGCGTGGCCTTCACCAGGGGAGTGAGAGAATGACAGGATGTACCAAATTGACTCAGATGTTTTATAAGAAGTAAAATATTAGGAGGAATTAAAATAAATACCATAAAACAGAAGGCTGGAAGAGAAGTGCCGAGGAGGAACTAAATGAAGATGAATGCGGAAGAAGGGGGAAGAATGTTTAGCAGCTGTTGAACAGAGAACCAGGGCAGCCTGGGTTACAATTTAATGATGGATATTTAGGAGCATATGTGAAAATACAAGGGGGCCCTCAGCAAAATGTTGCAATGTTCCAAAATGCCTCCATTTTCACGACAGCCAGTCAGCATTCCATGCTCACTGAGCATGCTCAGTCCTCACTGGGCTTTTGGTTCCCCTCCCTTAGGGCTTGTTAAATATTTTTTGCTTTAAGTTCTGCTTTATATTAACCTATATCCAAAGCAGTGTACAAAAGTAATAAAACACACCATAAAAGAATCAAAACAATACAAACCAAAGTACAGGAATTCAATGCAATATCCACTGTACATGGCTGTGTGAGCCAAATCAATATTAATAATCACAGAATGCTTGGATGAACAAATAAGTTATTAACATATGGTGAAAACATAATATACCGTACCGGTAGTTGGTGAATGCCTGGGGAGAGACTAGTCTACATGGTGGCTGCAATTCTTTCAGAATTTCAGGCAGCTGCAAGATAGGTTTTAGCTTTATTAAGAGGGTCACATCTCAAGACTTTGGTCAATGGGCAGTTCTGTTAAGGAAAAAGCATTCTCTCAAGTAAGCATGTCTAAAGTCAAGTATGGTTTTGTAAAGCAGCAGCATGTATCTAGAACTGGTGGCTGCTTAAAACAGATTATTAATGCATAGTTCTGAGAATGTCATATCCAACATCATATACAGTGGTACCTCGGGTTAAGTACGCTTCAGGTTAAGTACGCTTCAGGTTAAGAACTCCGCAAAGAACAGAAATCATGCTCTGGCGGCACAGCTAAAGTGGTGCTTCAGGTTAAGTATGCTTCAGGTTAAGAACGGACCTCCGGAACGAATTAAGTACTTAACCCGAGGAACCACTGTACTGTTCTTTTTGCTTGGAACAGCTGTACTTGTTTTTATAGTTATAACTGTTTTATCTGGTTTTATAATTGTTTATTATATTGATGTAGGATTTTATGATGAAAGAGAATAAATAGGATATGTAAATAAATATATATTGTGGTGGGTGGGATGTTTTCACATGAAGTTGCCACAAAAGTCTGCCAAACTAAGTTTTCCACCCCATTTTAAAACACAATGGACCACGGGAATATGTTTATGTGGGTTTCAATAACTGGGTAAATGTAGTTCAAGGATGCCCAATTCAAAAATACAAAATAATAACTTATAAAGGAAAAGAGTACGTGTTTCAAATCCTAAATTCAAATCCCAACTTTCCCATAAATCTCAGTGGGTTATTTTGGACCAGCGACAATCGTTCAGCACAATCTACCTTAAAAGGGTGTTGTGAGGTGAACCATGAATACCACCACAAGCATCTTGGAGGAAAGGGTGGGATATACATCTAATAAAGAAACAAACAATTGTGTTTTAGGATGCATTTAACATCTTAGCTAGGTGTGACTAAAATGAGATACCCAGGAGACTTAAAATACTGGTGGGTATACTAGCAACGTGCCATATGCATAAAGCAAAATATACAATTAACTTCAGCAATGGTCTGAACATCTGTCCCTCCTGAATTGTAATTGGCAAGTGGAGTACTCTTGAAACATTTAATCAAAACTGAATTATCTTCAAATTAAATTAATATAAAACTTCAGGAGATTACCGGTAGCAATGAAATGTAATTTAATGCCATTCTACTTCTGTGGGCTTTTATGGTAGATTAAAAGTGATCAGACATCCCAGCTTTACCATGGGAGTTTTATGGCACTTTACTGGGTGTTTTAATAATTTGTAAGGATATTAAAATGTTAATTAGAATTTCTTCTAACAAAGCATCTTTTTCTAGCCATCTTCACTCCTGCATTCACTGTAGCATGTAGGGGCAGGTCCTGTGTAAATGAGCCCTTATAATGGGTGAGAGATTTTCTACTTAAGGCAGAGTGAGAAGGATGGAGATATAACTAGGCTACAGAACAATGGACATGGTGAGTTCATGCCAGAGATATTGTACAAAATGGGTATACATCTGCACCTGTTTTAGAGCTAGTCTGGGAGGACACACATCTATCCACATCTTCTCAACAATGTGACCATCTTTTGGATGCACAACATCTTGCCCATTTAAAAAATGCATTGGCCAATCTGTGCAGCTGATCCTTTGTTACTTGAGTTGGGCAGCCTTCCCAAGTTGCCTAGAGGGCAGAAACATCCATGCTCAGTTAATTCGTCAGACATCTGTACAAAATTAATTTGAAGTACATCAGGATTGAGTCCAGAACAAATTGGGCAAATGATTGCTGCATCCCAGGGCCTGGGGACCTAAGTTCTGCTGCAGAGCTTCCAGGAGCGCTCCCTACCAAGCACACTTTGTTAAGCAGCACATGTTTCTAGGAATGCTAAAGCAGTACCCCTGAATGTTGTTTGAATGTTGTCAAACATGTTATCAACAGCATCCAGGGATGCTGGAAATAATGGGAAAATGTAGTTCCCAGCATCCCAATATTTAAGTGTCTCTAATAATGGCTCAACAGGGACCTGTGGATTTTGAGTACCTACAACATGTTGAGATATTGCATGTTGGGGGCTATCAGTGGGAAGGGGACAGAAAAAGGAGAATTGAAATGGGGATTGGCTTTTTCAAGGCCCTAGGTAGCAGTATACAGTGAGTATCCTAGAGTTGGGATTATCCAAGAAGAGAGAGGGATAACACACTCTCTTTAAAAAAAATACTGGTGATACCAGGAAGGAGGCTTGGGAAATGCTATCCAGATATCTAGGCAGCTCTTGAGTAAAGCAATTGTGTTGTAATATACAGTTAGTGACTCATACTTGCGTGCATGACTATATATGAAGGGCACATGTGAGAAGGCACAAAAGAGGGTGGTAGTTGTTGGGGCCACATTTCCCTAAGCTGTGTCACCTACACCTGTGGTAGTAAAGCTCTGGCCCACTAGACCTTCGAGGCTGACTGACCATGCTGTTTTGAGTAAACAAAGCCCACCTTGCCCTTGCCTGATCACATACATTAAGTCAGATCAGGGAAAGTTCAAGCTGAAAGGAAGAGGAATTAGGAGCACACTTTGCACGGTGACAGAAAAAAGGCACCAGATTGATGACTTGACTGCATAGGAGTAAAATGGGGCATACAGTGGTACCTTGGTTCTCAAACGTCTTGGTACTCAAACGTCGAAAACCCAGAAGTAAGTGTTCTGGTTTTCAAATGTTTTTCAAAACTGAACGTCCAATGCGGTTGTCGGCTATTGTTTCCGGGGCACCTGCACCAATTAGAAGCTGCGCCTTGGTTTTCGAACATTTCGGAAGTCAAGCGGACTTCTGGAACAGATTAAGTTTGGTGCTTTTGTTTTTGCCATTTATTTTGGATTGTGTGATTGTGGAAATGGATAAAAGCCACGTCCCCATCCAAACAATGAGTATCATCAGTGCAGGTAAGAAAAAAAATTAATTTTGTTTTTTATAATCTACAATGCTGTCTTATTTATTTTATAGTACAGTACATTGATTATTGCTTTCATTTTATGGATCAATGGTCTCATTAGATAGTAAAATTCATGTTAAATTGCTGTTTTAGGGGTTGTTTTTAAAACTCTGGAACGGATTAATCCGTTTTGCATTACTTTCTATGGGAAAGCGTGCCTTGGTTTTGGAACGCTTTGTTTTTGGAACAGACTTCTGGAATGGATTAAGTTTGAGAACCAAGGTACCACTGTACTTTGAGTGCTCCTCAACTATTGAAGGAAGGTCCTCTGTGCATCTCCTCTGTTAGAAATGTAGCTAAATATTGTTCCCAGCATTGAATCATTCAGCCTCAGGTAATCAGCTGGCAGGTCTAGCTATTGGCTAAATAGGGCAGGAAGATTCTGGAGTTTTCCTTTCCTTTTATGTAGAACACAAAGGGATATATTTGTTTTGTTATTGTGGAGAGCTCTGTAACGGGAATTAGTAACTGGCTATTGCAAGATGCACTCATTCAGTGGATAGTTGTTGTTTCTTTTAAACTGGTCCATCAATGCTGGCTACTGCATGTCTGAAGAAAAGCTAAAAAGACTCCATAATCATCTTCCCTGCTGGGGAACCCTGTGTGGTACGTGCAGCAGAAACTCTGAACAATTCATATGAAATGATTTTCACCTTAGCTTGAAGGTAGGAAATGTATCTAACAATGCATAATTACAAATGATTTAAAGGGTGTTCTATCAGATGATGCACTTATCTTTATGCCCATTACAAATCAACTGTCACTGTGCAATATTTCCACAGTGAAAAATTAGCAACCACTCCTTTCATTGCTGGGATAATGTTTCAATTGTTCTAAAGCTTTGGGAGGACGAATACGTTTTACATAAATAAGGAAGCATAGAGAGAAGCCACAGAAGAAAAGAAATAGAGGAAAAGTCCTTCCCAGACACAGGAGAGATCCATGTGTGGAAGGAAAGTGTCTTAGTCATGTGGGTTTCATTTAAAATGATCAAATATCCATGGAGAATATGTTAATGAGGAATGATAAAAGCACTCAAATAGCTTTTGGCTGTATATACTAAAAGGGGAACATCCCCAAGTAACCATTTCTATCACACAGTTTTTAATCATGCCATAGCAAGGAAGGAAGCAGGACACTAATCCAAAAACAATGATAGTGGGAATCTCAGAGAAGCACTGAAGATACATTTTATTGAAATTGCAAAAGCATTTCATGTGAGTTCATTTCTAGGGTACTGATTAAACAAAGCAGTCATCTACACTGCCTCAGAATCATTTTGAGATATTAGGTAAATTCCAACATAATATTCAACCATGCTTATTATGCATGCTTCCCTTTCCTCTCTTCCTCTGGTGCAGCCATGGTGATAAGATTGGAAGGAGCTGCTTCCCCTTTCAACTAACTGCAGTTTGCTGTTATTTCTGAAACAAAACTCCACTAGGAAATCCAGATTTTTGGATGTCAGTAATTGAATAGGTTTGGAAAAAAATGAATGTGTGTGTGTGTGTGTGTGTGTGTAATTTATAATAATTCCACTTTTTCAAAATATTTTTAAAAATAGAAAACTATTGCACATTTGTGTGGTTTTCTAAAAAATAAAGCATGCAACTGTGCAATTCAAAACTACAATACACTTTTTATTAAAAAAATCAGCAAAATAGATTATTAATTTGGTGGGGGTTTTTTTGGGGGGGGGGAATCCTCAGATTCTTGAGAAATAACTTGGTAGGTTATTTCTGGTACATTACATCTGGCAAATAATTCTCATAGGTGTAGGTGGACTCCAGAAAGCATATTGGAGAATATAGAGACTTGGGGAAATAGGAAGGAAATCTAACAGGAGATGGATTCTATAGGCATTCTTACTGGTAAGGATTTGTATCTCATATAACAGATTCCATTACACTCCTTGACATTTAGCTCTAATTTTTAGTCTCCAGGTAGATTAGTGATTGGATCAGTTTGGATACTTTTGGATCAGTTCTGAATCAGCTTGTTAATTGTGAGTTTCTCAATTAGCATTTGGACATATACTCAACTGTTTTCTGAGAATTGTCTTCCAGGCAGTTCATAACATTGGAACATGCTGATGGTACTTTCCACATGTGTGTCATTCTATAACCTCCTACAAATGGTACTCCAGGCACCAGCTATGATAGAAAGCTGGAAATTTGAATGCCCATGCCAAGACAAACACCACATAAAACAGTCTTGTTTGTAAGGCGGCAGGGATGAAAGAATCAACCAAAATGGATAAGATACCAAACCAAAGTTCCACAGTTGTATGGCCTCTTCATATAGTTCACAGTAATGAGAGTAAGTGGTTTAAGATTTCAGATTTTTGTGTGAATCCCACTTTATTTTCTTAGCAGAACCTCGGGGTGGAGGATGCTGCTATCTTTCAGCATTATGAACTAGACAAATTCCATAGTCCAGGTAATGAAAGGTGTTGGTGATGTCACCTAAGGGAAACTTGCCTTAGAACATAACTTTTGAAAGATGTCAGCTACCGGCTCATGAAAACACATAAGAACAAGGTTTGAGTGAAAAGTGTGTATCACTATGTGAGGCATATCTAGTCTTTTTAGGTTTTATAGGGCTTAACACCAATCAACACTATAAATCAAAGGTCATTTCTTCATAGTGTATAAAAGCTGAAAGGGCACTACTTTGATTAATCTGTGCAAAGGCAACACAACTCTTTTTCATGCCATTAAGTAAAAACATGTTTAATGACATTTTTGTACCCACATTCTCCAATGAAATTTCTTTTCTACCAAGCCCATAAACTTGAATTGTTCAGAACATGAAATACAGAAAGCATGAAAGGGTCAGATCAATTACTAGACATTAATTTACAAATCCTCCACCTATATTGACTCATAAAAGCTTCATGGTTTCTTCACATTAAAATACAAGAGCATTACATAGCAAGCAACAATAAATGTGATGGCATGCACAACTACGGATTCATTTTCCTTCTTTGCTGTTTGTTTTCCCCATTTTCTTCCTTTAGTTAGTTTAACCATATGCTTCTTGCCATCACTTCCACTGGGACAAAAAAAAAAGCTCTGTTTGTGATTGTTTTTAGGACCTCAGAGAAAACAAGTCAATAGTTCACTTGAGAGTGTTTAGCCATTACAGAAAAACCTTTGTTCCCCACAAACAATATGTAGGTTTTGTTTGAAATGAAAAAGAGAGCCCCTACCCTCATTGTAGCTGGTAGGCAGGAAGAAGCTAGCTGGGAAATATTCCCCGGAGTATGATACTGTGCAAAAGTTCTAAAAATATTGAACTGCCTGTCTCCAGAGAAAGAATGTGAGAATGAAAGATAATATTGAGAGGTGAACCTTCTCCAAGTAGCCGAGTATATTTTCAAGGGAGGGATGTGTGCTACTGTTGCAAGGTTCCTAAAAAAAAGTGGGGGTTTAAACTGCTGTGTTTGATTGCTTTCTCTGGGGATAGCTGGTAGAGCAAGAGTAACTGCCATTAACTCACATGGATTGGAAATATAAGATACAAATATCAGCTTAAAAATGTGTTACATTTTTCCTTCCCTTGGGAGAATGTTCCAAATACGCCAAGACAGCATCATGTGTCTCTGGGACGGATATGTATAAGTTGCAGACTTTGCCAGCAAAACATACATCAACAAGAATCCAAACTAGGAAGGACCAAGGTGGTGCTTTTCAGATGTTGTTGGACTTCAACTTGCACCATTATGCCAGATTATTGGCCACTCACTGAAAGTGCCCAGCATTGCCTAAAATTACTAAGAAGCCAACAAACAAAAAAGATTACTAAATGGATAGTGTAATTTGTTAGTTTTAGGGCTGTTCTGTCCCCCTGCCCAAGGCCCTTAGCTGGTGAATGCCCAACCTGTGCATGCCCCATGTCATGTGATCAATATCTTATTCAAGTTGGCACCTCTGAGTGAAGGAGACCCCTGCAGCCAACAGGATGACACCCTTGTTGTGTGATTCCTGCATTGCTGCTGTGCATGCTCAGCTGTTGTGTCAAGCCTACTTAGCCTCCCCATTCATGGGTCAAAACCCTTTCCTTTATCTCAGGAACTGTCATGCCAAATTGGGTGATGGTATCTCCTGAGGTGTGTGAATCAGTGCAGTTTTGAATGTTTCAAAATGGCATACAGTGGCTTTGAAATGTAGACAAAAAAATGAAATATTTGAGAATTGACTTCATATTACTCCTGCTTAATTCCTTTCCCCCCTCTTATCTAAGCAATTATTCTGAATTTAGATCTTAAATGGTGATGCCCAGAACTAATTATAACATTCCAAATGTGTATAGCTAGCTACTAAAATGCTCCTGATCTTCTAAGTCCCATTGGGTTCACTGGCAATTACTGCTGGGTAAATGTGTATAGGATTGCAGCCTTAGTTCATTGCACTTTTTGGACTTCATCCAAAAGGTTTGTAATTCGTTAGGAGCATGTAGTTCATGCTCTTTATAATAAAAAAGGTAATTTCCATGGTTAGATAGCAATATGAAGAACACATCTTGATGGTAGAGAACATTAAGCAGCGCAGTGTTTTGGTGTCAAGCTGTTTTTGTTTTTCTGTGCTGGTTCCTCTTGATGTTGTTAGAAGACCTGAGGGCCAGGTGGTGGGAGAAGACAGATTTCCACTGTGAAGCAAATGGAAGGCTATCACCAGCAAGCACCTGGGCAAGGCTAGGCAGGCGCACTCAAAATGCATCACCTTTGGTGCGTCTGTTTTGCTTCTTTACCAAGTTCTCCACTAGTATGACTGAAATGAATTCCCTTTTATGATAAAAGCCAAATGGCTTAAATGCTTTTGCTATCTCCCTCCATTCCAAAGATCCTTCTGTTGTCAGTACTTGGGGCAAACAGTAAAAGACCTCCCTACCCTGACACAACTGTTGGTTTCCTTCCTACTTTGCCCCACAGTCACAGTGAAACGTGATTGCGGTGATTTCTCCTGCTGCTGCATGACTGGAGTGTTAAGGAGCAGAAAAAGACACCCATCTAATTATTTTATGCAGCATGCTCAATATACCTTTCCTCAGCTGGGAATGCAATGTGTTCTCTGCATGGCGCAGTATGGTACTGGAACAAAATAATTAGAGGAACCCCGCTGCCAGTTCTTTCACTTTACTTGATCTGATTTGGGAGATTCGTAGAAGCTTAATTGGCCAAACTAAATTATTAGATGTGCCACTAATTGCAAAGAACAGGGCACAGGAGCACAGCCATCCTTTACACTGATGTAAGCGCTTGTTCACACTGCTTGCTTTCTGCAGGGATTGAGGGTTTAACAAATAACCTCAGGTGAATGTTGCAATAGCCCATGCTGATCAACGGTCCCTGCCCAGCCCCTCTGTGGACTCTTATTTTGAAAGCAGAAAATATTCAAGTCAGAGATCCTAAGAGACCTGACAACACAGACATATTTACAGAAGGACAAGCTGGGCTGTTGCCTGAGGTGGCATTTGGGCTTCACAGGAAGACGTGCATTGGAGACTTTTGAATACGAGTGACTGCAATTCATTCCATGTCAGGACATTTTATGTTCAGCAGCCACTGCACATGCAAGTCAAAACGCTTTCACTTTAAAGATGAGATCCCACAGCCTGTGCCTTCTTGCCAAACGTGACCTGCCAAAAGAAGCCTCTACAGCTTTTTCCATGGGTCTGACCTCTCTCCACTTCTTCATGCTTCTGAGCTGATAGGACTCTACAAAGGTGATACTCTCTATATTTGCATAGCATTTTCTAAAGCTCCTCCTCACCTCAGCCGCTTATCTTTTTACGGCACCCGGGTAAAATAGGTCAGTATAATTCCACACAGACTGCAAATTGTAACAGCATAGCTGGATCTTTTGCATGTTTACTCAGAAGTAAAACCTAAAGTGTAGCATGCCTCTTCAGAGAAGGTGACTCTCTAGCATATTCATCCAGTCTTTGCCTACAGTGGTGGACTTGGGGCTTTCAAATTTCAGCAGTGCCTTGTGTGACATCAACATTTGGCACCCCCTGCCTCTCACCTTCCATTTTAAATCATTGCTGTGGCGCCCCCTGCAGTGCCCTCTTGGCTCAACATCCAGTATGGGCGAACCAGTCACACTCCTCTAAATCCACCTCTGCTACCTGATTATTTCCCTCCTCCTCTCACATCCTCTATGCTCATCAGACTGCAGTTTCAGTTATTTGAAAAAATCATAGGGCGCAAGCCAACCCAGAATTCACATTTTTCAAATACAATTCCTTTCAGCAGGACTTAAAGTTATTTAAACTGGTTCTAAAGTTGTTTAAGATTGGTAATGCTCCCTAGTTAAACACTCACCCACCCACATCCTCTAACTTCTAGAAAGTGTTTCTTCTCTTTTACTGAAGTAATATTTTCATTTTTCTAAAAAGAAAAGAAAGCTATTTCTACATCCATACACTTTCCTCTTCCATGGTCTAAAAGTTTTAAATTTGCCTTGCAATTCCACTAGCCATTTTCATTCAAGCTGCAGCACTGTTGAGTTGAAGGCATGGGGCTGAGGGTCAGTGTGCACGGCAGGGGTGGGAGGAAGAGATCTAGTTTTTATATTGAAAATGAGTAATGAAAAAAGTTTTAAACATTTGTAAAAGAAAAGAGAATATGCTAACAACACTTTAATATTATTTGCTGAAACCACATTATTGCTCTTATTCAACAATAATTTATTATTGAAGTGGGAGTGGGAAATCACTCTGCCTAGGGGTGGCAAATGCCATAAATACTGTGCACCACTGAATACCAGACATGTTCCAGCCCTATGTTGGGGAACCTCAGGCCTGCAGGACAAATGCGGCCATCCAGGCCTCTCTGCCTGTTCCTTCAGATTCTCTCCAGGCCATATGTCCTCTCCAGCTACACTCCTTCACTTCAGGCCACACACCCTTTAATATTGCTTCCTTGCTTATCTGAATCAAGGCAGCAAGGAGAATCAGGTGGCATTGGGCTCCTACCTTCTCCTACAAAGATGTAGCCGGTGATCAAATAGGCTACTTATGCCTGATTCTCTTTTCAAGCCCAGTTCCTCTCCTTTGGAGAGCCCTGGAATGTTCTGCATCATCCAACCAACCTGCAGCGACCTGTGTCTGTCTCAGCCTGATTCAACCAATGCTCAAATCCCTTTGAACAGGGATTTGGCTTGAAACTCATCCAAAAGCCAAGAAGCATTCTCCATTGTGCCTTCTACTTGGTTCATGAAGCAATAAAAACAGAGATCCTGTTAAGATACCTCCCCCAGCAGAGACTGGAGAGGGCAATAAGGCACACCACACAAGCCATTTCTGCATTCACCTTACTGAGCCAAGGAAGATGGAGACCCCAGCTTTCTGCAGAGGCCTGACTTCAAGGCCTGCTTGAGAAATATTTGTGTGAGCTACAGATGAGCTACCTTTGCATGTATGAGCTACCTTTGCATATGACCATTCTGTTTTGTTAGCTTGCATTTAAATATGCACCTATACATACTTTAAAACATTTCCCATCATAACACACAATTCTAAAGCTAGTTTCTCTCAGTATACACATTTCTAACCTTATTTTGTCATTTTTCTTCAGGTGAGCTGTATTGAAACATTTGGGAAGGGCAACAGCCAGTAGCTGACAAAAATCCAATCTGCCCATTAGTCCGGGTCAGTTTGCATGATAATTCAGAGATCAAATTCCTTGAGCTTCCTACTGTGAACACAGACAGGGTGGGGAAGGGAAGTTGACATAGCTTTCCAAAAAAGACATTCACCCTTTAAATAACTTTGGATTTATGTGCACAGCTGTTCTGCAACAGGAACATCACATAAAACAAGAATTGCAAAAACAGAGAGAGGTTAGGATGACTAACACCTTCCATTCGCTTATAATAATTAAGCAGGAAATGCATGTGCTCTGATCAGCAAGTGAACTCTGTTTACATTTTTAATGGGTACAAAATGATGAAAGAGGTATATTCGTTACAATTAAAAAGACATTGTATGACAAAAAGTATCATTACGGGTTATTTGTATGCGGCAGAGTATGGCATCCTCTGAGATTTGTAACAATTAGCACATGTCACTCCTTTTCGTTGTGAATCTGGGGGCTTAAATCACATTTTAAAAAGCATGTGGAATTCTGCTGATTTCACCACAGTGCATGCCTTACCAAGGACAAACTGAATTTGAAAACTGTGCACCCTTTCAAGAACTGTGATTTTTGCATTTTTTTCTTCACAGAAAGGTCACTGTTTTTAATAAATGCACAATTCAGGGCTCAGATATGTTACTTTGCACACATATTATGGCATTTTTACCATTTGCTAAATTCATTCTTCCCCACAAGTACAATCAGCACCTCAGCATAATTACTCTGAGCCTGGTATACATTTTGTAACCTGGGTTTCCTCCTCACAAGCTTTGTGTGTTTTGAAAATAAGGAAGTTTGAATGATATTTTTTAGTTTCTTTAACTCCCTGTGTTTGACCTTACATTTCTGGCTGGTCCAGCATGTTCTCACAGTGGCCAGTCAGATGCCTGTGGGAAGCTTGCAAACAAGACCTGAGCGCAACAGGACTCTTCCCACTTCGGATTCCCAGCAACTGGTATTCAGAGGCCTACTGCCTCTGACAGTGGGGACAGAACAGGCATAATTGCTAGTAGCCATTGATAGTTCTCTCCTCCGGGAATTTGTCTAATACTCCTTTAAAGCCATCCAAGTTGGTGACAATCATTGACTCCTGTGGGATCAAGTTCCATAGTTTCACTATGTGCTGTATGAAGAAGTACTTTCTTTGATCTGCCCTGAATCCATCATCATTTAGTGTCCCAGGCTATGGAATATGCAAAAGCCAATCTCCTCTGCAATCTTATTATCAAGGCAACATGTCATTCATTAATCAACAATACCAACCCCTGAACACTTTTCTGACTTAGCTGCAAACACGCCCATCCAATATCTACCACCCACTTTTCAGAAAGTGGCCCTGGCCCCCTTACCTCTTTTGTTCCTACTGTCAGCAGATACCCTTTCTCCTCCAAACAGATATGGGGAGCCTTCAGTTCTTCAGCTATTGCTGTACCACAACGACAATGATCCCTGGTTATTGGGCTTGCTTACTGAGGCTGACAGGAGCTGTAGTTCAGTAACTTTTGTAGAGTCAAAAGTTCCCCACTCCTGCTATAGCTGCTTGTGAGTCTCTGGGTTATGTGTGCTTCTCAAGAAAGTTCTGGTCCCATCTGCTCTGTTTGCATGAACATCCTGAAGCATGATCTATAATTTAGCATCATATTTTTTTTCTTGGTAATGATCTTTCAGTCCAGGGGGGCCTGTACCTCAGGACCTGGGTAAAGTGGAACCTCCCCATGCTGCAGTGTTTGGGCCTTGAGCATAATTTATCACTCTCCAACATGGCTTCAAAGGCTAGTAATAGACAGCAGGGATTTTCTTTAATGACTTTTCATCACTGCAATTTCTGTTCATAAATATTCATGGGTCATTTAGATTGCATGGCAAATGCATATTTATTGGGTGCAGACACACACATCTACCCACAAAACATCTAGAGAAAGATATTGGAATATTTCAAGGATTGAAATAATTGAATAGCCAGTTATCTTTCATTTAGCCAGGATAACTAAATGGCATCTGCATAGCAGATGCAGTTGTCACTCCATGCAAAGCAAAAAATGACTGAAATACAATATGCCCAGGTAATCAAGGTCAAATTATTTTTTCAAAACCTTTCAAAAACTGGTCACTTGAAGCATATTATTGGATACATCTTGAAATGCACATGTAGCCATGATAAATGCAAGCTTTGTTGATGAAATGAACAATAGTCTTTATAATCTTTATAATTCAAATGGTGACTTGGGGTAATGCCTGTCTGCTTGCATAACTAGGGTTGACATATTTCAAAAAGTAAAAACCAGGACACCCTGAAAGTTGTTGACTTACCTAAGATCCAGGACAAAGTACCGCTCGGACGTATGGCAGCCCTAGCAACAGAAAGTCACCTGCATACCCCAAAAATCTGTTCCAAAGGGTCCTCCAGCCCTATGGGGCAGATTTGGGGAGCACATGGGAGGAGAGGAATGAGAAGCCCTGCTACCCAAGGGGATGCTCATTCACACTATGTTAGATCTCACCCATGCAACTGAAGCTGAATGTGTAAGAACACCATGAATAGATAAATGGGGCACTGACTCTTTCACTAGGTACGCTGGGCAACCTGTGTCAGAAAAGTGTTCTAATACAAAAGATGATGATAACATTTATTTATATCGTATCTGTGTACATGGTTCTGCACAGAATACATTCTACCCTCGGGGGTGTACAATCTACGATCAGGAAATGGGGCATAGTGGCACACAAATAAAGTTCAAATGAAGTTCAGTTTATTTGAATGAAAGACAGTTAAAGACATTCTTAATTTTTCTGTAGCAGTCAGAACGGCTTCCATTAATTTGGCTGGCTTGTAACCCTCACATTTCTAGATCAGAAGGGATTGCATTTATTTATTTGCTCAGAAGGTAAGTCCCACTGATTTCAATGGGATTTACTTCGCGGCAAGTGTGTTTAGGATTACTACCTTCTACATGATTGAGGTCACTTTGGTGCAGCCAATGGATTGGTTTGGCTTCACCTCTGGAGGTGTATTCCATTCACTCTCAAGACAGACAGATGCCAACAATTATATGCATCTACACTTTAGGTTTCCTAACATAATCAGCACATAAAGCAGATACAGCAACGTATCCAACAACCAACAATGCATGAGCAGCTCAGTGCTGAATACAAGAGGCAGTCAGGTACGAGCAAAGCTCAGTCGAGTCTGTACCACAAAATTCTATGTATAAATCCTTTTAGAACTGATTCTTCTGTCTCTAGTCCCTGTATTACAGTGCTATAAGATTTTGTGTGCAATCCTCTTTAAATCAGTTTTTTTCCCTATTAACTTGTTTTATCTATCAATGTAGTTTATGTAGATTGTTTTCCTGAGCTTCCCATGACCTCAATAACAGAACTTCTCTTCTTGAGCAGAATTATTTTTATCTTAATTGTCATTGTTGATTTTACACACTCTTCACCTCTCCCACATTCATATTATAATGATTTTTCTTTTGAACCAATGATGTTTGGAGCTTAGCATTTTTCAGATGCAGGTACATTTCCATTTCCTTCTTCCATGTGGTTTGCTATTTTTATGATCACACGCAGTAGATATTCTGTTATTTTAATGTGGTACTATTAAGCTGCCTCCTGGCTCATCTGGAGATTCAAAATTATTTACTTCTGTCCTTCCCACCTTTTAAAGTACTCCTAGGCAGTTCACTTTTATGATGCCTGCTCTATAAAGACAAACAAGCTTTATAGTACTGTTTCCCTCAATAGCTTCCTAATGGTGAAACTGACCATTTCCCTCTTTTTAATCATTTTTTTTTTAAAATACAGGTATGTTAGTGATTTTTGCAGATAACAAAGAGACAAACCAACAGAAACCCCCAAAAAGAAAAGGAAGAAAATGCAAGGAGTCCCAATGTATCTTAAAGAATAGTCCCAATCCAAGGCGTAGACTGTGTAATAGATTCAGATCTTCTTAACCCTTCCCTGCCCACGCTGAATGCCAACCAGCCAAATTATCCCAAATCAGAAAAAGATGCTCTGTATCACAAAGTAGGAGGGGAATAGGGAGTCCCAAGACCCAAACAGAGTTCCCTTCCCAATTCCTACTTGGATCCACCAAAAGACAACTAGCTGAAGCCTACGCTATACAGGGAGGGAAGGCAGGCAGATGCTGCAAAGGGAAACGGAGAGGAGAGGAGATTGGCTCCAGGAACCACATGGCCTCCAGGCCACCTGCAGAGTGGGAGAAAACCTCATGTCTCCTTTCCTCTGTGGGGAGGTGTGTCAGGCAAACCCACCCCCGCCAAAGCCAGGAATGGCATCACCTGGCTAACAGCATCCTCATGCTGGCCTTGGAGCTCTGAACTTTTCATCATTTGGCATGCAACTCTTTATCATTTGGCATGCAACACTTTAGGTTTCCTAACATAATCAGCCACTGGTCCCATCACCTCCTGGCAAATAGAAGGGGAAGAAATGGAGGCAGTGAGAGATTTCACTTTCTTGGGTTCCATGATCACTTCAGATGGTGACAGCAGTCACGAAATTAGAAGACGCCTGCTTCTTGGGAGAAAAGCAATGACAAACCTAGACAGCATCTTAAAAAGCAAAGACATCACCTTGCCGACAAAGGTCCGTATAGTTAAAGCTATGGTTTTCCCAGTAGTAATGTACGGAAGTGAGAGCTGGACTATAAAGAAGGCTGATCGCTGAAGAATTGATGCTTTTGAATTATGGTGCTGGAGGAGACTCTTGAGAGTCCCATGGACTGCAAGAAGATCAAACCTATCCATTCTTAAAGAAATCAGCCCTGAATGCTCACTAGAAGGACAGATCCTGAAGTTGAGGCTCCAGTACTTTGGCCACCTCATGAGAAGAGAAGACTCCCTAGAAAAGACCCTGATGTTGGGAAAGGTTGAGGGCACAAGGAGAAGGGGACGACAGAGGATGAGATGGTTGGACAGTGTTCTCGAAGCTACTAACATGAGTTTGGCCAAACTGCGAGAGGCAGTGAAGGATAGGCGTGCCTGGCGTGCTCTGGTCCATGGGGTCACGAAGAGTCGGACACGACTGAACGACTGAACAACAACATAATCAGCACATAATCAGCACACACTGAGCATTTATGTTTCAGAAGATCTTGGACAGCTCCTGCAGACATGGAACTTGGGTATAACTGAATCAGAGTACTTTCTTGCTTCTGAAAGTTTATCCATGGGTTTTTAATGTGCATTTGGCTTTACCATAACTATGTTACAAGCCAAATGTTGATGAGCCTTGGGAGCTACAAGGCATTGACTGATAAGACCATAAGAAGAGCCTGCTTGATCTGGCCAGTAGCCATCTAGTCCAATGTTCTGTTCCCACAGGGACCAACCAGATGCCTATAAGAAGTTCATAAGCAGTGCCTGAGCACAACAGCACCCTTCTGTCCCATGATTTCCAGCAACTGGTATTCAGTAGCATGCTGAAGTAGAACATTGCCATCAGGGTTAAAGTCAAAGAATGCTTTGTTGTGAGTGTTCTATCCAGGCCTCCACAACGGTACTGTATATAGCAACTCATTTTCAATGGGGTATATTTCCTGCTATGAGATTGATTTTCTCATGCACACTCTTTCTCTTGGCAGTTTTAAAACCCTGCCACTTTTTAAAAAGTAGTAACTTCTAAATCTTACTCATTCCCCATCTTTGAACTTTGTGTACGAGAAATATTTTGCACTCTGGGTCTATTTTTGCAAGCCAGCAAGCTGGTGATCATTCTGTTGAAATTGGCCACTTTTATACTATCCAAAAAGTTGACAGTGCAATTAACTCCACAAGAAGAAATGTGCTTTCCCAGTAAGAATTTATTTTTCTTTGCTCCCAGAAATGGTTTCTGTTTTTATGCTACTTAGCCACTGCTTGTTCCTAAATTAGAAAAGGGGCAGAACAAATTAACGTCACCAAAGAATTTTCTGTGTAACTCACCCATTGTTCCTTTAATAGCCATCATTACTAGTTCAGTGTTTCCAAGGAAAGGACACACTGCTTGTGCTGAGGGAAAATGCATACGTTCTCGCTTTAGAAATCCATCTTTTTGACCTACAGCCACTCAGAACTGCAATATAGATTGTTTCTATGTTATCACCCAGTCTAGCTTGAAACAAAATCTAAAGTTTTGATAGCAGGGAGAGCAAAGAAACCAATAATCGAAACCTATTGATTTGCAACATTGCTTGTTCCCTACACAGCAAAGTATTAAATTTGTTATGTGGCCTGTGCTTCCCCTCCTACGTTATACACAAGAGAAAACACTGCAGAATGCATGTTTTTTTTGTCTTGCCACCACACCTAGAATGAGACTGGAATATGGACTTAACTTGTTATACTGGAAAACAGGGGTCAACCAAGAAAGTTGCATAGTAGAAGATTCAGAACAGCACATGCAAAATACAGCACCCTAAGATGTAGTGATGATTGTCAGCTTGGATGGCCTTGAGAATAAGGCTATCAATGGCTACCAGAAGTAATTCTGGTCAATACCAAAAATAATCCAAAAACATAATATCCAGTTGGAGACTGTAGGGAAACAGGAATTGGACTAAGAAGAGCAGGGCTCTTCTTATGTTAAGTGTCAGAGTAATGTACAGCAGGTAAAGAGCAGCACCTGTCCATTGGCCAAACAGGGATTGGAAACCTGCTCTTGCATAAATAATATGTCCCCTGTGTGGATGAAAGTATCAGAATGGAAGTTGAGGCAGAATTAGCTTTCAGTCATAGAACTGGAAGGGATCCCAAGGCTCATCTAGTCCAACCCCATGAATCTCAGCATGTGGTCCCCCATCCAGTTTTATTGGTGCACCACTAGCTCAGCTTATGAATGGCGCCATCAAATTTCCATATCTACTGTATGCTCTAATAGAATAATCCATGTACATAGCATTTTACTTTGTAACAGGTGGATCATCTGTGCTAGGCTTCATTTGGGAGCATGCCTGATACACATTTTAGTGGGATTTTATTGCTGCTCTCATTCTGGGCATGATAGTATGGGGAAATGCTTACTGCTTCTAAACCTATCATTTTGCTATCTTGAGTATCTAAGCAAGCTATTTTCAATCTGATGTATGTGATATTCTGCCAGCATAGCAAGAGTTTTGCTGAATCCTATAGCCCATCAGTAGCCAAAAGTTTCCCTCCAGCTAATGATGGACTGCAGTATCTGCCACACGGTCACTCACCTCCACATGCAGGTGAGCTCTCTGTTGGCAAAGCTAGGTGGTCGAACCCTTGCCACTGCTGACCAAAAGCTCACAATCGCTTTTGCCTTTGAGTTCGATAGACATGGAGATCCCATACCACTAAAGGGCAAACACTTTTCACCAACCTAGATTTGAAATGGTAGTAGATCAGCTATGCATTTCAAGGACAATTTCTATGCTCAAAATGTCTCCATTTGAACCTGCTGAAATCTTTTAACAACTGTAATCATATACAGTGTAATCATATACACTGTAATCATATACATATACCCCGGGTTGCGCACTCAATTCGTTCCGGGGTGCCATTCGTACCCCGAACAGTGCGCAACCCGGGCAGCGCTTTTGGGCTTCTGCGCAGAATGCTTCTGCGCATGTGCAGACTGTGCGGACATGCACAGAAGCATCCATGCTCCGTGTTGCACTTCCGGGTTTGTGGAGTACGCAACCCGAACGTACTCAACACGGAGCGTTCACAACCTGAGGTATGACTGTACATACATATTTTTTGACACAAGGCTGGATTGCCATGTCATTTCCTGGAATTGGTGTGTCTTGCACAAAACAGCTGGCATTTGACATGATTTACAAATAATTTCACATGCAATTTAAAACTAACTAGCAATGAAAACTCCAAGGACTATTGGTAGCAAAGTCCTTATTTTGTGTTTGATTTGATGTTTTACATATAGACGTACAGTTTCCTTCTGCATTCACGTCCTCATAATATTCACATGCCAAATGTTCTAAAGGAATACAACTATCTATGCTGTGGTGTTGTCAAGGATCCAGATGTTTCAAAAATAAAGAAGCATATATTGAAAAAAGGACTTAAATGGAGACACAAAACATTTTATATACATTTTATATTATATATTTTAAAAGAGGTTTGAGGTAAGAACTGGAGCTTCAGATAGCTGTAACTGTTTAGGAATATATATGTATCCATATATACAATATATACCAAAAATTCTATTATATATATTAACAGTGCTAGCTCTTGTCAGCAGTTTATCATAGAATGATTTCACTGAATGACAAATTTTAAAGGAGGAGGAGGAAGTGGTTCATAAATGTAAATAGATATGGCATTATTGGATCTAATATAACATATTCGTACAATTAATCAAATGACAACATATTGCTAGGGTTACAGATTTCAGGTAGTAAAACCACAGGTCTGGAAATCTAAACTGGCCCTCTGGGTATTTGCACTGCTTCTTTATAAACTCCAAGGTGTGTGTGTGTGGGGGGGAATAATCTTTGCACTCATGAATATATTTCTATGTATCTCCCACAGCTCCTTATAGGTATTTTTCACAACTCCTGGAAATGCTCATGCATTAGAAATAGCCAGTTGAAGTTTCTGAATTTTCTGCACGCACCAACAGTGGAATACCTATATTTCATCAATAGACCTATGTGATTCTGAATTATTTATCTCTGAAACACACTGGTGTGTGAGAAAAACCTATTAAGAGCCATGAAACTCACTTAGATATTGATGCATGTTGTTGTTCAGTCGTTCAGTCGTGTCCGACTCTTCGTGACCCCATGGACCAGAGCACGCCAGGCACGCCTATCCTTCACTGCCTCTCGCAGTTTGGCCAAACTCATGTTAGTAGCTTTGAGAACACTGTCCAACCATCTCATCTTCTGTCGTCCCCTTCTCCTTGTGCCCTCAATCCTTCCCAACATCAGGGTCTTTTCTAGGGAGTCTTCTCTTCTCATGAGGTGGCCAAAGTACTGGAGCCTCAACTTCAGGATCTGTCCTTCTAATGAGCACTCAGGGTTGATTTCTTTAAGAATGGATAGGTTTGATCTTCTTGCAGTCCATGGGACTCTCAAGAGTCTCCTCCAGCACCATAATTCAAAAGCATCAATTCTTCGGCAATCAGCCTTCTTTATGGTCCAGCTCTCACTTCCGTACATTACTACTGGGAAAACCATAGTAATTGATGCATAGTAAGTCAACAAACTTCTTTTCCCTTGAGGGTCTTCTCTTGTCTCCCCTTTCCACCTTTCTCTCAAGTATATTTTTCCTTATTTTGCTTTTCAAATAATATTTTTCATGCATGCACTTAACCCCCCCAAGAAATTCCAGTTAATTTTCTTTCTAAAGAATTTATTGATGAACAAGATAACCACGGCTTTAGACTTTTAATACTGACCATATGATGATCTTCCTCCCTAGTAGCCTTAACCTTAATATTGATGACAGAGCTAGCACCTGGATCACATAAAGTTACCAGAATCAATGCAGAGCTGGACTTACTGGGATGGATCTAGACCTAGCTGTGTTTAGACTAGAACCATTGAAATCAACAGGGCAAGTAGACCATGACTAACACACACACCATTTATTTTGATAGGTCTACTCTAAGCACAACTAAGTCTGGATCCAACCCAATGATAACTTCTGATTTCCAGGCTGATGGCTTAGCTTTGACCTATAAAGTCTGAAAGTGTTCCTAATGTGAACACACAAACTCTACCTTCCTATGGGATATTGGGGACTCTGCACCATTAGAGGGAGGGTGATGGTTGGCATGATGTTGCACTTACAATCCATTTCCCTTTGTGAGGTTGGTGAATTGGTTTTACTCAGAGCCCAATCACAGGAGACAATGACTCTTCCTGGTAAGGTCTGACAGTGATACTTTTTGTGAATTACCTTTGGGGGAGATAAAGATGGCTGCACCAGCCATCAAAAGTACCAGGGTAGAGCAAACTTAAGTATTGGTGCCCTGACCCTGGCAATGGTATGGATTCTGACATTTGCAGAACCACACACCAAGTTGGTGCTAGGTCTGGTTTTGAACTTTTTTTTAAAAAAAATATCAGACTATTTTCATTGATTTTAATAAAATGCAGACATGCAAGAAATATTTCACTACTATAATTCACATATCTTATCATGCATTTGGTTTCCTTTAGTCTCTGATAATTAGGAATGTTAATGAATCATGTGCAGGATATTATCAAACAAATATCAAGTCGGAGCTGCCGTTCTCTAGAATACCTTGAAACCTGCAAACGACAACTCAATGCACAACTTCCATCTGCAAATTATAAAGCCAGATGGTAATATAAATCCCCAAAGAAAATATACAGCTGTCAGTTCTTCATGTTTATATTGAAGAGGTGATTTAATCAACTGGCAGCACAGCTTACTGTATTGCTCTTGTTACCGTAACATGTAAGCCTCTCATATCATGAGCACTCTTTATTTTGAGTATACACAGAAGATTATCATTATTTCCACTCAGCAGATGTGACAGGTTTGTGGATTTTAATAGCAGCAGGCAGGAGTGTGATGAGGAAATGCTGATGAATCAATAAAGCAACCCAAGGCGCCCATCTTTTTGGCTTTCATCCAGAGTGCAGAAGTACTGATGTACCAAATTATCATGCATTGCTACAGTATGTACTGTGATTGCTTTGCATGCTCAGACTCATCACCACACTTGCTTCAGTGCACACACTGACACATGCTCACACATAGTCCATGCAAAACCATTTGATACCTGACAATGCTGATTTAGATGGCTCCTCAGTGAACCATAAGATGGCACTTCTGTATGGTGATTATTTTAATGGCTCCCACATCTACTCTACTGGCTAGATAATACACACACATGTATTTTAAGACAGTGAATATGCTATCACTGTGTCTCCTTCATCTTAACCTCATATCAGATTGCTTTGCTCCCTTTTCTCTGGTTGCACTAGAAAACCTCTTCAAAATAGGGAACAAGTGGGTAAAACCCATTTTAGTGCCAATTATTTACTTAAAAGCTTAGAGACCTGTTCTAGGGTTATTCACAATAGGAACTGTGCAGAGAAATCAACTGGATATAAGTGCTTCTTTAAAAAAGAATGAAATATGGATGGGATATGAAGATGAAAGCTGTTGCACTTATCAGAGGAAAGACTCTCCTACCTAAAAAGGTCAAGATACCATAGGAACAAGTTTTCGTAAATCAACTTTAAGAAGAAAGCATCCTTTGAGTGCTTGCAGAACATGTTGATTCAGTTGAAGAAATTGCAGATTAATGAAGATTTTAGAAATTATATGTTATCCTTCATATATAGGTAAATTGATATTAAAATGCTACAACCTAAGGCCCATGGGCTGGATGTGGCCCTATCACCTTCTCAATCCGGCCCGCGGACGGTCCAGGATTCTGTGTTTTTCCATGAGTAGAATGTGCGCTTTTATTTAAAATGCATCTCTGGGTTATTTGTATAGGAATTCGTTCATTTCCCCCCCCCCCCCAAAAAAAAAGTCTGGCCCACCACATGGTCTGAGGGATGGTGGACCGGACCAAGGCTAAAAAAAGTTGCTGAAACCTGTGCAGAGGATGGTGAAAGATTATCAAGGGTCTGGAAACCAAGCCTTATGGGAGTTAGGCTCTCATCGAGAAAGATGAGAGTGAGAGGAGATATGATAGCCATCTTCAATATCTAAAGGTGAAGGGGCAGGTTACACAAACCTGGAAAGCCTGATCATACAGTTACCCCAAACAGGTCCTCAGATTCCCCAAATTCTTCGGGATGGATTCATTAGCACAACTCCATTAGCTTGAGGCACGTAAAACACAAGCCAGACACGGGATGTCAGGATGGCCTTGTCAGTTCAGAGCGGAGGCAAGATATGCTTAAAGGCTGGCCTTGCCAGACAGCGACGGGATTGCTGGCTGGTCTTATTGGTTGTAAGTTTGTAAATATCCTGACCACGCTGACGCACAAGGGCCCAGCCAAAGTTCACAGGAAGGAACTTCCTTATAAGGTCTGCAGGACCTCATAAGGCTATTCCTTATATGGAAGGAGGAAGGATCTTCCTTATAAGGTCTACAGAACTCCTGGGTAGAAGTGTATAAAAGCTGGATGCAAACAGCATTTGGGGCCCTTGCTGTGAATGATCACGCAAGTGCCTTTCTACAGTCCTAGGATGTAGAATAAACTTTTTCTCTGATTCAAACCTTGGTGCCATTTTTGACTCCTTCCTCCCTCTCCCTTGGGAGCAACATTGAACCCTGCTTTTGCTCAGGCTACAAAGGGCTATCACATGGAAGATGGAGCAAGCTTGTTTTCTCTTGATCTGGAGGGCAGGACCCATACCGAGGGAATGCAAGTTAAAAGAAAGGAGATTCAGGGTAAACATCAGGCAGCACTTAGAGCTGTTAGACAGTAGAACAGACACCCTCGGGAGGTTATTAGGTTTTTAAGCAGAGGTTGGATGCTTTAGTTCAGATTCCTACACTGCAGAGGGTTGGACTAGATGATTCTTGAGGTCTGTTCCAACTCTACAATTCTATGAAATGTCCACCTCACTTTTGCTGCCTCATTCATTTGGCTCATTCGTCAGGGGGGTGAATTCACAAACCAACCCAGGCATGTAATTTAGCACAGAATTTTGACAATTTTAGTAAGATTTAAGTGTTAAAGATTACAGATCCTTTTGTGTATAACCTGTTTTTAAACTTTGGTTTTTTATTGGTATTTTAAAAGAATATTTTACACTATTCCAAATAGTGTAGAGGTCTTGTTCTAGTAGGTTGTAAACCCATTTTGTTACAGAAATAAATGAAATAAATACTAAGAGTGTCTCTCCTAAGGATCAAAATGATTGAGCAGGGGTGTACAAAGTAAGGTGTTTTCAGAGAAGTTAATATAGTCAATGGCAGGTTTTGATCTGGGGGGAAAATGCAGGTCAAAAAGAAAACATTTGATGTAAAGATCTAGAGCTCTCCTTCCCTTAGTCTTTGCTTTTTTTCTGTATTGCAGACAGGTTCAAATCTATATTCATTCCCTGGAAAGATGTTATTTGTTTGTACAGAAAAACAGTTAGATATTACATTAACTTCTGCAAAGGCAGATGACAAAATTAAATAGTATTTCAACATTAAAGCACACCGCTGCCAATTTTAATGAGATTTCAGGGAACAAAAACAGATGAGGAGGAATTGCAGCTTAAATTGACGGAGAGTATAAAGAGTTTCATTATCTGTGCTGTTGCTTTTCATTTGTTTTTGTTTTTGTTTTAAATTCATGTGCTTGCTTTGCTGAAGATCCTTTTTCTCATAAAAAAAACCAAAAAAAAAAAACAAAAAACCACCCCACCCATCCCAACAGTCTCCCAATGGGGAAATGTTTGGGTAGTATTAATTGATGTTTTATAAAATAAAATAAAGGTTTGGGTTGATAATAACACGTGTCATTTTACAATGCTGAAACAAATATTAGTGCTGTTTGATTGACTGCTTCACACGCACATTTTTGCACATTTTAGTCTCTTTATCACATCACTTGTTTTGTGCCAGGCCCTAAAGAAACTCTTCAGGTGAGAATATTTCCAGGGAATGAAAAAAATAAGGCCTGTTTTTACATGCATTCATGGTTTAAGATGTACCTATTCAGTGCTATTTTTCTAGAAAAAGAGGTGCCAGAATTCAGTATGAACTCCTCCCTTGTTCTCTTATAATGGCAATGGCACCCACCTGAAAGGTGCCGGAACTGAGTTCTAGCGAGTTGCAGCTGAAAAAAGCCTTGTACCTATTTAAGATGTTTTGTGAGTCCCTTTCCCACACACAAAAGTAAAGCACAGTAAATTACTACCTCCCCCCCCCGAAAGAACAAAAATTGACCCTGCCCCCCCAAAAGAGCTATTCAAGAGACAATTAAAAGGAAAATCATAACACAGTTGCATTTATTGATATTATTATTATTATTAAAATGTGGTTCTACTCAATGTATGATTTAATATGTTTTCCTTTCTAAATATTTCCTTCTGAATTCTTCCTATCCTGCTTTACATTGGACATCAATTTCTTTACTAAATTGCCGGATTGTAGCATAGATGAAGAAGTGTGCTTCAGACTCATCGAAATATCACTGAATTCATTTAGCACCTTTTAAGTCATGAAATTAATTTATCTTATATAAAAATGGATTTTCGGCCATAGATTTTTAATTATTGTATGCTCCAGTACTGGAGAACTGTACAGTTTTTTATGTTTTTGATAATTAAAGCTAACAGTAAAAGAGACATAAATCAATAGTTGCAGGAGGATTTTCATTCTTCTTTAAGAATTTTATTATCACAAATGGCAATCTATTTCACTTCTCGCATGGGATCTCTTAACAAAAAATCTATGAATCTCCAACACCTTCATGAGAACTGTTTTAAATATGTATGGACAATAAAATGATGGTCATTAGTTACAGAAAACTGATACTCAAAAAATAAAATAAAAACCATAACCCCCACCCCACCCCACCCCCAAGTAGAGAAATTTAATTGTGCCTATGTCCTCCATGGACAAACACCGGCTCCCTCAGCCTGAAAGTGAGATGAGCACCACAACCCCATAGTCACCTTTTACTGGACTTAACCGTCCAGGTTTCCTTTACCTTTTACCTTACTTAGAAACTGTGCTGGTCCCAAGGGATATCCGATAGGCGAGGTCTAGTCCAGTCCAAGGTCAGTCCAATCCAGAAGTCACGAAGCCGAAGTCACAAAGCCGAGGTCAGGATTAAGTCGGAAGCCAAAGTCACAAAGCCGAGGTCAGGAGGAAGCCAGGAGTCAGAAGCCGAGGTAACAAAGCCGGGGTCAGGAACACAGGAGTCAGGAACCAGGAACTGGGCAGCAACGATGTTGCTCCTGCAACTTGGGACTGGGACTGGCCGGTTTTTATCTGCCCCGAGGCAGAGGGCGGCTCCGATCGTCAGGTGACTCGCCTCTCCTGGCTTGGAGGCGAGCACTCCTCCTGCGGGAACTTAGTTCCCTTCGCCTCTCTGCCCTGAACCTTTGCAACTCAGGAGAAGCTGGAGGGTTACCAGACCCAGAGGCAACCTCAGCTTCCCCTGACTGGGTGGGGAGTGGAGCACCTGCAGGCAATGAGTCCTCCACTCCATCAGAGGCCAGATCAAACTCAGCCGATGCCTGCACCTGAGGATCTAGCACAGGTGAGTCCCCTTCAGACTCAGGCCCCAGCCCTGGCTCTGCTGGTTCTGGAGGCAGGGAATCCTGTGCAGGCTGGGATCCCTCAGGTTCAGCGTCTGAGTCTGAATCCCAGGCCATCACACCATCCCCCCTCCCAGGCCCCCCCCTCAACCGAGGGGCCGGACCAGGCTTGCTGGGGTAAGTTGCATGGAACTCACGGAGGCAGGCAGGCGCATGGATGTTTTCCGCTGGTTCCCACGAACGATCCTCGGGCCCATACCCCTTCCAGTCGATGAGGTATTGGAGCTTCCCCCTGCGGTATCGGGAGTCGAGAATGTGCTCCACCTCGTACTCGGGCTCCCCCTGAACCAGAACTGGCTGCGGTCGTGAACGGTCTGGGTGGAACTCATCGGGCGGGGCGACCGGACTGAGTAGGGACCGGTGAAATACCGGGTGGACCTTCAGGGTCGCGGGTAATCGGAGACGGAATGCCACAGGTGAGACCCGGTCCACGATCGGAAATGGGCCGGTGAAGCGGGCATCCAGCTTCCGCGAAGGCCGAGAGGGGTGCAGGTGGCGGGTGGAGAGCCATACCAGGTCACCGACACGGAGTTCCGGCCCCTCCTGACGGTGACGGTCGGCCTGGGCCTTATACGCGTCCTTGGCCTGGCTCAGTTGCTCTGTCAGAAGCTGCTGCTGCGACTGGAGCTCTTGTAGCCAGTCTGTCACTGCGGGAACTGCGGATGCCGGCAGCACACTTGGGAACAACCGCGGGTGGTACCCATAGTTCGCCTGAAACGGGGTCTGTTGGGTGGAAGCGTGCACTGCGTTGTTATACGCGAACTCGGCCAACGCCAGGTGGTCGACCCAATCGTCCTGGTGGAAGCTGCAGTAGCACCGGAGGTACTGTTCCAACACCGTGTTTGCCCGTTCGGTCTGTCCATCCGTCTGCGGATGGTAGGCCGAAGATAGGCAGACCTCCGTCCCGAGAGCCTGATGTAGAGCACGCCAGAAGCGGGAGGTGAACTGGGCACCGCGATCGGAGACCAAACGTTCTGGTAGGCCATGTAAGCGGAAGACGTGTTGTAAGTACAGTTGCGCCGTCTCCTTGGCTGAGGGTACAGACGAGCACGGGGCACAGTGCACCATCTTAGTGAAGTGGTCCGTGAATACCAGGAGACAGGTACACTGATGGGACAGGGGTAGGTCCACCACGAAATCCAACGAAACCGTATGCCACGGACGAGGAGGAACTGGCAGTGGCTGTAGCAGTCCCGCAGGTCTCCCGGTCAATCCCTTGGCTCGCCGGCAGACATCGCAACCCCCAATGTACCGTGCCACGTCGGCTTTCAAGCGGGGCCACCAGAATTCCCGGCTGACCAGGTGGGTGGTCCGATACCTCCCGAAGTGGCCAGCTGCCGGGGCATCATGTGACATTCGGAGCACCTCGGCCCGCAAAGGCCCTGGTGGGATGTACAACCGACCACGGTGCATCAGCAGACCCTGGTGCACAACCAGTTCTGGGTATCGAGGGCACGATCCACTGGCCAATTCCTGAATCCGTTCCTGAGCCCACGCATCGACCCGTTGCTGCTTCCGCACTCGGTCCCGTAGTGACTCAGTCTCCTGAACAGCCAGGAACGCTGCTGGTGGGACGATTGTTGTTGGGGCCGCCTGCTGCACCGTCTCTGCAATGTCCTCCGGTTTCCAGGACAGTGCGTCCGCCTTCTGGTTTTGGGAGCTGGGGATGTAACGGATCCGGAACTGGAATCGGGAGAAGAACAGTGCCCACCGGATCTGACGCTGGTTCAGCTTGCGGGTGGTCTGGAGATACTCCAGATTCCGGTGGTCAGTTCTCACTTCCACCGGGTGTCGTGCCCCCTCAAGATGATGGCGCCAGACCTCAAAGGCCACCTTAATGGCCAGTAGTTCCCGCTCCCACACGGTATAGTTGCGCTCCGCCGGAAGGAGCTGCCGGGAGTAGTAGGCACAGGGTAGCAGTGGCGCATCAGGTCCGTGTTGCTGGGACAGGACAGCACCGAGAGCCGTACTGGAGGCGTCCGTCTCCACCACGAAGGGACGAGAGGGATCAGGATGCTGTAAAATCGGCGCCTTCTGGAAACAGGCTTTCAACCCCTGGAATGCCCCCTCAGCCTCCTCGTCCCAGGAGAAGGGAGTCTTGGGGCGCAGCAGACGGGTCAACGGGGTGGTGCGATGAGCGTAGTCCGCAATGAATGTCCGGTAATAGTTGGCGAACCCCAGGAACCGCTGTAGGTCCTTGCGGTTCCGCGGCGCCGCCCACTCTCGAACCGCAGCCACCTTCCCGGGGTCCATCTGTACACCGTCAGGGGAGAGTCGGTGTCCGAGGAAGTCCACTGACCGCTGGTGGAACTCGCACTTGCTGAGCTTAGCGTACAGGCGGTGCTCCCGCAAGCGCTGCAACACGGTCCGGACATGACTCTCATGGCGAGCTGGGTCACGGGAATAAATCAGAATGTCATCGAGGTACACCACCACGTACTTGTCTAGCAAGTCCTGGAACACGTGGTTGATGTACCGTTGGAACACGGCGGGCGCATTGCATAGTCCGAACGGCATGACCAGATATTCGAACTGCCCATAACGGGTCCCAAATGCGGTCTTCCACTCATCCCCGGCACGGATCCGAATCAAGTTGTAAGCCCCCCGCAGGTCCAGTTTGGTGAACATCTGCGCCCCTTGCACCCGCTCCAGCAACTCCGCAATTAGGGGCAAGGGATACCGGTCTGGGATGGTGATCTTATTCAGGGCTCGGTAATCATGGCAGAGGCGAAGCTCCCCACACTTCTTCTTAACAAAGAGTACTGGAGCGGCGGTGGGAGAGGTAGAGGGCCTAATGAACCCACGCTCCAGGTTCTTGTGAAGGAAGTCCTGTAAGGCTTCACGCTCTGGCTCCGAAAGAGAGTATAGGCGACTCACAGGCAGGGGCGCCCCAGGCTGGAGGTCTATGCCGCAGTCGAAGGACCGATGAGGAGGCAGCCGGTCTGCCCCCTGTTCCTCGAACACGTCTACGTAGTCCCGGTACACGGCAGGGAGCGTTGACGCAGCCTCCCCCATGGAGGCGGCCGAAAGCATCTCGGACTGAGCATTCGAACCCGAGTCTGGGAAGCGTACAGTTCGATTGACCCAATCGATCTGAACATTGTGAGACTCCAGCCAGTCCATCCCCAGCACCAGGGGAAACCGGGGCATGGTGGCAATGTCCAGGGTACGCACCTCCTGGTGCTGCTGGTGGCACAGGACCAAGGGCTGGGTCTCCCGCGTAACGGCGCCTGACCGCAGGAGCCGTCCGTCGATTGCCTCCACCTGCACCGGTTCTGGCTTGTTCTGGAGTGGCACCCGATGCTGAACAGCGAAGGCAGAGTCCATATAGGAGCGGGTTGCCCCTGAATCCACCAGAGCGTGGGTGAGAATCCAGGGCCCGCCTGGGGGGTACAGACGCACCGGGATCATGAGGTGTTGCAATTCCACTGGTGAGGGCCCATCATGCGACGCTTGGGACCCCAGATAGCCTGGGCCATTGGCTACTGGGGTTGGCGGTTTCCCTGCGGCTGGTGTTTCTCGGGGCATGTTCGAGCGTAGTGTCCACTCCCCCCGCAGTAGAGACAGAGGTTCCCCTCCCGACGCCTTGTCTTCTCCGAAGGGGAGAGGCGAGGCCGTGCTGCCCCGAGCTGCATCGGCTCCTCTAGTGACTCGGCTCTGGCCGTGGAACTGCTGGGAAGCACTGGAGTCGGGAGCCCGGAGTGCCGATGGCCCCGGGCCTGGCGACGGTCCTCCAACCGATCGTCTATCTGTAGACTCCGTTGGATGAGGGCCTCCAGCGTGGTGGGGCGATCCAAGGTGGCCAGCTGGTCCAGTATCTCGTCAGAAAGCCCCTCGAGATACTGGTCCCGAAGTGCGGAATCGTTCCAGGTCAAGTCCTGCGCCAACAGCCGAAATTCTGTGGCATAGGCGGCCACTGTGGACTTGCCCTGTTTCAACCGCCGAATCGCCCGATTGGCTTGACTCGCCTTCTGAGGGTTGGCGAACGCGGTTTCAAAATGGTTGCAAAACCCCGTATAGTCTGTCAGCAAGGGGGAGTCTTGCCGTAGCAGCGGCAACGCCCACTTGGCCGCCTGGTCCTTCAGCAAGCTGATCAGGAAGTGCACCTTGGTGCGGTCGTCCGGGAAATCCCGGGCTCGCCCCTGAATATACAGTTTGGCCTGGGCGAGAAACATGGGAAAGCTGGCCGGGGACCCATCGAATTTCTCTGGCAGGGCCACTGGGTACTTGCCTGGAGCTGGGACGCCGGCACCAGGAGCCGGTAAGACGTCCAAACGCTGCTGAAGCGCCGTAACCGCATTGCTCAGCTGCTGCACTGTGTGGGTCAAGACCTGGTTCTCCTGGGCCAATGCCGCCAGCGCAGCCGCCTGGTCAGTCATAATGACCGGTTCCTCCCGAACGCACCCCAACGAAGGGGGAGTGCGGGTGTGGCAGGAGCAAACTGTGCTGGTCCCAAGGGATATCCGATAGGCGAGGTCTAGTCCAGTCCAAGGTCAGTCCAATCCAGAAGTCACGAAGCCGAAGTCACAAAGCCGAGGTCAGGATTAAGTCGGAAGCCAAAGTCACAAAGCCGAGGTCAGGAGGAAGCCAGGAGTCAGAAGCCAAGGTAACAAAGCCGGGGTCAGGAACACAGGAGTCAGGAACCAGGAACTGGGCAGCAACGATGTTGCTCCTGCAACTTGGGACTGGGACTGGCCGGCTTTTATCTGCCCCGAGGCAGAGGGCGGCTCCGATCGTCAGGTGACTCGCCTCTCCTGGCTTGGAGGCGAGCACTCCTCCTGCGGGAACTTAGTTCCCTTCGCCTCTCTGCCCTGAACCTTTGCAACTCAGGAGAAGCTGGAGGGTTACCAGACCCAGAGGCAACCTCAGCTTCCCCTGACTGGGTGGGGAGTGGAGCACCTGCAGGCAATGAGTCCTCCACTCCATCAGAGGCCAGATCAAACTCAGCCGATGCCTGCACCTGAGGATCTAGCACAGGTGAGTCCCCTTCAGACTCAGGCCCCAGCCCTGGCTCTGCTGGTTCTGGAGGCAGGGAATCCTGTGCAGGCTGGGATCCCTCAGGTTCAGCGTCTGAGTCTGAATCCCAGGCCATCACAGAAACACTTGATCCCACTGGCGTCACAAGGGGGGCGGAGGGGGCGGTACGCCCCGGGTTCCATGGGAGGAGAGGGTGACACTTGGGCTGGCCCCGCCCTGCACAGGGCCTGCCCGACGGCGCTGCCGCTACTCCCGTGACACCCTTGTGAGCCGCTGCACCAAAAGTAGCAGCAGGGGGCACCCCCCGAGCCGCCGATCGCGTGCGGTGTCTCGTGGGTGGGGGTGCCCCGCCGCTGCTGCTTGCGGAAGCAGCGTCGCTGGTTTGGATGGAGTGCGCACGATGCAACGTCACGACGCCCCGCCCCCAGGGGATAGCCTCCGTTCGCTGCCCCGGGTGGCGAGGAGGCTTCCTCCGCCCCTGCTTGATCCACAAAGGAAAAGGGAAATGGTTTACCTGACACAGAACTTAGGTAAATTTTCTAAGGATCGTATGCTTGAATCCTGTTGTGCTTTTTTTGGGGGGGGAGGGGTGATAATCAAAGTGAGAGACAGCACAACTTCACACCATACTTTTCTGTCCACATGATAGCTGAATCTTGATACATGCTCATATGGACTAGTAGTTAATGGGTGAACTAGGGAGTAATTAATGGGCTCATGAGAATAGGCCCTTAAATGTATTAAAATTTACCAACTTCCTTTCTCCCCTATGATAGGTGACCTTCAGTAACTAAGGAGCAAGAGTGGGAGAGGATTACTGTACTCATGTCTGCTTGGGGTCTTGCCACAGTGGGCCACTATCAGAATAGGATGCAGAATTACATGGCGGTTTATTCTGATCCAGCATGACCTTTCTTATGTTCTTATTAGCTGAATTTCTTTTTTTAACTTGCAGGTAAAAGATAGAGCCAATTAGCACTTTCAAATGAAACCCAGTTTACCTTTTTAAAAATCCATTTCTTTTATAGTCCATTCATCTCTTTTTTTAATTGGAATGTTTTCATGATTGAGACTATGTTTTAATGGGTTTAAAATGTTATAATATTAATATTATAATTAATTAGAATGGCATATTATGCTTTGAAATGAATAAGCCTTTAAGACTGAAATAATACATTGATTTGTCATCGACCCCCGCCCCCCATTTCCCACTTTGGGTGCATTTAAGTGCGAAAGCAGCATACAGAATGAAATTTTAAAAGAATAAAATTAAATACACCTTTATAACAAAAGTGTTTTCCAGGCCACAGCCAGAAAAATTTGTTGTGATGGCTTTTGTTAAAAGAGTAGATATTACATTGTCTTTCATCATCATCATCATCATTCTTTTATTCGACCGTCAGTCAGAAGAATACATTTGTAAAGAATTAAAAGAACGAGAAGGCGTTCGACAGTTTAGCCTGGGATTTCATGGAAAAAACTCTGGAAAGTATAGAGGTTGGAGATAAATTTATGAGGGGAGTTAAAGCTTTATATCAAGAACAATCCGCCAGGCTAATCATAAACAATGAGATCACAGATGCTTTCAGGATAGAAAGAGGGGTAAGACAGGGATGTCCCCTATCCCCCTTATTATTTATATTAGCCCTGGAACCATTTCTTAATAAGATAAGGCAAGACGATGAGATTAAAGGTATTAAAGTAGGAAAGACTGAGTTTAAGATCAAAGCTTATGCGGATGATGTAATAATAATAGCAGAATCCCCCTTCGAGAGTATAACGAAAGCTTTAGATAGCCTAAATGAATTTGGGAAACAATCAGGCTTTAAATTAAATAACGAAAAATCCAAATTATTGATAAAAAATTTGACGGACTCCGAGAAACAAAAATTAGAAAGGATGACCAAATTAAAAGTTGAATCTAAAGTAAAGTATCTAGGTTTGAATATCACAAATGATAACAAAGATCTCTTCAAAAATAATTATATCCAAAAAAGAAAGGAAGTGAAAGAAGTATTGAAGAATTGGGGAAATCTGAATTTATCACTATTAGGTAGGATCTCAATGGTCAAAATGATGATTCTTCCCAAATATATGTTCCTCTTCCAAAGTGCCCCTATAATTATAGGGGTGAAATATTTAAGGGACTGTCAAAAAGACCTTGCCAGTTTTATCTGGCAAGGGAAAAAGCCGAGGATAAAACAGGACACAATGATAAAAGCTAAAGAGAAGGGGGGCTTCGGAGTTCCTGACCTGAAAACATACTATGAAGCAGCGAGCTGGAGCTGGCTGAAGGATTGGATAACACTCGAAAATAAAGAACTGTTAATGTTAGAGGGTTGGGACACAATTTTTGGCTGGCATGGGTACCTTCTATATAATAAATTAAAAATGCACAGTGGATTTAAAAACCACCTAGTAAGAAAATCCTTAATAGAAGTATGGGAAAGAACAATGATGAAGGTAATCCGGACAACACCATGGTGGGCCTCCCCCATTGAGGCGAATAATACATTAAAAGGGAATTCGGGAAGGAAATGGTTGAGATATGAGGAGTTGGTGGTACAAAAAAATGAGAAACCCAAATTGAAAGATTATGAAACATTGAAAGCTATGGGGGTAGGCTGGATGGAATACTTTCAATTAAGATCTGTTTTTGAAAATGACTTAAAAAGCAGAGGGTTTCAGAACAAAACGAACATCCTAGAAGAATTATTAATGAATAAATCAAAAACCATTTCGAAAATGTATCAAATACTAAATGGAGATTTGGAGGGAAAAGAGATTAAAAGTAAAAACATGCTAAAATGGGAACAAGAAATTGGACACTCAATAGATAATAAAAAATGGCAGAAATTTTGGACTGAAACGATTAAATTTACAGCATCATATCAAATAAAAGAGAGCTTCATGAAAATCCACCATAGGTGGTATATGTACCCAACAAAATTGGCAAAAATAAATAAATCATTGGACGGTAAATGCTGGCGATGTAAGGAAGGGCGGGGATCTCTTATTCATATGTGGTGGTCATGCTCAGCCATACAAAAATTTTGGGATATGATTCACGAAGAGATTACTAAAATAATACAAGTGTCTCATAGTAAAAAAGCTGAAATGTATTTATTGGGAATTTTAGATGAAAACATCCCAAGGGATAAAATCAATATATTTTTATATGCTGTAACAGCCGCAAGGAACCTGCTTGCCCAGCATTGGAAAGATGTTTATGTCCCAACGAAAAAAGAGTGGCAAAGCAAGTTAGCCGAAAGTTTGGAACTCGCGAAGCTGACAGAAATAATAAGAGGTGGAACTAATGATATAATTCAGAGGCAATGGAACTGTCTGAACGAGTACATGCGTAAACAAGGCTTGAGTTATAATTATTGGTTATGTTTAGATTAGAATGTGTAGGTTTCAATGATAGAATAGATATAATAGATATTAAGCAATTAGAATAATGAAAACAAGTAAGGAAAGACAAGGAGTATCAGAAGAAGGATGCAAGAAACGTTGTATGAGTAGCGGAAGTCATTTTTAATTTACTGTTGTGAAAAGTATTTTTAAGGTACAGGGGAATTTCGGAAAGAAATTCTCACGGATGTTTTTCTTTTTTCTTTAGTATTTTTTCTGCTTTCCCTTTTTTTTTTTTTTTTTTTTTTTCTTTTTTTTCTTTTTCTTTTTTCCTTTTTTTCTTTCCCTTTTTCTATCCCCTTTGTTTAATTCTGGAGCTTTTTGCTTATAAGTGATTGTTCAAAGGGAGAAAAAAACGAACATAAAATTTAAGTTAATAAGTGGAAGAATAGTATCTCTTTGAACTTCCGGATGTAAGATTAGTGTTAAGTGTTCTTTCCTTTTTTTTACTTATTTTTGATATTTGTAGGTTGGTATGGATGTATAGATGTATGTTTAATACTTGTATGGGTGTTTGCACTTTTAATCAATAAAAATATTATTTAAAAAAAAAAAAAAAAAAAGAAAAAAGGAAACATAATCCACAATAGAATGGAACTAAGCAAATAGCCCCATATCGATACAATCAATTAAAATCTTGTGACGCTTAGAAGCTAAAAAAAGAAATTTAGCCACCAGGGAGGCTGCATTTCTAGTAATATTATTCAGTAAATATAAAACCTGTCTTTCTCTGGGTAGAAAGCTAGATTGACGTAAAAGTGGAGTTATAAGATTTTGCCTAAGTTCTACATAGAGAGGACAAGACAGAAGGATATGTTCGGTAGACTCAACCACGCCCATAGTACAGTGACAGGTTCTCTGGGCGTATGGAACTCCCTTGTACCTTCCCCACAATACCGCGGAATCAAGGGCGTTTAGTCTAGCCGCTGTAAGAAGTCTGCGGTATTCCACATAGTGGATTTCCGCGAGATAGGGGGCTGGTGTCATTTGATATATCTGGTCCCCTAGGAACATCCCTGGTTTCACTTGAGCTATGTCCTCTTGTCTGGCAATATCGCTCAATCTCCAGGAGATTGCAGTTCTAGCTTGATTATACGTCATGGACTCCAGGTAGAGGTGTGACAATCCACAGGACTGCACCTCTTTTATGACCTCCCTTTCCCATGATGACTAGAAATCATCCCTCAATGTCAAGGGGGCGATGCCCACTGGTTTAAAACAAAGCTTGAGCCATAGCCAAAGCTTCGCATTGTCTTTCAACATTACCAAACACTTGGGACAATTATGAGTTTCCATTCATAACAGCCAGGCTCACAAATGAAATATTTGCCCATATTTAAACTGTTAGGGCATAACCGACTCATGTTAGGGGTGTGTGACCGAGTGCCTTCTAATTCCTGGATCCAGCAAGGATTCAGTTGTTGAATTAGCCAGGCAAGGGGCCAGACCTCACCACCTCCCTATCCTGCTCCACCCCCTTCTCAGAGACAGCAGTGCCACCTCCACTGAGAGGGCACTGCTATGGTTCCAGCTCCCTTCATGTGCTGCTGGTGGTGGTGGTGATGCAAACGAAAGAGAACTACCGGTACATTGTGTGACAACCTAATTGTAATGATATAAAAAGATGCATTAAAAAACCTCCCAAAACCTAATGTTCGAGGAGAAATATTATTATGCCAGCCAATGGGGCATTTGCAAAAAATGAAAAATATCATCATAGCATTACAGAGTTGGAAGAGATCTTGGAGGTCATCTAGGGCTGCTGGGAACTGGAGTCCAACAAAATGTTGGTGTAGACAATACAGAGCTAGATGAATCAACTTGGGTGTACAAGGCTGTGCTCCATGTTTCTTTGCAGAAATGTGAAGGTGACTATCATGTCTGTCTTTATTTTTCTCTAACCCAGGCAAAACATACCCAGCTGTTTCAGCTGTTCCTCAAAGTTCCTTAGTGTCCAGAGCATGCATAGCACAAGGTAATCCTTCTCTGTTAGACCCAGTAAGGATTTGATTCTAGCCATCCTTCCTGCACCATCACAGACTTGCAGTTTTGAAGTGGATTGAGCAATGCACTTCCTTTGAGGAAGAGACAGGCTGGCTGGTACTCTATTCATACAGTTGTGTGGAGCTATTCATATTGTAGAGCTAGTGCAGTTGCTCCATGTAGTCTAGTAGCACAAGGACAATTTGGATTAGTCCAGTCCTATTCATAAGCCTTTCAGTAGTCCTAGATCTAATTTACTTTATAATGAAAAACACAATGGGCCACAAGCCACACTGGGAGGAGATCAATACTCATACTAGACATATTGCTCACAAAATATGTTCTGAATCTTTTCAGGTTGTCTCTGATTTGAACTCAGAGGACCATTCACAGCTTTCCTCTTCAACTTTTAAATGCACAGGGCTACAGTTTCCTCAAAGTCACGGACATTGTGACAGATCAACAGGAGTCCTGAAGCATCAGTATTGGTGCCTGCATCAAGTCTGGAGTGCACTTTCCCTCCCTCTTTTTAACATTCCCTCTTCAGTAGAATTCAAAATGCTATTGAAAGGGAAACAGGCTTGTTCTTGTCTGTCCTTTCTTCAACTCCCAAATGGCCTATTCCCCATTAACAAGAATAAAGGATAGTGTCATATAGTGACAGCAAAGGGGACTAAATCTGCTGGATCTTCTTCAAAGGGAATGAAATCCTGTTCAGTTTCCAATTAATGGTTATTAGAGATGCACCTGTGAAACTCACACTGTTTTTTTAAAGGCAAGCAACCAAATTCCATGTTGCAATTTCTGAACTGTTAGCTGATCCAGCCTCTGTTTCCATGGAACTTACTGCACACTCAATACGCAGCAAATAGTTATTTTATTATGATGACTAGGATAACACATAGTGTGGATTTATAGAATGCTTTAGTTTTCTGTGGGCACAATTCACCTATTGAGCCCTGTCTGTGGAAGCTCTGTGCAAGGACTTCTGCTTATATAATGGATCTTCCCACCCTTGTGTGCCCCCAGAAATTGGCTGCAGATGTGTTGGGAGAACCCCCAGAATAGCACACAGAGGGAAGAAAGCAAAATTGTTCCATCTGGCCACCTGAAATGCTTGCACAGACAGAACCCACTCCCACCCTCTGTTTTATTATGCTACAAATGTATTCAGGGAAAGCCTAGAAAACTGATTTCATACCCTTCTGGTGAGAAACCCCAAGGGTTCCAAGCACTTACCCAGGGTTTGGTTTCTTTGGAACAAAGTTCAGTGGAGACTGGTGTTATTAGGATATATGGTTTTATTTTCACATACATACAAGCTGATTGGAGGGGCTCAGAGTATTAACACCCCAGCAGATCTTGCTCCCCATTAGGTTTCCAGAGAAGCACTAAAGCTTTGCATGAAGCAAACCTGTCTCTATGTCTACCTGCTTTCTGCCCAGCTCACACCACACTCCCTTTTGTTTTGTCCACCTGGCAGTTAGGTGAGGTGGGGAGGCCCACCCATTTGCCCAGATGGCACCATCACTAAGTTGTAGCTCTTGCAGCCTAGCTCATCCTTTTGGGATGCTAATGAAAGACATTTAAGTGATGACCAAGTCCAGTGTGGTGTAGTGGTTAAGAGCGGTAGTCTCATAATCTGGTGAACCGGGTTCGCGTCTCCGCTCCTCCACATGCAGCTGCTGGGTGACCTTGGGCTAGTCACACTTCTTTGAAGTCTCTCAGCCCCACTCACCTCACAGAGTGTTTGTTGTGGGGGAGGAAGGGAAAGGAGAATGTTAGCTGCTTTGAGACTCCTTCGGGTAGTGATAAAGCGGGATATCAAATCCAAACTCCTCCTCCTCTTCTTCTTCTTCTTCTTCTTCTTCTTCTTCTTCATTGCCTTACAATTGCCTAGTTCAGCAATATAATCAGAGCTTTTAACCCTTACTGGATGCAGGACCCCAAGAATTACCGGTAAGTGAGACTCGGGGCATCATCCTGGGCCTAAACCATAGTTAATTTTAACTGGGTTAAAGTGGTATGCAAACCAGACCATAAGGAGTTTCTTAAGTTTCCTCCATAGCTCTTCAAAGACTCTCCAGTTTTTGTTCATCAGCACACGGAGAGTACACAGATCACTCACAAAGGTAGATGTTTTTGAGCCCATTTAAAAGTCCAATTTGCACAATCACCTTGTTTCCTTCAGGAGGTACTTTAGAAAATTATTAATTCCTGAATAATGTTCGCTGCTCTTTAGACTTAGTGCTCAAGGACAGATAATTATCTCTGCTATATAAAATTGTGTTTACCTGCCCTGATGCCATGGGATAAGGTGAGCTGTACATTTAAATATAACACATTAATCATTATGTCCCACTGAGAAGAGCTCTGTGGCAAGTTATTTTGCAGGCAATTGGAACACACGTTCTTCTCTTCCCCTAGCCAGTCTGATTTTAAGAGTCTCAAGATTTTAAGAACCCAGTATGTATTGGGTCTATTTGTGTGATCACACTTTATGTAATAGTCACTAAGAACTGAATGTAGAAAATTATCTGCTGGAAAGAGAATGTATATGAATCTATCTTTAGTTTGCTGGCAGCAAAAAGAAGGATTTAAGGATTTTGGACCTATTAAACGTATGCTCTAACAATGATTTATTACATCTTATCATTCAGCTGCTAAGTTTCTGCCTTGTCCCATTCCACTGCTCCCCTGCCCTTTCGCAGATAAACAAGCTGGAGGCTTGCCTCAGGCAGGTGGGGTGCTTGGATGGTAATAGGATTCAACTGATGAAAGAAGGCTGCATTACTTGGAGCTGTAAGGTATGTGTTGCTGAATGCTCAGTCTGGGATATAAATCCTTTCCCCAGTCCTATATAATGCCATCTTGAACCAACCTGCAATGAAAAGTCAAGCACAGAGGTTAGCCTTGCCACTGTAATGGATGGGGATAATAAGAAATGTACATGTACAAGAGAGTCTGGGATTTGAGCATCAGATATGATCACAGTTAAGCACAGGCCCATAAAATTGGGCTAGATTGATCTATGAGTGCTTTCTAAAGGAGCATATTGTGGTACAAAATCAGGATTGAGACTTGGCAGGTCCAGTCCACACCACTGCTGTGTTTCCTGGATGGCCAAAACTACACATGATACAGAAGATCCATGACTGGAACGCCTAATGCCTTCATTTGGACATAAAAGCAAATCCAGGGAAGCCCTGGCACTGGGGAAGGTGTTTTAACCTCTTTCCGCTGTACTGTTTTCCCAATTCAAGTTTTTCCTCTTCCTGCTACTGTTCATCCAGATGAAGGAAAATACAAGCACAGCATTCTGTGCCCATATTTTCCCCTTAGTGAAATACAGAAGCGTTTTGGTGGTGAGGGGGGTGTCTCTCAATTGAGAAAGCAGAAGGGAGGAAAGAGTTGATTATCCCACTTCCCCAAGTGGCTTTGCTACAGTCAGAACTGGAACTCACTGCATCTGCTTTCAAGCACAAACCAAAGGATGTGAGTCAGTTCTGATGACAGATTTCCCACCCCATTTTATATGCAGTTTGGCCTTTAGAGACCCCAGTGTTAGGCAAGTAATTTTAACAAGACCCATAAGCTGAAATCTGCAGAGACTCAAGGGCCAGCAACAACAAACTCCATTCTTTGGTGGGTCATGGCTTTGGCTGCTTTCTCTCCTGTGAGAAAAGGCAGTACAGGAGTGAGAAACGTTCTATCTCCAACCTGCTTAGCTCGTTCTCCTGTGATCTGTGCAGTGGCAAGAACCAGTTGAGAAAAGTAAGTGGGGGGCTCTGCTAAAGTCTCTGCTGGTGTTCATGCTGGGAAGGAGATGACTAAAGATCTCTTGGCCTGCATCTCAGCTCAAATGGGAAAGGAGATTATTCTGGTGCACAACAAGGGGGAAAGTCCCTTGGATAAGCAGCAATGTTGGGGGAAGATTGAGCTCCCAGGCTTATCTCTATTTAGAATAGAATATACTGGTAGTCCAGTGGCAGAGAAACTGCTTTGCACACAGAAGGTCTAAGGTTCAGTTCCCAGCATCGCCAGGTAGGGCGATCCCAGTCTGAAACCCTAGAGAGTTGTTGATAAGTAAGGGTAGACAGGTGGCGCTGTGGGTTAAACCACAGAGCCTACGGCTTGCCGATCAGATAGTCGGCGGTTCGAATCCCTGCGACGGGGTGAGCTCCTGTTGGTCTGTCCCAGCTCCTGCCCACCTAGCAGTTCAAAAGCACGTCAAAGTGCAAGTAGATAAATAGGAACCACTCTGGCGGGAAGGTAAATGGCGTTTCCGTGCGCTGCTCTGGTTCGCCAGAAACGGCTTTGTCATGCTGGTCACATGACCTGGAAGCTGTACTCCGGCTCTCGGCCAATAAAGCGAGATGAGCGCCGCAACCCCAGAGTTGGACACGACTGGACCTAATGGTCAGGGGTCCCTTTACCTTTACCTTTGAGGGTAGACAGATGGACAGATGGGCCAGTTGCCTTAGTATAAGAGGAGCCAGTTGCTCCTAAACCACCTTGACACTGTGCTTAAAAACAACTATAAGTGGGTGCATTCTGTCTTTTCTTGGACATGCTCAAGGAAGCCAGGGAGGCATTTGTTTGCAACTAGATATAAAGTCTGAGTACTTTGACCACAACTGGATGTCTTCATCTGCCCCAGCTGCAACAAAACATGTCTCTCTTGCATCAGTCTCTACAGCCACAGCAAGCTTCCAACAGTTTGACTTCACCCCCAAAGATGCTCTCCTCCATTGTCTCCCGAGACAGACAGATGCCAACAGCCAAGCTATAAAGTCTGAGCATTTTGACCACGTCAGGGCACTGAAAACTGACCTGCTAATTGATGTAAGTCTTTTTTTACCAAAACTTGATTAGAAAATGATTAATTAGTAATGGACTCCTGCAGGGGGAGAGGTTTTGGCTCTGAGCCTTCTAATTAACCTCTGGAGCCTTTTGTACATGGCGTACAACTATGAAAAGGATCATTTATTTGTGTGTCCTAGGCAGGTCAATGCCCTTTTATCAGATTCCCAATGGGTACAGGTGAGACGTCACTCCAGTACTCTGTAGGTGCTGCCTTCTATTTAATGTGCCAGAAAATTCCATGGTAAGGAATACTGCAATGGTAGTGTCATATATCTCTCTGAAAGGAGGACACATTAATATCATCACTTTGCCTTTCAGTGGAGCCAGATAACCTGAACTATTGAGTCATGTCCTTCAACAGAATAAAAACATCTCACAAAGAACCAAGGTTTGTGCTTTCTACTTTGCAAGAATAACAGTGCTGCTCACAACACAGTCATCTGCTTTCTAAAAATATTTATTTAGAGGGCTGGATTGCAAACAAAAAAACTTCAGTGTCATTGACAAACAACAAAGAACTTGCACTGAGAGTTTTAACATTTAAAAAGACAAATGGCCAAATTAATCTAGTCACTCTCTTTGGGGTATTGTTTTGTGCATAGCAGGCACAGTCAATAATTTTCAACATTGTTTGGTCTGTCATTGAAGCTCTGAAAAATCTATAAAAACCCACAAGATCACTTCACTTCATGATGGCTTCTGATATTTGACTTCTGAATTCATCTAAGCTATTCATCTGGGCAGGACATTCTTTGAAAGCTCAGGTTTCAGCATATAAATAAAAGGTTTCATTGAAATACAATGTTTGTATGAAGGCATTCCTTAAAATAGTGTTGCATTGCACCAAGGAAAAATGGTTTTAGAAAGATGTGAATGAGGATGTGAATAATAAGGTTTGATGTTTTCTTGTAAGTGTTCGCCCCCACCCCATCCCCTTAAAGATGATGTTTGGCTATCTTTTAGAAGAGATATGTCTGAGTCAATGAAAGCTTTATTCATCCAGAGTTTCAATTATATGTGAATTTCCTGTGTAGTGCTGCTCTTGGACATCTCTTATTCCTGGTCATGATCAAAAGGAACACACACCATCAAAAAAGTTTTTCGAGAGTATTCCACTCAGCAAGAAATTTGGAAATGTTTTTTTTTCAAATTTCCAAGAACCTGGAGATTTGTGTGTGAGACACTTTTCGAAGGGCATCAGTGCAATTGTTTGGTACTGGAGTTCAGATAGATCTTTCATTCATTCACTCTTCAACTAGAAAGGCTCCCGCAATGGTTTACAGATCAATAAAAATACCCTTGGGGAGTTTTCCATTTAGCACCACACTAGATGTGATATTAAATGTGTATAAGCATTTAATGTGACCTGTTTTTGTTTTTTACTTAGCAGCTGCCATGGAGGGGGACCACCAGGACTCAAACTCAGGGGCAGGAGGGCTTTGACACTTGCCCACACTATGGTCTTGACGCCATTAGCTCTGGGAGGGAACCCTATGCTAGAAACTTCCATCCAGCATGCTTGCAAAAATTGGCTGATGACTTCCTGGCACCCTTGCATTATTTCTTTAGCTGCTACCTACAGGTTGTGATACCTTCCTAAATTATCTTTATAAGCATCTAGGTGAAAAAGGAAACCTCCCTAGAAGATGACTTGAATACCTCCCCCTTGTTTTATTCACCTCTCCCCAAACACACTGCATTCTGACCAAATTCTGCCAACTCTGCATGGCATAATTAATTTAATTTAAATCCCAGATTTTCATCTATCAAAGGAACGCATGAAGATGCCTATTCTACCCATATTTATAACTGTAAATATAAGCATAAAGCTCAAGACAAATTCAGAGTGAAAGCTTTGCTCAAGTCAGTCCAGCTTGACCAGACTTTCAGCTATATAACAAGGAAATGCTCAGATTTTGATACTACAAGTCTCCTCTTCCAGCAAGACTGGAGCTCTGAGAAGGAAAACACTTCTGAGGGATGGAGGGAGCATCCAGACTGCCTGAGCATTCATAATGATTTGTTCACATGGAGGTTATATGATATTGCCAGCTAGTGGTTGTTACCCTGTTCTTTCCAGTGCAGTTTTTTAGTCAAACTTATTGCAGTTAGAAAAGTGATGGGTTGGTGCAAGCTGGAATGTGTGCAGAGGAGGGAAACCAAAATGTTCAAGGGTCTGGAAACCAAGCCTTACAAGAAGCGCTTGAAGGGGCTGGGTATGTTTTGCCTGGACAAGAGGAGACTGAGATATGATAGCCCTCTTCAGATACCTTAAGGGCTGTCACATGGAAGAGGGAACATGCTTGTTTTCTCCTGCTCTGAAGGGTAGGACTCGAGGCAATGGCTTCAAGTTATGTGCTGGTCCCAAGGGATATCCGATAGGCGAGGTCTAGTCCAGTCCAAGGTCAGTCCAATCCAGAAGTCACGAAGCCGAAGTCACAAAGCCGAGGTCAGGATTAAGTCGGAAGCCAAAGTCACAAAGCCGAGGTCAGGAGGAAGCCAGGAGTCAGAAGCCGAGGTAACAAAGCCGGGGTCAGGAACACAGGAGTCAGGAACCAGGAACTGGGCAGCAACGATGTTGCTCCTGCAACTTGGGACTGGGACTGGCCGGCTTTTATCTGCCCCGAGGCAGAGGGCGGCTCCGATCGTCAGGTGACTCGCCTCTCCTGGCTTGGAGGCGAGCACTCCTCCTGCGGGAACTTAGTTCCCTTCGCCTCTCTGCCCTGAACCTTTGCAACTCAGGAGAAGCTGGAGGGTTACCAGACCCAGAGGCAACCTCAGCTTCCCCTGACTGGGTGGGGAGTGGAGCACCTGCAGGCAATGAGTCCTCCACTCCATCAGAGGCCAGATCAAACTCAGCCGATGCCTGCACCTGAGGATCTAGCACAGGTGAGTCCCCTTCAGACTCAGGCCCCAGCCCTGGCTCTGCTGGTTCTGGAGGCAGGGAATCCTGTGCAGGCTGGGATCCCTCAGGTTCAGCGTCTGAGTCTGAATCCCAGGCCATCACACCATCCCCCCTCCCAGGCCCCCCCCTCAACCGAGGGGCCGGACCAGGCTTGCTGGGGTAAGTTGCATGGAACTCACGGAGGCAGGCAGGCGCATGGATGTTTTCCGCTGGTTCCCACGAACGATCCTCGGGCCCATACCCCTTCCAGTCGATGAGGTATTGGAGCTTCCCCCTGCGATATCGGGAGTCGAGAATGTGCTCCACCTCGTACTCGGGCTCCCCCTGAACCAGAACTGGCTGCGGTCGTGGACGGTCTGGGTGGAACTCATCGGGCGGGGCGACCGGACTGAGTAGGGACCGGTGAAATACCGGGTGGACCTTCAGGGTCGCGGGTAATCGGAGACGGAATGCCACAGGTGAGACCCGGTCCACAATCGGAAATGGGCCGGTGAAGCGGGCATCCAGCTTCCGCGAAGGCCGAGAGGGGTGCAGGTGGCGGGTGGAGAGCCATACCAGGTCACCGACACGGAGTTCCGGCCCCTCCTGACGGTGACGGTCGGCCTGGGCCTTATACGCGTCCTTGGCCTGGCTCAGTTGCTCTGTCAGAAGCTGCTGCTGCGACTGGAGCTCCTGTAGCCAGTCTGTCACTGCGGGAACTGCGGATGCCGGCAGCACACTTGGGAACAACCGCGGGTGGTACCCATAGTTCGCCTGAAACGGGGTCTGTTGGGTGGAAGCGTGCACTGCGTTGTTATACGCGAACTCGGCCAACGCCAGGTGGTCGACCCAATCGTCCTGGTGGAAGCTGCAGTAGCACCGGAGGTACTGTTCCAACACCGCGTTTGCCCGTTCGGTCTGTCCATCTGTCTGCGGATGGTAGGCCGAAGATAGGCAGACCTCCGTCCCGAGAGCCTGATGTAGAGCACGCCAGAAGCGGGAGGTGAACTGGGCACCGCGATCGGAGACCAAACGTTCTGGTAGGCCATGTAAGCGGAAGACGTGTTGTAAGTACAGTTGCGCCGTCTCCTTGGCTGAGGGTACAGACGAGCACGGGGCACAGTGCACCATCTTAGTGAAGTGGTCCGTGAATACCAGGAGACAGGTACACTGATGGGACAGGGGTAGGTCCACCACGAAATCCAACGAAACCGTATGCCACGGACGAGGAGGAACTGGCAGTGGCTGTAGCAGTCCCGCAGGTCTCCCGGTCAATCCCTTGGCTCGCCGGCAGACATCGCAACCCCCAATGTACCGTGCCACGTCGGCTTTCAAGCGGGGCCACCAGAATTCCCGGCTGACCAGGTGGGTGGTCCGATACCTCCCGAAGTGGCCAGCTGCCGGGGCATCATGTGACATTCGGAGCACCTCGGCCCGCAAAGGCCCTGGTGGGATGTACAACCGACCACGGTGCATCAGCAGACCCTGGTGCACAACCAGTTCTGGGTATCGAGGGCACGATCCACTGGCCAATTCCTGAATCCGTTCCTGAGCCCACGCATCGACCCGTTGCTGCTTCCGCACTCGGTCCCGTAGTGACTCAGTCTCCTGAATAGCCAGGAACGCTGCTGGTGGGACGATTGTTGTTGGGGCCGCCTGCTGCACCGTCTCTGCAATGTCCTCCGGTTTCCGGGACAGTGCGTCCGCCTTCTGGTTTTGGGAGCTGGGGATGTAACGGATCCGGAACTGGAATCGGGAGAAGAACAGTGCCCACCGGATCTGACGCTGGTTCAGCTTGTGGGTGGTCTGGAGATACTCCAGATTCCGGTGGTCGGTTCTCACTTCCACCGGGTGTCGTGCCCCCTCAAGATGATGGCGCCAGACCTCAAAGGCCACCTTAATGGCCAGTAGTTCCCGCTCCCACACGGTATAGTTGCGCTCCGCCGGAAGGAGCTGCCGGGAGTAGTAGGCACAGGGTAGCAGTGGCGCATCAGGTCCGTGTTGCTGGGACAGGACAGCACCGAGAGCCGTACTGGAGGCGTCCGTCTCCACCACGAAGGGACGAGAGGGATCAGGATGCTGTAAAATCGGCGCCTTCTGGAAACAGGCTTTCAACCCCTGGAATGCCCCCTCAGCCTCCTCGTCCCAGGAGAAGGGAGTCTTGGGGCGCAGCAGACGGGTCAACGGGGTGGTGCGATGAGCGTAGTCCGCAATGAATGTCCGGTAATAGTTGGCGAACCCCAGGAACCGCTGTAGGTCCTTGCGGTTCCGCGGCGCCGCCCACTCTCGAACCGCAGTCACCTTCCCAGGGTCCATCTGTACACCATCAGGGGAGAGTCGGTGTCCGAGGAAGTCCACTGACCGCTGGTGGAACTCGCACTTGCTGAGCTTAGCGTACAGGCGGTGCTCCCGCAAGCGCTGCAACACGGTCCGGACATGACTCTCATGGCGAGCTGGGTCACGGGAATAAATCAGAATGTCATCGAGGTACACCACCACGTACTTGTCTAGCAAGTCCTGGAACACGTGGTTGATGTACCGTTGGAACACGGCGGGCGCATTGCATAGTCCGAACGGCATGACCAGATATTCGAACTGCCCATAACGGGTCCCAAATGCGGTCTTCCACTCATCCCCGGCACGGATCCGAATCAAGTTGTAAGCCCCCCGCAGGTCCAGTTTGGTGAACATCTGCGCCCCTTGCACCCGCTCCAGCAACTCCGCAATTAGGGGCAAGGGATACCGGTCTGGGATGGTGATCTTATTCAGGGCTCGGTAATCATGGCAGAGGCGAAGCTCCCCACACTTCTTCTTAACGAAGAGTACTGGAGCGGCGGTGGGAGAGGTCGAGGGCCTAATGAACCCACGCTCCAGGTTCTTGTGAAGGAAGTCCTGTAAGGCTTCACGCTCTGGCTCCGAAAGAGAGTATAGGCGACTCACAGGCAGGGGCGCCCCAGGCTGGAGGTCTATGCCGCAGTCGAAGGACGGATGAGGAGGCAGCCGGTCTGCCCCCTGTTCCTCGAACACGTCTACGTAGTCCCAGTACACGGCGGGGAGCGTTGACGCAGCCTCCCCCATGGAGGCGGCCGAAAGCATCTCGGACTGAGCATTCGAACCCGAGTCTGGGAAGCGTACAGTTCGATTGACCCAATCGATCTGAACATTGTGAGACTCCAGCCAGTCCATCCCCAACACCAGGGGATACCGGGGCATGGTGGCAATGTCCAGGGTACGCACCTCCTGGTGCTGCTGGTGGCACAGGACCAAGGGCTGGGTCTCCCGCGTAACGGCGCCTGACCGCAGGAGCCGTCCGTCGATTGCCTCCACCTGCACCGGTTCTGGCTTGTTCTGGAGTGGCACCCGATGCTGAACAGCGAAGGCAGAGTCCATATAGGAGCGGGTTGCCCCTGAATCCACCAGAGCGTGGGTGAGAATCCAGGGCCCGCCTGGGGGGTACAGACGCACCGGGATCATGAGGTGTTGCAATTCCACTGGTGAGGGCCCATCATGCGACGCTTGGGACCCCAGATAGCCTGGGCCATTGGCTACTGGGGTTGGCGGTTTCCCTGCGGCTGGTGTTTCTCGGGGCATGTTCGGGCGTAGTGTCCACTCCCCCCGCAGTAGAGACAGAGGTTCCCCTCCCGACGCCTTGTCTTCTCCGAAGGGGAGAGGCGAGGCCGTGCTGCCCCGAGCTGCATCGGCTCCTCTAGTGACTCGGCTCTGGCCGTGGAACTGCTGGGAAGCACTGGAGTCGGGAGCCCGGAGTGCCGACGGCCCCGGGCCTGGCGACGGTCCTCCAACCGATCGTCTATCTGTAGACTCCGTTGGATGAGGGCCTCCAGCGTGGTGGGCCGATCCAAGGTGGCCAGCTGGTCCAGTATCTCGTCAGAAAGCCCCTCGAGATACTGGTCCCGAAGTGCGGAATCATTCCAGGTCAAGTCCTGTGCCAACAGCCGAAATTCTGTGGCATAGGCGGCCACTGTGGACTTGCCCTGTTTCAACCGCCGAATCGCCCGATTGGCTTGACTCGCCTTCTGAGGGTTGGCGAATGCGGTTTCAAAATGGTTGCAAAACCCCGTATAGTCTGTCAGCAAGGGGGAGTCTTGCCGTAGCAGCGGCAACGCCCACTTGGCCGCCTGGTCCTTCAGCAAGCTGATCAGGAAGTGCACCTTGGTGCGGTCGTCAGGGAAATCCCGGGCTCGCCCCTGAATATACAGTTTGGCCTGGGCGAGAAACATGGGAAAGCTGGCCGGGGACCCATCGAATTTCTCTGGCAGGGCCACTGGGTACTTGCCTGGAGCTGGGACGCCGGCACCAGGAGCCGGTAAGACGTCCAAACGCTGCTGAAGCGCCGTAACCGCATTGCTCAGCTGCTGCACTGTGTGGGTCAAGACCTGGTTCTCCTGGGCCAATGCCGCCAGCGCAGCCGCCTGGTCAGTCATAATGTCCGGTTCCTCCCGAACGCACCCCAACGAAGGGGGGGTGCGGGTGTGGCAGGAGCAAACTGTGCTGGTCCCAAGGGATATCCGATAGGCGAGGTCTAGTCCAGTCCAAGGTCAGTCCAATCCAGAAGTCACGAAGCCGAAGTCACAAAGCCGAGGTCAGGATTAAGTCGGAAGCCAAAGTCACAAAGCCGAGGTCAGGAGGAAGCCAGGAGTCAGAAGCCGAGGTAACAAAGCCGGGGTCAGGAACACAGGAGTCAGGAACCAGGAACTGGGCAGCAACGATGTTGCTCCTGCAACTTGGGACTGGGACTGGCCGGCTTTTATCTGCCCCGAGGCAGAGGGCGGCTCCGATCGTCAGGTGACTCGCCTCTCCTGGCTTGGAGGCGAGCACTCCTCCTGCGGGAACTTAGTTCCCTTCGCCTCTCTGCCCTGAACCTTTGCAACTCAGGAGAAGCTGGAGGGTTACCAGACCCAGAGGCAACCTCAGCTTCCCCTGACTGGGTGGGGAGTGGAGCACCTGCAGGCAATGAGTCCTCCACTCCATCAGAGGCCAGATCAAACTCAGCCGATGCCTGCACCTGAGGATCTAGCACAGGTGAGTCCCCTTCAGACTCAGGCCCCAGCCCTGGCTCTGCTGGTTCTGGAGGCAGGGAATCCTGTGCAGGCTGGGATCCCTCAGGTTCAGCGTCTGAGTCTGAATCCCAGGCCATCACAAGTTACAAGAAAGGAGATTCCGACTAAACATTTGAAAACACTTTCTGACAGTAAGAGCTTTTCGGCAGTGGAACAGACTCCCACAAGAGGTGGTGGGCTCTCCTTCCTTGGAGGTTTTTAAGCAGAAGTTGAATGGCCACCTGTCATGGATGCTTTAGCTGAGAATCCTGCATTGTAGGGGGTTGGGCTAGATGACCCTTAGTTCCCTTCCAACGCCATGATTCTATGATTCTAATTTCTAACTGTTGTTTCCAAAGTTTCTGAAGTTTGAGCTGGTGAGAAGTGGTCAGCAATTCACAATAGGCACACAGAGAGATTGAAAACGTAAGTAGCTGAAACGTAGAAGCATTTGATAAATTACTGCAATCAACACAGGCTTTCATGAATCAAATACAATGGATAAATACAACTGTTTTATAACAATTTGTTGTCCCATACAAATGAAATGAGCTGCTTCTTTTGTCTCTTCCCCATTGATGTTTGTTAAATATAAAGAGAACCTGGTAAAGCATTCACAAGACTATCAGAAAAGAAAGCACAATTGCCAATAAGAAATGTGATTAGATTGCCTGTCATATCAAACTGATTGATTGTTAAATAAATGCACAGCAATTCCACCAATCTTTGGTTTGTTTAATATATGTTGTGTCTTCAGCAGATATTTATGCTCTGTTGGTCTTGGAGGTGATGAAAAAGGCTGGGCATGGACTATTGAAAACAACTACTGAATGCAAAACTGCATCCAGAGCAAAAAGAACTGTTGCATTGTTGACAGTTTTGTGTTGCAGAGAGTGGGGTATTTAAACTTTTCATAAAAGTCAGGCAATGGATATAGATGGGAATCTGCTGTTTCTTGAAAGGGGCCTATTCATGCTGCTAGATATTAACCAGACCAAAGCCAAAATGCTATGCAGAGAGGTTTGCATTAAGTTTGCTCAAGAGGTTTGTCTTTAGAAAATGTGGCAAGGAGAGTGTTCAAGGCGAATGGATGACTTATTCTGGAAACTCAAGCAGTGATCTCTCATGGCAGGAAGATGAAACCTGAAAACTCAGCATCTTAGTTAGTCGTTGGAGCCAGTAGCATTATAAACTCCTGGTGAGCAATCTTGAACAAGCAAGATGCTTGCATAGGATCTCTCTTTCTGGGAGCAGAGAAAGGAAAGTTACTGAACTGTATTAAGGATTTAAAGAATACAGAATCACATTGTTTGCTTGTTTAAAAAGGTAAAGGGACCCCTGACCATTAGATCCAGTCGTGACCGACTCTGGGGTTGCGGCGCTCATCTCACATTATTGGCCAAGGGAGCCGGCGTACAGCTTCCAGGTCATGTGGCCAGCATGACAAAGCCGCTTCTGGTGAACCAGAGCAGCGCACAGAAACACTGTTTACCTTCCCGTTGCAGTGGTACCTATTTATCTACTTGCACTTTGATGTGCTTTCAAACTGCTAGGTTGGCAGGAGCAGGGACCAAGCAATGGGAGCTCACCCCATCACGGGGATTCGAACCGCCGACCTTCTGATCGGCAAGCCCTAGGCTCTGTGGTTTAACCCACAGTGCCACCCACGTCCCTTGTTTGCTTGTTTAAAAGCAATGTATTATTTTGTATTTTGCAACATTTAATTGTAACTGTTTTAAGACTGTTTCCAGTAAAGTTTTGTAGTTGCTTGTTGTGATGGAGAACATTCATTTCTGCTCTGCAGAAAGTCCAGACCAGGGATTCTGCTTGCAACAATACTAACAGTGCATGTGTAATAGAAAACCAAAGAAAAGTGTTTGCGTGCATATTTGCTAAGATATTCACTATTGCAGTATTAAATGTGCATATTTGGCTTCTGCATGTGTTCAGTAAATATCCCCATATTAAGACCTGTGTGACTGTAAGTTACCAGATAAATCTCCCAATATGTGCTACCATCAGTATCTAGAGATTCTAATTCACAAAGCTCTTAAAAGGTATGAAAAACCCATCTACCCAAGGAGCTCGCTCACACCAGTTAAATGTGTACAAGACTGCAGCTCAACTTTAATTATTCCAGACAAAATAGAACCATAGAATTCTAGAGTTTGAAGGGACCACAAGGGTCATCTAGTCCAACCCCCTACAATGCAGGAATCTTTCTCCCAACATGGGGCTTGAACTCCAGGCCCTGAGATTAAGAGTCTCAGGCTCTACCATCCCCTGCCTTCCATGATGCCTCTTTCCTTTAAACATGTGCAGAACAATCCCCTCTGAAACAAAACATGTAATGAATGGACTAAATGCCTGACATACAGAGACAGCAGCACAGGGGATGTACTGCTAGGTTAAGAGCACCAGGCTCATGAAAATCCTAGCTCCAAAAAGGGTGAAGTAGCAGCCATTATTTTTACCTCAGCTAGTGGTTATCACTTGACCTTGTTTAGCTCCTTTGACCTCAGCAGCATCCTTTGTCTTTTGAAAAGTACATTACTTAGCACCATGACGCATTGGCCTAAATACAGCTCTCACATGAAAACGCAGGGGACCTTTTGCTGGCAAGCGACAGAAGTTTGTGGGAGCAGTAGATAGCTTCCCTTCAGTTTATTAGGAAGAGGTCAAACCTTAATTGCTACTTCCAATGCTGTGTTAATGTAATGTATAGGACTGCACTGCTGGCCATTGTTAAAGGCCTTCCTGGCATCTGAGGACTATGACTGCACAGAGCCAAGAATTGAAGAAGGCCAACATACGGCTTTAGCATCAGCTCCATTTTCCTCAGCTTCCGATTTGTTATTTTGTTTCTATGATAAATAATTCATCCCAATAAAGATAGAACTGCCAAGGGCCTTATCTGGCTTTCCCATCGTATGGAACAAAGTGGTCTCAGAGTATATCAATGAGGCAAATAATTGAAGTGGAGGGAATTTAAGTACCATACTGATTCTGAGCAAAAGCAAAAATTCTGCTTTGGGAACTTACAATAATTGCAGTTAGAAGAGCATGATGTCCTTGGTTGACTATCCAATACTACTGGCTTCTCTGGGAATTGAATGCAGGGTAATTGTTATTACTTAGTAGCCATTCGGTTATACCATTGATCCTGAAAGAACATCATTTTTCATCAAAAATACCCTTAAGCTCTTAAGATGCCTAGCCTTTTTGTTCTTCCCCAGCCCATTCTTAAGAGGTTCTTTTAAATAAAGCACACTTTTGCAAATGTGCCACAAACACGAGCTTAAGAACTTTATAAAATTTGACCTGGTAATGAGCATGGGACTTAATTTTGTCAGAAATATGACAGAGATCTGTGTCAGATGAAGTACACAACAGCTCTCTCTTCTTGTGTAAATGTTTACAGCCTTATATGTTTAATTCATAGGAGAGCACCCATACAGCATCAGGTTATATTTTAATGTATTTTAATATCTGTTGGAGGCCGCCCAGAGTGGCTGGGGGGACCCAGCCGGATGGGCGGGGTACAAATAATAAATTATTATTATTATTATTATTATTATTATTATTATTATTATAGTCATTTAGAGCAGTGGTCCCCAACTGGTGGTCCATGGACTGCAGGGGGTCTATGTAACCCACCCAGGGGGTTTGTGGCACCAGATACATAACAAAAACTACCACAGAGATACCAACATTTTCAAAAGTAGGGGGTCCATAGCTTGGCTTTTGAAAAACAGGGGGTCTGCAGTACTTAGCTAATTGGGAACGGCTGCTCTAGAGGATGTGATTGACACATCACAATGAGGGTCCTATTTTGGATGTCATGTGCCTGTTTTCATTGGGTAGGAATTCAACATAGTGCTAAGTGGGGTATGCGTGCCAGGTCTCCTTGAGCAATGGAACTTCCTCCACTCTCTTCCCCCATGAGTCTCCACACAGTCCCTAAACCTATTATGGGGCTTTCCCCAACCCCTCAGAGCTCATTTAGAGGGCACAGGTAGCACATGGGAGGAGGGGAGAGAGGAAAATCCTGCCGTGCAAGCGGAGGAATGGTTTAAAAAATTGTAGAAATTTTCAGCATAACCGTAGTTTGAAAAAGGAATGTGCTTAGTTGAATAATGGGGTCAGCAACACAGTGCCCTTGAAAATGTCCCCTGATTTGTGCTGTGCAGTCTATCAATGTAAGCTTTAATTTCCGTGTAAAATAATGCTAGTTAAAGAGGTTCTATTTTAATACTACTGGCTTTTACTCAGACCTAGAGATGGGGAAGAAATTTGATTCAGCTCACACTTTGAGGTCATTATACTTAAATCTCACTTTCAGAAATGATAGGCCAACCAAAACACATCTTTCCTTCAAAATGGGACTTTCTCTGAATTTTGCAATGCAGTTGTCCAGCCAAAATGTACAAAAATGTCTATAGATACTGTGGTATCCATATAAATGCACATCTTGGTGGAAATAACATACCAAAATGCATTATTTATAGGGAAATTCCCTTGCAAAGATGTGTGCATTAGGCAAAATATTATACAGCATATGCAGATTAGGAGAAATTCACATTAAAATGATGGTGAATTTTCATGAGGGCTTCTTATTTTTAGGTGCAAAGTAATGCGGAAATGTGGAGAACTGAATTTAAGATTAGAAAAATAAGCAACTGAAAAGAATGTCTCTTTCTGTCTATTGTGGGGATGATGGGAAGGAGGGAAACAACCCAATGGCAGTTTCTCAAAATTCCAAATGTACCCAAGGCACTCCCCCCCCCCAAGTTTGATGATCCTTGTTTAATCCATGACTCATGAGGCCCATAATAATATTAGTATATGTGTGTTTGTGTGTGTATTTGTTTCGATTTTTGCTTAAAACTCTGTAGACCGTGGCAAATTTTAACCCTCACCCCCCAACAAGCAAACATTAAATATTCATTAACTGGAGCGCTTAATTTCTCTTGTCTCATTATAGAAAAAGAGAAAAACAAGCAACTGATTTCTCTGAGGAAATTCAAGTAAACATTATTTTAATGTATGGATGACAATGAAATGGGGTATGTAAAATTAGAAAGACGAGCAATTAAAACCGAGAGCAAACTTAATGAATGTTTGGTAGTGGCCAGACATTGCTTCCGAGTGCCAGGATAAAACCAGATGAAGTTTTGCTAGATTAGACATTGTTTGGAACATTGGAGTCGTTGGATTCCGACACAGCAACCAGCAAGTAACATCCTTGAAAACTGACCTTTTAAGTTACCTGACTAGTGATGTCATGAGAAATCAAGTCGTGTCTGTGAGTAGAAACAGGACAAGAAGCATAGCCCATGTTGATCAGACTGTCCTCTGTGCCCTTGATTTTGCTCCTACACTCCTCAACACTCGATGTGCCATTCCTTGGTCACACACTGACAGAACACCTCAGATGTTTGCCTGAACTGGGCTTGAGAGGCACACAGCGGCAGTGCAGATTGGTTGTTTGCAGCTAGCTAGTATAAATTCTCTGTCTGCCTCTCAGTAGATTATTGTTCTTCCTTGGTGACAGGAAACAAAATACATTTCCTGAGGCTGTTCTTTTACTGACAGGCACTTGCTTCTGCTATGTGCAGACACTTGAGCTTCTCACTGAGAATGCAAGATGTAGATTTATAGGATGTGTAAAAGAGAGAAGGTTTCGGCTGGATTCCAGCCTCACTGTGAACATTATTTTTTATTGTTGTTATAAAAGGAATATTATAAAATGTTAGCAACATGAGGACCTATGTTGTTTTGATGGAAGTAACATTGACTGGAAAAGTAGATGTGACATCCCTAAACCTTTTGGAAGAGGAGATTTCAAGGGTACCATTTGGGCTGGGTTTTATTTTAATCGCTGTTGCTTCTCCGTGCTGCACCATTTCATTTTCCCCTTTCAGCTTGACCTACTTGACATCTGCAGCAGACACTTTATCAAAGACCAGATCACAAGAGACACACAAAATGGTGCCAGAAAGTCTGAGCCAATATCACATCTTTCTCTGTGGCAACACAGATGGAATGCCTGGCATAAGTTCATATGAAACAGAGGGTTTGAAACACTCTATGGGAAATTTGCCAGAGTCTCAATCTTGTGTTGGACAGTGCAGTAAATGTTCTCAGAGTTTAGTGATTACGTGCTCTGACATATTGCTCATCTGACAAGCATCCCTGCATAAAGCCTACAGGTTTCAGAATATGTTAGTCTCTGGAACCTAAACATTGCATTCATTACCATAATCATTATGCAATTCATACATTTTGGAACCCAAATATCATTACCATTACCATAATCATTGGTAATTCCTACATAAACCTGCTTTAAAACAGCCATATGCTAACAGTTCCATATTCCAAAATTGTGGAGGCTAGTTATGGCCCTTTTGCGGTGCAGGCAGAGGTGAGGCATACATTGCCAGATCTGCATTTTTTGCTGAAGGAGGCATAACTCAACACTGCAACCCCACTCTCCCTGACTGTGAACGATGAAAGATTAATTCTTTAAAGTGCTGACTGGTGCCTTTCAAAGTTCCTCCAAATACTAATTGCCACCCCACCCCCTAAGCACTGGCAAAACATCTTCTGGAAGCACCTTGCCTCAAGAGGCGCACATGAAAAGGAGATCACATTTACTTTAAGCATCACGCATCTTTAAATATGGAACAAAAATGTCCCGTGGTGCTTTAAGTGGAATTGTGTTACCAAAGCCAGATGTGGTATACATCTTTCCCTAAAAGGGAGGGTGGAAATGGCCTAAAGGGTATGTGCAAGGAGTCAAGGTCATCCCACATCCCAGTAATGATACTTAATCAATAGAAACAGGGAGATTTTATTTATGCTTAACAGCTTGATATATTTCTCCTTTTCCCGCAACCCAAAGTAACCCATACTCTTAATCATGTCCCAAAGATGCCTAAGGGGGGAATTGGTCTTTTGCAGGGGGGAGGAAAGCACTTTTAAAAGCAGCAAATACTTGAGAATGGAAGAAATTGTTTCAGAGTCATTATCAATAGCTCACTCTCAAAAACAAAATAAAAAAATTCCTTCCAGTAGCACCTTAGAGACCAACTAAGTTTGTTCTTGGTATGAGCTTTCGTGTGCATGTATCTGAAGAAGTGTGCATGCACACGAAAGCTCATACCAAGAACAAACTTAGTTGGTCTCTAAGGTGCTACTGGAAGGAATTTTATTTTATTTTGTTTCGACTACGGCAGACCAACACGGCTACCTACCTGTAACTCACTCTCAAAAAGTTCATTCAGTGACCATTGCAGAGGGTTGCTCACGGGTGCAACTGGGTCCAGCATGATCTAATGCTTTTTGAGATAAGTACAGCTACAGGAAACCAATAAGAAACACATCAGAGGGCAGTTATGGTGCACTGCTGGCACCTGATATAATGTGTTTTCAATGCAATAGAGCTTAACAAAAGGGACAACTATATTCTGCACTGATATGTTGATCAAGATTTTAAGGTAAAAAGTATGAAGGTGACAAGCCTGATCTTACTACATCGTGTGTGTGTGTGTGTGTGTGTGTGTGTGTGTGTGTGTGTGTGTGTTTGTGTGTAGGATAGAGTATGTGTGTACAGGATGGCATGTGCATTCATTTCCTTTATTCTGTTATATCATGCACCTTTATGTAACTATCTCCAGAACACCTAGAAGCCAGTACATCAGATTTGTTATGCTGCCAATCGCCCCCATTGCCAAATGTGATGCAGACCCAGTTGTGCATCTTGATATCGAGCAAATATGGTGTGTGATAATGACAGAAGGGAAGATTCTCATATATTGGTATGCTAAAGATTTCTCACCTACATTGGCTGAACCTGGGACTGGAGAAGCATCAAAGGCAATAGCAGCTTGGACTTTCTGATTGGCTGTCATTGTCATCTGGCACAGGAAGCCAGTATGCAGGTCATTGCAATCATGATTGATGGGGAACAGAACCTTTGGCACAGTTGCTTTGGAAATCCTAGTGGGGGAGTTCCTGGTGATTATGTACCAGGAATAGGAGTGCAAACACTTGTTCCATTCCACTATTGAACTTCTGATATCCTGCTATACATTTTGCAGAAAAATCTGTTAAACAGACTTTGATCTTAAGATCAATATCCGAGGTCAACATGCGGCATTATAGATTCTTTCTATACATTTGCCAAAGGTTGTGCATTTCTGTGTCTTCTTACATTTTGATGAATTGTATTTCGTGCCCCTCTTTTAATTGGATTCCCACAAAAAAACACAACATAAGGGTTGTTTTCGCATCATGCTGTACACATGTTTGTTCAAGTGGTTGTACACGTGGTCCATTGAAACATCACACATGGACTGAACTGCTCAAGAATATAGATCACAGATTGGTTGTACAGATGCCCATGTGTCCCTGTGCAGGATTGGGTGTTGTGTTGTGTTCTATATCAATTGTCCTAGACTTCAATTCTAAATGAATTTACTAGAGTGTAACAAAATGGGACTTCAAAGTAAACCATGAATTGTGCAGCTAGAGAAGGCTCTGTAAGGCTGTAACAACTGGACTGCAATCCTATATACACTCACATGGAAGTAAATCTAGGGATTATATACATACATGTAAACATTATTTTAATAATAATAATAATAATAATAATTTATTATTTATTATTTATTATTTATACCCCGCCCATCTGGCTGGGGTTCCCCAGCCACTCTGGGCAGCTTCCAACAGAATATTAAAATACAATAATGTATTAAACATTAAAAGCTTCCCTAGGAGTCACACGGTACCATGCTGGAAGCTGTTTCTGAGACCTGTAGAGAGTCCAGGAGCAGCTTAGAATGTGGTGCAAAGAAATATTAGTCACAGTCCCAAAAATGAAAGTCATTGGAAAAGTACTGTATGCTCATTTCCAACTATTAGGGTTAGTGTTAGTTCAAGGTTCATTTCCAGATGATTTCCGTTGCTTCAAAGTTAAATGCAGAAAAGACCTATTAAATCAACCAGGCCATCTGCCTCCCAAAGCAGATATTCCCTAATGTAAAATTACACTTTGTCCAGTGCATGTTTAATTGTCCTGAGTGATGACACTTTTACTTCTTCCTCTGGAAGATGCTCACACAAATGCTTAATAGAACACAAGGTCACTACATTTGGATTTGTGGCCTTCATTTTCATTTTCTTAATATTATCAAATTACTCCAATGATATACTGAGGACCAGAAGACTCATTCTAACACACAAAACCCTAAAAAACCCCACAGTCCTTTGGCCGTTTTTGACTAGAATACTAGTTTTGTCATCAGCGTACTTCTGGTGAGCTACCATATTGACAACGCCAGGGCTCTTCTTTAACAGCCCAAATTCTGTATCTGCATAGACAGCACTATAACCTATTGCCTCCTGCAATCCAAGTATGGGGAACATGTCCTTAGTCCTATGGTTGACTGGGACTAGTATATGAACCAAAACAGGTGAGAAATCCATATGGCTTTCTTTCTGTGATTAGCACAGTAGTGTTTTAGGAGTAAAGGTGGCTCACTTTTCTCAAAGACATGTACAATACTCTAATTTGTAGTCAGAAGTCCACACTCGGCTTTGGGAGACCTAGATCAGCCTACTAGAGATGGGGAAGAGATTTGAAGTCAAATCTATCAAATGCACACTTTCTGAAATAATGTGAGAACCAAAGTGCAGCCATTCTTCAAAATCCAGACTTATACAAATTTTGTGATGCAGTTCTCCAACCAAACAATGTTTACAAAAGTTAGGTAAAAAATGCTTGCAAAAATTAGTTGAAAAATTAGTACATTAGTTGAAAATGTGTTTATTAGGAGAAAATGCTTCGGATTTTCATGAGGATATTTTTTTTAAAAACCAATAGCAACAATAATTATTTGGTATGATTTCCTCTTCTAGAGTTATTATTGCCTTAAATTACTTCAAGGTGCATCTTCAAAATGTGAAGTGTTGCTTTTCTTGATGCTTCATCTCTGTTCTAGAAATTTATAAGGATTAACATAAATATTTCCATTGTAGTGAAATAGGTTTATGACAAATAACAAAAGTGCCATCCTTATTCAAAGAAGGTAGAGGTTAGCTATATTCTGAATTATTCTCATTATCTTAATTTTTATTTGATTATTCATTAGGTAGTTGTACTTCAAAAGACAAGGAGGAAATGTAATGGTACTTCTGTATTTGAAGAAGTGTGCATGCACACGAAAGCTCATACCAATAACAAACTTAGTTGGTCTCTAAGGTCCAACTGGAAGGAATTTTTTTATTTTTTATTTTGTTTCGACTATGGCAGACCAACACGGCTACCTACCTGCAACTAATTCATTGTTATGTTTCTATTCCTGTCTCCTGATCCTGTGTGTGGGCGGGGGTAGCGCGCTCTCTCTTTGCAAAAGTCTTTGTATATGAGTCTCTGTATATGAGACACACACACTTTGCCGTGAAGTACAAAATGCTGTTGCTTTCACTAATGGCTGACTTTTTTTTTTTTTTTAAATACAATTTCTGTATTTTACCAGGTTAGTCAGTAATCCATTCCTAACCATGTCTTTTCAGCAGTAAGTCCCATTTAAACTAGTTGTACTTACTCTCAGGTAAGTCAGGTTAGGAATCCAGCCGTACTGCATTTTTTAAAAAAGCTACTGCTAAGTATTACAGAAAAAAATCAACCGCCTCTTTTCTCTGCTCCTCTTTACTATTTTATTGCTTGCCTTGATACCAAATTAAGAAATTAAATTTACAATAATAATTTAAAAGAAATGGGACTGTGTCCTTGTTGGTATTACACAATGATGAAAACAAAGACTCTGCAAGACAAACAAATTACAACACCCCTAGATTGATACCTTGTGATTGTGGGAAACAGTTAACAGTAAAACTGCAAATGGTGACATCCATTGCATAAAGAATTCTTGCAACGGAACCCAGAAAATCAAAATCAATTATGCCATTTTTGAAAAATGTGAAGGACTGAGCTGGCATGCATTTTATGAGCTGTAGACTCATAAAGAAGAAATTAATGAGTACATGAATGTGAACCCCATCTCTAATACTTATACATTTGTAGTTGTTTACTTTACTTTTAGAAAAAGCTCATGAATGGGAAAGCAACGATCTGTTTACACTTGTTCAGCAATGCACAAGGGTATGGGATTTTGCCTTGATTGATAATTTGATTGAATGTACCTCTGACTGATGAACACAACCCATGATAGATGGTTTGCATTTATTTCTTATATATCAACAATAATTATTTGGTATGATGTTTCTCAAGTTGATAGAAAACTTTTTGGAAGGACTTGAAAACACTTTGTGTGTTTGTTTGTTTTATTTGTGTTTTTTTATTTGTGGGGTCCCCCCCCAATGGAACTCTCCATTGAAAAGTTCTCATCTAACTTCTGGACACAAAGAACCAATTTGACAATGCAAATATCAATATGCAACTCATATTGGAAAAATGAGTTTTTCTCTCCCATAGACAGCATTGAACCAACTAAGTGTCCGGACAGCTTTTCTGCAATATTATTTGCTCTCTCTTGAAACAGCTGCTATTAATCACAGACTAACTTCTGGGTGGCTGTTCCACAAGATAAAAACCAATGCAGCTTTCACAGTGGTCTGTAGTAGCTATCAAAAACCTAGAATCAGCTCCAAACAGCTTTATGTTTATCACATTAGTTAAATGAGTGCTGCATGTATTACCCACCGGAAAATAACCCAGACCTAATATTAGCAAGCATGAGACTGAATTACGTACAGTAACTTCTCGGAACATACGCTTAAACAGATGGGTTGAGCTCATTGAAATTCTGTGTTTTAGGAATACATGCTTGAGTGCCTCTTAACACCATCTAAAAATACATGTGATGCCTGTGTGTAAGCAAGTGCTTGACAGACCAAGCAGATGCTGTTCAGACACCTATGTTCACTGGAGTCTATTAACCTGTTTGCTTAACCTTTCTATTTAATTGGAAGAATTGTTTTGCTTTAAAAAAAACCCCACCACCCCATCTTGGTTAGGTTATATATTGTCAATGAACCTTTCATTCAAATCAAGGGCAACCAAACATGCCTTTGCCTCTACCTGCTCGCCTTAAACCTTGCCATAGCTTGTATTTCATTCAATTATGCTTTTGTTCTGTAATTGCTGGCTGACTGTTCTCATGGAGTTTAGTATTAATATTCCTGGCTGCCTGATCAATGAAATATTGCCAGAACCAAAGGCAGCAAAAATGCAATTATCATGCACCATTGAAGAGGATCCACATGCAGAAATGGCCCAAGTTATTTGATGCCTGAGGTAGAAAATCCAAATGGTAACCCCAGGGCAAATAATAATAATAATAATAATAATAATAATAATAATAATAATAATAATAATAATAAACTAAGTAACATCAACAATTCACTTGACCTATTTTGCTGGTATCAACATATTTTTAATTTAATACAACTTTTGTGCATATCTTTTTTCATTTATGACAATTACACTTCAGCGAGGGAATCATTCAGCCCAACCCCACACATTCCTTGTGAACCTACTACCAAATCCGGTGATCAGTTGCTGCTGTAATAGCACAACATACTGTAGGATCAGGTTGTTGGATATTGCTTAGAAATCATGCAGACAGTCATGTAAAAACTGATGTAAGAACAAATCAATTCAGCATTTTGTAGCCAAAAAACCCCAGACACCACACCCTGCAGCTTAGGTCACAGGCTACATGCTAACTGATTATCTGCAGGCACAAAATAATGTCAAAAGAATTTTGAGAAAACAAACACCAGCAGAATTGATGAAAGTTTTTAAAAAAGCCTTTTGATTACATTAGCAACATTTATCTGCATTTCATTTTGTTCTGACCTCATTTTTTTTACAATCCCACCCCCTCATGTATATACTTTCAATTCAGGATAACACTTCATGCATTTGATGAAATGGACTGTGCCACAATAAACTTGTTACTCTTCAAAGTGTCACCAATACTCACTGTTATTATTTTTCATCGGCTTTTGAAATGCATCTAGAGGTTTGAAGCATACTAAGGAAGTCAAGTCAAAATAATGTCAATATGTTTCATAAGGGTTTGGTGAGCAACAGGACTCCTGAGGCCTGTTCGGCCATGCTTTCTTAATGGCCATAATTGACACAGGCTTCTTTCAAGAGAAGAGATGATAACTACATATGTACTTGGAATTCTTGTTTCCTGGCTCAGATACTCAAAGTTTATAATATTCACCTCGAAATGAGCTAGGAAAAATAGTGTTGTTTTTGTTGTCGTCACCCGCCTGAGTCCAGATTTATACTAAAATGGAGTTCTCCTTGTTGCTGATGATAATGTAACTATGATCACATTGGTTGTACGCAAGTGATGCGGATCATTGCAGTAATAGAATCCCTGCTTATATGTAAAGTTTGGCCAACCTAGTTGCACACATATAGAAGATTTCCATTGCATAGCGATGGCCACTTACTGAAATACAAATACTTTTAGAATAAGTGCTGAAATGGAGAGTAACACAAAAGGCACCAAGAGGGTCATAACAATCTCCACCAGCCTGCTATAATGTCAAGCAGACTCAAACTAAATTAAGCAACTGTTCAATTTATTTGTATTAAGACTCAAGTTCTGTCTTTGAAACAACTACACAGGAATCTTGAAAAGCAATATGTACTTCTTTTCACTTGCTTTACAGTGCTTAGGTCATATATCAGTTGAAAATTAGACACCAAGCAACACATTTCCTTTTTTCATTACAGTGCATGATATAAAAGTACTGAATAGGGCAAAGGACTGACGTTAAGAGGCATTGGCTGTGTGCATGTTGTGGCATAAATACTATAATGCTAGCCATTAATTAACAATGTTAATTAAATGCCTTCAAATAACCTGATTTATAATGAACAAGAATATTGAAGTATTTCTGCCCTTGCTAATTTCAGCTTGTTGCATGCTATATTATTGTATTTAATTAGGCCACAGCAAGAAATTATAACCTGAAATGCTTATTACCGGAAAAACCACAACTGATGCTATTTATATCAACTGATGTCAGTTATATCAGGAAAGAACTTGTTGAAAAGATGGTGTTAATTTAATTTTTGCTTGATTGTGTGGTCGTGATACCTATCATATTTTGCATGGTTTGCTTAACAAGTATCAACAACTGCATGCTATATTTGGATCAAGAATGATTGACAGTCAGTTTTACTCCAACAGTTTTACTGAAAACTATGAACTGCTATAGCTGTTTACAGTGTGCCCAAATCCACATCAAATCCCTCCCCACTTCTATAGGGTTAATCTCAGATCCTTTAAATAAACTAAGTTTTCACACTGCTGTGAATTCCCATTTCTAAGTTTAGGAACATTCTTATTCCTTTTACATTCCACCAACCCCAGAGACATCTCAGGAAAAGCTCATGGGTTTTTAAAGAATTTTGTTGTTGTTGACATTGTGCCTTAGGAACACCTGTTGGTAAGGCTTTGGGGAGCCCACTGAAGAACCAAGCAGTTCTCATTCCCCCCTATCACTGTTGCTGGATGGTAGATTTGCAGAAATGTGAAAGGGAAGGGAACAGCTTGAAAATTTTTGACTTTCCTTACAAGCCTACCCAAACTTCAAGTGATTTTTTTTAACAAGTCCTCTCACCTTCTTACCAAAAAATGCATGCAGCAATGGGGAATCAGTAAAGCAAAGTACAATAGAGAAAGAGGGAGAAAAGAAAGGGAGAAAAAAGCAAGTAGGCTAGTTAGGTTGTTCACATAAACATTGCCACAAAAGAAGAAACCCACCAGCCAAAAATAGGACACAGATTTGCATAAAGCATGCATATGCAAATTTGTAAATAATTATTATAATTCAAATATTATAAATACAATGCTTCTCCCCATAGTAGGGAAGACTGGGGCTAGGTCCAGGGTCAGCAACCTTTTTCAGCCATGAGCCGGTCCACCGTCCCTCAGACCATGTGGTGGGCCGGACTATATTTTTTTGGGGGGGATGAACAAATTCCTAGCGGACCGTCCACGGGCCGGATTGAGAAGGCTAATGGGCCACATCCGGCCCCCGGGCCTTAGGTTGCCTACCCCTGGGCTAGGTGCTCCTGCTTGGTCCACAGTCCAGGTGCTAAATACTGGAGAGGAACTTTCTGCCTTCCCTTCTTACAGTCGTATTCTCTAACTGGGACCATACAGATTGTCAAATAAATGACAGCCCTCTGTAAAACAGGACACTTGGTCACTCCAATGCCAGACCAGCTAATTTTCTCTTTCTGCCACTGAGCAAAAGAACTTGATAGTTTGCTCTTTCTGTGGGCATGGGCAATACCCAATTTTCTCTCACCTAAGCTGCATCCATAGTAGCAGCAGCTTTGTTGAACACTGTGGGATTTGCATGAACAGAATTGTGCTGTTAATCTGAATGTTTAAATAATCTGTGACTAACTGAGACACAATCTTATTATTTAAGTGTTTTTATTACCCCAACATTTGTTTCTCCGCCCAGAGTAATTGTACAGCAACATGCTATTTTAAAGCACACACCTTGTTGGTTTGAGTTTCCACCATTTTCTCTTTATTCCAACATGGCAGCCAGTGTATATGGAATTGCTTGTCATCTGTGTGACCCAGCTGCTAAGCATTGGCATAAACTTTTTTTGTGTGGGGCGGGGGAGAATGCACCATCTGGATAATCATAATTCTTGCTCTTTTCCTGGCAAGCTAGTTAATTGTTGGGTGTTATTCATGATGGACCTATTTATAGGGATAATTGAGGGTCAAGCTATTGATTTCTTCTCCTGTGTACCTTGGATGCCACATTTGTTGATGAATTTTTGTTTATGACTGGTTGGCCTTAGAAAGATTTAAAAGACAGAAGATATACAGCATTTTTTATCCTTCTTATTGAAATAAAATGTTAGCTTTGTATTTTCCTTAAGGCAACAAATATTGATGCTAAAATAACTTTTGCCTGAATAATAGCCTTATTTATAAATCAATTTTATTGGAATATTTAAATTTAAGTAAGTTTAGTTCCATCCTTGACAATTTGACCTCGCTGAATTAAGAAGAGTAAACTGGCTAAGGTCTGAGTGCTGTGGCTTAATTATTTTGTCAGTCCACCATTACTATGGTAATGAATTACTTTCATACCTAATGGGCCAATCCAAAACTTTGCTGCATCAGCAAAAAAACGTGCTTAGAATGGGATGCACTGATTGCTGTGCCAGCTAATTTCATATTGCACGACTTATTGCAGTATTGCAGCTGTATTGTTCTGGATTTGTAAACAGAGACATTGAAGCACCTGTTTAAAACTCGGGTGAAACATATTTATATTCTGTGAGTTCAGCTAATTTAAAAAGGTGTGAACTCCAAATACTGAACTAAACTATTTAACAAGCCACTGTGAATCCATGCAGCAGTGGTGTAGCGTGGGTTGCCAATGGCTGGGGCCATGCAGAGGGGAGTGGGTGGGAGGAAGGGAAATGGATGGAGTATGTATGTGCATTCAGCTGCCTAATGGCATCCGCGTCGCCCAGGAGATCGCAGCTGCTGAGATAAGAAAGAAGAGTTGTTCCATTGTCTGGAGAGGTCACTTCCTGGTTCATATGGGGAAGCCGTTTTCAATGGAGTCCAGCAACAGAAGCACACAGCTGTATTGAGGCAGCACAGGGGGTTGACATTTTGTGCCCCCTAACAATTATGCGCTCAGGGCAGTCACCCTGGGCCCCCCCATGCTATGCCACTGCCCTGCAGGGGGGGATTAGAGACTCTGGGGCCATTTCGTTAAGATGACTTTTTTTTTTTAAGAGTCTAGCAGTGCAATCTCATAGAACCAACTCCCATTAAGTTCAATGCTGCAATCCTACGCTCATTTACTGATTTATGCATACAATTGCTCTATAAGAAAATACTTGATAAAGGTTATAAAGTTATGAATAACATTTGACTGAGGAGATGGGGCAAATTTATTCTCTCTGTTTAAGATGCATTCATTATTAAGGATGATGAGGATGAGGATGATGAGTTAATGAAAGAAAGGTAAAAGTAGAACAAAAATCGGGTCCTCCCTCACAGAGGCCACGTGTTGCGGTGTGACCTGGCAACCAGACCCTGTGTTGTGGGTGGGGACCATTTGGATAGCCAATGTTGGGAGCAATCTGGCCAATGGGATGCAAGGAAAGGGCATTGAGGGACCTATATAAGCCCATGCACGTGTGCCTGAGCTTCCTCTTGGGGCTGCTGCATCGGAACACCAGCCCACCTCTCCCTATATTTAGGGCTTGCGCTTGACCTTGCTATGCCGCCGTGTGTTGCCTGTCATTGGTGCAGGGGCACAGCAGGAATTTTCCCACTTGACTGATTGGCTGTTGCCACTTGGGTTTCGCCTGCCGTGTAGCAATTCGTCACAACTGGTAAGGTTGCGGATAGGCTCTGCTTCAAGTGATAGGGATGGGAGAATGGTCTGGCCACTCCTATGCGAAGGGTATTCTGGTAAATGAATCCAAGGGCTCAATGGTTTGACAAACCCTGAAAGGGGTTGTGCCCGAGTCCAGGGGACATCAGGGTGGCAGACTGGCGTTCCTGCCATCAGCTGTCCCTGGTTTTCACCCTTGGCTGTCCTACGATAGAGCTCTGGGACAGCGCTGCCTGCAAGGGTGCAAGGAGCTAGTCGAATCAGAGCCTATGCAACCACTCACTTGATTGTAATCAATAAAGTTGTGGCCTAAATTCTGCCAAAAATCAAACCAAATATCTGAGTCATGTGTGAATTTATTTCTAGGGAATGGTTTAAAAAGTCTAAACAAGAAAAACAGTTTTGGAAAATTATTATGACATGTGGAACAAAGCTATCAGGAATGAAAACATTGAAGTCCTCTGAAGCTGTTGCTTTTCTGGCTAGTGGATGGAGACAGGTTGGCCTTCCTTTTGCAATGATGAGTTGGATGCTTGGTCTTTTGGTGGCAGAACCTAGAATGCCCTTCTCTCAATCTCTGCATTTCCAGAGTTTAAGATGCTGGCCTGGACTCTGTGTTCCTTACATACTGACAGTTCTGAAGATGTGACACACAGAGGGGGTTTTTATGTGCCAGACTTTTGGATGCCTTGGAATGATTTTCTCACCCCCTGAAGCTACCAAATTACTCATTCTCACCTGCTGAATCTTAGCCATGTGAATTATAATGGCAGACAGAGGCTCTTTCAGAGCACAGTGACTTACACTCAGCTTCTCTGTGGGATAGATCCTCTCCAGTCACAAAAGAAGTTTGACCGCAGCAGGAAAGATATATTAAAGTTACTTCTTTTGCATTTCCAGCCTGTAAATACAGTGATGCATGGAGGAAAATGAAGTGTAATTGGTGTTAGAAAACTAGTTGCCATCATAACATGCAAGGCTACCTGGATTGCTAATTTTATGTCTCTCAGTATTTTATGTCTATAGTGATGAGTAATTATCCATTTAACAACAATTCGTCTTCAAAGCTGTTACAGCACATAATTAAAATCAGCTTTCTAATTTTTTTAAAGTCTCATTACATAGAAAAGGAATAAAATTGGAATTTTCTCTTCCTGTGAAATTTCTACTGGACACACAGCACTTCAATATACGGTAATGCCTATTCCCTGGTGAAGATGGTATTCAATAAATTTGTTCCATTGGTAGAATAATTTTTGGCTGTGAAATGGAGCTTCTCCTCCCTCTCCTCCCTGCATGTCTCCTGTACACACACACAAACCCTTAATCTAGTCTGAGTTTTCTACCAACCCTCCAGAAAGGTTTTTGAGGGTTCAGGACACAGGTGGGGAGAGGAGAGTGGTGGAGGTCTGTTGTGTGAAATCCTTGCATTAATGGAACGAGGGCATTGAGTATAACCCCACTGCATTATGGGATGCAAGTCAAGTAAAATAGTGGGCACAGAATAGGTTGTAGAAAAAGAAGGTTGGTAATAGCTAGGGATGAGGGAGAAAATTGATTTTCTTTACATTTTAATGCGAAATGACAAAATCTGCACTTCAACCAACATGCAAACCAAACTGTTGCTATCATTTGAAATTTGCTTGTCTCTAACCTATGCATAGGGGACGCAGGTGGCGCTGTGGGTTAAACCACAGAGCCTAGGGCTTGTCAATCAGAAGATTGGCGGTTCGAATCCCCATGACGGGGTGAGCTCCCATTGCTCGGTCCCAGCTCCTGCCAAGCTAGCAGTTCGAAAGCACGTCAAAGTGCAAGTAGATAAATAGTTACCGCTCCAGTGTTAAGGTAAACATGCGTTTCCATGCGCTGCTCTGGTTCACCAGAAGCGGCTTTGTCACATGCTGGCCACATGACCTGGAAGCTGTACGTTGGCTCCCTCAGCCAATAATGCAAGATGAGCGCCGCAACCCCAAAGTCGTCCACGACTGGACCTAATGGTCAGGGGTCCCTTTACCTTTAACCTATGCATATTTTGGGGGGAAGGGCACAAGAATAAAAATGCATATATTAATGAAAATAGCATACATAATGCATTATTTTAGGGGAAATTGCTTGAAGAATGTGTATATTACGGTAGAGCATTATGCAAAAATGTGTTTATTTTATTTAATAATTTTTTCATACAGCTTGACTGTAAAAATCCCCAGAGTGCTTTACAAAAGGAAGGAAGTACATAATAAATTTGCACTGAAGTGCTGCTGATTTCTTAAAAAAAAACCTAAATTGCTCTGGAAGTGTGGAATTTAAAATGTGATTTTAAAGTTGAGCAGACAAAGAGCCCCTGCCTTGCTTCCCCTATATCCCTTCCAATCTTGATTGACACACCTGTGTTTGCTCCAGCTGAACAGCAGTGTCTCTCTACTTGACGAGGCACATGATCATCACCTGCCCTGAACTTAATCCAACTGAGTGATAACAAAGCTCCTCCCAGACCAACAAGCCCTATGGTCTCCACCTGGTCAACTAGTAAGCTGGGATGTGTTCCCTTGCCTGCCCCCAGGCTCCTAGAGTGCACTTCTCACTGTTCCAGATGTCTCAGAGCCTGCCGTGTCTGCAGAGACTGGGACACGTCTGATTCTTGTGATGTGTCCTCTTCCCCTGGCTCCTGTGATCTGTCAGCTGCCCCTTCAACATCCTTTCATGCCCTGTGAGTACCTCCTAAGTCCCCAACCTCCCTTCTCTATCTTCAGCTTGTACCAATAGTGGCTACGCCCTTTGCCGGGATCCTCTTCCCTTTCCTTGGTGTTATGCAAGTTCATGACATTTGGGGACCCTCCTGCTCATTCTGCTAAGTGGGGCCCTCAGTGTTTGCCCCCAAGTCCTGCACTGGAGGCATCATTTGAATGCAGGTAGAGAGAAGAAAAAAGCAAATAGATCTGTAGACTGAAATGAACTTTTTATGGCAGGGACTGACTGTTATCCAACTACTGATAGGCAAATGCCATGGAAACAGGAATGATTCAAGGTTGGGTCCTTTGCTTTTGGAGTGTTGTTGTTTATTCATAGGCATAGTTCTTAATAAATTAGTTATGCTAACTATTTCCAAGCTATAAAATAAAGAAATATTGGCTATCTTCTTTTAACGAGAATGATTACCCATCTGCTCCTCTTCATCCATGGTTGGGAACTGTGTCCATTACACTAAAGAAAAATTATGATCCAAATTTCTTCCCACCTCCAAAGTGTATGTAGACTGTTCTGTGCACATAACAGCTTAATGTTTCACAGAACATTCCCTCAACAGAATTTAGTATTGCTGGTGTGTCTAAATATTACTGCTGAGAGGCACGAAGCAACGAACATTTACACAAAACAACCCACATACTGTTAATTGCACCATTGCCACTTTATAAACCACCTCAGGGAGTGCTGTATTCTATAAACACTATTTCTGCAATGATCTTAAGTAACAAACTGTTTTGCTTGGAAAGAATTGGGGGAAATGCAGTGCCAAGGCATCCTAACCTTGTTAATTGTACTGTAGCTACTTTAAAGGCTACCTCAGAGAGTGTCCATTACTTTAAATAGAACTACTGCAATGATTCAAGCTTTTTCTTTTCAGCTGTACTCAATTGTCACTTTAAAACTTTATTTCAAAATCATTATTTGGACTATATGCATAAAATATTTTTTAGTTTTTTAAACAATAATATTTAATAATATACAGCAGGGGCATAAGCTCTTATGTTAGGGATTGTTTCAATATAGTATTGCTCTGGTCTATCTTGGCAGCTGTATAATAGTCCCTTAAGAATCTCCCCCCCCCCCCGGTTCTGCTTAGGAAATGTTAAAAAGTGTTCTGTTAGAGCATTTTTACAAGACTTTTAAGTATAAAATTAATTGATCAATTCTTAACTGATATGGGCATGAAAGGTTAAAATGAATATCATCCAATATATGCTCGAAAGCTAAAATGACCAAGAAATCCTATGCTTACTAGGTCTCACTGAGTTTGATAAAATTTATTTCCTGATAACTGTGTCCAGGACTGTAGCCTAAGAGTGCTAAAATAAAACTGTTATACAAATGACTGCTGATCTGGACAAAACCACCAATAAAAGACCAGGTAGAAACAGCACATTTTATCAACAGTCTATTTGTCAAAATATTTAACAACAGACCTATTGAGATTTGAAGCTGTTGATCTCCATTAGCTACATCACCACAATTATTCCAATAAACAACTGCCGAGGGTGCCTTCAGGCCCAAATTCAGCTCTTTGTAAGCTATGAATTATTCCTCTGTGGTCTTTAATGGCAAGACATTGTTCAGGCTTCCGGCAACAATAATTGATGCTAACTAGGGTTCAGTGTACCCTCTTGTGACTTTAGCAGCTTCTGTTGTACCTCTAAACTAATCTCACCTAAGCCACACATAACAAAAAAAAACCCAAGCTTGATGTTTTGTTGGCTTTCATTGATGGACTTCACCCATAATTAAATTTGCCATCAATATGAGAACCACAGAGGAGTGAAGGAAGGGAAAGTTTGAGCTGCTTAAAGAGATCAGCAGTTTTTGCTTCATAGTTAGTACCATCTCTTGTGTACAAGCCACTATAATGAAGGGGTAGGATACATGGAGATTTAGCATGGTTTTGTGTGAGTCCCATTCATTTTAATGGAATCTGTTCAGGAGAATTTTAGGTAAGGTGTGCTCATTGTTTGTTAGGGACTAGCTCAAAGGCGTACTTTCTAACTAGGTTAAAACTTTGGGCTTCTAAACACTTTCATTGTGAGAAATATTTACGGAGCAAGGAGGAAAGCATTTAGTTTCAAATATGAAACATAACGAGTCCTGGATTGCAAGCATTGCCAGGTAAACTTAGATGTTGCTGACAGCAAAACAAATGATTGAAGTGTCCCTCTAATATAGAAGTTCTCAAATGTTTTTCTCTGGGCCACACTTTCAGAATAAAAATTTGCTCATGCTATGCTGAAGTTGTGCTATATGTTATAAATCAAGCACTGCTAGTTGTTTCTTTTTGTTTTTCAATGTATTTCTTATCAATAAAAACAAAAAGAAACAACTAGCAGTGCTTGATTTATAACATATAGTACAACCTTTATAATAAGATAATGGGACACCCAGAAAGTATAAAACAATGCAGCTACATAGGAACACAAATTATTCCCAAAATATAATTATATATATATATGGATCCGGCCCAATCGCCTTCTAAATCCGGCCTGTTGACGGTCTGGGAATCAGTGTGTTTTTATATGAGTAGAATCTGTGTTTTTATTTAAAATGCATCTCTGGGTTATTTCTGGGGCATTAGAATTCGTTCCCCCCCCCCCAAAAAAAAAGTCCACAAGGTCTGAGGGACAGTGGACCAGCTCCCTGCTGAAAAAGTTTGCTGACCCCTGTCTTAGTGTCTCTCGTTGAAGTAGGGGAGTGAGGGCCGGCCCAAGGCATTTTGGCCCCTGAGGAGACCTCAAAATGGCACTTCCCTCCCCACCAGGGAAAAGGGGGTGAGGGAAGCTCTATATCAGGAACAAGAGGGGAAGAAAGATTAACATCGGGATCTGCTGCACCAGTGAATCCTGCCACCTGAGACAGTCTTCTCACCTTACCTCATGGGTGGGCCAGCCCTGAGGAGATTAGACTGATGACCTGTATTGATGGTGGAAGCGGTGCATAGGTTTTTCTTCACTACCCTCCATCAGCAGAGAGAAGCACCACCACTGGTGCATGTGGGGGTGTCCATTGCAGTTGAAACCCGTAGCTTCACCTAGGTGGGTAGTAAGTTCCATTACCAGCAGTGGAGCATAAAGTGTTTTTGGATAGCGTACCAGGGACCTTGGATCTGCTGGATCCTACCTGGGAATAAGCCTCACAGAACTCAGACATGAGGACTCAAGCATATTGATTGTAATGCATAGCTGAATGCCACCTTTTACAGTTCCCTCTCATTGCCTCATCATCACACAATCCCCTTATTTATAGTGGACCTGAGATGGCTGAAATGCAAAGGGAAACGGGGAAGACAATATGTGCTCAATCTGAATTCACTGCTCATCTGTATTTGTTGGACTTGGAGGCTTCTGCCATGAATACACAGTGCTTGTGAGGATGTGCTTGAAGGTGACTGGGCACTGAAAGCGTGTTCATCCTGTAAATCATTCTTCTTCAACATTGTGTTTTGCATTACAACTTCAATCAGTCTCAGTGAAAGAGTTGTAGTGAAAACAGTGGGAGGGCACCAGGTTGGGAAAGGTTGCTGTAAATGAAAGCAACCAGGAGAAGTGGAAGCCTTTGCTGACGGAGGTGATCAGTGCATGACTTAGAAAGTTCTGTTAGTTTCAAGTGCACTCCTGCTCAGAAAACGTACCAAGGGATGCATATTCACAAAAACGATTATCCAGTTCTAGCATTCACCTTTTGTCATTATAAAAGCTAAGCAGTAGAAGCAAATCCATTAAATATGACTATCATAGTTGGCTATTTATATTTATATTATATTATATTTATATTAAACTATTTTTTGATGCAGGTAGGTAGCTGTGTTGGTCTGCCATAGTCAAAACAAAATAATAAAAAAAAAAAATTCCTTCCAGTAGCACCTAATGGACCCCTGACCATTAGGTCCAGTCGTGACTGACTCTGGGGTTGCGGCGCTCATCTCGCGTTATTGGCCGAGGGAGCCGCCGTACAGCTTCCAGGTGATGTGGCCAGCATGACAAAGCCGCTTCTGGCGAACCACAGCAGCACACAGAAATGCCGTTTACGTTCCCGCTGCAGCGGTACCTATTTATCTACTTGCACTTTGTGCTTTCGAACTGCTAGGTTGGCAGGAAGTAGGTTGGCAGTAGCACCTTAGAGACCAATTAAGTTTGTTTTTGGTATGAGCTTTTGTGTGCATGCACACTTCTTCAGATACACTTCATCTTTTTGATGTTCGTTTAAATTTTATTGACTCCATAGTCTGTAGTTTAGTCAGTTTTATTAGCATGTAAAATAGCATGGAAACTCTCTACTCCCTAAGCTTGCCAGGATTTATTTTAAAATAGTAATGTATTATTATGTAGCTGCATTCTCCCTTAAACATAACATGCTTTAAACATTTCATAAATTGGAAACTAATCAGGGGGAAATGTTATAGCCGTTACTCTCGCTAGAAAACAAAAAAGGAAACCAATTTAAATAATGTGAGAAAATTCATTTACCCATAAAAAAATTGGCTCATTTGTAACAGTTCACATATAATTGTCATTAGGTTGTAGTTTGCTACTCTGGTGCTACATTTTAACAGTCAGTGGGTCTTGTTCATCCTTTGAAATGAAATTAATAGAGCAAGTATGATATGATGTAAAAAGAAATCCATACTATAAGAATAAAACTCACCATGCCACATAATTCTGATTTGTTTAGATGGAATGCAGGAGACAGATACCATTAAAATCAAAAAGTTTTAGCAGTATGACATCAAGTACCCTTTATACAGTGAAGACACAAATTATTCCAACCGACTTTAACTCAATTCAACACAGCATTAGGTATATTTAGGATGAAACAAACACCACCACTGTGATGTTCAAAATACAATGGCAGAAATGGTCAATGTTTATTTTGAAATAAATATCTGAAATAAGTATCTGACTCATTGATCCTATCATACTATCAGGGTTATAGAAACAGTGAGTATATACCATATATCTAGCCTAATCATATAGTAATGAGAAATACATGTCTAAACTTTCCGTAAAGCACTTTGACTCAGAAAATAATATTATTTCACTGCATGTCTCCTCAAACAATATGGATGCATTTCCCCTAATGTTTAAACTTAAACCAAACTTCCTCTAGTTTGTTTATGCCCCTACATTCAGTAGACGGCATTAGCAATAATCTCTTGTTTTCCTTCAAGCATCATTTTAATAGTTGAAAACAGTCAACATGAAGAACAGACTAATAAACTGACTTGCGTTTTTCAGTTCCTTTGGTGTGCTCAAATTGTCCTAAAAATGCTTCACTATATGTTCAGACTATGGATAGCAAAACTCCTTAGCTTCTGATAGAGAAAAAGCCCAGATGGGCCTACTGTGTTATTTTTCTGCTTGCTGTGTGAAAATAATCTTATAGCTCCTATATGGGTCTATCAAAGTTAGCCTTAGCTACTGGTAGTTCTTTAGCTGCTCAGAATCCCCCACTGTTTTGTTGTTTAATATTTCCTATGGAAACAGCCTTTTTTCAGCACCTCTCAGGTGGGCGCCATTGCCATTCTAAGAGAACAGGAGAGGTGTTCATGGTGAATTCTGGCACCTCTTTTTCTAGAAAAATAGCACTGCTTGTGGGACAGTTTACTAAACTGTTAGATAATTATAAATGCTATTAGACTGCCCACTATTTGGGTAGCTTTGATAGGAGAGGAGGTGCAGCCCATGAAATTATGAGCCGTATCAGTTTTTCCTTGGATAGAAGGAGTAAGGTTGTCATGTGTCCTGAAAACCATAAAAGTCTGTGAGGATAAGACTCTGGAGATACTACTACATCTATCTTCAGAAATGTGGAGAAACAGAAGAGGAAATCACACTTCCTTAGTTCCTCTGCAGTTTACCGATATTAGTCAGACAATGCCTGATCTTTTGATCTTTTGATCTTGTTCACCACTCTTTTGGCAAATAAATATTAATGGAGGAGGGGAGGACAAAGATAAACACTGGATTTTGGCTTATATAATATTTGTTCTGGAGAATATCCAAACAAACAGTAGGAGGGATTGGCATAAATACATTGATTGCTTTTAACAAGTTCCAGAGACTGCATTTATAGTTAGTGGTTTCCAGGATCAATAGCTTCTGGCATTCAAATCAATACAACTTAACAATAAACTGTGGTACTGAACATCACACAGTGTAATTTGGCTCTCCCATCTGATGACAGAAACCATTATAGCAGATGAAAGAAGACTTTTAACAGAAGGACCCTGGAACTAGCAGTGATTAGCAAATTTCACATTAAACTAAGACTAAACTGTTGGGAGTTTTCATTTTTAAAAAACCACATTCAAATTTCTTTGTGTTCTCAGCTTGACAGCAAAAGAATGCTCTCAAAAACATTGTGTGGTGCATAACTTATGGCAGATGTATGCATGTAATTACAGAAGAAAAGAATACAGTGGCGGGAAAAAGACTGACTTCAATAAGCCCTTCTGGAAGTCAGCATTCCCAATCGAGTCAGAACTGCATTTCGTATGGTGACACGAGGAGCTATAATAATTCAAAGCATTTGGATTTTATTGTATAACTTCAATATAGAGAAAGACGACTTTAAAATGTCAGTGGTTAATTCATGTGCTGACGTTCTGAGCTAGCCTGGAGAGGCAGGAATGGTGCCACTTTAACTTAATACAGTCGTACCTCAGGTTATGTTTTTTCGGGTTACATACTCCGGTAACCTGGAAGTGTTTTTCGCTGCGTGCACGGTCCGTGCATGCGCAGAAGCATTCCACACGGTCCGTGCATGTGCAGAAGCATTCTGCGCAGTTCGAGCATGTGCAGAAGCCCGATATCGCACTTTCGCGCATGCGCGACATCGCCGTTTGTGTTACGTACTTTTCGGGTTACGAACGGCACCCTGGAACCAATTAAGTACGTAACCCGAGGTACCACTGTATGCACTGGGGGAGGGGAGTACTGTTCTTACTTTGGAAAATGGTGTTCTAAAGTTGAAGCCGTATCCATGTCCCTCGTTGCATCAGCACAAGGATTTCTGCTTGCACAACAAGAATTTTCCCTCTCTTCTCCCTGCTGTGCAGCCTCGCTTTCCCCAAACCTCCTAGATCTGCAGGAACAAATTTAGGCAACACATGGCCGGGCCAGGCAGGGAAGGTCCTTGGCTGATGGGATGGTTGCTTTGTGCTACATGTACTAGCCTTATAATTGGTTACTTCTTCCAGAACAGAAGATATATTTTCCTGGAATGATATATGCCTAGGAAAGGCCTATAAGTCTTTGGGTGAATGACAGGTTTATATCAGGCACTCAGGCCCAAGGCTTAAGTGAATCAGTAGATTACAGGTCCAAGGCTGGCTTTAGTGGGTTGCAGTGTCACTGAAACTTTGAAATTCCACAACACATTTGGCACACTCCTACACACCTGTATTCTGAACCAGGTGCCTAATGTTTATTTCCAGTTCTGTCTGTAATCTATTTCAAATAAATATTCCTGCCCAGCTACAACTCCTCTCTTCCATGCCTTCCCTCATAAACATTTACTCAGCTGACTGTTGGCTATGGCTGCTATAACATTAGCAGGATAGGAATAAGGTCTCTCAGTCCATCTCTTCCTCCAGGTGCTGGCTAGAGTGGTCTGGAGGGACACATTTGACCTCTAGGCTCGAGGGTCCCCACCCATGCGCTGCAACTATCACAACAGGAGTTCTTGGTAGCCTCCCTCAGGAACAATTTTCTCAGAATGAGACGCCACCTGCACTATACATTTAAAGCACTCTTATACCACTTTACGAAGTCATGGCTTCTCCCAAAGAATCCTGGGAACTGTAGTTTGTTAGGGGTGTTCAGAGTTGTTGGTCCCCTCACAGAGCTACAATTCCCATAGTGGTTTAACAATCCATCCTTCTAATTATTTGGTTTTATTTTAATGTATCATTAAGAATAGGTCATGCAAGGCCTGAAACGCTTGGTATGATATATCCGGTGCCAGGACGTCTGCATTCTAGATGTATTTCAAGAAAGGATGTTTACTTGTTCTCTGGAGTCGTTAGGACAAAGCTGATTGCTCAGTGGAACATATGAGGAATCACCTGCTGTTTCCAAATTAAGTCAGTGACATGGCTCTGTGCCATCTTTCCCTAAGTCCCAGCAATGACAGTTAATGGGTTGAAGCAAACCATCATTAACTCAGTATTAAAGAACTCAGAGTACAAATATAATTTGACTTCAGGAAAATGATCCATACTGGATCTTAATCCCCAAAGCCTGAGACTCCCTTATCCTTATTAAGGCAAATCTACAGCCACATTCTGGTGCAAAGTGCAGGTTGTGCACTAGTTCTGTGGATTGCTGGGCCTGTGTTTCTTAAAACTCAGCTTAGAATATCTTCATGGGTATGGTGTTGCCTTGATTGTCTGGAAGCCAATGATTGTGGATTGTAGTGGATTCTCACTTGCCGTAGATTTCTTCCAAATATAAATTTGTGGCAAAAAAACAACCACCATGCAGTTACCCTAACACAAAATTGGGTTCAGGAATGGCAGCTAAAGTTTCCAGAACTTTTATTACTTGATATGCTGCATTTGAACAATTGTGTAAATAGGCTGTATAAGTTATTAGCAGTGCTTTTTTTTTCTAGGCGTACAGAAACCTTTTTTTCCTAGAAGAAAAGCACTGGTTATTAGTATGGTTGCTGCATATGCTGTTTTTGTGAAGCCTCCTTGTGCTCCACTCTGTTCTCCATTTCTTCCCACCCAGGCAGGGCCATCTTTAGCATATGCAGCGCCGGGGTGCAGAAAACTGCCCAGTGCCCCCATTTTGAGGGGGGGGAGGCCAAAATTGTTGAGCATTTTTAGGGGGCAGCTCAGAGTTGTTGAGCTTTTTGGGGGGGCATGCAACTCTGTCCCATGCTGCTGTGGGAGGAGAGCATTTCCCGCAGAGGCTTGGGAGGGAAGCTGTGTGCCTCAGGCCTGCTAATGCCTGTGTGACGGCCTGCTAATCCCAGGCATGCAGGAGGGCGGAGCCGGCCAACTGCTTCAGCGGCCACAGCAGAAAAGCCTGTGGCGCTACAACAGGCTCTGCTCCGCTCCGCTCCGCTCGGCAGCGGCTGTTGGCTGGCCTAGCTCTACAATCCCAAGACTCTCCTCCTCCTCTTCTGCAGTCTCTCCTCCTCCTCTTCTGCTCTCTAGCAGCTGCAACAAGCTGCCCAAGGGAGGAGCCGCAGCAGTGGCCATGGAGAAGCCATGGAGAGACAACGGGATTCTACCTTGCCTCTGCTGCTCAGGAGAAGCACCAGCTCATCCTCCTTTCCAAGCTTGGTGGCAGCAGCACTGGCAGTGGAAATAGGAACATTCCAGGATCAAATCAGAAGCCGGGATGGATTTGTAATTCCCTGGAAGATCAGGACACTTGGAGGGTATGGATTCTAAGTTAGTGGGTGAAAGGAAGAATTCAGACATGTAGCCCTCCATGCATAGATGGACTACAAGTTCCAAGGGGTGCCAACTTGAATAAAATATTGTGGCGGCCCAGGTAAGCCCCACCCCACATAATCGATCACATGACACAGTGCACACACACCATTTGAATGGGAATGCCCATCAACTGACTGAGGCAGGTGGGGGTTGGAGCATTAAGGGCCGCAAGTTCCCCATGTTTGAGTTAAAGGAACCCTATTGCTAGGTTAGGAGTGAGGAGCATTATTTATAGCCCTAAAGCTTGCTTGTCTGTGATTTGTCTGTAAATAAGCAATAAGTGCTGTACATAATAGATGAATATTAGCTTCAGGATGGAGCTTTCTTTCAGTGAGGAGTAGAAATTTGTCGCTTCTGAAATGCTGTTTTTAGGGCGGAGAAGAATGGGAATTGACATAATGGGTATCATAATAATCTGGCTTTTAAGACAACACCATATATTAGTTATTCATTCATTGATTCATGAATGACACATACGTTGGAGAGGAGACATTTCAACAAACAATGAATCATATCCTTTTATTTCCTCAACTTTTTGCCTTCAGATATAATTAGATATTCTTTTTGACTTTTCAGAATAGTATAGTTCTGTATTTGCTTATTATTCACCTCCCTTTCTTGGATGCGTGGATTTCTGTTTAGTTTTTATTTGCTTCTTCATATTTATAAGCAATAAACATTTCATCAATCGGGGAGATATACTGTATCTGTTCTATTGTTGCATTTGAAGCTGAGAGAACATGGCAAATCAACCCTATATTCATCTTCCATTTGCAAATTTTGATGGTGGGGGGCATTATAGGTGGTATTAGTGGTGGCAGTATGCCAGTTCCTGCTACTGTTTTAAGTGAAAATTTAGATGTGCAGATAAATTTTTTCCAGCTTCCCCTTCTGCAGATGCTACTTTGATAAGCATGTTTAGTAACAGCAGCTACAGGGCAGGAGGGGTGTGTGTGGTGCTGGGTATTGTGCCTAATATTTGAATGTTGTCTTACCTTGAACTCCACTTGAACAAACTGTGACTGCACAGCATATGTCTATGAATCCTTGGGATGCATTTTGGACTGTACTTCCTGTTTACATAGGAAATCTCTAGGCTGTTACTAGCTTAGTGAATAATAGGATTTAAGACTGCAATTTGGTGTGCACTTGTGAGTCCCCACTGGCACCAGGTCTGCCTTTTGCTATTTGGTCCATTTCTGCCTTCCAGAAGAGCAACAAGGGATACCCAAGAGAAGGAATGATACTCAGGGTGAAGAGTGGCTAGACCTCTTCCTGCTCCCCCACACGTCTGATAGGTTCTAGCAGTGCCTGTCCATCACTTTGATGGGTTGTTGACCAAAAAATGAGCCAAAAAGCATGACTAAAGTACCAGCTTTTGATTCTAGGAATGTAAAATAAAATATGGTGCCAGGATGTGGGTTGACTTGAGGGATTTTTCTACTAAAGGCAAAGGATAGCAAAATCATGTTCCATCCCCAACCCATGTCCATTATGTCTATCACTATTTACCAAGAAGTATATCAGTCCATAAAAGGGACCCAGGTGGCGCTGTGGGTTAAACCACTGAGCCTAGGGTTTGCTGATCAGAAGGTCGGCGGTTCGAATCCCTGCGATGGGGTGAGCTCCCGTTGCTCGATCCCAGCTCCTGTCAACCTAGCAGTTCGAAAGCACGTCAAAGTGCAAGTAGATAAATAGGAACCGCTCTGGCGGGAAGGTAAACGGCGTTTCCGTGTGCTGCTCTGGTTCGCCAGAAGCGGCTTAGTCATGCTGGCCACATGACCCGGAAGCTGTACTCCGGCTCTCGGCCAATAAAGCGAGATGAGCGCCGCAACCCCAGAGTCGGACACGACTGGACCTAATGGTCAGGGGTCCCTTTACCTTTACCTTTATATCAGTCCATGCACAGTCTAGAACTGCCTTCTGCCAGCAGCACACAGCAAATCAACTGTTGTGATACAGTATACCCTCCTTAACAGATAGCTGGAATAAATCAATGAATTTCTATTAACTGGAGATTGCAGGTTGAAGCTTGCTAGGTTATAATGCACACAATCCCATACTGTAATTCAGTGCCAGTGTGCTAACATAGATCCACAGCACATTCATGTTTTTCAAAAGACTATTGCAAATAGCAGTAGCGTGTCAGCAGCAACTGTGTATTGACAAAAGACATGAGTAAATACCAGAACTGATTCTATCTGGAGTTTCAAGTATTGCAGCACAAGCTTGCAGTGTAGCATCTAAAACAGGGTTAGAACTGAATGGGAAGAACTAATTTGCATTTCTTTTCTTTTTCTTTTTTTTGCAAGAATCAAATTGGAAAATTAGTCTAAATGAATATGATACTTACCACCAAAATTTAAGAAAAAAACTCTGGTTGGTTGGGTACTGTTGGTGCATGATTTCAAGCAAACAAGAATGTTAGCTAAAATAAGGTCTTATTTTTTAAAAAAAATGTCAACAAAGCTTTCGGTGCTTTGTCTCTGAATACTAGCCAATAAAATGTTCAAAATCTTGTTTCAGTTTCAAGCTAGAGCGGAATGCTTGGGGGAAAATGCTTCTGGATTGCTACAGTCAAGCATTAAGTGCTGGACAAAGTATTTACAAACTTCAGTGACATCACGAATTTAGATGGCAGAAGCAATTAGTAGAACTCATCCCAAACTGTGTCTTCAGAGATCTCTCAGCCAATGGTCCATTTAAAAATACAGGTGTACATGACAACATACACAATTAAATAATCAATCACACTTTTCAGAATCTTTAGAGAGTAGCAGTAATCCACAATTATAGAAGGCCTTATTCATAGCAATAGAAACAGACTACTTTTCCCTCTGGAGAGTTAATCTGACAGCTGGAGCTTTGGATTTTTATTGCACAACACACTGTGATGTATTCATCATTCTTAGTTCTGCCTGGTGAGTTCTCGATCCCCGAGTGGTGAAGTGGAAGAACGAATAAGCTTGTAGCCCACCTCTGCACTCTCTCTAAACAGACCAAATTTCCCATGTCGTGTCCTGAATTATTAAAATACTAACTTTGGTGTCAGTATTAAAGTGCTGCAAAAGCTAGAGCTGCAAAATGCCTTCACTCTGCAAACACTTTAGAAAAGTTGCTTGATTTCATTTGGGAGTTTTGTCGGACTCTTTCAGCCTTTTTTTTTTATTTATTTTTTTTAAAATAATTTTTATTAAGTTTTACGACATAAAACCACATATAAACAACTACAATAACATACTAAAAAAAGAGAAAACAAACATATAAAAATACACAACAACCAAAATAACTTCTGTCTCAATCTAGTTTCTTATCTTGTTGAGTGGACTTCCTCCGCCTCCCACCACTGCGTTTCTTATTCCTAATATATGTTCACAGATACTTATCATTATCTTCTTTATATCAATGATTATCTCTAGTACTTTAAATCTTATCCCTTATTTATTTACTCTTTATCTTAAACTTATATTCTATCTTAAACTATGTTTAGCAATATAATTCCCAACAACTCTTATCTTATACTCAGCTGTAACAATAACAACTAACTTCAACTTTATCTAGTTTCTAATTTTGCAACACTTATTAATATAAGTCTTAAATTTCTTCCATTCCTGTTCGGTCGCCTCTTCCCTCTGGTCTCGGAGTCTCGAGGTCAGCTCAGCAAGTTCCATGTAGTCCATCATTTTCATCTGCCATTCCTCCAATTTTGGTAAGTCCTTCGTTTTCCAGTATTTAGCAATCAGAATTCTAGCTGCTGTAGTGGCATACATGAAGAAAGTGTGGTCTGCTCTAGGTATTTCGTGGTTGACCATTCCAAGCAAAAATGCCTCTGGTTTCTTGGTGAATGTGTTTTTCAACACCTTTTTAATTTCATTATAGATTGTCTCCCAGAAGGCACTCGTGCTCGGGCAGGTCCACCACATATGATAAAATGTTCCATCTGCCTTTCCACACTTCCAACATTTATTGTCATGCAGATGATAGATTTTTGCTAGCTTGACTGGGGTTAGGTACCATCTATATATCATTTTCATTATGTTCTCTTTCAACAAAGTACATGCTGTAAAGTTGATACCTTTTTTCCATAGTCTCTCCCAGTCAGCCATCATAATATTATGTCCCACATCTCTAGCCCACTCTATCATTGCCGATTTAACCAGCTCATCTTGTGTATGCCATTCGAGCAGCAATTGGTACATTCTGGATAAGTTTTGGGTTTTAGGCTCTAATAACTCCGTTTCCAACTTCGACTTTTCCAACTGAAAGCCAAGTTTTTTGTCCATTTTAAAAAGTTCATTAATCTGATGGTACTGCAACCAATTCGTGACTTTATCTCTCATTTGTTCGTAGGGTTTCAACCTGACGCTTTCTCCTTCTTGCACAAGGATATCCATGTATCTAGGCCATTTTCCTTTCGAAAAAGGTCTTTTATCGGCCTTTGCTTCTAGTGGGGATATCCATCTAGGTGTTTTCTTTTCTAACAAATCTTTATATTTCATCCACACTCTGAACAATGATTTCCTGACTATATGTTGTTTAAAGCCCCTGTGGGCCTTAACTTTTTCGTACCACAGATATGCATGCCATCCAAACACATTATCACATCCTTCCAGATCTAACACATCAGTATTTTCTAGAAGGAACCAATCCTTCAGCCAGCAGAAGGCTGCGGCTTCAAAATATATTCTCAAGTCCGGCAGGGAAAAGCCCCCTCTTTTTTTATCATCTGTCAAAATCTTAAATTTAATTCTGGGTTTTTTCCCCTGCCATACAAATTTAGAGATTACCTTCTGCCAGCTTTGGAAAGGCTCCATTCTATCCACTATTGGCAATGCCTGGAACAAGAAAAGTAACTTAGGCAATACATTCATCTTAATCCCCGCAATCCTGCCCAACAGGGACAATTTCAATCTAGTCCATATTTCCAGGTCTCTCTTAATTTCAGACCATACTTTTTCATAATTGTTTTTGTATAAGTTCGAATTTTTGATAGTCATATTCACTCCTAGATACTTAACTTTCTTAACAAATGTAAGTCCTGTTTTTTCCTGTATACTCTCTTTTTCTTCTTGCGTCAGGTTTTTCCCTAATACTTTAGTCTTGGCTTTATTCAATTTAAAACCAGCTACCTGTCCAAAGTCTTGTATAATGTCCAGCGCCCTAATTGCACTGGGTTCGGGTTCTTCCAGGGTCAACACCAAATCATCTGCAAAGGCTTTAAGTTTATATTCCTTGGCTCCTACTCTCACACCCTTAACTTTTTCATCCTTTCTAAGCATATTCAAAAGGACTTCGAGGACCGTTATAAACAGCAGTGGGGACAGTGGGCACCCCTGTCTTGTTCCTTTTTCAATCCAAATTTCTTCTGATACTACATTATTCACTATTATCTTAGCTCTTTGTTCAGTATATATTGCTTCCAAACCATTCAAGAAACCCCCTCCCACCTCCATTTCTCCAAAGTTTTTCTTCATGAAACTCCAAGATACGTTATCAAAGGCCTTTTCAGCATCAATGAACATCAAAATTACTTTCGAATTTCTTTCTGGTTCTAACTTTTCTAGAATATCCACAATGTTCCTTATGTTACCATTTAGATGTCTTTCTGGCAGAAAGCCTGCTTGGTCCTTGTGGATAATCTCCATTAATACTTTCTTCAATCTACTGGCCATTATATTTGCAAAAATTTTATAATCCACATTTAGGAGGGAGATTGGTCTGTAATTTTTCATCTGAGTAGCATCAGTATCTTGCTTAGGTATTAAAGTTATATATGCATCTTTCCATGATTCAGGTGCCTTACTTCCCGTCAAAATTTCATTGCAAACTTCCATCAACGGCTGTATTAGCCAATCCTTTAATTCCTTATAATATTTTGCAGTAAGTCCATCCGGTCCAGGTGCCTTTTCTAATTTCATCTGTCCGATCGCTGCTTCTATTTCCGATCTTGTTACAGGGTGGTTGAGTAGGGCCTTTTTTTCTTCTGGGATTTTATGCAAACCGTTCTCTTTTACAAACTGCTCGATCAGATTTTGGTTGTGATTATTTTCTTTGTACAGCTTTTTATAAAATTTCTGGAAATTTTTTCTGATCTCCACAGGGTTCTCCACGGTTCTTCCGTCAATTATCAAACTCGTTATCGTGTTTTGTTTCTGTCTCTTCTTCAATTGCCACGCCAGCAACTTGCCACATTTATTTGCAGACTCAAAAGTTCTTTGATTCATCATTTTAACTTTCCACTCAATCTCCTGGTTGGTAAGCTGAGAAAATTCCGCCTGTAGATATTTAATTTCTTTCTGCAGTTGTATGTTCTTAGGCGTTATCCTCAGCTTCCTTTCCTTTTCCTTAAGTTGCTGTAATATTGCTTCCTTTTTCTCATTTTGGATCTTCTTTCTTATTGCCTTTTGCTGAATCAGGAAACCTCTCATCACGGCCTTACTTGCGTCCCATACGACCCTTTTCTCCACTGTTGTGTTCAAATTTAGCTCAAAGTAGTCTTTCAGGGTCTTTTGGGCCTTCTCACATATCTTCCCGTTCCTGAGCAGCGAGTCATCCATTCTCCACCGCGGGGAACCCTGTGTTGTCAATCTTAAGTCCAACTGTACTGCATTGTGGTCAGAGCAGGTTCTTGGGTGTATTTCAGCTTTGAGTATCCTGGGGGACAACTCCCTTGATACCCATATCATATCGATTCTGCTCCAAGCACCCATTGCCTCTGATTGGAATGTGGCTTCTGTATCTGTTGGATGTTTTGTTCTCCATCCATCTATCAAATCCAAATTTTCTGACATTTCAAAAAAAGACTTTGGTAGCCTCCCATCGTTGGTAAATTTTACTCTTTGCGATCTGTCCATCAGCGTTGAGGCTACGGCATTGAAGTCACCCAAAGCCACCATTTTGTAATCCATATAGTCCAGCAATTTGTCATGGAGCTCCTTGTAAAAATCTGATTTACTGTCGTTCGGTGCATAAATTCCCAGGATCAAAAATTTTTCGCCTTGCACAGTTATTTGAATAGCAACAAATCTTCCCTCCTGGTCCTTGAAAAGTAATTTTGGATCATATTTCTCCTTGGCGTAGATTACAACTCCTCTTTTCTTAACTTTAGCTGATGAGATAAATTCCTGGCCCAACTTTTTATTTTGTAGAACTCTTCGGTGTAATCTTGTGACGTGTGTTTCTTGTAGACATATCAAATCCAAATTTTGTCTAATCAAGTTGTGGAACACACGGTTTCTCTTAGGTTTGATGTTCAAGCCTCTTACGTTAAGAGTCAATAGTTTGAGGGCCATCTTGTTTTACTCTGCTGCTCCTCCTCCTGCTCCTAGGGGATGGTTGAATCCTGGTCCTCCGCCTGATGGCAAATCCAGTGTTGGTATCAGGCCAAAATCCGCGTCGTGCTTCTCAAGAAATTTTCTTTTGTCTTGGAGAGATTTAATTCTGACCTTCTTGTCCTTGTAGGTAAAGGAGAGACCCTGTGGAAACTCCCACCTGAAGTTCACTTTTTTAATCCTCAATGCTCTTGTTAAATCAGTATAACTGGATCGCAGGTCCAAGAAATACTTTGGAATGTCTTTGAATAATACCACTTGTTGGTTTTGCACCACCAAATTATTTTCGTAGTGAAGGCCCAAAATATAATCTCGTTCCTCTTTGTTATGAAATTCAATCAGACAGTCATTTGTTGACTTGGAATTCTTCTTATCTCTTGGTCCAAAGCGGTAGGCCTTGACTATCAAGTTTTTGACTTCTTCTATCTCCAAATTCCAGTGTCTTGCAAATTCTTCAGCCAGGTAGTTTCTCAGGTCTCCTTGTTCTAGTTCTGGAAGGTCTCTGATTTTAATATTCATCTCTCTCTGCTTCATTTGCAGAAAGGCGATAGAAATCTGTGCATCTCTCTGGCCAGCCTGGTCCGCTGCTCTGCCTTCTTCCAAATTTTGCAATCTTGTTTCCACCTTGGACACCTGCTGCTTGGTATATTCGATTTCTGCTTTCAGAAGTCCAATATTTTGAAGTGCCTCTGTATTTTGGTCAACCTTTTTGCTTACTTCTGATATTTGTTGTCTCACATCCTTTTTAAATTCTTCCAGTGCTGCAAAAAGTACTTCTGTACTCGAACCCTCAGCCACTGAGTCCCTCCTGGGTACTTTTTCTTCTGCCTGAGAGTCCTTTCTTTTTACAGGCATAATTATTCAGCTCTCTATTCTCAAGGTCACTTCTTTTAACTTCTTTTGACTTACAGTCCCGAAAAACAATTGTTGATAAAAAGCAGGCAGCCAACAATTCTCACACTCACAGAGCAGCTGTTGTTTTGAGAACCAAAGGCGGAGGAAAAGATAACAGTCTGACACAGTTTCTTTCCCCTGTCCAGAGCAGGAGGAATTAACAGCAGCTTTTAACTCAAATAAGTAGTTTTACTAGTTGCAACTTTGCCCAGAGTCAAGCCAGGAGGTTAGTTTGTTGCATTAATTCTATTATGGCCCCTTCAAAAGATGTTACTTTGGTTAAGTAGCTTTATAAAGGATCAAAGCGCCGAAGTCGGAAACAGAAGTGTCAAAAGTTCAAATCACTTTGTTTCTAAAGAATACAGTCTGCCGTGCTGGCCCGGGGCTCCTTAATCCAGAGGGTGCACGGCAACTTTTAACTCCTCTAGTCATTAAGCATTTTAATTAGTTCAAGTGTTGCAGCAAGCTGACAACTCAGAATCCAAGTTGAGGTTTTTGTTTTTTTTAAAACGTCAAACATCAAAGTCTCTATTTACAGCCGCTTGTTGTCTGTGCTCTTGATACGCGGCGGGGGAAAGACGGACTTCCTATTTAATCTTTCCCTGTGATCCAATTAATTAGTCCAAATGTTTCCGAATTTATTACTCACAGTTCTGTTGTTTTGATTCTTTCTTTGGAAGAAACTGGCGCTTTTCACTGCCCGGCAATCTGCTGCTTCGCTGTATCGGGAAAGCCGGTCTTCCGATGCGCTTCGGTCTGCAACCCTTTCCACTTCAGAGACCCTTACTAGGGGCTCCGAAGGATCGGGGAGACCCTTTCTTGCGCCGCCGGATCCACGTCCTCAAGCTCCGTCGCTTGAGGTTTCTTCGGAGTTCCGTTTTCGCGGGAAACGGAGCCTCCAACCCCGAAACAGCCGGTCCCTCCGCAGAGCGGAGAAAAAACCCAGCCGCTCAGTGCCGCGCCAGAGCGGAAGTCCCCCCTCTTTCAGCCTTTTTAGGAAAGTTACTACATTTTCACAGACTGATCTTGTACGTTCTCTGCTGATGTTGTACCACAAAATGCAGCCCCGTGCCAGCATAGTGACTTTTCTCTAAGCACTGGCACCATCAGCAGAGCAATCGTCACACTTTGGTGTTGTGGAAAAACAGGACGGCATCCAGAGACCAGATGAACAGAAGAATGAGAAGACGACATAGTATGAGTGGAGATGATGGTACATAGTGGACATAGTATGAGTGGAGATAAGTCAGGGATGATGGACATTGTAGTCCAACAAGATCTGGAGGGCACCACAGTGACTACCCCTGGCCTAAGGAATGGTCTGCACCAAAGCATGACAAATGTGATGGGATGCTCTGTGTAGCCTAATCAGTGTATGGTTCTCAGCATGACAGTGAATCTGAGACTTTGTGCAGCTTTTGCATAGCACAAGCCTGTGCTGAGTTGGTTCTTTGCTCAGGTATATGCTTCAGATTCAGCTGTGTGTGTATCCAGATTTCCCCCCAGAACACGTTTTCATACTCCGTTTTTTGCTAAGGAGTTTTGGCTATGTACATTGAGGCTTATATAGGAGAGATCAGGACTGTGACAGACCAAGCTCATGGTTCTCATTGAACTATTAAACCTGTGTCTCTTGAATGATCTATTTCACACTACAGGTGGAACTTGGCTGCCAGGCAAGCCCTATAATTAGGAAGAGTGAAGATGGCAGATGCTGAGGGATGAGGAGCAGTGGGAAGGTGTGAGAGGGCATTGTTGTGTGTGTGGCCTACCCTAAGCTAGCCTGCCATTCTCAGGCATAGTAGAGGACGGTGCTATGTTTAGAGTGTTGAAATAAGATTCAGCTGCCAAGCTGTTTGTTTTTTTCTACATGGAATGGGGAGGATAACCATCTCATTCTTTGCCTCAGACAGAAAAAATATATTGGGCTGGTCCTGCACAACCGATTGCTGCTCCATATATAACAATCCCTGTACATAAACCTGGATGAGAGGGTAATGTGCTTTCTTCCAAGTTTGCTATGTAGAAGGAGTTGTTTGTATAGATTCAATTATGGGAGCCTAGAGCTACAGATTGAAGTGGAACACCCAGGTACAGATTTTACTATCTCAGTGAGGAAGCGGGCTCAAATGAGGTGGTATCTAGATCCCTTAAAGTGAGTGCCCCAATACAGTAACTAATTCACAAAGCTGTTAAATGATTCCTGCGCTTTATTGCTTAAAGATTCACTGAATTACAACTTTGGATCTTACAGAAGGTTGATTTTTATGGGGGGAATGCTACTCTGAAATTACTTTGGGATAGCAGATGCAATTAACATGCTGAATTTTCTAAAACTGGATAATTATAAGGAAGCAATTTTGCCCTTGGTTGGAATAACCAGTGATTTTGATGTTCAGGACGGAAAAGCAAACACTCATGCTTCAACACTGGGCTGTTTTCCTATGACTTCCTTTTGTGGTAGACAACACCAAATAAGAAGATTTCTACCTTAAAACTACCCCAGTTTTGGCCAAGCTATTTACTCACATGAATATGACTGGAGACATCCCCTCAGGGTGGCTCCCCAGCATAGTCGTGCCAATCCCCCCCCCCCAAAGGAGACCTATCTGATGCCCATAACTATAGACCCATTAGTCTCCTAGATGTGGCTTCCAAATTATACTCATGATATCTATGAAATAACATTCTGGAATGGGACAGCAAACAAGCCGTCATCCACGAAGAACAAGCAGATTTAAGAAGGGCAGGTGCACCACAGACCAAGTATTTGTTTTGTACCACTTAATCTGTAAATTCACCAAAAGCCCGCATAAGAGTCTCTATGCTACATTTGTTGACTTCTCAGCCTTTGATTTAATAGACAGGGAACAACTGAACACCTGTAGAACAAGCTGGCACATTCAAATATCAATAAAAGACTTCTCTGGCTCATCCAACAACTACATCAAGGAACCTTCAAAGGCCTTCAAGGCACCTGCTCACAGGCAATTCCAATTAACAGAGGTGTCAAGCAAGGATGTATACTGGCATCCTTCCTATTTAATTAGTATATAAATAATCTCATTCCTGATATGGCATCCCCATTCTTTTTTGCCTCCACCCTTGGGAATTGTAAAGTGCCAATTCTGCTCTATGCTGATGACTTAGTTTTGTTATCCCAGAATAAAATCAGACTTAGAAGGATGCTGGTTAAATTTGGACAGCTGTGTAAAAAAAGAGCATCTAAATATCAACAAGAGGACTACCAAGTCCACGTAGACTCTAGGCGGTCACACCCTTGAGCAAGTACCCAGATTTAAATATCTAGGATTACTTATTGATGGGAAGTCATCGTGGAAACCCCCATCCAGAAGCAATTAAGCTAATATCAGTTGATCAACCCAGCTATTAAGATATTTGTCTCTAAAATCACACAGCACTGGCTGACATGCCCCCTGTATGCAATGCCCAGAGGAAAATTTATATTGCCATTTCTTGATTGGTTTCCAGGTCAATCCACACAGGAAGTAACAGTTGAACTCCTAGCAGATAAACATCTATATGTTACACACCAGGTAGCCAAATTTGTGCTGGCCGCCAAGAAGCTCAGTTCCAACTATGTGAATGCACTCCAATCTTAAGTCTTAATGTTATAAATTTCTTTTTAAGTTGTAAACTGCTACAGGTGATGTGTATGATTTTAGATGAAAGTTTCATTTTATTCTCTGTTGTCCATTATAAAGGCCTTTAGCAATATAGAAGAAAAATTGATTGAAATCGCCTTAAAACTAAATGAGGCCCACCCTCATTGAATGCCAATAGAGTCCTTGTGATGACAGCACTGAAGCTCCTCTCTATGCTGATGATGCCATAGTATAAACTTGCATGCACATTAAAGTGCTTCTTCAGTGACAGCTTCTGTCAGAGGAATGACAAAGATGTGTTTATAAATATACTAAATTGATATTTAGAAGTCACAGTAGCATGCACAGTTCTGTTTCTTCATGACACTTGTCTAAGGCCTATCTCATTCTTTCTTTAATGGCCATTTGTCATATGATGAAGACCTTACTTTTAAGGAAGACTCTTGCATATGCATCTTGGTTTCAAGCTGACCATTAATTATTGAAGAGCTGTTATGTAGTGATTTTCTGCTGTTTGTGGAATATACTGTTACTGGATATATTTTATATTTATGCTGCTTTAATTTGATTTTTTTATTGTCACCTTGAAACATTAATTCTTGCTATTTCTAAATATTGCTGCCGCAAGAATGGAGATTGCAAAAAAAGTAAAAAAGAAGTAATTCATCCTCTGAGTCAATGTCAGATTATGTTAGTGGGAAAACTGACACATAGCTGTGCGATTTTGGGGGCTTCCAGGGGTCAGCAACGTTTTAGGAGCTAGTGTGGTATAATGATTAGAGTGTTGGAATTGACCCAGGAGGCCACGGTTCGAATCTCTGCTCAGCTTTCTGAATGGGTGACCTTGAGCCAGTCACTATACCTGAGACTAACCTAACTCACAGGTTTGTTGTGAAGATAAAATGGAGAGGAGGAGAATTATATGCACTGCCTTGAGTTCCTGGGAAGGGAGGGGGGTATATAAATGTAGTAAAGAATGAAAGACAGAATCTTGAAAAAGTGGTGTGTGCACCAGTCATCTAAAAGAGCAGAAAAAGAAAGCACACCACAATATAATGTGGCCATGCCCCCTCCCTCCCATCAGTCACCCCCTTCAATGGCAAAAGAGCATGTCAGCATGTTTAAGGGGATTAATTCAATGTAGGAGAGGCCAAGCCAGGGCAAACAGGACCTGAGTAGAAAGAGCAAGCAATATCTCCTGTGCTGTGCATTTTTTGGGGATATTTACTGAGACCTTTTGTGGATACCATAGAGATACTGGTGGGCATACAGGCACCCATGGACAGCACATTGGCAACTTCTGGATTAGAGGAATAAGAGTGGAGGACATAATTTTAGATATATGGTTTCCCTTCATGTCATATATAAATGGAATCAACCACACTCCACCAGACTGGCATATTTACTTAATGGAAGAAACTGCATGTGAAGAATCAATTGAATGAATCACTAGTATATCAAGCATTCTGAGAATGAGAGTAGATTGTGGGTATTATAATTAATAAAATTAATACTTAAGTTTGTATTTTCATTGTCATCATAGTATTTGTTGCTTATTTGTGCTTCTACAAAATGCAACACAGTGGACAGTGTAATTGAAAAGTGGAAAATTCAGAGCTGACTCTGTCGCTGCTTCAATTTTTATTTTTCTTCTTTTCTTAAAAACAAAACAAAGCATTTTAGCATGAGGGGCAACCAACTGGGTATTTACATGGTTACAGATGCTCAGTTATTATTTTTGCATACACACCCACCCCTTTGCTACCAGAAAATGGTGCTCATTCCCATGCAAATGTGTTTACCGTCAGGGCAGCAGAAGTAAACTCCTTTTATTTCTGTAGTAATTATGATGGTATGATTTGAATTCATTTAAAATGCAAAAACTGCACATGCTCAGACTACATTTTTTTAAAAAAAAATTGGGGTGAGCAAACTGTTTTTGTTCCTTTTGTTTTGCTTTAACATATCAGGAATATAGAAGCAGTGATAAAGCACAGATGGTGGGGAAGGGAAGAAAAGAAATGTCAGTTGTGTACTTCACAACTGAAGTAATGCACAATGCCTGTCTAAAGGGAGGGCTGTAAGACCACCAAGTGCAGGACCTAAAATGAACTAGCTGTGTCACTTCTTCCTGTTACATTCTAGCTTCTCTGAAAGAATAACAGTCTACCCTGGGGGGCATGGGCTGCTTCTGTCTGTTTACTACTTCATCAGAAGTTTACTTCAGCACTTTAGCAGGAAAATAATTATTGGTAAATGCTAGACACACTGAAATGAACAGAAGTAGTTTATTCCCTGCTACAGCGTGGGCAGCAGAAAAAAGAAATATCTCAGAGCTAACTAGCAGTAGTTTAATAAAGACTGACATTTGACAGCCATAATAACCCCAACTCAGCAATTCATCAGGTGATCTATTTAAGATGCCTGACATCTTAGATTTCTAAATCTCTAGAGTTTACTTCTGCCTTTTGGCCTTAGTAGCTGGTCGTTTTCCAAGAAGATTTATACAATGGCCACCTTTTGTTTCTTCCTTTGTCCCTGTAGATGATTTACTCAGTATTGAACCAACACCAAACTTTTGGGCTTTATTTAATTTTCACTGTGCTCCTCAGCTACTATCCAGGGGCAGAGGAAGGGGGACGGTGGGGGCGGTTCACCCCGGGTGTCACCACTGAGGGGGTGACAAAATGCCGGGCGGCACTCACTGCGGTACCCGCAGTGCGCCCGAGCCACGCGTCTCTGCTGGGTCCACTTGCTGCCTCCTTTCTCCCTCTGTTCCTCTCTGCTTCTATTTACTAGGGTCCTCTATGAACGGGCATAGCATAGGGGGCTGTAGCCCTGGCCATATTTTTTGAGGGGGCGCAACCAGTTGCCCCACGACAGGCTCCCTCATTGAGGGAAGCCTTGCCCAGCCCCACCTTCAGGGTTGGAGTGGTGGTGGCAGCTGATCCCTCCTAGGTCAGGGTTGACTCAGGGACGGAAGCAGCAGAGAGGAGGAGAGGCAGCGCCTGCTTTGCTGCCTCTCTCCTTTACTGGGCTCCGGCAGGTGAGTGTGCCCCCCACCTGGCTTGACTGGAAGGGTGTGTGCCTCCCCTGCTGCGTCCTCACACACCCATGACTTTCCATGAATTTGTTCTCTTTTCTTTTTCACAGGAGATATTGCATCAGAAATTCAGTGACTGTCAAGCCAGTTTCTTGGGGGGGGGGGGGAGAGAAAAGATTTCATTTTTTATTATACTATTTCAACTACATTTGCTTCCACATTTCATTAACTGTTAGCATAAATTGCAAACCTGCTCGGCAGTACAGCATACAAATTGGACAACATAAGTCCTCTGAGACTCTCAGCACATTGTACCTGCAGCATCAGTTATGCATTTCTTTGAACCTTGCTATGCAGTAGTTTGCTATGCAGTGAAACAAAGGAGTAATGACTGTGATCATTCAAAGAACAAAAGGATTTTGTTTAATTCACAAGACTAACCCACATGGTTAGTCTCAACAGATGAAATAAAACAGGGGATTCCCCTTGCAAAGCAGCTAGGGATGGGATAATCTGTCTGTCTTGGTTTCTTTCAATTTCTCATTTTTCCCAGCTTTAGTTCAATCTCAAATTAATTCTGTATATTTCCACTTCAGGTTGTTTTTTTCTTGGTGTGTGTTATTTTACATACACACAAAATAGTAAACCCATATAAAATAGCTATACCAACAGAACAATGCTGTGACATTCTCAGAGGATATTTGAGCCTAAAATAGCCGCTATCTCTTATTGCACTGTAGACTGCATGAGCCCAACGCATCTCTGCAACAATGCAGGACAAGCACTGTACTGTACATCTCTCTGTTTTTCTTCGACAAGTTTAGTAGCATCAGACATCTCTAGTGACTGTGTACACATGAATGTTGGAAGAGAAAATATACAAAAGAGAAAATGGAAAATCCCAGAATGAGCAAGCTTTTCCTTCTCTTAATATTTTGATCAATTAAACCCTGAACGTGTAAGCTTAGCCTGTCCAACAGAGAATAAATTCTTAGCCATTTATCACCGGTCTATAGCATTCAGTATTCTACCTCTAACTGCAGAATTCCCTGATGCCCCCTCCCTGTGTAAGCCTGTGTGTGAGAGAAATACATAACTGAAGAACACCAAAATATACAAAATCTGGCCTAACTGGCCTGTTCAATCAGTTTAAACTGAGATTCTAAGAATGTACTAAGTCATTTCAAAACATTTCCTACAGCCAGTTTAGCATTGGGGTTTGTTTTTTTTAAAAGAATTCATTTCATCTTCAGAATTTATTAAAATGCATGTCAGAAGAAGATCAGAAATGATAAAAGTGTATTAGGGGAGCTCTAGATATGAACTGTGGTGGGGGTATGATCTGTGAGTTAGCCTGTTGGGCTGATTAAACATTCATGGTGGCATGTGACTGTTATGAATATGATCCTTCATCTTTGATGATTTGGTTTCAATCAATTCAACAATCACTCTGCTCTGCCACAAATTTGCCCGTGGAGTGAGAGACTAATTGAACATCTCTGAATCAAAGGCACATGCTTTATTTGAGAGCTGCTGATATAAATAATGAGGTTAATCAAATAAGTTCACTTGCATATAAATATCTTCCCTTGTGGGTTATCTTTTGTATACATCTTTCCCAACACTGTTGCCTTGGCCAGAGTTGTGACATCCACAACATAGATTTAAAACACGCTTTTTACCATTTTAACAGCCATGACACCCCTCCCCCCAAAGAATCCTGGGAACCATCTTTTGTTATGGGCATGGCATCACAGAGCTACAGTTCTCAGGATCTTTAATAAAAATGACAGTTCCCAAGATTCTCCATGACGGTGAAAGTGGTATAATAGCACATTTTATGTTTAGTAATTTTATCATCACCATCATCATTTATTAAAGTTATTTGCCACTCTTCATCTAAAGATCAAAGGGTTGCTTACAATATAAAACACAAAAATATATACCACAATAACAAACAAAATAATACCCCCCCCCCCAGTTTAAAAGGCCATTGTTGTTGGCATCTGTCTGTCTCGGGAGACAATGGAGGAGTGTGCCTTTGGGGGTGAAATCAAACTATTGGAAGGTTGCGGCGCTTGCTGTGGCTGTAGAGATTGATATGGGAGAGATGTGCTTTGTTGCAGCTGGGGCAGATGAAGGCATCTACCTGTAGCTGTGATGCTGTAGATGCACCAGGACGGGCCATAGGTGCCTGGGAGAATAAGAATGTTTTTGCCTGGCATCTAAAGATATGTAATGAGGGCGCCAGGCGAGCTGCTCTAGGGAGAGCATTCCACAAGCAGGGACCCATGGCAAAAGGGCCCTTTCTCATGTTGCCACCCCCCGAACCTCTTGAGTAGAGACACACGAAGGGCCTCCAATGATGATTGCAGTGTTCAGGTTGGTGCATCTGGTGGTATTGTAGTCCTGAGCCATTTAAGGCTTTATAGGTCAAAACCAACACTTTGGATTTGGCCCAGAAACTAACTGGCAGCCAGTGCAGTTGGGCCAAGATTGGCATCATATGCCCCAAACTCTGTGAAAATAAAATAATAATAATAATATTCAGACTTTATCATTATCATTTGTTTCTTCCCTGGTTCCCGTGAGTGTAGTTTTAATGCTCCTTCACACTTGCAGTTTGGGCAGCCACTCAGACTGGAGTGCCTCCTTACAGACAAATGATTGACATTTGAACATAGCTACTCATCTGTGAAAAGCTGTGCCAAAGCTATATTTATACTAAACTAAGGGGTGTGTGAAGAGCTAGAGGGGGCTAGTATGAGCAAGTCTTTAATTTCTTCTTTATTAAGCTCTGAACATCTGATTCATCATGCTATTTTCCTCTGTAAAAGTAAGAGTCTGTGTTACTGCTCCCCTTCCCCCCAACAACTAGATATTTTTGCCTGTGAGTAACTACATTTTGTTATCTCCCTTCACATTTTAATAATAGGAAACATAGCATAGCTACCGCATAGCAGGAGCTACCGTGCACATAAGAGTCCAGGAATTAATGCTCTGCTCTGTATTGCAGATCACTCCTCTGGCTCTTCAAGCCCTTGCACTTAGGACCAGTAGATGCTGTGAATGACTTATGCAGGCAGCGGAACTGAAACTCTAAGCTGCCTGTCATTCACTGGTTCCAGTCTGCAGATCCTTCTACTCACACTCAACTGAGTCAATTTACATTGCAAAATAGTTCCCTGCTGCTAGTTTGCTTTTTGTATCTGTTCTGTTTTCGCCAAATATGTTTATTCATTGGACAAAAAGCAAATAAATCTTGAATATTGTTAAGCAACTTTCCAGTCACCAAAGTGCATAGAAATCACTGGATTTTAAGTTGCAATTCTATAAACACTTACCTGAGGGTAAGCTTCATTTAACTCAGCGCAGCTTCTGAGCAGCAGACATGCATATGATTGCACCATTAATCTCTCCCTAAAAGATTAATGGTGACAGATGCCTATCAACTAAGCCTGTACAGTTGACAAGCACTTAGGACATAGCCTTGTCACCAGTGGCCCCACAGCTATGAAATGCAATACCATAGGATGTTAGATAGACTTCTTCCCTTGATAATTTTTAAACAGACTTTAAAGACCCAGTTTTTCCCTCTTTGGCTTTTAAATGCTGTTTGGCCACTCTGTTTTTTAAGACTATGCTATACTGGGCATTTTGCTTATTTTGTATGAGTTTTCTTTTTGTGTGAGAAGCTTATGCTTAAAAAGCGATGTGAAGAGCTTTTAAATAGATAAATAACCTCTTTGCCCTAAATTCATCCTGATTGCACCCCAATGAAGGCTAATTCACATCCCCACAAGACCTGTCCTATTTCAAAGTTCTGAATCCAGTTGAGCTGCTCTTTCCGAAACAACTGGTCAGTATTCTCATCAGCACCAAGGTCACCAAACCCACAATTGTTTGTATTAGAATAATATCATCGTAGAATAATAGAGTTGGAAGGAACCCCAAGGATCCAACCCCTGCAATCTCAACTAGAGTTGAATCTCAACTAAATCATCCATGACAGATGGCCAGCCAACCTCTGCTTAAAAACTTCCAATGAATGAGAGTCCATGACCTTCCAAGGGAGTCTGTTTCTCTGTAAGACACTGGAGGGAGTCTGTTCTCCTCCAGCTACAAAGCCTTAGCTAATTTAGTACATACGTTGCTGTTCTGTTTTTGTTTCTTTCTGAAAAAAATATTTTATTGATTTTCAGATAAACACAGCACAAACAGGAAATCCCCTCCGCTGACAGATGAGTACAGCATTCCAAATCTGAAAGGCAAAAAAAAGTAAGTCAAAAGCTTGTCAATTCCTATAGTCCATCAAATAACAAAAATATTTCTGCAAGCAACCATGAGCTGCTGGAGCTGTGTGGGCATATTCCTTTGTTGCAGCATAAAATTGGTCTGATTTCTTTTTGTTTCTTCATTCTCATATTTTAATAATATGTTTTTCCATGAGAACTATATTCCACAATTGTTGAAACCCAGATTTTCATCAGGTTTGCATTTAAAATTCTCCAAAACATAGGGCTGCATTCAATGAACCAAGCACTCTAGCTGAAGGTAGCACAAAGGCTTCCACTAGTGCAAGGGTGTCTATCCCCGTCTCCACCCCCATGTGTCCCCCAAATCCACTCTGTGGAGCCAGGAGAACCCCAGAAGCTACAGGGGGGAGAGGGGGATTGCTCTGTCAAGCACCATGTTGAATTCCTACTTTACTTATGGTTAGTTCTTGCCATTGTTATAAGATAAGTGTCAAGATCTCTTTGAGTTGTTGTTGTTTAGTCGTTTCCGACTCTTCGTGACCCCATGGACCAGAGCACGCCAGGCACTCCTGTCTTCCACTGCCTCCCACAGTTTGGTCAGACTCATGTTGGCAGCTTTGAAAACACTGTCCAACCATCTCATCCTCTGTCGTCCCCTTCTCCTCTGTCGTCTCCCCTTCTCTTTCCCAACATCAGGGTCTTTTCCGGGGAGTCTTCTCTTCTCATGAGGTGGCCAAAGTATTGGAGCCTCAGCTTCAGGATCTGTCCTTCCAGTGAGTGTCCTCTTTGAGTTGCATATAGATAAAAGAGCAACCGTTGGGTTGAGGGCAATAGCTTTATTCATGATCATTCACATGTTTTTGACATTTATTGAATTTTCACATGATATTGGATCTTTATCTGCCAACTATCATGATACAACATGATTTTAATTAACGGTTTTTTCTTTCTTTTATACTTTATTGTAATTTTATTGATGTTAGCCGCCCTGAGCCCGGTTTCGGCTGGGAAGGGCAGGGTATAAATAAAATTTATTATTATTATTTATTATTATTATTTTAACTGGCTAAAAATTATCAGCGTGCAGTATGACTTAATCGGCCAAAAAATATCACAAACATCATCTACTGTGTATCTCTTAGGTAGGTTCACATTTAACAGGGAACCAAACCACCCCCCGCCCCCCCTACTTTCTTCTCTGCTCTGCAGTGTGGTGGGCACCTTACTGTTCAGCATACTTCCATAAAGGTCTAACTAGCCCTGAGATTGAGGATGGATATAGTTAAGAGAAGATGAGTTGCAACTAGTCGGCGCATGTTCTGGTGATGTAGTTGGCTTAAAAAACAAAGCAAACCAGAGTAAATACTCACAGTGTGCTTCTATGTAATGTGTCTGTCTGTCTGTGATGTTGAAAGGCATGCATGCTTTGTACTACTGCTGACTTACTTCCTGTAGGCATTGTGACTGAAACTTTAATGAGGTCATTCCAAGTTCAGGAAGGTTATTTTTATACGGTCTGGCAAGTCTAACTCTAACAATCTGTACAGTGCAATCTGTGTGATTCTGTGTATCATCGTTCTTCTGCTACATTGTACTGTTTTGTTCAAGAAGAGGTTTTAAAATGATGTCAACCCTTTTCCGATTAAGAAGCAGTCATTCTCACTCCCTCTGGCATTTGCTTCTGTTTTGCTTTCAGTTCTGATTTATATGTTCCCAAACCATACCTGCATCTTACTTCCCTTTAAATATTTTCCGACCTACATTTGTATCTTTTCTTATGCTGTTTGTTCTCTTCAGCTCTGCCTAGTCAGTTTTATTTCATGAAATCATTGGACCATGTTTCTTACAAGTTTGTGTATTTTGTTGATGACTGATGCTTTATGCATTTTGTTTTGTTTTTGGATCTGATGTGGATGGTGTTTGGGGTATGGCAGTTAGCGGAAACATAAAAATAAAATCCTTGTGTGATGCAGCTGTGCCAGTCAAGGAAAAGGGTAGCATGCTGGAGTTGGATCCCTGAGGGATGCCTTAAACATGCTGTTGCACCTGACAGGGATGCATTATTGTAGGGAAAACATTTGGTTGTACCTTGTTTTCCTTTTGTGAGCAGAATGTCTCTGCCACACACAGAACAAACAACACTCTCCAAATTTGTAGAAAAGTATTGCTTGAGAAAAGTCAGAGGAGATTCTTCTTTTGTACAAGCTCATTTTCAAGTGCCTTTAATGACCCACTTGAGTTTACGGTATATACTGCAGCCTGTATTTTCCTTCTTTATTTCTTATACTGTAACATGACCCCTGATACAGTCAAACCTTGGTTCCCGAACGCCTCTGTTTTGGAACATTTCGGCTCCCGAACTCCGAAAACCTGGAAGTAACTGCTCCGGTTTCCAAACGATTTTCAGGAAGCCGAATGTGCTACGCGGCTTCTGTTTTGAGTTTCCCTATGGACCCAGGTGGCGCTGTGGGTTAAACCACAGAGCCTAGGGCTTGCTGATCAGAAGATTGGTGGTTTGAATCCCTGCGACGGGGTGAGCTCCCATTGCTCGGTCCCAGCTCCTGCCCACCTAGCAGTTCGAAAGCACCTCAAAGTGCAAGTAGATAAATAGGAACCGCTCTGGTGGGAAGGTAAACGGCGTTTCCATGCGCTGCTCTGGTTCGCCAGAATCGGCTTTGTCATGCTGGCCACATGACCCGGAAACTGTACACCGGCTCTCGGCCAATAAAGTGAGATGAGCGCTGCAACTGGACCTAATGGTCAGGGGTCCCTTTACCTTTATTGTATTGAGGCTTCTACTTTCAGTTTTCGATTGTCAAACGTTTCGGAAGTCGAATGGTCTTCCAGAACAGATTACGTTTGACAACCGAGGTTTGACTGTACTGTGAGATATTTGCAGACAAACCTAACAATGCTATATTGTATATATTAAGGGGTTAAGGACCAGAGTTCTAAATTGCTAGAGTAGGCTCAGTGATGTCACATCCCCTATTCTCCTGAGAGGGAGGAAGTAGAGCTTGTTTCCTGTCCCACCCCCTTCATGCTGCATGCAAAGGAGGCTGACATGTCTCAACATATCACATGTGTCTGAGACTGCTTTGCTATACAGGCAACCCCCAGTTTACGTGCATTCAATATGTGCACGACTATACCCGCATTGCGCCGAACCCATAAGTGACCCAGAAACATTATAAAGATGTCACTGAAATGTCATTAAAAGGGCAGAACGGGGGTGGGATGGAACCAGGGTGTTTGCAGGCTTTTTCATTGGGCTTCAATTATACGTGATTTCACTGAGGGGTGTGGTGCCTTGGAACATAACCCCCGCGTAAATGGGGGGCTGTTTGTGTCTGTTTACTCAAAAGCATTTACCTGCGTCTCTTATAGTTGCTTCATAGAGCAATGCATGATTAGTGTGACCTCAAGTAAGTAAATCATTTTTAAACTGACTTTGCAGTCTGTGGTCTGTTTCATTGCATGAGGTTAAAAGTGGGGGCCAGCTGCCTCAAGCAGCTGGAACAAAATAAAAGAAGGTTTAATACCCTATTCCTATGCTTCATTAATCTGCGTAACGATGGGATTTAAACTCAGCTACTGGGGCTCTTTATGTGCTAGCCCCACAGTTTAAAAAACAGGCACAAGGCGTTTTTCATTTGTTTGTTAACCCACACATGTGAGTCTGTAGAGGATTAAATATAATTAATATATCCTCTTACCAATGGTGGCTCTGAACTGCAAGAAGTTTTCCACTAGCTTTGTATAGATGCATTTGCCTTGTTTCCTTCTGCTAAGTGTTAGCAACATAAGATGAGCCTGCTGGATCAGGCCAATGGCCCATCTAGTCCAGCATGCTGTTCTTCCAGTGGCCAAATAGATGTCATTGTCATCTCCTACCATTTCCAGCAACAGGTATTCAGAAGCACAGCCTCAAGTATGGAGGCAGAGGATAGCCATCAGGACTAGTAGCCACTGATAGCCTTTACACTCATGAATTTTCTAACCCTCTCTTAAAGCCATCCAAGTTAGGGACCATCAGTGCCTCTTGTGGGAGTGAAATCCACAATTTAGCTAGCAACATGTGTGAATAAGTACTTTTTGTCTGAATCCTCCAATGCTCAGCTTCATTGGATGTCCATGAGTTCTAATGTTATGAGTGAGTGAGGAAAAATATATATTTCCTTGCTGTGCATTTTATACACTTCTACCATATTGACTCTTATTCACATTTTCTCTAAACTAAAAAGCTCCAAATGATGCAAAATTTCCTCATGGGGAGCTTCTCCATTCCCTTGATCAGTTTGGTTGCCTTTTTTCTGAAACTTTCCAAACTCCACAATTTCCTTTTTGAGGTTATCCCAGAACTGTTATTTGGATCCAAGCCATGTGTACGCTGTTATTTGTGATTATTACATATGTAACTTTTCTGCCCAGTATACACTTGGAGTGTCTCTGATGGACATGATTGCTGTAGTTACACGAGCATTAACACTGATGTTTCCTGCACTAAATGCATATAACTGATTCCTCTAAAAAAATGTCCATGGCAACCTTGATTGGAAAGGGTCTCCTTCCATATGGGTACTCAGTGCAAGAGCAAATGAGGGTGGGCTGTTTTGTGCCAATATATGCTCTTGCTTTCCAAAAATTCTCTAGCAAAAGTGCACAGAAGGGAGCGATTTGCCGAATAGCTTGCAAGGTAATTTCCAATGCTGGAATCCCCATGCACCTTACTCAGGAAACAATGGCACAGTTTGGGGGCAGATGTGTTGTAGATGGTGCCAGAGGCTTAGCTTGAGAAGGCCAATGCTCTTTCTATCCCTGCAAAAGGAAAAAAAGGAGCTCAGATCTGACATAGTCTGATTTGGGTGAGATTAGTGGTACTAGGTGATTTAATATAGACTCTGCAAACTCTTTCCTGCTTCCCGAAATTCATATGCTTCAGTTTAAAAGATAAACTATAGCACTTTGACACACTAGGGTTATACCAAATTTTTTCACTGTGTCTGTGTGTATTGTGCTGGAACCAATATCTCTGGTATAATTTGTGGCTGTAGTAATACAGTTGTTAATTCTTTGCTATAAACTAACATTATTTCTGCTGGTTTTGAATGTAATCAGAGAATCACTGAATTGGCATGGAAGCAATAGGTCATCTATCACAACTCCTATTTTAGTCTGGCTTCCAGCCCAGATGGTAGTGGTTGTCCCAGAAGACTAACCATTCAGGGAAATAGCCTAGGGCAGTGATGTCCTTGGGCATGTACATCAGCAGCTTCAGATACAGCAAGGTCATTCTCGGCTGTGTTTCAAATAGCATTTTACATTGCTGTACACTTCATTACCTGAATACCCCACCCCCTCATACATTACCGGATTTGTTTTCCTTTGCATGCAACCACCCCAATTCATATTCAGTGTAGCTGTCATCCATCCATGTGCAATGAATGTCTAAAATGTACACGCCTCAACTTATCCAAGCCTTGTGCTTTCAAATGAGATGAAAGCTGGTTTGAGCGACAGCACATCAGTCAGCAGTATTTCTCAAGAAACCACAGGATACATATGGATTGTGGCTAATGTGGCTTCAAGCACCAGTGCTGGGAGCTCACTGGAGCCAGAGTAATGGTGCTGTGTATATAGCCCTTGTTGGTTCTGTTACATAGAAACTTTCAGTGTCAACTGCCTTGGTATTCTGCACTGCCTACTGGAATGGGACTTGGAAGCACTGTTTTGCTATAGTCCTGACCCTTCCTGTAGGGTTTGTTTCATAAGGTGTTGCTTGGAGACTGTTGGTCGACATCTTAGTCATTAGTGTATCATATTTTTGTCCTCCAGACTCCCCCATGCTTTTCAGCATCTGTATAGAAAACTATGTGGGGAGGGCAGTATTCCACTTATTCACTCTAGTTCACTCTAGTTAAGCCATAGAAAGTGTCCAATTGGTGCCTGCTATCAATAATAGGCTGGATGTGGGCTAACAAACTGAAGCTTAATCCACATGAAAGCACAAATGGTTCTGGTTAGAAGAGCTGTAAATTCAAGAAATAATTAGAACATCCATTTACTGCCCTTCATAAATATTTATCCCAAGGTGGTTTATAATTCACACTAAAACAATAGAGAAGCAGCATGTCATGGATGGAGTTGACCTCTCTTGGAAAAGTAGGTTAGAAGTGCTCCTGGACCCAGATGTGATTTAGGATGCTCAGGTGTAGCCAGGAGTGCAGTTGCCCAGATTTTACTTATGCAGCAACTGTGCCTGTTTCCTGGTAATGCCAGTTGTGTGCCAAGGCCCCATGACCCACAGTCCCCTAGTGGATAAATAAAGCACATGAACAAGTGGATTTTGGTTTATGGGTTCAAATTGGCCACAACTTCATTGGTTACAGATGTGAGTAGTTTGGCTTAGGCATTGGGTGAAGCCAGACTATATCTCGACTCCTGCCCATCTGCTAGACGTCTAACTAAAGGTAAACCACCAATAGGGGGAGCCCTATGACTTACATCAAGCAGGGGCACCCCGAGGGGTCCCAGTTGGGGTAGTGGTATGGCCCTAGCCCATGTCCGGGCATTCGAGAGAATCCATACCCCCTGATCCCTCTAACAGGATATCCTTAATGAGGAGGGGCAGGCGGAGGCTACAACCTCCCCTCCATCCAAACAAAGTCTTACCTAATGCCTAACCTTACAAAATTGTGGCAACTGCAACGAGGTAGGTGAAAACCAAATGGCGGAGTCAGTATGCCAAGTGGAAAAATTCCTGCCCGGTCACAACAATATGGCGACCGACATTAGTCCATAGCAAGGTCGTAACGCATCAAAGCAGAAAAAGAGGGTGAGGTGGGTGGGAGATCTGGCGAAGGGTGAGAGAGGACAGCTTCTCCGCTGTGCCGGAGTTCTAATTCCCCAAGGACAAGCCTCCATCAGTGCTGATTGGACAGTGAGGCCTGCTAAATGATCATTTAGCAATGCTGCCTACCTAATAAGGTAAGCAGACATCTGGGCACAGTGACACACGGCTTTATTACACAGAGATTGAATTGTTGCATTATGCTCTGTGTGGGGCTGCCTTTGAAAAATGCCTGCTGTGACCAATTTGCATTATATTTTACGGATGAAATCACTTGTTAATCTGTACTGACTTGGATGCCATAGTTTTTACAGAATCAGAGAGGGATGCAGCTAGGACACCATATGGTCCTGTAGTTATGCTTATTTTTCAGCTTTTGCAACCTGGGAATGTGGACAAGCGACTTGAAGGTCTGAGCTCAACCACATGTTCTCTAGACGCTTGCTCATTGTGGCTGCTGAAATCTGCAGCCTGAGCTGAGTTGGGATTAAGAATCTCAGAGGATTGATCCTATGGTTGTGGACAATTAATGCCTAGGGACCAATTATCCACTTCTGAGCAAGCTGTTGGAGTGGGTGGTAGCCTCTCAAATCCAGGTAGTTTAAGCCATAACATTATTTAAATCCATTCCAGTCTGGTGTCAGACCCAGTTTAGAGATGGAAGCATCCTTGGTCACGTTGGTGGACAACATGTGGGGAGAGAATAGGGAGAGTGAAGCCTATTGTCTTACATAGCTCTCCCGGAAAGGGGTTCCAACCATCTTGCTTTAACTCACTATGACTGTTGGTTTTATGAGCCATTGGTCCTCAGCTGCACTTACTTCCCCTTCATTTTATGCCTCTAGTTTATAATTATCAGAAGCAGATAAACAGGTTGCTGACTTCTCATGGCCAAGCTTTCTCTCTCTCTCTCTGTTAACCACATATATTAAACACCTTTTCACATGGCTGGAGTCTGTTCCCATTTCTTTGGAACTAACCTGCTGAATTTAATAGGACTGCTTATTGTGAGGTTTATGGGCTGGATTCTAGACATTATGTGTACCAAGACAATTTGTACATTTAAAATAAAATGTTCTAATAATAAGGAGAAAGAGAAGTTGCAATCTCTCACCCGCCCTTTTAAAAGCACATTACCCTGGCTGTAAAGGAACTTGTATAACAAACTGCTGGAGTTATATCACTGTAGATTTCGGCTGCATTGCCTTTTGATTTTATTGTGTCCAGATTGTTTCAAATGGCATGGTAGTTATGTTTTATAACTATAAATGAGAAATTGACTATGAATACACGGTTTCTGTAAATTTGGAAGAGCAGCTGTCTTTAATGCTGCCCACAGTATTCTTATTTTGATTGGAAATTAGAATTGTGATAGCTTTTCATATACAAATGGTTCATTATAAACACATACTAATTTGATCCTCTGCTACTGGTATCAGAAATGGTCCTGTCTGGCCAAGGGAAAAAGAAGACGGCAATGGGACTCTGCATCTAGGACCTTAGTAGATGAAGATATTTCAACAGACCATTAACCTAAGCACTACTATTAGTTCTTATGATATTTTTGTTTCCAGCTTTTCATTTACTCAACTTATTAAATTGATGAAGGAAAAGGTTTTGTTATAATTTCAGTGGTTTGCTTGCTGTAGTTCTGACATCTTTGCCATTATTATGCATCATAATTTAAAACACATACCACCAACACTGTGAGAGGTAATTCATTTCTAACTTTAGTCTAAGCCCAATACATGTTGGAAACACCAATACTTTTTATTATTATTTAGGAGCCAGGTTTAACAAAAGATTTATCCATTTTCCAGATAAAACCATCTTTCCAATCCACGGCTAGAAAAAAAATGGTTGCGATAGAAAAGGTTATAACTTTTAAATGTACCTGAACCTTGAGCATAATGGTGCTCCCAGATGGGAAACTGACATCACAAAAGAGTCACAAAAATCTTATTTTCTGTGTGCATGTTTGGCACATCAGCTTTCAAACCATCTTCTTAAATCAGGCGCATTCATTGCTATTCTGCTGCTTGCCATCTATACCAGTGAGCAGACCTTAAAGGAATGTATCTTGGCTATGTTTTTCTGTTCATTCCCTAAATCTCTCATCCCCTGTCCCCCACTACATTTTCCATTTTTCATTCTGGGCATGTGCACAGGTATTTGGAGGCTTGTATTTTTTTTAAGGTGGACTGGAGCAATGCCCATTTCTAATTGTTTTTAAAGTGTTTATTCTGAGTTCTTGTGGAAGAGTGATATTCACTTGTAGAAGACTTGTGAAAGACCACCGTACTGCTTTTGTGAACAAAAGCAATGTATATACAGCAATTAAAGAATTCAAAGTAACCCCTTGTGTGTACTATGTGGAGAACAGTTCCTCCAAACCAGGCATGCCTTCAGTGTGCTACAATTGGTGGAATTATGGGCCAATGGAAATAAAATGGATATTTTGTGCTCAGGTGAGGAGCCCACAGAGGTGGGTGTGTGGCAAGAAAAACCAGCCACCAAAACATCATCACACACAGGACAAACCACCCACCAAAGGAAAAAGAAAATGTGCTAATCTGCATTCACAGCAGCAGTGACTGTGGACGTAAAATGGATTGTCTGTGTTAAGGGGAAATCCAGATTAAATTGGGGCAGGGGGAGGGGCTGGCATTTTGATGACAGTGACGTAGTGTGGATGCTTTGAAAAACACGCATGCATGAATAAACATCCATCTGGAATTACCCAAAGTCTATGAGAACTATCCCACAGTGATGTCTGCAGCTTAATTTCATAAACCAATATGTAAAATTTCCTATTATTCCTGTGTCTTTTGTAATATGTTCCCAAAAGAAAACTACACAATTACACTTGTATTCCTAATCAGGTTCAGAGGATTCCTACTTTCAGTATTGCTTTTGGCTTTACCTTTTTAATGTTTAAGCCAAAAAGCAATATTGAAGGTATGAATCCTCTGAACCTGATTAGGAATACAAGTGTAAGTGCATGGTTTTCTTTTGGGGAAATAATGTCTCAGAAATTGAAATGGCAGTCATGCAGCACAGGTGATGCTGTGTATATTATGCCCCTAGCACTGAAATATATCTCATTATGGTACCTCACAGTATATCCTTTTTTTACTTTGTCTGAATGAATTAATATTGTGTTTGTGTTTAGCTCATTACGCACAGGTTGCTCAGAGAAAGCCGTCACATAAAGTGTAGGGAGTCTGCAGCTCCTGTTGTAAATTACTAACTTGGATTAGCATTTTAAATTGATAAGCCTTTGTGCTTTATACATGTGAAACAAGCTAGTTTGTCTCTAGGTTATAGAATTGCACAGTACCTTCAGAACCCTAAACAAACTGCATGTGGTATAAATCAGTGTTTCCCAACCAGTGTGCCTCCAGATGTTTTAGGACTACAATTCCCATCATCCCTGACCACTGGTATTGCTAGCGAGGGATGATGGGAGTTGTAGTCCCAAAACATCTGGAGGCACACTGGTTGAGAAACACTGGTATAAATACTCTTTACTGAAATGCTCTCCAGAGGAGCTTATTGAACACCTAGGTGTGAACTGCTCTTTCAGACAGGCTAAGGTGACCATATGCGGAAAATGACAGATTCCTGAACCTTTCGTTACTGGTAGAATAAATAATTCCTGAAAGTGTTACTTGTCTTGTTCACACAAGGCATATCACACCTGCAAACTAAAAACCCTCTTCTGCTCACCAGAAGAGCCCTGTCACCCTTTAGAATGTGAAATTCTAAATATGGCTCGTATGAACTATACTTTTGAATGTAAATATATCAGTATCACATCTAAAATAATTACTTTTAAAATAATGTGACAGTGTGTACAGCATGATTTAGTCAATCTGTTCTGTTCTGTTTTGTTTTATTTGACAAAATGTCACCATGCTATATGCAGGAGTGGGCACCCTGCAGTCTTCCAAATGTTGTAGGAATACAACAACTTCCATTATTCCTGGCCATAGGCTGTTCAAGCTGGGGCTGATGGGAGCTGGAGTCCAATAACATCTGGAGGGTCAAATGCCCCTACCCTACACAGGTGATGATCTGTCAATGGTAGGCTGATCCCAGTGGATTTTCATGGAGGTAGAGGTGTGGTCACTGCTTTAGGTAGACACTAAACACAAAGGACAGGCTATTTCAGTTGCTTAATCCAGGTTGAGAGGAACATCTTTATGCTCCCTGGTAAGGGGTGGGGAGGGTTAAAGGAAAGGGGATCCACCATCTGGATACACACACACACACACACACACACACACACACACACGGTTTGAAAGCACTCTGTGGCTTAGAGTCAGGGCATTTCAATTACTACTGGGTTCCGTATATACTTACATATATATTAGAATCTTCAACAGAAGGCCTCCTACAACTATTCCCCTCCATCTGATATGAGTTAGCAGACCCTCCAAGTGTCCCTATTTTCCAGGGACATCCCTGATTTAGAGAAGCTGTCCTGGTTTCTGATTTGATCCTGGAATGTCCCACTTTTCCTTAGTTATATAACTACAATAAAACAAACAAATGTAAATCAATAATCATATTCCAATATGTTGCTAAATATAACCAGGTAAATAGACGGCACAAGTATACGGCTAACAGATCATATTGCTTACATACTACAGAAATTCAGGAAGATACAGTAATGAAACAAACATACAATAATGAAGAACAATGAAAATAAAAATAAAAATAGAAATGCAACATACCTAATGTTTGTGAATATTCTTTTTTTTTTGCATAATAAATTATTATTTTCAGCTTACAAAGAAAACAAATTAACCATACAATATAACTTCAACTTATTTACATTTTGCTCCGCCGAGCTTTGACTTCCCTCCTCCCTCCAGCTGGTTTTCTAGTCCAATCTTTCCAATGCAGTTCTATTGTACTCCCTCATATCAGTGTCATAGAATTATTCCAATCCCGCAAGTGTTTTCAGGCTACTCCGATTCACTCTTAAATACTCCACATATTTACTCCACTCTCTTTGGAATTTCACTTCCCCCTGGTTTCTTATCCTACTAGTTAGTTTCGCAAGTTCCGCATATTCCATCATCTTTGACTGCCATTCCCCAATCGATGGTATTTCTTGTGTTTTCCATCTTTGGGCTATTAATGTTCTGGCCGCAGTCGTCGCATACATGAATAACCTCTGGTCTCCTTTGGCTATTTCCTCCCCCATTATGCCTAGCAAAAAAGCTTCAGGTCTTTTGTGGAACGTATATTTAAACATCTTTTTTAACTCATTGTACAACTTCTCCCAGAAGTCCTTCAATTTCCCGCAAGTCCACCACATGTGATATAGTGTTCCCTTTTCCGTCTTACACTTCCAACAGTGGTTATTGCTCATTCTATACATTTTTGCTAGTTTTACGGGGGTTAAGTACCACCTGTACATCATTTTTTGTACATTTTCTTTCAGCGACACGCATGCAGTGAATTTTATACTATCATTCCATAACTTTTCCCACGCCTCAAACTCGATGTTATACCCAAAGTCTATCACCCACTTAATCATTACCTCCTTCGTCATTTCATCTACCGTATACCATTTTAGCAATAGATCATACATTTTTGTTAGTAATTTACTTTTACCTTCCAACAAACCCCTTTGAAATTCAGACTTCTCATCTTCGAATCCCACTTTTTTATCAGACATCCATAGATCATTAACCTGATGGTACTGCAACCACCCCGTGAATGTACCGTCAGTCTGGTTGTATGGTTTTAGTTTCCAACCTCTATCTGTTTTCATAAGTAACTCAGAGTACGTGGCATTCCTACCCACCAAATGTATCTTTTTAACAGTTAATACTTCTATAGGGGAGATCCACCACGGGGTTTTCCTTTCTAACAAACACTTATTTCTTTCCCATACCTCGTATAGGTTTCCCCTTATCACATGGTTCACAAATCCCCTGTGCGCTTTAACTCTACCGTACCAAAGGTAGGAATGCCACAGGAATCCCAGGAATACGGATATAGGATGGTCTATTAACATCTGTATGTACCAATAAATTCTTGAGACAATTAGTCCGCCTGAGTCCTATCAAAGGAAATTCCGAGCAGCCTGGCACATTCCACATCCTTTGGAATGTTTCCTTTGATAGGACTCAGGCGGACTAATTGTCTCAAGAATTTATTAGTACATACAGATGTTAATAGACCATCCTATATCCGTATTCCTGGGAGTCCGGTGGGGCACTTTAAGTGTGGGAGGTGCCCCAATTGTCCCCCCCTTCAAACTAAGGTGATTCATAATGAAAAGACTGGTTTCAAGTTTGTTATCAACCATTTCAGTACCTGTCAAACCAAAGAGGTAGTATATCTGATTAGGTGCCCATGTAATTTACTTTATATAGGTTCAACCACTCGGGCGGTGGGTACACGAATTGGAGAACACCGTTCCCGTATTAGAAATGCAATCCTGGAAGCTCCACTGGTCGAGCATTTTTTAGCAAATAACCATTCCGATTCAGATATGCTGTATACTGTATTATGGGTCAACAGAAGGAAGGGGAACACGAAACGGGATCACGTCAGTCTATTAAGACAGAAAGAGTCGCAGTTCATTTTCTTATTCAAAACGCTCCATCCGGAGGGGTCAAATTCTGAACTTGATTTGAGTTGCTTTATTTAATCAGATTACTTTCAGGATCTTGGGATGCATGTCTCTTTAAGTTTTCAGTAAACCCTGGTTAACTAGGGCGTGACCTGTGGGGCTAGAGTATATGAAGTTCCTTGTTCTCTGCAACTGGTAGCAGGGATTACATATGATTATGATCCTTGCTCCATAGAATATTCACAAACATTAGGTATGTTGCATTTCTATTTCTATTTTTATTTTCATTGTTCTTCATTATTGTATGTTGGTTTCATTACTGTATCTTCCTGAATTAGCCGTATACTTGTGCCGTATACTTGTGCCGTCTATTTACCTGGTTATATTTAGCAACATATTGGAATATGTTGATTTACATTTGTTTGTTTTATTGTAGTTATATAACTGACGAAGTATCAGTCGAAACAGCAGATTACCTGGATGGCTGTCTTATAATTTATTATAATTTATTATAATTTACTACGGATTAAATCTACTAATTGTTCACTCAAGATTGGCCAACGTGTTGCCTCCTTTTTCAGTGTTTCGACTTTGACTTGCAACACAGGGGTTGTTTTTGATCACCACTTTTCCTTAGGACAGTGATGGCTAACCTTGACACCCCAGATGTTTTGGAACTACAACTCCCATCATCCCTAGCTAACAGGATCAGTGGTCAGGGATGATGGGAGTTGTAGTTCCAAAACATCTGGAGTGTCAAGGTTAGCCATCACTGCCTTAGGATGTCTGTATTTTCATTGGAGAAATGTTGGAGGGTATGGAGTTTCTTGACTCCCATCTAAAGGCAATCCTGTATTGGGAAGTTTTTAAATGTTTAATGTTTTATAATGTTTTTTTATACATGTTGGAAGCTGCCCAGAGTAGCTGGGGCAACCCAGCCAGATGTGTGGGGTATAAATAGTAAAATTATCATTAGGAATGGGATGTCCCTATTTTCATTGGAGAAATGTTGGAGGGTATGAATTAGATGGTTAAAAAGGGCCTTCTCAGTGGTGGCATCCCAGCTGTGCAACACTCTCCCTAGATTCTCATGACACCTACTTTTATATTCCTTTTAGCACCAGGCAAAGGCCTTTTTATTTATCTGAACTTTTCAGACTCTAGTCCTGCAGTTATGACTTTGCAGCTTTTTAGCTTGTTTTGTTTTTTATGCTCATTTTGATTGTTTTGGTCTGTGTAAACTGCCCTAGGAATATAATTGAAAGGAGGTGTAAAAATAATGAAATTTATGTTCCATTTAGTTTAAGAATACCATTCATGCAAGATTTTTAGCACTTACTTCATCTGTACACATCCCCAAATTGCAACTTATAAAGTCCTGACAGTGTTGGTGGGTGTCTGAGGTCTCCATTAGATCATCATTGGTCTGTATAGTGGTAGGCATACCTCCTAAAAGAGGCTTCTGCTGTTACTTAAGATAGCAATATACTGTGGAGAAATAGTTTTATGTGTTGTTAGAGGCAGACGTCATTTGTTCTTATAGGAGGGAACTCAGTGGGTTGGTTGGGTATATGACGGTATAGAATCAGTGAGGACAGTATAGAATCAGTGAGCAGGTTGTTATTCTCATCCTACAATAATATTTAATTGACCTAGAGAAAATAATTGTATGGAATTATTACTTTAGATCTTACACTTTAAAATGAAAGAATAGTTAGCCAGTGTGGACTACAGGTATTTTGTGGAGTGTATGTGTCTGGTTCGCGTATGGTTGCTCATGAGTAAAGACCAAGTCCTTCTTGTCTTTCAACTATTTTATTGTGCAAATATGTACAGTGCGGAGCTAACCCTAACCATGACCATCTAGTCACTAGCGGAATCCGGAAGTGCCCCCCTCCTGTTGCGGCACCAACACCAGAGTCTTGGCACTCTAAATTGCCGCCTTCTCCTTCTGCGTAATGCTGGCGCCGGAAACGGTGTCTCCCCCTCCGAGTGGGTCTGCTGAGTGGTGTTAGGTCTCTCTGCATCTTCCTGGAGACCTCTCCTCACCTGGCTCCCTCCCGGTAACTGCTCCTCCCCCGAGGAGGGGCTGGTAGACTCACTGGAAGACGAGTCCGTCGACAACAGAGGCTGCCGGTAGCCACTCAGTGCTGGCAGGGGTGGCAGGGGTGGGCACATCCCTGACAGTATGCAATAATCAGGCAGAAGCCAACCTCTTTGGATCCATGGACACAATTTTTAACTGGCAAAACTGCCGTGAACAACACACGCACACACACACACCACACCACACCACACCACACCACACACCACACCACACCACACACCACACCACACACCACACCACACACCACACCACACAACTTATCGGCTACAACAGAATGCTTCTTTCAAGCCCAATTTCAGTGTGTGGGGAGGGAGGGTCACCTGTGGGTGCCAGGAAGGCCTCTGTGGGTACATCACATGCAACCTCTGAGCAAGATGTTACAAGCTGACCTGCATCAACAGGGTAGGTTGTGCTACATGCAGTCTTCTATACTTGCAGTATATTGATTGCTTTGTGTAATCCTCTTGGGTAAGGCAAATCATTTTGCAGGAAGGAATAAGGCAATTTTATTCCATTAATGGGGCAAATGCCAAGGGAGCGGTTGCGTGGATCGGAATCCTAGCGTGTTCCAGAGCACAGTATTTAATGCATTATCTGCTGTATTAAAATAGGCTGATTAAATTAGGCTTGATATTAGAAACCCAGTGCAGTGGATATTCCTATCCTAATGCAGAAAAAAATAGCTTCTGCAGCAGGCAAGTCGGTATACTGTGTTACAGTAAATGAGCAAGTGTGAAAGCAGCCATCTGGCTTGAAATACTAATTGTGAACAGATGTGCTAAGACATACTGTTCTGGAAAGATAAGGTGAAAATAGCCATATTTGTCAATATAATGAGTAAACAAACATAGATTTTTCCAAACCTGCACACAGCAAATGGAAAAGAGAACCCAGATTGACTCACATAAGTGATTTTTGGATTGTGTAAAGTATCTAGATTAAATTACTCTTCTCTTTTCTCTAAGAGCAGATGAATTCTGCAATAATCATCTGGATCCAATCTTCCATGAAATGTTTAAAAATATTCTCTCTAGTTAATCTTCCTTCATTTTTTAAATTTTACATGGATCCAATTCCATCTGACATTATGGTACAGTAAGATTCATGCTATCAAGAAAGAAAGAAAAAAGACCTGATGATCATCTGATGAAACTAGGAATATAGGCTGAAATTAACGTATATATAATTAAGGTATAAAACTAATGTTAATTTCCCCTCAATGCTTCCTGGGAAAGGCGGGAAGCAATGCCATTGATTAAATACAGCTAAGCACCATATTGCTGTTATAACGCTGGGAATAATATTACAGATGAAATGTAGCTATAATATGGGGTTCTTACAATATAATACAATGTAAGTTTAATGGGTTAGAATTCAATGGCCAGGATTTTTTTTTTTACAGAAAATCAGCTAGGTTGTGTACTCTGCCTTAAGAATTGGTCTGTCTCTTGAGATAGTTGGGCTTTCCTTTTCCATTTATTGATTATCCACATAGTGGATATGTGGATAATCATGCTCCGGCACCGGGGGGGCAGAAAGCAGGCATGGGCATGGCGTGACGTGGCCTGGTGTGCGTCCTGAGGGCGTGGCGCCCAGTGCAGGCGGGGAGGGGGCAGCGCGCTCCCCCTGCACTCCTCTTCCTCCGCCAGTGTATCCACAGTCCTCCAACATCGGAATAGGCCAGGGAACTCTAAGGCATCCCCATTGATCCTCAATACAGTCCCACTCCTTCTTAGCCCACATCCACACCATACATTTAAACCAGTACTATACCACTTTAATAGCCATGCCTCCCCCCCCAAGAATTCTAGGAACTGTAGTTTAAGGGTGCTGAGAATCGTTAGGAAACCCCTATTAACTTTCACAGAGCAACAATCAACCCTTCCCAGGAAATTCCTCATAGTGAGGAACAAGCCTCAATAGCACAAAAAGGTAGATTTCCACACCAAACATGTGTCCATACCTTCATGTAGAGGACATTCAAGACATTTTAATGCCTGTGGTGGAAAATCTGAATGGTGCTCTTCCACTCATTGGCCTGGTGGTTAAAAAAAAAAAAGCTGTAAGCTAAAATAACTGGCAAATTGCTGTCTTTTAATGGTACCCACAACTCTATCACCTAGTGCAGTTGTCCTCTCACCTGCTAATGATATTGCTGTCTTAGTCTTATTATGTCCTGTAATGTGAAAATCCATACCAAGTGTTTTGTTCTGTTGCTCAGGCTTAACTCAATGGCTGCCCATAACAACCAGTGAAACCTGCATTCACTTTACTCACTTAGAACTGTGCTTATTGTTCAGTAAGAAAGTTCACTTTAAAAACTGGATTTGGTGAATTTTGCGATGCTGTTTCTATAAAGCAGGGATTTGAAACAATAGCTCCACCTGCACCAGAAACTAGGGATCGGAGAGAATTTTGATTCAGTTAACATTAAAAGATGAAACTACCTAAATCTCAAATTCTAAAACAATGCGTTCTAAAACACAACCGTTCTTTGAAATTTGCACTCCACAGAAATGTGGAAGGCAGTCCTCCAGCCTTGTAGTGTGTACAAAAATGCATATACCAGGATAAAATGTGTGTGTTTGTGTTTGTTTGTGTATCTAAAACACACAGAAATCCATTATAGTGGGTAAAACTACTTTGCAAAAATAGGTATATTCGGAAAAGTTTAAACTAAAATGCTGATTTTCATGACCACTTCTTTTAAAAAGGCATTACCAAACTAATGTGGAAATGTGGAGAGTTGGACTTAAGATTGGTTAAATGAGAAAGTGAGAGAATCCAAAAATTAACTGATTCGACCATGCCTACCAGAAGCACAATATTTGATATGAAGCCCCATATCATCTTCCCAGCTTTCTTATTTTATCAATTTGCATTCTTTTGTGGAAAATGTTGACTTAAAAAAAAAAGTGCATTCAATAATTCATGAATAAATGAATACTCAGGCACTATTCGGCAAATGTCATGAACATTTATCAGGTTGTTATAATTATGCATTTGTTCCAAACAGTGCGAGAATTAAAAGTTTATGAAAATTCATGACGGCTTTATAGCAGCTTCACGATTATCCACATGCTTGAAGTGTAATTTTTCTCCACAGTCTGGCATGAAATATTTATGAACCTTTCACCTGAGGATAAAGCTCCCATTTGGAAGACAATAAGTGACAGATTATTAACGACACTGGTCACACTGTTAACATGCAGCTACACACTTATTGCATAATTATTCCTCTATTTCAATATTATTCGTTACATTGCTACTCTCAGGTTCTGACACTTAGCATGTCTGGGTGATGTTCCCAAAGAAAAGCTACATGGATTTTGTTCACATCATGTCTCGATCAAGTATTTTATGCTGAAGCTAAGCGGTTCTTACTTTTTTCCAAATGCACCTACTGTAATGTATAATAGGAAAGTAGGACCAGTGAGTTGTTTGTTTCCTTGCTATCTTTCTCTGGCACATTCTAACCATTCCTTCTTGCACTACAACAACTTAGTCATTTAGGACTACCGGTAAGCCTGAGCCCCTTCCATTAAACATGGAAGCAAAAATGGCAACCAATGCACTTACGCCATATTTTTGCCACTTCACCAACTTCTGAGACAATATCATTTTCTCCCAAAGAACTAGATAAACTGAAGCGGTGTTACAGCTTGGGCGATGCACTGTTTGGCCGCATCCTGGCTACAGATAGGAAAGCTCTCATTGACTTCAGATTCTGCTTTTGAGCCTCTGCAGATCAGGCTGGTGTTTTATAAAAGGTGGCAGGTGTGGTGCCAACTCTTCCCATCCCCATCCCTATCCCTAAATCAAATCACTATTGCCAACATACCAGGAAGAAGAATCAAGACAATCAAATGTGGGTAATTGGTGAAAAGGGGAACTGAGAAGCCACCCAGGATCGGTTCAGATCTTGCTCTTTCACTCTTTTCAAATGGACAGTGATAATACTTTCCTTCCCTTCTTGTTGCAAACACAACTGAACTTGAGGAAAGGGTTGGGGGAACTGAGAAACCAATGAGTGGGGCAGTTTTGGAGGGGTGCAGAAAAGCAGGGACTATATTTGTAGTGTTTAACGCTGTTGTGCTTTCTGCTTCAGCTGACCTGCTGCTGGTTCTTGTGATGATTAGCAGCTGAGCTTGTAGCCTTGAAATGAATTTAAAAGCATTTTGTACACCAGGCTGGGAATAGCTCAGCTGCCAAGCCCACAATCCGTGCCTGGCAGTGCATGTGTCTGACAATAACATTCACTCATATAACCACTTTCTTCCAACTTAGAATGAAGACATTATGCAGCAGTTTTTGATTTAAACTTATCCTGAGGGATTCTAGCTAAGCTGACTTTCTCATTGGTGTCATGTTCAATTATTGTTCTCAAACAATGGTTGAAAGGAAATCTGGACTTGACTCCAAATGCTGAGGAGAACGACTTGCAGAAGTAATCTCTTTCTATTTTAGCTCAGCTTGGATATTGCTAATTTTAAAAAGAAATCTTTCCCTTTTTTCTTCAGATTTCTTTTTAGTTTTAGTTTTGCTCCCATGCACATACCATGTGGAGCTTGAACATAGAGCTGGCCATTACATTAGAATAAAAATTCATGATGTGATGGTCCCAACGCACCCCGTGGATTGTTCCAAATATGACTGGGAGTGGTTGAGTGGGTGGAGAATACTCCACAAAGAAGCTGATTACTGTCAGACGAAGACATTTTGCTACCTGAAGCAGAATCCATATAGTGCACCCCAAAAAGCCCCATTGAATTTAATGGAGACTACTCATAGATAAGTGCCTATAGGATTGCAGTCTAAAAATTATGTTGCACAACATTTTGGCCCACTTTAACAAGTCTTGCAGCACCATTAGGTACCAATATCTACCTTCACCAATGATGGAGTAGGCTGAAGCAGGTCAGTTCACTGTGCTGCTCAGTAGAATTGGTCCTGATGCTGATCCCTACAGTAACCTTATCATTCTAGACCACAGTTTCCCAAACTTGGGTCTCCAGCTGTTTTGGGACTACAACCCCCATCATCCCTAGCAAGCAGGACCAGTGGCCAGGAATGGTGGGAATTATAGTCCAACAACATCTGGAGACCAAAGTTTGGGAAACTCTGATCTAGACCAGGGTTTCCCAAACTTGGGTCTCCAGCTGCCCACTGGTCCTGCTAGTTTGGGAAACCCTGACAGACCACCACTCAGAAACACACATCATATGGCTCATAACAGTTTTCTGCAACCTGGTACTATCCAGATGTTTTGGACCAAAATTGCCCTTAGTCCCAGACAGCAGTGCCATGTTGGTCAGGGCTAAAGAAGATGTAGTCCAAACTTCTGGAAGGCATCATGTTGCAGAAGGCTGACAACTGCATCATATTTAAGATTTTTGGTATTTAATTGTAGAACTTACATATAACAGCACACACCCCCCCCTCAGATTTTGACATCCATTCCTCATCTGTTGTCTTTAAAGACCTTGATCTAGTGAGCCTATTTAAACAAAAGTTGGGCTGAATAATGCCTTTCATTTTCTATCAGTCTGTCAACTGCTAACACCCTTGTAGCTTACCAAACCTATAGTTTGCAATATTTTTCTTCATGGCAGCATATTATTGCTAAAATAGGACACCACATTAATCAACCTCTCCTCTGATGTTATTTTGTGGACCTGAAGAGTATAGCAACCTCAGACAATGCACTGGGGGGGGGGGGGATGTTTTGCAGCGTAATCCTTAAGTGACAAGTCTACATGTCTACAAGTCTATATTCTAACAACAATTGTTTTTTAATTATGGTTTTTTCTATATTTTTAATGGTTATTATTTTTATCTGTAAGCTGTCTTGAGTCCTGTCAGGGGAAAAGGCAGGGTATAAATAAATATATAATTATAATAATCTGAAAGCTATGAAAGGAGAGCAAAAAAATGTCAGTGAAATGCTCATGGGTGGTGCATGAGATTTTTCTTATTATCATCTTCCTTTTTTAGGTTGCTGGTAGCTTTGAGAGTGTCCCTTCTGTCATTCTGCAATTCATCTAATCAGTAGTCAGTGCTCTGCAGGCTTCCCAGGGAAAGACATTACGATCTGACGCTTCCCTCACAAGAGTTTTTCAGATCAGGAACTGCAGACATCCGGGGAGGCTGCAGAGTGCTGGAGAGATGTTTACTAGAAAGAAACACACACACACCATCCTTGGCCATATCAAAGTGATAAGTTCAAAACCCTACACAAACTGAAATTCTAAAGAAATTCTCCAGTGCCCTTGCTGTTGGTAGAGGCAAGCTAGTTAGCTACCTAGTTACCTAGTTATGCTCTGCCTTTTGATTGGCATGTCCTCTAGATGGCTCACATCAATAAATCACAATAAGGGCACTAAGGGAACAGCCTGGCAACCTGACATGTTCATTTTCATTCCTCTCAATTATTTGTTTTACTTCTTCAGAACCTAAGATGTTAATTTCTTCAATATATGCTCTTCTAGGTTCAATACAGTTTTGTTTGATTGCAGCTTTCCCCCAATTATGTCACCTAAATTAAAATAATTGCATTAGAGGAATATGCATATGTGTGTGCGCGCACGCGTACACAACACACACACACACACACAAATACATGACATGCTTTGGGAAAATATATTGAGAAGGTATTTCACCTTGAGGGAGATGATTGACAGGCTCAATGACTGGGGTGAATGAAGCACTTGCAGGTGTTAATTTATAGGAATAATTTGAAGCATGGAAAACTATGATTATATGAATAAGATAAGCATTGGAGATTTAAAGGATTTATGCAAAAGCATGAGATGTGTAATGTGCATAATGGATTAGATGACACAATGACCCTGATATCCTTTTAATTTTAATCATCTGGATTTCATATAGTATAAAGGTAAAGGTAAAGGAATGCTGACAGTTAAGTCCAGTCGCAGACGACTCTGGGGTTGCGGCGCTCATCTCGCTCATCTTGGCATTGTCTTCCCCCTTAGCATGTGCACAAGGACAATCAGTACACAAGAGGCGATTGTGGGTAATTAGGTTAGGGAGGGGGCATGGTGTACTTCCTATATCTCCAGAACTCTCCTTCTACTTGGATAAAAAAAAAAATTAACTACTGAGCCTTTCCTAAATCTCCAATGAATCTGTACTTCTGATGTAACATCTGATATGCCTTTGATGGTGTTTTGTGTTTTTGATGAATCATAGAATTACAGAGCTGGCGGCGGCCTTATTGATCACCTATCCCCAACCCCTTGTTAAACGCAGGAACTAGGAACATAGGAAGGCAGCCCATTGGTCCATCTTGCTCAGTATTGTCTGCTCTCTAAGGATTCAGGCAGAGTTCATCTCTCAGATCTACCTGGAGATGCCAGATGCTCTACCACTGAGCAACGACCCTTCCCCAATGCAATTATAATGTCCATGACAAAGCATCTGGTTAACTCCCCTGCATAGACAGCCCATCTTCTCCTGAGACTGACTGTTCCACTGAACTTTTACCATCAGGATGGTTGTTCTAATACTTCCCAGCCATTTCTGCCCATTGATTCTATTCTGGGTCTCTGGAGCAAACCTGCTCTGTCTTCTGCATAACAGCCCATAAGATATATGGAGGCAGTTAGCATGTTTCCCCTTAAACTCATTGTTTACTTCTCAGTTAAGTTAGTATGCAGATACATACACACATATATATGCACACATATATTGTATAGAGCTCACTGTATAAGCATGCTTACCAATACATTTTGTTAAAAAAAGAAATAAGTTGCCGACCCATTTATTATAATAATAATAATTTATTATTTATACCCCGCCCATCTGGCTGGGTTTCCCCAGCCACTCTGGGCGGCTTTCAACAGAGCATTAAAATACAATAATCTATAAAACATTAAAAGCCTCCCTAAACAGGGCTGCCTTCAGATGTCTTCTAAAGGTCTGGTAATTGTTGTTCTCTTTGACATCTGAAGGGAGGGCGTTCCACGGGGCGGGTGCCACTACCGAGAAGGCCCTCTGCCTGGTTCCCTGTAACTTGGCTTCACGCAGCGAGGGAACCGCCAGAAGGCCCTCGGCACTGGACCTCAGTGTCCGGGCTGACCGATGGGGGTGGAGATGCTCCTTCAGGTATACTGGACCGAAGCCATTTAGGGCTTTAAAGGTCAGCACCAACACTTTGAATTGTGCTCGGAAACGTACTGGGAGCCAGTGTAGGTCTTTCAAGACCGGTGTTATGTGGTCTCGGCGGCCGCTCCCAGTCACCAGTCTAGCTGCCACATTCTGGATTAGTTATAGTTATGTAATTTCCCCCCTAGTCTGCATTGTTTGTCTCTCACTTTCACAGTGCATGAAAAAATTCCTGTAGTAGGCTATCTTTAAAAAAAAGAAAAAGGTCCAGACAAGAATAATTAAAATTATTTTCTTTCCTAGTTAAATTATGGGAGAATAAGTATGTGGGAAATGGAAATGAGTATTAGCTGGTAGCTTTAAAATATTCTGGTGTGTGCATAAAGTGGTTCTTTGGGGAACTATGTACTCAAATGGCTTTGTAAAGGGGGGGGATTCCTTAACAATTTTTTGAATTTGCACATTAGGGCAAACACCATGTTGCATTTCTATGATCCCTTGTTCTGTTTTTCATTAGATTTGTAAATTCCAAGTCTGAAAACAGCTCTTAGATCTACATGACAGTGTACACTGAGATATTGCACAGGGAATCTGGGAATTCTTGTATAAACTATCAAATCACAGCATTTATCTCTGTGGTGGACACAAATGCAAAGGGAGGAAAAAAGGTATAAAAATTGTTGTATCATATGAAACATGGAATTGTTGTGTTCCCTTATGGCATACTAGTATATTTATTGAAGAGCAACACATAGATCTTGCAAGTTCGGTACACTATAGATCAACTTGTCCCCTACTCAGAAACTAAATTTCCCTTTCAGAAGTAATTGGAAGGTGTGGGGAGGGCAGGAAAAAATTCTGTTGTCACAGATATCAAATCATCCACATCTTCTTTGTGTCTATTTTGATTACTGAAGGGTCAGGGGGATTAGGACCAAGGCTTGCTGATCCCTTCACTAGTCTCTCCCTGATGCTTCTCAAAAATGTGCTGCCATATTTGGCATGTTCAAGTTATGATGTGTGTTTTGGGACTTCTTCTCTGATTTGAACACTTAAACATAAGGAGGTATTTTCCATTTTATATAGACAATGGGGGAAAGCGTGTTTTTCGGGATTGCAGCCACAGAACAAGATAAGATTAATTCCCTAAATTTCAGATAATTTTACTCTGCTTTCAAAGGGATTACTTTCCATAATTCAGAAGGCATTTCCTTTCAACTTATGCCAAATTAAGTGAGCTGACTCCGGTAGTAGATGCTGAGGGATGTTCATCAGCAGAGGTATGTGTTTCCCATGATCTGCCCTTCACTCCTCAGGTGCAGTGAAAGAAAATGTCCCATCACTGAGGTAAAATTTAAGTGCCGGTCCAGTTGGCATCTGCTAATGGAAAGGGCACGATCTTATATGATTATCACCATCAATTTATTAATTGTGGGAGATGAGAGGGAATGTGGATGAGGGAATATTGATTAATATTTCCTATCCCAGCTTGTGCTAACAAGCTCCAAACTAGCAGAGTTTCTCATCCCCAATAAAGCGCAGCAAAGCGTGGCGTTTAAGTTCCTATGAACTTCTAGAATAAGGCAGATCCTGGCACATATTTCCCCTGGTTCCCTCTTAAAAGAAAATACACGACACATAAGCTTATAAAAGTATAAAGGTTTTACTCACAGTCATTTCAAGCTTCTACAGTCTCAGAAAGGCAGGCTAGCTTAGATTAAATGTATTTACATGTGGAGATTCTCCTTAAGGGAGAAAGGCTCCATGTGGGCCTCTCTTGGCTGGAAGCCAAGAGAGCATCTCCTGAGATGTTGCATCCTCGGAGTCCTGGTGGGAAGAGAGGGAGAGTAGCAGCTCACCTGTATCTTTGAATAGCTACAGGTAAGGCCACTCCCACTTCTGGTCACACAAAGGAAGTGATTTCAGTCTTGGCACAGGAAACTCTACCTGGAGGACCAAGTCCCCTTTGTGTACACTCTAGGAATGTTGTGATTGACTGCACCAGTGTTATACATCCCACAAACCCCTTCTCAGTCTGAACAACATTTAACAAACATAAAACAACTTTATTCAACCACCCAGAGTCCCAGCTTGACACGCAGGTTCTGGAAACTCTCTCGTGGCAAGGGTTTCGTGAGAATGTCCGCAGTCATCTCCTGAGTATTACAGTAGGACATTTCTACTAGTCCATCTTGGATCATCTGGCGAATGAAGTGATACCTGACCCCAATGTGTTTTGAACGTGCAAGGAACTTTTCGGTTTGCGCTAGCTGCAGGCAGCCTTGATTGTCCTCCATCAAGCTGACAGGTCCTTTTCTCGGCAAACCAAAGTCTGTCAGGAGTTGATCCAGCCAGATGATCTCTCTGCATGCTTCCGAAGCTGAAATATATTCACTCTCTGTGGACGATAAGGCTACACATTTCTGTTTATAACTGCCCCAAATGATAGGTGCATTTCCAAACATAAAAACATAACCACTTGTGGATTTGTAATCCGCCTTATCCCCAGCCCAATCTGCATCACTGTACCCAACCAACTTAGGGTCCCTTACAGCTGGCAATCTTAATTTACAATTCATTGTACCCTTGAGGTAACGCACCACCCTCTTGACCCCACCCAAGTCATGTTCAGTGGGAGAACTCACTTTTCTGCTTAGGATCCCCACTGCACTTGCTATGTCAGGTCTGCTGGTAGTAACCAAATACAAAAGTTTACCAATCGCTGACCTGTATTCGCTGTTGTCTGGCAGCAGCTTCGAATCTTGCTGATTCTTTAGAAAATCTGTGGCCATGGGTGTCGCGACAGGGTGTGCACCTTGCATCTGCATACTTTCTATCAGTTCTATTATCTTCTGCTTCTGGCTGAGAAGAAATGAGCCGTCTTCTTCTCTCTCAATTTGAATTCCCAAGTAATACTGGACAAGTCCCAATTCCTTTACTTCCACCTCTTTGTTGAGATGTCTGACTATGTCTTTATAGTCTCTGTCATTGGACGTTGATATTAATAAATCATCGACAAAAGCCAGAATGTAAGAGAATTGTCCATTTCTGTTCTTAGTGTACAGGCACTTGTCAGCTGTTGACTGCTTGTACCCAAGCTGAACCAGCATTTCATGTAATTTCTGGTTCCATGCTCTTGCAGCTTGTTTCAAACCGTAAATTCCTTTCTGAAGTTTACATACAAGATGTGCCTCATTTTGCTTGATAAAGCCTTTGGGCTGCTTCATATAAATCTGTTCAGAAATCGTCCCATGAAGAAAAGCTGTTGCTATGTCGACATGACGGACTGATAGGCCTTTAGATGCTGCAATACTTAGAAGTAATCTAACACTGCTGTATCGCACTGTAGGCGCAAATACTTGATCATAGTCTTCGCCATACTGTTGTGAAAATCCTTGTGCTACAAGCCTAGCTTTGTAGCGTTGCACCTCCCCTTCTGACCCCTTCTTAAGCTTGAACACCCACTTGGACCCAATTGCCTTCTTACCAGGAGGTAGCTCTGTCAGGGTCCAGGTCTTGTTGCGATGCAGTGCATCCATCTCTTCCTGCGCGGCTTGCTTCCAGAGACTGGCCTCAGCAGCTGGCAACCGTTGAACCTGTTCCCACGTGGAAGGTTCCTGTGGTGGCGCCGACCCTGCAAAGTAGGACAGTCGTAGTGGTGGAACGCCTCTGTTGGACCTGGAGGAACGTCTGACCTCTGGCTCTTGTTGAACCGCATCAGCTTCCTCATCTCCTTCCAATGGCGGCATCCCTGCATACGGGTCCTCTTCGTCTCTGGAGCCTTCTGACATCTGGTCCTCCGCGTCTTCTGGGGTGTCATCTGTAGGGGGTGCTACAACACTAGGAGGTACAATACTAGGAGGTGGATTAGTTTCTGGTATGGCTTCAAAAGGAAAACTTATAAACTCCTCTGTTGGTGGCTCATTGGAACAGTCAATTGCTGTGTTCCTTGTGTCAGCCTTTTCATACTCCTCAAAATGAATCACGTGATGTGAACTTGTTTTCCCTGTTTGTAAGTCCACAACTCTGTAGCCTTTTCCTCCAGAAGCGTATCCAACTAGGATACCAGGCTTTGCTCTGGAGTCAAGTTTGTGTCTGTGCTCCTTGGGCACGTGGTAATAGCACAAACTTCCAAATACACGTATGTGTGACAAATTTGGGACTCTTCCATGCCAAAGTTCAAATGGCGTGCGCTCTGTGCCTTTTGTTGGCAGCCTATTCTGTATATAAATCGCAGTATTTGCTGCCTCACCCCAAAGTTTCTTCGACAAGTTGGATCCTTTTAGCATACACCTTGTCATCTCTAGGATGGACCTAAATTTCCTCTCAGCAATAGAGTTTTGTTGAGGTGTGTAGCTTACTGTGGTCACATGTGCTATGCCTTCCTGAGCCATGAAGGCTTCCATTTCACGTGAGCAAAACTCCCCACCATTATCGGACATTAGGGTGGTGGGTGCTCGATGGAATTTGTTCTTGACCATGCTTACGTATTGCTTGAACAATTCCACTGTTTCACTCTTCTCTTTGAGAAGGTATCCCACACAAAACCTTGAATAATCATCCAAAAATATCAAAATATACTTATTTCCTCCTAAGGAAGGTATATTCATAGGTCCAGCTAAATCAGTGTACACAATGTCCAGAACTTTTGTGCTTCTCTTTTCTGCACAACGTGGGAAAGAAGGTTTGACTCCTTTTTCACTTACACAAGTTATACACTTTGGTGTGGGTGTGTTACTTTTGTTTACCTGTAGACCTCTCACAAGATCTCCATTCTGCAGTTCCTGGATGACTCTGATATCCCGGTGACCCAGTCTTCGATGCCAGAGCTCCAGATCTGCTTCATGCTTCTGCTTGGATTGGGCGACTTGTGCTGATTGGTTTTCTGAAACGTTAATCTCATAAACACCATTGATTAGTTTCCCTTGAGCATAAACCTCATCATTTTTCGTTACATTGCATTCTCCATTGGCAAATGTAACCTTGAAACCTTTCTTGTCTAAAGCAGACACACTAAGCAAGTTACAATTCAATTCTGGGACATATTGAACATTAGGCACAGTTGTTTCAAGAGATTCATTGTTCACCTTGAATTTCAAACGCATTGAACCTGCACCTTGTGATTTTAGAACATTTCCATCAGCAATCTGGATTTCAGTCCATTCACTATCATTAATTTCTCTGAAATATTCTCTTTTATGCGCAAAATGGCTTGTAGCTCCCGAATCTAAAATAAATTGGTCACTTTTCCTTTCATTTCTTTGCACATTTAAACTCTTTTCTTGCAGTAGAAATGTACGCTCGTGACCCCCCTTCTTTTCACCTTTTGGTTGAAAGGGGCGGGACTTATTCTTGGGCTTCTGGCAACTCCTTGCAATGTGCCCTTTTAAATTGCAGTTATGGCATATTAATTCTTTGGACACTTCCTTAGACTTGGGAAATTGCTTAGAAACATAACTTGTGTCCCTCCTTGGATTCCTTTGTGGAGAATCAAGGTAATCTCTGCATTCCTCTCTTAAGTGATTTGCTAGTTCATTAAAAGTCAAATCTCTTGTGTGATCCATTATACTCTTAAATGAAGCAAATTCTGGTCCCAATGATGCTAGCATAAAAGTCACTTTGGTTGCATCATCAAAAGCTCTGGGAGTTAGGGCAATCCTTTGAACAATTTCATTAAAGTCCTTAAAATGCCCTGTAAATTGTTCTCTAGAATTCATCTTTAACTTCAGCAGTTTATCCAATAAATGTCTATAAGAGTTCTCTGATGATTGTGCATAAACCCTCTCAATATCCTTTAGAATCTGAGATGCATCACTTTCATAGTCAATCAGAGATAAATGCTCATCTTTCAAACTGCTCAAAATTATGTGTTTAGCTTCTGCATCTTGCCTTTCCCAATCTGCTTTCTTGGTTAAATCAGCAAAATCAGGTTTGGGATCTTTCACCGCTTTAAGCACTTGTTTTGCACCAAGATGCACTAAAAGGCGCTGCTTCCATTGCACAAAGTTACGATCATTCAGCAGCATAAAGCTTGATCTTGCTTCACTATCAAATCCTGAGCTTGCCATCTTAATCCTCAAAAATTGAAAAATTTTCAAAATTCCCAAAAATGGCTAAAATTCAAAAATCAAAACTTAAAAATCTCAAAATGCAAACTAATCTTCACTGCTTCTGAGGTCTGTGAGCTCTGAGGGAGGGGAGGGGTCGCTAATCCCCCTTTCACAGCACAATGGAGAACAAAAGACCATGTGCTTACCAGGAAATGCAAACAGAAAAATTCTACTCTGCCAAAAATCACAATCCAAAGCAATCCTTTAAAAATACACAAAATACGCAGTTCTGGGCCTCAAAACCCTTTTTGTGGGAGATGAGAGGGAATGTGGATGAGGGAATATTGATTAATATTTCCTATCCCAGCTTGTGCTAACAAGCTCCAAACTAGCAGAGTTTCTCATCCCCAATAAAGCGCAGCAAAGCGTGGCGTTTAAGTTCCTATGAACTTCTAGAATAAGGCAGATCCTGGCACATATTTCCCCTGGTTCCCTCTTAAAAGAAAATACACGACACATAAGCTTATAAAAGTATAAAGGTTTTACTCACAGTCATTTCAAGCTTCTACAGTCTCAGAAAGGCAGGCTAGCTTAGATTAAATGTATTTACATGTGGAGATTCTCCTTAAGGGAGAAAGGCTCCATGTGGGCCTCTCTTGGCTGGAAGCCAAGAGAGCATCTCCTGAGATGTTGCATCCTCGGAGTCCTGGTGGGAAGAGAGGGAGAGTAGCAGCTCACCTGTATCTTTGAATAGCTACAGGTAAGGCCACTCCCACTTCTGGTCACACAAAGGAAGTGATTTCAGTCTTGGCACAGGAAACTCTACCTGGAGGACCAAGTCCCCTTTGTGTACACTCTAGGAATGTTGTGATTGACTGCACCAGTGTTATACATCCCACATTAATCACATTCTAAACAACCAGATCAAGACACTAGATATGTTTCAGAACAGTCATTTGCTTCTGGCAAATTAGCTTCTGGCAGGTTTGTGTTGGGCCTGAATCTTGAGGGTGGAGGAAGAAGAAAGAGGGAGGGAAGATTCTTGCACATTATGAGTGTGGAAATTACTTCAACAGTGAAGGCTGTCCTGGAAGGTAGTGTGATGACCTGGGAGTCAGATTCAGACGCTGAACCTGAGGGATCCCAGCCTGCACAGGATTCACTGCCCTCAGAAACAGCAGAGCCAGGGCTGGGGCCTGGGTCTCAAGGGGACTCACCTGTGCTGGATCCTCAGGTGCAGGCTTCGGCTGAGGTTGATCTGGCTCCTAATGGGATGGAGGACTTACTGCCTACAGGTGCTCCACTCCCCACCCAGTCAGGGGAAGCTGAGGTTGCCTCTGGGTCCGGTAACCCTCCAGCTTCTCCTGAGCTGCAAAGGCTCAGGGCAGAGAGGCGAAGGGAACTACGTTCTCGCAGGAGGAGTGCTCGCCTCCAAGCCAGGAGAGGCGAGTCACCTGGGGATCGGAGCCGCCCTTCGCCTCGGGACAGATAAAGCCGGCCAGTCCCAGTCCCAAGTCGCAGGAGCAACATCGTTGCTGCAGAGTTCTGCTTGCTCCCTGCCCGGTTGTTCTGCCTGAACTCTTGACCTGCCTTGGTTCCCTGTTTATCCTTCCGTTCCTGACCTCGCCGGACTCCTTGCCCTGACCCTGCCTATGTTTATTCGGACTGCCTTCACGTACCTCTGACCGGACATCGACCTCGCTTCCTGGATACTCCACGGGACCAGCACAGGTAGGTGTTATGTATTAAAGTTCTCACCCTAGGTCACTAGGGGTGTTGTGTGTACAAAGTTTCCACTCAGGTCCTCGTCAGTTAGTTTAGGCGGGAAACCCTGGGTGGTGGTTGTTACAATGTTGTCAGCTGGCTGCCTATATAAGCAGGCCAGTTTACAGTGGTCCCTCGACTTATGAAGTACTCAACATCTGTATTTTTCGACTTACGAATGAAAAAAAAGTGGCCGCACTCCTATGAATTTTTCGACATCCGAATGGAAATCATTGCCAGTTTAGATGCGGTTTCCTCGACTTACGAATTTTAGATTCGGTTTTTTCGACTTATGAATTTTTCCGAATATTTTTCTCCCAATGCATTCCTATGGGAAATCGACCTACGATTTTTTTCGACCAAGAATGTCCATTCGGAATGGATTACATTCGTAAGTCGAGGGACCACTGTAGTTCTGTTCCAGCCTGAGAATAAAGAGAGCTGCTTGAAAATCACTGTGTCGTCTACTATGTCCACCCACTATTCAACAGTAGGAGTCTGCTCTGTCCTTTTCTATGACAGACTAAGGCACTAGGCTAACCCAGGCCAGATGATACATTATCCCTGGGCTGCACCCCATGGACCAGGGACACTACCATAGCAGGTCTCCATGCTTCTGCCACACCAGTTAAGTTTGAAGGCAGTAGGGAGAGAGGCAGGAAAATGGGAATTATTATCCAGCTACATCCAAGCTGTAGAAAAACTTATGGGGCCATAAAGCTCACCTCAGATTGATGGTGAGCATTAATAGTCACCAAGGCTTCTATTCTGAACTAGAAAACAGCGGCTTTTCCAGACGCAAGAGAAATTCCAGTGAATGAAATCACCCTAGTTTATATATTGTATTTCATGCCAGCTAGACAACAAAAGAGTTAGACTTCCACAGTTATGACAGTAAAAATAGGTCTTGGTCATATATTCTACTCTTCTCAATATGTTGCCTAGAGGGAAGTATGAAATATCTACCTAGGTCACCATTGTGAAAGTTACATTATGGTGAAGCATATTTCATGACAACAGAAAATATTCTTTGGGAGCTGCAATGTCTTAATTTCATAATGCAATATTTTTCCACATTAATAAATCAAATTTCACTGTTCTTAATGATGGGAAGCTGAAAGGTATATGCAAGACTCCAGCAATCTTTACTTCTAACAGTTAATTCATGTTGACAAAAATCCTAATTAAAATGAATACACCTTGGGTAGCATTTTGAAATGTGACCTTTATAGCCTTCATTCTTTGCAGCAATTTTTACACTAAGAAACTCTGATTGAACTCTTGTATCAGGATAAGTTTCTGCCATGTTGTACCATATGCGCAACAGAAAAGTTTGGGTAGATATAAATATTTGATACTTGTGAGTCCTATAATACATTAGGGCAGATGAATTAGCAGTTTTAATACCGGTAATTATGATCTACTGTTGCAGCAAATTTTATTGGTTTCTGTTCTGGAAAAGAAGACAGTTAACTGACAACAGTGCTGAATCAGCAGAAGTTGTAGATATTTTATCTGCTGTGAGTCTGAGAAATGAGTATTCTGGGTAATAATCTAGTGACAGGATTTTAAAATGAATGTTCTTCCTTATTATTCCCCTCAAATACTTTCAGATATTTATGCTAATGCAGTAGATCAGCCTCCCCACCCCCACCCCAACCTGGTGCCTTCAGATACTTTGGATTACATCTCCCATCAGCCCCATCCAGTATAGCTCATTTTGCGAAGAATGATGGAATTGTAGCCCAAAACATCTGGAGGGCACCAGGTTGGGGAAGACTGCAAATTTAGAATTGTCAAAATTGGTGAGGGCGTATTTGGAACTCTCACAATTTAACCATCTTAAACGCTGTAACCAGATAATATGACCTTGGAGAGCTGTGATGGGTGTATGTGTGTGTATGTGTGGCTTTCTTTGGTGTGTGTGTGTTTTGTGCTGCTTTTTGTTTTGTTTTTTCTTTCTTTTGTTTTTATGGGGGGCGTGCAGTTTCGTTGCACTTGTATAGCGTTGTGCTTGTACTTGTGCAATGACAATAAATTATCTTATCTTATCTATTTCTTTTCTTCCTTCTGCCTCACAAACAATGGGCACAGTCAAAGGCAGAGCATATTTGTCAAAGCATATGTAAACCCAGTCCCAAAACATCAACAAAGACACAGGTTTGGGTACTAGGTGCAAGGTTCACTGAAGACACCCTCATCTTTGCTGGATTGGGACAAAAGTCTGATTATATATCAAATGTTTTTCATAAACACACACATGGGCTGTTTTTTGTCTGCTTCGAGTTTCAACTCTGCAAAGTGCTCAGATTTGAATTCTTAACTAAATTAGGCACATACTCTATGTGTGTATGAACAAGAACGGAGGAAAAGGCATTGGCAGCAGTGCTAAATAAAATATCTACTGGAAAGCTGCTTACGCCAACTGATTTAGTTTGTATCTGCGGAATGAATGGAAGGGTTGCATTTCACTCAGCCTGCCTAGATTATTCCTCATAAAATCTAGAGTGTCTTTGATAGGTTTGATTGAAGCTCACTGGGATGAAGTGTGTCTTCAGTTTGTAATAAATCTGAACAATAAAATCCAATGTTTCCTTTAAATCAAAACATTTAGAATAAGAGCACTTCCAGAGAGGGTGTGTGTGTGTGTTGAAAGCTTCCTTTTAATTCAAATTAGCTTCTGCAATCCAGGCTAAAGATGTTTGCTAATTTTCTGTGCACTTTCAGAGATGAGCTAGGGACTTCATGAAATGCTGCTTGTGGGCAATTTATTCGGTGTCATTTTGTGCTGAAGCTACCTAAATCCCTTTAATAATTGAGGGTGACAACATGCAGCTTCATGTTAGATGCAAAATAAGAAAAGCCATTTTGATGTCAGTATGAGCTGCTTGGATTATCTTTCAAATCACCAATTGTGGCACTGATGGGTTGAGATTGGCCACCAACACCAGCTGACAAAATTTAAATTGCTGAATTTGTAGACAGGCAAAATTGATACTGAAACATGTAGATTAATGTCTTCAACTGCAGTTTTCCAACAGAAAATATGTCAGTCTTAAGGTGAAGAAAAATGAAGTGATGAGTCTGTAGTTATGATTGCAATGTGTGAGAGACCTGGAACTGTTTTGTGGGGTGATTCCATGCAGGCATTGCAATTTCTGCCATCTGCTAACCATAACCTTGGTGATGAGCCCCATTATGCTCTACCTGCTGAAATATGAGAAGCCCCATCTCCTCTATGGGCCCCCAAAATACTGTGGCAATTTTAAGATTTCATTGAATGAAGAGAGGAAACTTAATCCCAACTGCTATCAAACTATTTGCTGCAAAACCAATACTATACAGTGCACAACTAGTTCCCTTCTCTAATCTGGGCCCTTATGAAAAAAATCCAATCAGGATTCCTAAACTGAGTACTCCAAACCCCTAAATGTTCCCCTAATGCAGCTCTGTGGCTGGTGACCTTTGACTGGACTTAACCATCCAGGAGTCCTTTACCTTTTTTTACCTTATAGAGGCTTGAAGCCAAAGTTTGGCTAGTTACTCTGTATACATGGCTAAGACTCATTAAGACCCCAACTGGACTGCTCTCTTTGACGCCGATAGATAATTATCAAGCAAAATGGTGGAAGGGCCTCACAAGAAAACTAGTTTCATGTTTCATACAGCCTTTCTCCTGAATATCCTCTAGGTCTAGAATTAGGCAGAGCTAGAAGCATCATTAAAGAACAAATCTGGGATATAGAATTCCAAAATGATCTTAACTGATCACCCAAGATTCATAGATTATGTTTTTATATAAGCTGTAAACCGCCCAGAGTGGCTGGAGAGACCCAGCCAGATGGGCGGGATATAATTAATTAATTAATTAATTAATGTTACATCTTGTCCAGCCGCTTATCTAAATGTACTGGAGAACCCCAAACACTGCTGAGTTTTCTCCTGAGCCAGCTTTAATGCACTCCTCTCAAAACTATTAGAAGGCAGATATCATGCCGTCCCAGTTGAATTCAGATGAGACCAAAAAAATTGGCTGCATTCTGTTGTATTGACCACTATACTGTATTGTGATATTTGCAAACAGCTAATTCATCCTCTATTAAGGAAACTTCTTGGCCGCTCGGAGAAAACTTATGTTAAATACTTTCTTGCTAGCAAAGGCCTGAATGCCACCAGGTCAGTCCTGAAATTCTCTCTTATGGCAACAAGGACAAGAGAGGCCATGGTGACAGTGACACTGATTTTAGACTCTGTATCACAGACTTTAGCTGATGGAGTGTTACTTTTAATGTAAATAAGTATGTATATGAAATTTAAATTTTGTTTACTGATACTGCCCCTTGGTGCTGATGTAGGATATATGTGTTATTGTGGCTATTTCTGTTGTCTAGTCTTTGAACATAATAAAGATTGGTTGGTTGAAAGACCCTATGAGTATTGGCATTCCACTGGCTCTCAAAGACACACCTGTTTGAACAAACATTCTCTTTACTTGCAACTCCTGCTTTAATTTTTTTAATTGGTGTTTTAGCTCTTTAATTTTGCTGTTTCAGTGGGCTTCTTCTATGGTACATTTTAATTATGAATGCTTATTTTAACATTTTGAGGAAATAGTTTTATTGTGTATTTAAATTATGTGTGCTTATATTTTTTATTATAATTGAATTTTATATATGTAACCTGATTAGAAGGTACCATTGTAATTAATTAGTATATTAATTATCATTAGCAGAAAGTCTTCATGACATTTCTGTTGGCAATTCTCACTTGTGAAGAGTCAATATGTGACCAGACCAATCCAGGTGGCTTAATGGCTTGCATGTCTTAAATTCGCCTGCTCAGACCTTGAAATAGTCATTCTCTCATATGAAAATGATAGTTTCTACTGAGTTTTAAATGTTTTTATGCTTCTTATGTTGGGTTTTTAGGCAGGAAATTGAATCAATTAAATTTTAATGTTAATGTATAATTTTTTAAATATTTTAAGGTTTGAATTGTTTGACTTCTGCTTGAACCACCCAGAGGACTTTGCTGATTAGGCACCCAACAAATATTCTATAAAAATTCATGACAATTTGTTCCTATTTCCCTTGCCAAATGTTTGCTCAGGATGGGGGGAAAAACTCAACAAATGCATTTGCTTTTCACATATATATATTTATATACACACACTCCATCTTGCAAAGCATCTTCCAACGACAGGCAAAGAAATTCTAGTCATGCATACTTGGAAGTTCCAGTGAGTTCAATATGGCTTATTCCCACACCATTGAGCACAGGTCTGAAATTTTAAGTACAGTAAAAACATCAAATTATAACATCAACAGAAAATCATATTATAACAAAATAATGTGAAAACAAAATAGCTCTAAAGTCTCAGGTTGCAGTGCTATGACTTGAACATACTGGCACTTATTTCTTAGTAAACATGCATAGAATTTCACTTTTGAAAATCATGCCATCACATTTGGATTAAAACTAACGATCAGGAATTCAGTGAAACAAATTTCTAATACAGATCACTGGTCTTATGATCCATTACGTTAAAGGCAGCCCTAAGACCATTACCGTACAATTGAAAAATACTTGCTTCTTTTCACTTTAGATGACATTATTGCTTGCATACTTCCATTTTCTCTGATGATCCATTCATTGGGATCAAAAAGACTTCACTGAGGATATCTTTGATATGAATATAATTCATAAGACTTTTTGTCCTTGGCATAATTGAATTACATTGTTAATAAATCCTTTCTTTTTCTTTTTAGAACTGAATGTCTGGCCTCTGGACAATGATGAAGTGGAATCTAAAGTCTTTATAAAGTACCAGTGGGAAATTCAAGGAAAGAACCAGTGCAGCCTGTTCATTTGAAGTTTTACTACCATTTTTAAAAATGTGATGGCCTCTCAGTTAAAACAATACATCATGGTATCTTTGGGAGAATGATACCACTTATTTACCAAATTATCCACTAAACGAACATGATGACAAAGTGCTATGACAAGCAGAAGTCAGCTTCACCTTTTGTGAGGGTGGATATTTGTGGACACTCCCCTGATATAGTTGCTTATGAAGGGAGCCGAATCCTCAGAATGATACACTTTGGACAATGTCTGCAAAGTAACTTATCTGAAGTAGTGGTATCTGAAGAAGTGTGCAAGCACACAAAAGCTCATACCAAGAACAAACTTAGTTGGTCTCTAAGGTGCTACTGGAAGGAATTTATTATTATTATTATTTTGTTTTGACTATGGCAGACCAACACGGCTACCTACCTGTAACTGCAAAGTAACGGTAAGTCAGAAAGTTACTGTACTACTTTTGACACATCCTCACATCCTCTCTTTGGAACTGCCCTAAATCATCATCTTCAAAGACAGGGAATGCTGTAAATCCATTCATTGGGTGGCCTCAGGCAAGTCATGTTCTTTGCCGTGAGGCTAGAAACCTGCTCAACACAACTTGGAGGAAAAGCAATTAGTGATGTTGCCAGAATTTATAATTAAATGGCTCAGCACATAAATTTACCAAGCTCCTGAGGTTGGATGTAGTTACAAATTGAACAAATTGACTGGCTGGACGATGACAGGTGGTGGGAGGCACGAGCCGAGGAACCCCCAAGGGAAATGTAAGAGGAAGGAGGCTTAGAGCCCAGGGATTGGTGGTGGGACGCTGAGGAGGGAGGGGATTGGGAGGAGGTGCTGGATGCTGAAGGGGCAACAGGGTTTAGTGAGTATGAGGAACCTATGACAGGGAGCAGTTCAGACTCTAAGGCTGAAACAGAGGAGGTGTGGGAGGGGTGTCAAGAGACCAGAATCCTGTGATTCTCCCTCTCCTGCTGCAACAAGCTCTCCTCCCCACTGGTCTCCAAGAACTCACAGAGTAATGAGGAGGACAGACCAGAGACCAGAGGTGGACAGAAGCAGTTTTTGACTGGGAAACATCTGGGAGAGGAGGAGCCTTAGAGGGAGTGGAAGGCAGGGTCCTTCAGTCTTGGAAACTGCTCTATAGGGACTGCTCTATAGGGTCTCTACTGGGAAGTGTAGCTGAGACCACTAGGCCAAGTTATATGTTTGTTTCCTTGAACGAAGAGTTAACTTCACTGTCAACTGATTCTGCTTTTTCGTGCTGAACTGCATCTGACTCCAGCCTTGACAATAGCTTGGAATGTAGCATGTAATTCTGACAACGTGCAGAGTGAACATAAGAAAAGTCTGCTGGATCTAACCATAGGCCCAACTAACCCAGCATATTGTTCTTACGCTGGTCATCTAGGTGCCTACAAGGCCATCTAGCTGCCCTTGTGTGCTTCCAAGCAACGGGTATTTAGAAGTATACTACCTCTGATATTGGAGGTACTATACAGTCATCAGGCCTCATAACCACTGGGAGCCTGTAAAACCCCTTCAAAAGCTGTCACATAAAGCTGCTGTCAATATACCTTGTGATTAGTGAATTCCGTAGTCTTGAAGTTTGCAAAGTTTGTTTTGCCCAAGTCTAATCACAGCTCAGGCAGAGGTGAGCAAATGCTCCCAATTGGTTGTTTTAAGACTTTCTTTCTTTCTTTCTCTCTTTCTCTCTTTCTCTCTTTCTCTCTTTCTCTCTTTCTCTCTTTCTCTCTCTCTATCTCTGTCTTTGGTCTTTTGTAGAGTTCTCTGAAATAATGAGTCAATTTTGAATTGAACAAAGCAGAGGGGAGTTTGCCGGCTGTTAAATGTAATTAATTAATATCTTCAGAATTACAATGCTTAGCAAAATCCATCTTGACAGAGAAACATCCATAGAAAAGCATTTGAAAATAACTTTTTAATATATGGAAATGAATGGGGGGAAAATACAATGTTTGAACAACCCCTATACCAAGAATAATGCTCTTTAAAAAACCAAGGTTTCGAAAAGATAAGTTTAACCATCTATAATATTCTGAGAGGACAGAGGAAATGTGTTATTTTCAAAAGCATTTTATCTCACTGCCTTCTGCCTTCACTAAGCAAGTTATTTTTAGAAAAGGCTTCACTTATGGTACATTACTTTTTCATTTAAGGAATCTGTGTCTATAAAATGAACAAAATCTTTCCCACACCCCACTTCAATAGAACCTTCCATTGTGTTGAGGGGGTCAAGGATGCACGTTTTTTGCAACACATTCAAAACATCATAGAAAAGACCTGCAGGCAAAGCACTGAGATCCTTCCACATTCAACCTCTGTAAATACAATCTGTGACATGTAGGTTAGTGTGAGTTTGAAGTAGGAAATAAAACATGGGTTTCTAGTATTCATGAAAAATATGCACATTCATGTCCGGAAAAGTTTCAAAAACTTTGAGAACAAAAGCCCCAAAGAACACAACCACATAGTGTGCATCAAGGGTGCCGACTCCTGAGGCACTGAGGTGGAGTGGCTGGTTGTTTTCATTAACCAAAAGACAGGATAACATTTTAGAACTAAAATAAAACCAATCATCAAAGAACAACATAAATCATACTATTATTACAACAAATCTTGTTCCAAAAGCTACTGCCTGCAGCCATATGAACAGCTGGTCCTTACACAATTCAGATACATCTGTTTCAACACATTAGTGTTTCTACTAAGCAATATATCTTAGCCATCAATAGAAAGAGAAAGATCGCTCTTCTACCCTGATGTAGGTCAATCTGTTATAATGAGTTGAGAGATCACTCTGAATTAGAATAGAAATGAAATGGGGCATTTTAGAAGTTTTAATTTTGTATGGAAATGTACCTTTTCTGACTGATGGTCGAATAAAGAACTGAACTGAACTGAAATGGGGACATTGACCTCAAATTCTCTGCTTTTGCAGAATTTCTTAGAACGTTCTGAATTATGACAATACAATTAGATACTTTACTTTTCATTGTTGTTGTTTTTTTGCTTGTGGTTTTTGGAAAAAAATGAAGTACAATAAAAGTGTTTACCTTGTGAAGTATCAAATTTGTAACATTAAAATTATTAATGAGATTAAATTTTCTCAAAAGTGTTCCTAAAAATATCAAAATAGGAAATTTTAAAAATACTAATACTGAAATTTGATTCACATTTTGGTATTTCAGTTTTTCCTCAAATCTAGCCCTGATATAGATATAGTTTGCATGGTTCACACTACACAGCTTCATGAATTCAAACTTTTTTGAGTATTGATTCAAAATAATTTGCTAGTCCATGTAAGTACAGTTCTACATTTGCATTCAGACTATTTTCATGCCTACAACTGCAAAACAGATAAAAAAATGATACTGGCTGAAATCTAGCACAATTGTAACAATAACTGTGATGTTAGTCATCCTTTTACCAGGGTCCTGACAGGCTCAGCATTAAGGAGATTAGCTCTATATTTTTGGCTGTTCTGAACAGAGTAGTTAAAGTGAAGCAATAAATGGTGTAAACGTTTTTAGAAATGATCAAGTATTAACATCATTGCCTATGCATAAAGGTCAGCTTGCTCATATCTGCCTCATAAGCAAAATATAATTCTTTCAGATTTTGTCCAAACTTGTTTGTGGGCTATAATGAATTTGCCCTGGAGTGTCCAGTCAGTTCAGCTAAATGAGACATTACTTGGAGTATTCTTTTCTGTACTTATTTCTCTCTATACAAGATATGCACTAGTCATGACACTGTTTTCATGGCTGTTTCCTATGTCCTAAAGGTGGGGAGGAGGGGGCAAGAGGGAAAAGGATTCACTGGATGAGTGTGCCAATCTTATCATTCTCCTCCTGCTGCTGCTGCTCCTTCTGCCCCCCAAAAAAAAAATAGGGGAGAGGGGGGTAATTTGATTTATTAACAGCAAAATCCTCTACTCAGAAGCAAATCATATTCAATACAACAGGGTTTACTCTCAGAAGTGGGATTAGGATAGCAGCCTAAATCCAATTATGTCTCTAGATCAGGGGTCCCCAAACTAAGGCCCGGGGGCCGGATGTGGCCCAATTGCCTTCTCAATCCGGCCCGCGGACAGTCCGGGAATCGGCATGTTTTTACATGAGTAGAATGTGTCCTTTTATTTAAAATGCATCTCTGGGTTATTTGTGGGGCCTGCCTGGTGTTTTTACATGAGTAGAATGTGTGCTTTTATTTAAAATGCATCTCTGGGTTATTTGTGGGGCATAGCAATTTGTTTATATGTTTTTCCAAAATATAGTCCAGCCCCCCCCCCCAAGGTCTGAGGGACAGTGGACCGGCCCCCTGCTGAAAAAGTTTGCTGACCCCTGCTCTAGATCCACACTTTCACTCTTCTAACACCCCTGGACTGGGTTTGATGAATGATATGTACAAAGTATCTTCAAATTGGGGAGGCTGTGGCCATGTCATACTTAGAATTGTTCCATTCTAAGTGTTTTTCAGTGCTTTCATTCTGGCTCTCAGCCAAATATCTATATATAATCTGTATGTATGTATTAGGTCTCAGATTTTTTTTGTCTGGAATAATCCTTGCACTTTTCATCAAACTGTTGGATAGGTCTGCCATAATCTGACCTCACAGGCATAACTCACGGCAAAGTTCTCCTTTTGCAATAAATGGGAAATGCCCTGTAACATTATTGTGCTCTTATCCAGCTTCCACTCATTTCAGTTGAGCTCGTACAAAAGTGCTTCATGGTAGGTTTCTAACATTTCATCAAATGTGACACAAAGAAATCCATTGCATGTATTATTAGTCTTCCAAATTATTTACTGATGCGCTTAAAGTAGCATTCACATGCTTAAGTGTAAATGTCTTTGAACAAGACACAGCAACATCCTATATATATCATGTTTTACAGAAATGCAGAAAGCCACACACCCTACTAGTGTGTAAGAGTCTTAATTTTACCATTAGCTTTTCTGTTTTTCAGTTCTTCTGTGATGTTTTGTTCAGCTCTGTCTTTTTGCTAAAATAAAAATACATATCCAGACCTTATTAAGCCAAAAGGGAACTATTTCTGCATGAAAATATATTCTTATGAAATAAAGTATTAGGGTTTTTTAGTGGTTTAGTGGGAAAATGTAGTTAAATTGTACACATTGATCTCCGAATATTAATGTCAAGTGGGCATGACGCAAACTGAGAAATATTACGCTAGTGCTTTGTAATGGCAACCCAGAATGAGTTTATTGATTTTCCTTCAGAGCTGGAATATATATCTGATTTTAAGACATGCCTGTTTCAAATAACCAGCTTTCAAATAAAATGCACAATGAATGCCTTCCTTCCACACAAATGGTATGGTGTGCTTATAAAAATATATATTCCTGAGTTTTTCTGCAATTGTCAGGATATGGTTAAAACAGTTTAACAGACCAACCCTATAAACTTCCTCAGCAATTGGGAATGAGGCATATCACCAGGAGGTTTCCTAGGGATGAAGAGAAATCATGTAAGAGTAAACAAACCACTCAGTTAAGCAGTGGAGCATTGAATATTAAAAACGATCTTTACTTGTTGCAACAGGGACCATTTTTTCTCACAGAATCATTTGCATTGACCAAGTGGGCATCTTTTCCAGGACAGAACCATATGACTCAAAGTCAAGATTGTAAGTTTATTCAGCATGCAAACACTGCCCTAAAATTAATTTAAATCCAATTTGCTATTTTTTAAAAAAGTATGGAGAAATTTGTAATCTACCTTTTGGGAATCAGCAAATGGAAAAGGTTTAAAGGAGACTTTGACTGCCTGCCAGGAACAGATAAAACTCACTTTTTAAAAGAACTCTTAGTTATTCTTCATAAATACTTAAGGAGTCATCATGGTGGGTGTGTAAAAGAAAAGTGAGCATCTATAATGTGATAAATGTAAAGAGCATGCCAGCTTTTTAGTGCAGTTGATTATTTCCTGTAATTTATGACCTCTGGTAACATAATTTAACAGTGGCTTTCAAAATAATAGTACAATTCTAGTGGGTATATTTGCTAACCAGAATGTATATTTTAGTGGGTATATTCTAGTGGGTATATTTGCTAACCAGAATGTATGTATGTATATTTGCTAACCAGAAAAGGGGAGAATAATCTATTACAGTGAACAGAGAGATATTGTTCAATTAGCCACATGAATCTCAAACTTACAAAATACAATTGGGGGAGATTATGCTAAGTAATACCTTTTGGTTTTCACTAAAATGATTTTCTGTTGTTCATAGTGCTAGATAATCTACTGTATTCCCTCTAAAGAAGTTTGAATAAGAGAAAAAACTCTTTGTTTCTCAAGGGGGGCAAGGAACTCACTAATCTTGTATGGGTATATGTTTGAAAACTGTGTTTACTTGAATAAGAATTTCACTACAGTAAGCCTACAACTATGCCCATTTAACTTGTGTGCATTCAGATTTATGTTCATGGCAAAAAATAAAGAAAGAAAAGGGGTGGAAAGGGGTTGGGATTGTGGGGGAAATGACTTTGGAAATCCCACTCACCACTGAACCCAATGCACCACTGAACCTATATTTGACTTTGGCTTTAAACACAATCCACAGAATGGAAGCCCACATAAGTTGCAGGTTTATTGTACATTTGCTGTTTGGTACCAAAAAAATTAAAAAAAATGCTATAGTGATTAACTTATTTGAGTGATTTGAGTTATTAGATTAAATAGTTTGGAAATGCATGATGCTCTTCAGTTTCATATTGTGATTTGCATCCAGCTGAAATTCTTTGCTCCACTCGAAGTTCCAACTGATATGCATTTGGGAAGCTCTCAAGCGGTATTATCCTGTAGTTTGTCTGCCTTCAGCAACATACTGCCTTTGAATATGGGATTTCGCTAGCTGGTAATCCATTAGGTTTAAGGTGCAGTTTATAGGTACTAACTGGACAGGACAATCTTGTACAACAAGAGTCACCAACTCTTTTTGGGCAAGTGGCACATCTGGGATTTTGAGGTGTCATTCATAAAATGCCTGCCATGGGGACATGGTGTAACTAAATGGCTGCTACATCTACTGGTAAAAAAGAAAGAAATGTGGAATTGAAGACAGGAAGACAAAATGGTGCTAGTATACCCCCGGTCACCCCCATTAATAGGGAGAAGGACTTCTTGATCAACCAGCACTGCATTCACAGTGAAAATCTATTTCCACCTATTATACCACCAATTCTACCACCTAATGAAATGTGGGCATGTTTAAGGGGGCATGTTGAACGTAGGAGTGACTGAGCCAGTGCAGACATGACCTGATGGACATCATATACCCTTTTAAAATGTGGCTCTTTTTGGGGGGGGTTGTTATTGGGTTATTGTTCTTATTTTGATTTTATATATTGTGATCTTTTCTGTGAACCACCCTGAGACTTCCGGGTATAGGGCAGTATCTAAATTCAATAAAGAAATAAATTAAATAAGTTGCTGGCAGGCACTACCTTTAGCAGGAAGGTGATGCTCCCTCCTCTTATTGAGGGTTAAACGCAAGACCTCCAAAGTAGGCTTGATGTTTGGGGCACAGCCTACTTAGCTTTGAAGACACAGACCACTTAGGGTGAGGTCTGAAGCTCACTCTTGGATTGGGTTTCAGGCTTTATCCAAAAGAGACACACATCCCTATGCTGAACTCAAGGGGCAGGGCTGTCTTCAGCATATGCGCCACCAGGGTGCAAAGATCCACCCAGCGCCCCCAAATTTAGTTAATTTTGTGTGCATGGCGCCATTGAGAATGAGAAGCGCCGCCATTGTGAATGACAAGCACCGCCACTAGCGCGGCATGTCTTTGGTAAATGAGCGCACAAAGTCGAAAGTCCTTTAGTGAAACAGTAGGTATACATTTCGGTAATACCTAGGTATATATGTATTTTGTTTTTCTAGCTTGATCAAAATTATTTATTATTTCATAACAGGTAGATAGTTAAGAGCTATGGGGAATTTAGTGCCGGGCGCCCTCCAGAATTCAACACCCAGGTGCCCCACAGCCCTTGCACCCCCGGGTAAAGACTGCTCTGGGCAGGGTTGCTATTTGGGAGCCATTTGGAGGACAGAAACAGCAGGTGGTGAAAGGCTTAAGTTCATCTTCCCTCTCCAGCAGCTTTACCACTCTTACTTCTGACCTTCCCAAAGCAGCTTTGCTTTCTAAACGTATAATATATATTGACTCCCATATTCGAAGACACAGTAGAGCCATTCATTATAGCCGCCATCAGCCGGAACCTGTAACAGTAACCTTTGTTGTTTCCATTATTGTTTCCCTCTGAGCATCTGTGCCCAACAAAGAACGTGTAGTTCAAAGGCTTGCTTGCACAATATTTGGGATGATTAGTTGGCCCAATAAAAAGGTATGATTTCATTTGCTCAAGGTTATCTTTGATCCTACAGATATGTAAATGGGTGAGTCAGTTGAAAGCAAGGAGCAATATTTTCAGTCCACATGAATTATTTTTTTTCAACTGTCCTAGTTGCATTTCTTAATGAATATTTAGAATCTCATATAAGAGGATTAATGAGGTGCTGTTGAATTGATTAAATGGCAAACATTAAGAGCTATATTCAGCATGAGAGGTGTAATTTATGTCAGCAGCCTGACTGGTTAATTTCATTCCTGGAGTAGCTAGTTACTTTCATGTCTTTTTATTGACCCTTTTAATGCACTGTACACTGAAAATCTGCTGCATGTCTGGGCATCTGTTATTGTTTGGGTGCCATTACAGAAAGAGTCTTCAACTAAAACTGCAGTAAGGGTCCCTGAGATAGGAAGGAATTTCCCCATATATTTCTGCAGTTGAGAATCATCATAGTATATAATCATAGGCTTATTGATAACAATTGAAAATTCTGAACAGTTGGTTTGTGTAAAGTAGGAAGCGGTGGATGCTTGGACCTAATATAATAGATGGCACCTGTCTTGTCTTGGTAGACAGTGGAGGAGTGAACCTTTGGGAGTGAAGTAAAACCATTGGAGAACCTATTGTAGGAAACAGAATGCTGATCTAGATGTACTTTTTCTTGGAGCCAATTGGACTGTTCTTATGTTTACACATACCATATAAGAAACATGTGATTCTTTGCATCTCATATTAACAAACATATCTGAAAGAAAATAGATGCATAGTCACTTTAGAAACATCTTTCAGCAATGATAAATAGAATATTTCTTCCAACATTGTGAAACTATGCTGCATTCTCTTTTGCCTGGGGCAAGAGCAAGTATTTGCATGCTTGTGAATATTTTGCTTGCACATTCATTTTAATACAGAAGGTGGCAGCAAACAAATGAGACTTAGACAAGAACCTGTAACTTGTCTGATCTAAATTTTAGAAAACATGTTTGATCTGATACCACCTGGATGTTTGCATTTTCCATTGTGTACAGTATTGTGGGGAACCTTTGGCCCCCCACCTGCTGTTTAAATACAACTCCTTTCCTTCCTACCATTGGTCTTGCTTGCTGAGGACAGTAGTTCAGTAAGAGCTGTTCGACAGTGGAATTAGCTGCCAAGGAGTGTGGTGGAGTCTCCTTCTTTGGAGGTCTTTAAGCAGAGGCTTGACAGCCACCTGTCAGGAATGCTTTGATGGTGTTTCCTGCTTGGCAGGGGGTTGGACTGGATGGCCCTTGTGGTCTCTTCCAACTCTATGATTCTATGATTCTATGTAATTCAGAAAGGTCTGAAGGGCCACAGGTTCCCCACACTTGGTGTACAGTATCCACGCTTTCTATGATGTTTGCAGGATACTAGGTTACCTACCAGAAAATCATTCTAGGAAAAGGTGAGACAATCCAAAGTTATTTGTTGCTTGGTTGTCAGGTATCCTAGGAATCACATGGCACAGCAAGAATGATTTTCTTTCTTAGTCTTTGTAGAATGAAATGACAATGTGTTCTGCTCACAATATTCATTTCAATGTGGTGCAAAGAAATGGACTACTCTATTGTTTTGTTGAACCGAGTACTGAAAAATATGATGAAAATGAATGTGAGAAAGCAAATGCAATATCATGGTGTTACGAGTTTGGTGTGTATGGATTAAACTGGGTGTCAGACCTTTCTAATCCCTGGATCCAGCAAATATTAAAATCTAATCAAGGCTTCGCAAGTGTTTAAATCCAATCAGGCCTTCTGATCCTTGGATCCATCAATTGTTAAATGGCTAATCAAGCCAAGCTAGCTTCCTGATGAAAAAATTGTTCAGGTGATGAGCCATTAATGGGGATTAGGGGGCTCTGTGAGAGATGGCGAATGGGTGGGGGCCCTCCCACAACTCACTGATAGTAAGGACAAAAACCAGAATTTAGAGCTGAGGTGAGGCAGAAACTGGAAGAAAAGCTGCAGGCTGGAAAGGCAGAGAGAGGGAGAGAGAGAGGGAGAGAGAGAGAGAGAGAGAGAGAGAGAGAGAGAGAGAGAGAGAGAACCATGGCTGCTTTCTGTTGGGATCCAAGGCTGTGGATATGGGAGAAACAAGACTTTCTTGGAGTGCTGGTGCTGGGAACTCCTCCATCATAGGCTCCAGCATGAAATAAACCCTTCGCCACTTTAACTCCCAAAAGTAGGGTGAAGAATTTCAGAATGCCATCTTTGCATAGCCTCTGAGCATTATGAGCTAGAAAAATATTTGTTCTGAATCAAATATTTGGGAATATCACTGATTTTGATATTTTGGGATCTGCATGTGAACATTAATTTTATTTTGCTAAGACACTCTTGATAGGATACTATGTTTCATCAGGTGCTTCATCAGCTGAGATGTAGGAGAGTGTTGCCAAACAGTGAGCAGATGTGCCAGGGCATCTTGACTGGCTTGCCCATGCCAATCTCCTTAGGCATCTCAACAGGAAGCATAATGAAAGTGTTTTCCATACAATTGGCCCTTAAAGCATGCATATGCTAGCCGTGTTCCTTTAATAAAATTGTGGCCTGCTCTGATTGCTGTTTCTAGTATCCAGTTACTCATTTCCTTCTCTCTGAAATTATTTATGATATCTAATTTTCTAATAGTGCCATTTCTTTAAGCTATTAAGCACTATTGATACGAGAGCTTGAGAAATGGTTTCACAGCTAGTATAATAGGCACCATATAATTTGTAGACAGCTCAGTGAAACATTTTACATGGTGGAAACATGCTACTGGGGTGCAATTAAACTCCATGGTTGTCAGATGCTTTGAGACAATTGGAAATATGAAATGAAGTACACTTTGAAATACATTATTGGAATAAAATGAAAACAGCAAGGAACAACTGCTGCACTGTTGCAGGTATATCTACAAAATTAATTATTCCACTAATGTAAGCTGAGGTTGGTCAACCCTGGATATTTGATGGGCTACAGTTTCCATCAATTCTATTTTTTATGATATACTTCAAATAAAACCACTGGAGAAATGCTACACTGGAAATCCACCTCATCCACCTACTTGCTTACAAATAGCCACGCAGCCTAAAGCAGCTACTCAAAGCAACAGTGGCCCACACAACAGGGATATGGATGCAGAGATCAGATTTGTTGCAGAGCTGGATGCCAATTCTATTCTCCTCTATATTCTGGCAACACTATGACCGGACCTGATAATGTCATTTATAACAGGAGTTCATCTACCAACTCGTCTTCCTATGTGCTTGTTGTACCAACAGTGCCTTTCTGAATTATACATAGGACAAAGAGGCCAGTCCCTGTGCAAAAGGATAGTCACACATCTGACATCAGAAATGGCAATATAGAAAATACAGTGAGGGAACGTTTCAGCCTTGTTGGACACACTAACTGATCTTAAGGTGGCTATCCAGTGTGGTATAGTGGTTAAGAGCGGTAGTCTCGTAATCTGGGGAACCGGGTTCGTGTCTCCGCTCCTCCACATGCAGCTGCTGAGTGACCTTGGGCTACTCACACTTCTTTGAAGTCTCTCAGCCCCACTCACCTCACAGAGTGTTTGTTGTGGGGGAGGAAGGGAAAGGAGAATGTTAGCCGCTTTGAGACTCCTTCAGGTAGTGATAAAGCGGGATATCAAATCCAAACTCTTCTTCTTCTATCCTTGATCAAAGGAATTGCAAAGGGAGAGTGCAATTTGAAACCCCTGAATTACAATGCATTAAGGGGTTCAGTGCTATCACTTGTGGGTGGAATCAGCGTAATGGATTTTATTACACTAATTGGCTCACCAATGCCAGGATGTTTGTGTTATCAACTACTGTTTTTGGGTGATTAGCCAGTGTTAAGAAAGTAATTATCACACTGTAGTTTTCTGTATTTCATCTCCTGTGACCTCATTGTTTACAGTTCCTCCCACCTCCAACCATATATATCTGATATATATACAGTGCCTGCAAAACTTCATGCATCCGTGGATTGTAGTCCACAAAGTTTTCTTTCATTACATATCTGCTAGCTTTGAAAGGGCTGCAAGACTCTTTATTGTTTTTACTTCAAGAGTGTAGGCAACCCATAAGTAGTTCAGCAAATCTTGGTGCATATTAATCTCACGGAGAGTGAACATTTTGCCACTGTTTCTGTGGATGATATTAAAGTAATTGATTTCAACAAATCATAAAACAATTGCAATAATGAATCAATGCTGGTATAACATAAATTACTGATTATGAAACAACCAAATAAGAACACCAATAAATAGGCTAACCTTGCCCTCAAGCCATAGCCATGCATTTAAAATTAACCATATGTGTAACCTAGAAAGTCAAATCTAGCTTTAGCAGCATCAAGAGCAAAAACAAAATGCTCTTGTTGGGGGGGGAAATAAAGTCCAGTTTGCATTTTAACACCTAATTTGCATTTCCTAAAACAATAGTCTATTGAAAAATAGCTGTCCTTCAAAATTTGCACTTCTCTGAATGAAAAATGTGAATAATGTGTGTTTTATGGGTAAATGTGCAGCAATATACATATATATTAATGAAACTAGAACATTGGGGAAATAATGAACAAAATGCATTGTATTGTTTCTAAAATGTATATTAGGGAAGACTGCTTCCAAAATGTGTGTATTAGGAGAAATATGCATTTAAAATGCTGATTTTTTTTGTGAAGACTTATTATTTATTTTCACAAACTGATATAGAAATATGACAAATTCAGTTTGTTACTGGGACAAAATGAGAAACCCAAATGGAATATTTGTTGATCCCTACTTAAGGGTAATTCAGAATGTCACCTTAGTCTGTATTTACATTTGCACCCCCCTTTCACTCCTCAGAATAATAGACTCATAAAATTATAGAGTTGGGGTGCTGAGGGTCATCTAGTCCAATCCCCTGCAATGCAGGAATCTCAACTAAATCATCCATGAATGATGACTATCCAACCTCTGCCCAGAATGCTTTAGCCACAATAATGGAGCAGTATAACCACAATGTAAGAATCACACTGCACCTTAAGAATGGGAGCCAGGACTGGCCCTAACAATTGCTTCATTTTTGGCTGGTGACAGTGTAAATACACTGTTTCTCACATAGTTAAAAGTCACGAGATTTCTTTCCTCTGAAGAAAGTTACCCTAGAAAAACTTCCCCGTAACTGCAGAACTGTGTGCAAAATAACAGCAAAAGGAGTTGACTGGAGCAGAAGCATGCTTGAAGGAAACTGGAACTATATTATCAAAGCAACTTGAAACAGCTATAAGAATTGAGTTTTCACTTCACAGTGGGTTGAATTTTTAATTATGCCAACCTTGTAGCTACACTTGGGTAGGTAATGATCTATGTAAGACAGTTGGGACAACTTGCCTCAAGTCCTCAGTATCTATTTTGGTTCCTGCAGATAATTATATTGTTGTCTAGAATTAATAGAACATTTTCTCACTTAATTAAAACAGTGCAGAACTATTGCTATGTAGCACTAGTTTCATTAAACATGAGTTTGGACTCTGCCAGTTTGGTTTTGTAAGCTCAGCATGACTTGCTTTTTACTAAGAACCTTCATTAAGGTCACATCTGTTTCTCATTTCTTCTTTTTGTAAAACATGACCTTGTTGTTTATGCTGGTTCACAGTTGCTGTTGTTGTAATTTTTTAATTAGTCTAGGTCTAGGTTACTATATTAGGGAGAGTTGCTTTTATTACAAAGGTAGGATGCATGGGCGGGACGCGGGTGGTGCTGTGGGTTAAACCGTTTCCGTGCACTGCTCTAGTTTGCCAGAAGTGGCTTTGTCATGCTGGCCACATGACCTGGAAGCTGTACGCCGGCTCCCTCGGCCACTAACGTGAGATGAGCGCCGCAACCCCAGTGTCGGACATGACTGGACCTAATGGTCAGGGGTCCCTTTACCTTTAAGATGCATGGGGCTGTATCCCCAACCAAATAAATTTAGTGTACTGTACATTTTGTGGAAGTGATGCGGGTGGCGCTGTGGGTTAAACCACAGAGCCTTGTTCCTTTCTTTTTCATAAGGACTCTGATCCTCATGAAAATATCCACTAATATCTAAGTCACATTTTTCAAACCATTCTCAACTGTGTATGGAAATAGGGTCATGGGGGTACCTGTAGTTAAGTGACCTTGAAAGGAAAAGGAAAAGAAAGCAGTGGCTCAATAACAAAAATTATAACACAGGTATTAAGCTTTGTGTTGAACAAAAAAAGTAACGTGAATTAATAACACAAAGAAATCCTGAGTGTCCATCCACATATTCAGGTCATTGCAGAATTATGTAATAGAAGTGAGAGACTTTATTAAAAAGGAGCATTTCTGTATATCTTCTGCCTAGATCATGTGCACAGCCAGAGGCAAATGAAAGTAACCTGCACTAGTTCTCTGGTACTGAATGTTGTTTGTGGTTTCACAATATTAACCACATTTCCTACATAAATTTTTTTTGTAGAACTGAGGTAAGAAGGCTTATCTCATCATTTAGCAATAAGGATGTGCTGGATTTTCACCCACAGATATTTCAGAACAAAAATTAGGGAGCTAGATGTTTCTCCAAACTGAAACAGCTCGGCATTACCTTTTTTCCCATTGCTATATTTGTATTGTTTTGCAATTGTTGTTGTTCAGTCGTTCAGTCGTGTCCGACTCTTCGTGACCCCATGGACCAGAGCACGCCAGGCACGCCTATCCTTCACTGCCTCGCGCAGTTTGGCCAAACTCATGTTAGTAGCTTCGAGAACACTGTCCAACCATCTCATCTTCTGTCGTCCCCTTCTCCTTGTGCCCTCAATCTTTCCCAGCATCAGGGTCTTTTCTAGGGAGTCTTCTCTTCTCATGAGGTGGCCAAAGTACTGGAGCCTCAACTTCAGGATCTGTCCTTCTAGTGAGCACTCAGGGCTGATTTCTTTAAGAATGGATAGGTTTGATCTTCTTGCAGTCCATGGGACTCTCAAGAGTCTCCTCCAGCACCATAATTCAAAAGCATCAATTCTTCGGCGATCAGCCTTCTTTATGGTCCAGCTCTCACTTCCGTACATTACTACTGGGAAAACCATAGCTTTAACTATACGGACCTTTGTTGTTTTGCAATAATAATGCATAATTCTTGATTCTCCTGCTGGTGCTTCTGCACCATTCATCACCATGCTTGTTTATTCCTTGAGTGATCCTAGCCAAAACAGAGATACAGTATTACTGCATAGTGCCGAGTTTCCAATCAGATTCACCCATGGGACATCATCACAGAGGTCAAATGAAACTACTCCAAAATGGTGAAGAGAAGGGATGGAACTTTTCCTATTTTTGCCAAGGCAATTACGTGACATTGTCAAACATTGGCCTACTTGTATCTATGCTACAAAGTTATCATCTGCTTTTCAGCCGTCCTGAAAAATAACCAAAAGAATGATGCATTGCAGAGTCGTATAAATATCCAGGGCTCCATTTCAGCTCCATTCTGTTAATCAACCATCAAATTGTAAGTGGCAAAGAAATAAGCACATAAAAAAATCAAAGAAAGAGGGAGGTGTTGAAATGCCTCAGGTCCTGAGAGATTATTTCTCTGTGTGAGAAGAAGAATCCAAATGTGTATTAAGTAGGGTTTTGCAAGTAGTGGAGAAATGCAGGGGTTGTTTTTTTTTCCAGTCCTGAAGGAATATTGGTATAGATTATGATAATCAAGAGGGAAGAAATGTTAACTTGCACTGACAGTACTTAACATTAAAAGGAAAGTGTGGTTTGGGAATTAGGGTGTTGACAGCAGCAAGCTTGTAGAATTGATCTGTTGCAATTGCAGTCTTTATATGCCAGCTGTTAAACACCTGGGACCAAGCTAATTTCTACCCACTTTATGGTTATCAAGGTGGATGTTAAATAGTTGACTAAAGTTTCTGTCCACCGAGGATGGCAACTGAAAGCTCCTACCTGACATGCATTGAAACTATCACCTTCACATGATCCTTTCTTCATCACCATCTTTGTTCTACAGTTTGTGGTCCTCATCCTACAGTGCAGCTGGTGGCACACCACCTTCAGAGGTAAAGTGAGCCAGATCCAGGGTGGGTCCACCCATGAGGCAAGGTGAGGTGACCGCCTCGGGTGGCAGGATCCACAGGGGCAGCACATCCAGCCTCCAAGGAATGCATTGCCCACCACAGCTGCCACACACTCCAATGCTGCCTCTACATTGGTCTCTTGAGGAATAGTAGGTGCTGTTGGTCTCCTTCCATCCTTAGGGAGGAAATGGCAGGGGCTGCCTTCTGGGGTCTCCTGGAGTCTGTACCTGCCTGACATGATTCAGAGTGGGCCCCATTCCCGCCTTTGATTCCCACTTCAGTTGTCAGGTAAGGTTTATTTGATTCCCGCCCCCTTTCCCCGAAATATAGATCTTCACTCCTCCCTCATTCCCAACGTAGATGTTCACTTACCCTGGCATATATCTTTACTCACCCCTTCTTCCCTGATGGGGGAGCCACCATTTTGTCATTCACCTCAGGTGCCAAAATGTCTCAGGCCAGCCCCAACCAGATCATTTAACATGTTCTTAAAGTAGGCAATAAGAAACACACAAGGCAGTCATATGGTATTTATTTAGCGAAATTGTATTCTGCCATTCCTCCTGAAGGAGCCCAGGGTGACAGAGTTACACCTGTACAAATTCACTACCGGTAGCTGGAATACCACACACAAAAATGTGGTGATGAGCTTTACCTTAGATGAACAACAAATTATTGTGTAATAGACCTATCTAAATGAACCACCCTTTACAGAAGCAATATACCCCATAGTCCTGAATTTGTAGTGTGAACAATAGGGAATGGTCATTAACATTAAGTCTTGCATATGAGACTCCAGATATACCAGGCTGGTAGACAGTGAACAAGTTGAACATGGTACCTGCAGGTCAGGATATGGTACCAATGTCATCATCAGAGCTGATCTTCATAAAAAGTATGGTCCATAAAGTGGTTTACTAGCTATGGGTTTACATGCTACTGGTTACTTGGCTTTTTTCTGTGATGATTATTGCTAATTATTCTGGGTAGCTTTTAACTCATGCAAAAAGCACATCAATAGAAATGTTGGGTAGTTTCTTGTCAAAATCCTATGGATGTAACCACACAGGAATATAGAGTTGTTACTTGTTTATTAAGAAAAGCACACAATATCCGGAATGTATTTGAAATTCAGTAACGCTCTGATTTTACATAAGATTCCATTTCTTAGATTTATCTTCTGGATTTAAGCACATTTGAGCAATTTGCAAGATCTGATACTCAGTAGAGCCTCAAACGACACTGTACAGAATGGCTCAAATCCACAGACATATCACTTACATTGAATTACATGTAAAGAAGCATGAACCATTTGTGGATCATACAATGCATGTTATATGCATTGATATTTGTTCCAGCTTGTTGAAAATGTATTTATTTATTTATAGATAGATAGATAGATAGATAGATAGATAGATAGATAGATAGATAGACCTGGACTGCCCTTCATCAAAACAGATTCCTGGGAAGTTTAAAAACATTAAGTAAGCAGTGAAACACAATTAATGTTATGAAACCAAGGGCAAAACAAACACCATTTCTAAAAATAAAATAAAATAAAAACCATCATAAACAATAAAGCAGAGGCAGCTCCTAATAACTGTAGAATGTCTGCATTTCTAAGCAGACTTACCTCTGAGTAACCTTGTTAGACATTTGCTGCAAGACAGTCATCCTATGTCAGCATTGCCTGCTACCTTTTGTCTTTGCCATGAGCATGTGGATTGTGATGGGTAATAAAGCAGAATTGTAAGTGTCATGTGCAGTCACAGTTAGAATTTCCTGTCAATGCCTCAGAAATGCAAAGGAACCTAGAGAAGCAAGTACCTAAATATCGAACTGAAGAGACTTTGAACTGAATGAAAATTATACAAAAGTTTAGAATAAAAGAAGCTGATGGGGAAAACTGCTAAAGGTAAAGGTTTTAGGAAATTAAAATTTACAGCAAAAACAAAAACAACTTGACAACAACAAAGGAGCGTAGAAGAAGCCACAAGAAACAGAACTAGGGCTGGTGTAATCACAACTGATTGATCGTGGCACATAATCATTCAGGACTGTAGATTCTACTGATGGCAATTTACATAACAAGTAACTTCTAACTACCAGATGCAACATACGGGGTTTGTCAGTATATTCTTCTCATTGCTCATAAATCTTCATGGGTGTAATAATGCAGCACACACACACTCCAAGATAATAATGGAGTATCTTAATCTACAAGCCTCTTTCTACCTTGGCATCCTGCAGTTATCCATACTCTGTTCCTTTAATAACAGCATGATGGGCATGAAATCAGCAGGCTTTTTTTCTGGCAAGACTATGCAGAACTGTGAAAAACTGCACCTGTTGATTTCATGTGGCTGCTAAAGGCACAGAGCCTTTAAAGTGGCATCAAGCCCTGTTCACATTATTCTTCCGATCCTGTTATCTTTATAAATATAATTAAAATTAATCTCTTTGTGCAAAGGCTGTGGTGACTGGTTCCCATTAGGACTGGAGGGGTGGAAGTCAGAAAAACCAACAGTAGTTGCCTCCTGAGCCAATGACAGGCAGAATCAACTGGTTTCGTTCCCATTTCTTCTGTCTGCCAAATTCTACAAAGGCAGGAGGAAAAGTAAGTAGTCTAGCTGTAAGTTAGGAGGCAGGAAGGTAGGCGCAGACTAAGCTTGGTGTAGTGATGCCTAACTTGCCTGATGGGAACCAGTCACCACTGCCTTTGCACAAAGAGATTAATTTTAATTGAGATTGGCTAGAATGCTCCCACAGTAAGGCAGGCTGGTTTGGATTGCATTAAAGAGTTAAGAAGGGCAGAACCAGCTGTAATGGCATCACTGCAAGGCAAGCATCCCCAACCTTCGGCCCTCCAGATGTTTTGGACCACAATGCCCATCATCCCTGACCACTGGTCCTGTTAGCTAGGGATCATGGGAGTTGTAGGCCAAAGCATATGGAGGGCCGCAGGTTGGGGATGCCTGCTGTAAGGGGGTGCATTTGAAATGAAATGCTCCAATAGTAAGAAGGGCAAGATTGCATAGCCAGTGTGATGGAACTGTTTGTAGCCCACAAACACGGTATATACTGCTTGATTTGGGGGGGGGGGCGGGAACCCTCAAAGTGGTTTACAAAAATAATAAAACAATAAAAAATGTGTGGGAAGTGCCTGCCTGGATTGCTTAAGGTTAAAGTCTCCACAAAAGTAGGGGGGAGCAGGATTGACTGTAATGGCTAGGATTGGATGATATAGGACAGTGATGGCTAACCTTGACACTCCAGATGTTTTGGGACTACAACTCCCATCATCCCTGACCACTGATCCTGTTAGCTAGGGATGATGGGAGTTGTAGTTCCAAAACATCTGGGGTGTCAAGGTTAGCCATCACTGATATAGGAGGAGCAAATGTCTTTGGTCTTGGTACAGTTACACTAGCAATCTGGATCAGGCGTGGCAAGAATAGGAGGTCGCTATACTGCATAAAAGATAGTCGGCTGCTGAAGAAGGAGGCGTTAGAGAAGGCTGTGCTGCAGTTTAATATCACTATGTTTTTAAAGTGTACCTTGAGAAAAAGAAAAAAGAGGTTAGCATGGAAGGAGGTTAGCATGGATTCATTACAGCCCTTAAGCTACTACATTTGCCAGGGATATTTTCCATTAATCAAAAGAAAAGTCAAAGCCCAGATACAGAGATAATGACAATGAAATGAACTTTGACACAGACTGAAGAAAATATATGAATAGACAAATAAAAGCAGCATCCATGTCCAGAGGCAGAGGATCCAAAACATTGGAGGTCTGTAAGAAAGTGTTATAATTCTCATTACTATTTTCCTGATCTATTATTGTTGCTTATGAATATACAGCCTCCCACTTTGTAAAAGGAGTGTGTGTTCACTTACAGCATCCACAGAGTATGTGCTATTCAGGGCATCCATTGAGATTACTAGTCTGGGGAAAAACGATCAGATACTGAGAAAGTTTCTCTAGCCAGCCACAAACATAACTTAAATGGGGAGGGGAACTGTATTGTTTTTTGGATTGGTATTAGTGCCCCAGTGATAAGGATCTGATGTCTTGACTTCAATTAGCCCTCAACTTGACTACTGGACCTGTAATCCTGAGCACAGGGCTTGATTTTTATATAAATTTTGCTGTGAAGGGATGGAGAACAAATGTGACTGAAGGAAATTATGGGTATGTTATTGAAAGAAAGTCACCTTAGAAAGGGTGTTAGCGCAGGACATTTCTGAGGTGAGGCAGATTTCAATGAGGGAGAAGGCTTATTTACCTGTGAAACCCCAGCTACAGAATATCCTCCCTAAAGAGATATCCCCATTACCTACTTTGTCGCTGTTCAGGTAAAAAGATTTCTTTGCATCCAGTTGTTTTAAATTTATGATGTTTTTACTTATTACAGTGTTTTATCTGCAGCTGTTACTCTGCATTGTAATGTGTTGTACTGTCATTATAAATTGTCTTGAAATCTGATACACATAATGGTTGTATTTATCAAAAACAAAAATTCTAGGTGAAGGAAAATACTGCATTTTTAAAAAATATAAAAAATCAGTATCTTTGAAACCAGATAGCAGAGAATATTAAGAGTAAACAAGATAAAATGGCAGGTGGCTCCTATATGTTTAATGGTTATGCAGAAGTTGCATTTAAAATACAGTAAGTGCAGGTTTTCCTACTCATACCTGATAAGTAGCAACCACTGAAATTCCATCTTCCACACACAGCTATTAACAATATAATGGCTTCATTCTCCTTTGCATCTGGTTACCTCAGAGACTGCCACAGTTACGTGTCTGACAGTTGAAGGCCTGCTTGTTATTGGAAGTTCAAGATAGCCCTTTGCACCCTTAAAAGTAGCTCTCTTGTTGTGGGGCTGGGGGAAGAATAATAAAAGTGATTGTTTCATTATGTTTTACAGCCCATTTCTTCCTTAGTTGCTAGGAACACCTGCTAGGCTAAATTAATTAACATATAATTGGAATGAGTGCCAATAATTAAGGTAGCCAAGTACCTCACTAGAAGTTTACATTTAGTTTTGATAAGACAATTATTCTGAGGTGAGAGGGATAACACAGCAAACATTTTGCTTGGACTAATTTGGAAATTTCCCGTGTCCAAAGCTTAAAAGGGGAGCAAGTGAACAATAAAAACTTTAGAGAATATTAAGAACCTCTTTGTTCTTCCAAAGGCATTTGAGACATCTGAAGATAAGAGAAGCCAACTGAAAAAGAATATCCCAGCAGCAGTCTTAGTACAAACTGAATCCTTTGGACCACATTCTGGCAAATGTTGTAGCTGTTCGAAAACACAAAACCCCAAGTAGCACAAATAGAGATATTTCTTTGAACTCTTTCTCAGACTACTGAATAAACTATCTTGTTGTCCTCCATGAGAAGAGGCCCAGACCAAGACAGCAACACTTTGAAACACAAGAAGGAACACTTGTAAAAGCTTTATGGCTCTGTTTAGACTCCAGGAGCCTTCAGCTCTCTGCCTATCCCCGTTGTGCAGTCTGAAATAGGGCAGTTCACCTTGCTGCACCTTGTTGTTTTTAATCAATTTAAACACTACTCCTGTGCCTTCAATAAGCCTGACATTCAGATCTTTACCTAGTGAGGGATTCCCATCATTCCGGAACTGTTTGCTGTGTTTACATGACTGTGCTCCCATGTGAAAGGGGAGGGGAAATTTGGAGATAGCAAGACTGAGGAGCTGGGCACCAGAGATATTTCTCCAGAATAAAAACAGTGTGCTTGGTAGGAAATATTATTAACCATTTTCTTTATTGCAATGCTTAAATGTGAAATTCAACTGTAAATTGAACACGCCATAAAACTTACAAGGTGATTAAAGTATTGCCAGTTTTGGTGCCATTGCACAAGGGTAATAAAATGAAGCAAAATGCTAGCCCAGTTTACTACTTTCTATCATACACACACATACAAATTAGTTCCTCTACAGGAGAATCTGAACAGAAAGCAAGAAATCAAGTAATGAAGTGAGACAAAGAAAAGAATGTCTCCAGGAAACTATTCGTTCAGCAGAGTGGCTTTAAGTGCCAGGGAAAGGAGCAATTTCAATAGGTGGTTAATATTCAGGCCTCCAAATATGTCCCGAGAATTGGGATTTGTCAGTTGAAAAAAAACACATCTAACATTTATTCATTAAGAATTACTTTGGGTGGAAAATTGCTTAGATTTGGTTTGCTTGAATTGGTATTATAAGTTTCGGATGTCTTGTAAATTGCATCACTTGAAGGTACACATGCTCACCCCTGCATTACAAGGTTCAGAGGCACCAAGAACATATAAACTTAAGAAACTTGTATACAGTATCATTCCCTGCTATGCAGTTGGGTGAGGCAATCTGTCAAGAGGCACCACGTGGTGATGAAGGTAGAAATTGGTATCTGAATGGTGCAGCAAGACTTTAAAATGTGATGGCCCTGTTAGCAAAATTACATAATATATATATGTAGTCCAGAGAGAAAGAATCCTGATAATACTTTACTGAGCATACAAAACAAAAATACCTTGTATAATCTGAGAAGACAAAACATAGATGTTTTGTCTTTCTTAGTTCAGGGCTTGTACATAGCAGGGAGACAGCCAATGAAACATACTGAGGAAAAGTTCTCTCAGAACTACATAGCCAATCAGAACACATGCCACCTTAGTCATGATCATGGTTGAACAGCACCTCTGCCCTCCCACCATGGCTGACTTACTAATAGAAGAATTAATCCTTCTGTCACACACAGAATGATCTCGGCTGTTGCACTTAACCAGGCCAGTATCGTGAGGGTCAAATATCCTCTATCCATGGAAAAAAGCAAATACTGAGGAAGATTTTGTGTTTTTTGGGGGGGGGGGTTAAATCCTCCGTAAGGGAATTTCTACATCCCAAAATAAAAATTAGATACTGGATAAAATGATTTCATGTGCATGTATTATTAAATGAAAGCACAATCTAATAAAAACTCTGGAATTGAGCCTTAAAATGTTGCTATAGCACTGACCTCCTCAGTCCTTGAAATAAACTAAAACCACAGTGACAGATTATTTCCATACAGATGTCTGCAGCATCTCTACAGAGTGAAGAATGGTAACAGCAATCCTATTGATGGGGACGGCTGCTGTGACGGGTTCCTCTCACTGCAGGCAGGTGGGAAGCGAGAAGGGGTGGTTTTTCCTTTTCCACTTTTAAAAACATTTCACCCTTTTCCTTCCCATTGACTGTGGCAGCTCAAAGGCCAAACTAAATGTGTCATTGTTTAGATTGTTCGGCTTTGCGTAGTTATTGGTTGTTGTTTTTTAAGCGAAGGATGAATCTGTCAATTTCAATTGCTCTGTTATTTTTCAAAGCTCATGTTCAGCTCACCATATTTCTGCATTAGTTTACATGAGTCCTCACAAAATTCTTCACATTTCAGTCCACATTTCCGCTAATATGCACCTTTGTATTCAATGTTGCATAATATACATATTTTGGGAGCAATTCCCCCTACTATAATGTTTTTGTATGTTATTTTCAGCAAGATATACCATTTGCCCTAATATACACATTTTTCCACCATTTAATTCTTTTTAGTTGGAATCTGCACCACAAAATATGGAGACTTGTGAATTTCATAGGGTAGTACTTTTTCCAGCTTGCATTATGTTCCAGGAAGTGCACCTAGCTTTGTGAGCAAAACTGAATTGCTCCCCCATGCCTAGTGCAGAGGCAGGGGCAAGCCAGATCACACCCATGTTGTGGGGAAATGGAGCTTTGATGATGCCAAGGTTGCAGGTTCAATCCCCATAAGGGACAGCTGCATAGTCCTGCATTGCAGTGGGTTGGACTAGATGATCCTCAGGGTCCCTTCCAACTCTACAATTCTATTATGCTTTCTCTTTTAATTCATTTTGCACCAATGGGAACTATTACTCATATTGTAAACAGTAGACATGGGACCTTCTACTGTATATTCGCATCATGGCCATCCAACCTCTGCTGAAAAACCTTCAAGGAAAGAGAACCCACAACCTCCTGAGGGAGACCATTCCACTGTTGAACATCTCTTACTGTCAGAAATTTCTTCCTGGTGTTTTGTCGGAATCTTGTGCTCATACATAACGGACTTAGCACTGCATTGAATTCAACCCTATAAATTTAAATTGGCTATCCTAGTTACCTGGGAGTAAGCCTCACTGAACATAGCAGAAAAGGCATAGGATTGCAAGGTTGCTATTACTTTTTCTTGAATGCTGTGACCATTCAGAGTATTTGTTTGTGAGGAAGGAAGGTGGAGTGTAAATAGAATTGAATGGCTGGTGCCTGTTTGTTTGTTTGTTTGTTTGTTTGTTTGTTTGTTTGTTTGTCTGAATCAACATTCTGTTCCTCTAGGCTTTATAATGGCATTCAGTCCTCGCATGTGCAATGTGATTCTAGAAGAGATATTTGTAGAAAGTGGAAAGGAGGGAGACTGTTTTGCTTTCTGTGTTGATTGGTTGCCTTTGTATCACTCCTGCTAGCTGAAAAGTGATAAATTATAGAACTATATATTTGGTGAGTAAAGTGCTGCAGTAAGTTGATGGAAGCTCTAACTGACTATTCAGCAACTCAAATGAATTTTGTAGGAACATAAAGCAAATGTTCTGGCTATCATTACACAGATCACATTTTGGATGATTAAGTCCATGCGCCAAAACTTATATTTAATTTAATTCTAACAAAAGCAAACTATAACAGCAGTAATTGTATTTTTTTAAAAAAAGAAAAACCCACCACACACACACATTAGCGGTTTTGCAACTGTTGCAGTGTGATAGGCAGATGCTAAAATGCTGATGTGGCAAGAGCGAAGGTAGACTTTTATGAGCACTGTCAGTTATGGTAGTGAAAGCCCAAACAACAGATTTAAAAAGACAGTTTGATCTCTCCAGGAAGATCCATGATTAGAAGGGCTTTATTGATGACAGATGTTAATGACACATGGCTGCTTTTAGATTTTGAAGCCCCAGCTGTTAATTTAGATGGAGATTACCTAACACTGGTGTTTGCAAAATGTCAAGGTGTAACTTAGCACTCAATATGTCAAATGACACAGTTTTTCATTTCAGTTATTTTTAAATAAACCCTTGCACATAAAACTTATTTGATAGCTTCAATTCCTATTGTCAGCATTTTGATGCATGTCCCAGATCCAGCCCTATTTGCCGTGTCTTGTCAAATTCCAATTAGCTGTGTTTACAAGACTTGTAAAAGAGCAGTGAAATACTTGAAATGCACACTTAAGCCATAGAAATGGCATGTGGGAAATATTTATTAGTAATTCATAACAAACAGTTTTATTAAAACCATGAACTTGAACACCACAATCTAGCAAGGGCTACATGCTCATAAAAGCAGACTGGTGGTGACATATCTCCAGCTGAACTGGGAGCTGGGTTCATGAAAGGTTGCTGAGCACATCATTTCCAGGACCAGGGCTGCCTACATGGTTCACAACCATGGAGCACCAAACAGATGTTCATTAGCACTATCAGTTTTGATAGTCTACTGGGTGCAGAGAATAATTCCACTCTTACACCATGAGGAGGAAAGAAGGCTTGAATTCAGGCCCTCATTTCTCTCCAGCCTGCGCTCTGTGGACTGGTGACTGGGAGTGGCCGCTGGGACCACATAACACTGGTCCTGAGAGAACTACATTGGCTCCCAGTACGTTTCCGAGCACAATTCAAAGTGTTGGTGCTGACCTTTAAAGCCCTAAACGGCCTCGGTCCTGTATACCTGAAGGAGCGTCTCCACCCCCACCGTTCAGCCCGGACACTGAGATCCAGCGCCGAGGGCCTTCTGGCGGTTCCCTCACTGTGAGAAGCAAAGCTACAGGGAACCAGGCAGAGGGCCTTCTCGGTAGTGGCACCCGCCCTGTGGAACGCCCTCCCAGCAGAGGTTAAGGAGATGAACAACTATCTGACATTCAGAAGATACCTCAAGGCAGCCCTATTTAGGGAAGTTTTTAACCTGTGATATTTTAATGTATTTTTATATCTGTTGGAGGCCGCCCAGAGTGGCTGGGGAGACCCGGCCAGATGGGCGGGGTACAAATCAAAGAATTATTATTATTATTATTATTATTATTATTATTATTATTTTATTATTATTATTTTATTATTACATGCAGCCCATTGTTGAGGATGCATTTCTCGTTTTTGAGGTCAAAGTAGTTTCTGCCCTGAAATAATGCATTACAGCACTATGACTGACAGCTGTAACAAAATGTTCCATTGTGTCCTCATGCACTAGTAGGCATTTGCCAGCCAGGCAACTATGTTGCTACTCAGGATATTAAAAATCTAAAGCAGGCCAGTTTATTTTTTATTTCTTTATTTAAAAAGGTACTTCTATAGCACTATATCAAAATGTATATTAATGCTGTGTACACTATAAAACATGACTGAAAATGTAAATAAGTAATCATTCAGGTGACTGACTAGTCAACTGCAAAGGTCTGTTGACACAAAAAAAGGCTTCAAGAAACACCTGAAAGTCTAAAGTGAGGGTGTCTTCAGATATCACAGTAGTATTTTCAGTCTCATTACTGCTTTTGCATTACTCAGCCCACAAAGAAAATTGCCTCTTGGTGATACTGCTGTTAAACTTTCTAGGACTGACACACCATTACCACCTCCAATATGTTGGTATACTGAAGCAAAAATTCCGAAAACAGGTTGCCCTTAGACAGGGTGAGTGTTTTCTGTACATGCACAGCAGATTGTGGCATTAATCATGAGGCTGCTCTAGGACCTAAACACAACTGTTACAGTGTTGTTGCATGCTAATGGCTGCAATCCAACTAACTTTTAAAAATGTCAAAGGATTATGGGGCCCAGCAACAGGCACAGAGAGGACAGAAGGCAGAAAATGGCAGGCAGGCAGCTGCCACTTGCATAATAAATGATTCCTTTTTAGCTAGCCAACTCTTTTTCATGTGAACTCTAATTTCATCTGGAGAATTTATCTCTTCCACTGCTGTGGACCATAAAATAGTTTTGCAATGTTGTTAGTATATACTGTGCACTATGCTACATCAGCACTCTCGAAGCAGTGCTTGTTCTCCAAAAACAAGCAAGCAGAACCACTACCGTAAGTGCTATTTACCAAGCCCAAATGAGATCCACTCAATGGGCTCTTGAAGTAACTCTGCTGCTAGATAAAAATGACCAGAGAAGCTGAGAAATCATTTCCCTTAAACTCAACACAATAAATATTTGACCAGACTCACTGAAGATTAATTGTTACTCTGTATGCTCAGGTAGGGCATTTTTTATTCTTCTGTTAATGTATTTACATTTTTATGTTCTCCTATTTTGAAAATTCAGATTACTGTAGTGAGATGCAAGGAAGAAGACCACATTTCAATTTAAATTCACATACAGTAATCTCTGTTGTCTTAACCTCTCAGCACCAAATGGCAGAACAAACAGAGGAACTTTGCATACTTTGTTAGGAAAATCGTAAAGTCTTCAGACTGAGGAAAGATTTCTATGCTTGCGACTCAAGTGGACAGCTTTCTGTGAGTCTTTGCTGTCTGATTACAATTCACCTTTAGGGATAACTTGTTGATCTTGATTAATAACAGTTGCAATGGCAGCTAGAGAAGGGTATAGTCAGTTACATATGTAGCAGAACTCTAGCTCATTATGGATTTTTGTAAAAATCAAGCATGTTGAACTGATGGAAACCTACAGGAGGCCAGTGTGAAGAGCTGAGCCATTCTTGTTTCATGTGGAGCTGCATCATTTGTACAGACGCCTCCCAAAGGTAGCAAAGAAGCACAGTGTATTAAGATAATTCCACCTGACTCAGTGCTATTTGGTGCCTCCCAAATAGACTTTTGTCCTGACCTTTCAGGTGCTTTTCAGGCGTCAGGCTGCACCCAGGCCTCTTTGGAAGACTCTTACCCTTCATAAAGACTCTGAATAGATGCAGATGCAGTGGAGAAGAGCCATTCCATGGTTGCAAGGAGGATGCCTCTGTGGAAAGACTTCCCACTCCATCAGTAGACCTCCCTCTCTAACTGTGGAGTGGGAGATTTATACTATCTTATATGCCCCAGGGACAGCCTCCCAGAGATTGTAGAATCAGACTTAATCAGCATAGACTCCAGCCTTAATCATACATTAGGTGGTATGGCGCATTGCAATATTTTATATGAAAGTTTGGTTTAAATTGTTTAAACAAATGAATTAATCATATTAGGCCAACTGAATTTAAGTCATTTCCCATTCTGCACCGGGTCCCTCTTCCCAATGTACACTTGGGTCCCCTCGCCACAAGATTTCTGACTACAGGCTAGGTGCTGGGAGATTGTAGGAGAGAACTTCAAGACTTTTGTTGCATTTAGCCAAATATTTATTACTGTGATAAAGGGGGGAACCTTAAGTAGAAGGTTTAATTATTTATTTTAAATTGGGTAGGGGGAAACCACGACTTTTCCACATTCTGCTTGTCAGTGAAATTCTTCCCACTGACTTTTATATGAGCATCTTCTTCTAGAGCCATGACAATATATTTTTCTTTATTTTTGTTTAGAAAAGTATTCATTTAAAGTAGTATATTTTAAATTATAACTTCTTGCTGCCCTAGGCTCCTTTGGGAAGAATGGCAGGATATAAATGTAATAATTAATAAAATAAAAAGCATTTCTCATAGAAAAATGTTTTAAGTATGTTATAATTGTCTTGGTATTTTATTTTTGTACACTTGATAATTGCCCTGGATAACAATAACATAAACTATAAATATTGCAGCTGTTTCCCTTCATATACCATTAAAGATTTTCCTCTCCTCCTTTAAATTCCATGGAAAGTAGGAGACTTTCCATCAAATCAAATCAGCTGCTGGGATGTTTGTCAGCATCCAAAGTTGTTGTCAACTGAAGTGCATTAATTTTCCAAAAACATTCTCCATGCTCTAAATAAGAGAGTGACTAGAGCTGGCAACAGTTTGCCAAGTGTGATTGTGTATGTACATTTATTAATACAATTAAATGTCTGTGCTAAGCATTTTTTAAATATAATGAATTACTATTTAGAACAAATAGCCTCCAGTAAGAATTCTGGCTACAAAGATATTTTGGTCAATGATCAGTCTCAGTCAAATGGCCCGCATCTCACAATTATTCATTAATTAGAAGGTGAACTAGTGAAGCCAAAATAAAACATTATAACAAGCCCTCCTTTTGAATAGTGAAGCCTGCTGTTGTTAAAAGATTTGCTCACCTTCACATATAGCTTGAAAAATGAAATGTATTTTTTACATTGGAACAGCTTCAAAATTATGGTTTGTTTAGTTCACAGATTGCATGCATCTCCAAGAACATTCATTTCTTTAACAAAGTGCTTCCAATAGAAGCACTTTTGTTCTGATCTGATACTAAAGCCATAATTCCAGAAGCATGAATGTGGTTAGGATTGATAGAATAGTTTCATCAGGTGTGCCAAGGATATACAGCACATCGCAATTAGGCTCTGAAGAGTGGCAATTTTACATTTGCCATCTTCCCCCAAGAGCCATGACAAATGCCATTTTTGTTTCCCCCCAATAACTCCCAACATCCAGGGCTTCACTTAATGCAGGGGTCGCTGTGCTGTAGCCTACTATTAATACATGCCTTAAAACCTGGAATTTGTGGTGTAATAACAAGGAAGAAATACCTTTGATAGATTGTAGGATGCTTTCCCTTCACAGCTGAGAAGCTGCAGCCAGTCAAGCGCACCATCATTTCCATTCCCTATGTTCTGAGGTTGTGAGGAGAGGAGCACAAAAACAATACCCATGGATTCCCATGGAAAAACAAGATTCCCATGGAATCTGAGCTTGCTGGCTACAGTCATTGCAATGGCTTAGCTAATTTGGGTGCTTGCTTATGCCACCATTTCTAGTTCTAGAGATTAGCGACACGTGTAAGATATTATTCCTAGCTTGTCCTGTAGGACTGAGTCTGATAAGATGTATGCATTTGTTTGCTCATAAAACATTCATATGGCATCTAGAATGGGGAGTTACACAAAGCCTTTTAATTTCAGCATCATGACTATGGTGGATGCTAGAGAAGAGCTACCCAGTATGTTACTGCATGTATTCCAATGTTCAGTTTGAAAGTGATGATGATAACAACAACAACAACAACAACAACAACAACAACAACAACAACAACAACTTATACCCCGCCCTTCTGACTGGGTTTCCCCAGCCACTCTGGGCAGCTTCCGACAAGAGATTAAAAATACATTAAAACATCAGTAATTAAAATCTTCCCTAAACAGGGCTGCCTTCAGATGTCTTCTAAACATCAGATAGTTGTTTAGTTCTTTGACATCTGATGGGAGGGCGTTCCACAGCAGCCATTACCATGATGCTTTTGGAAGTGATGCTTTTGGAAGACAGAAACATTTCGGGGGGGGGGAGAGACCCTAAACTTGAGAATATTCTCCTATTTCAACTATATTTCTGACATTGTTTCCCTTCTCTGCTGCTGTTTTTCATTATAGAACCCTCTTCCTCAGTTAGTCACATGGACAATCCCGGCCACCAAGGAGTTACATAGGGAGCAGGATGATGTCATAACATGATGCGGCTAATCAGATTTGATTATGTGTTGATGTCACTGGTGGATAACTAAGCCAATGCATTGTCCTCATTCTAAACAGAACCTTTTCTCTCCCTTTCAACACCATCTTCAAAGACTGCCAAAAAAGGGAGTGCTTTTCAACACTGCCCAAAATGTTCTCAAAAGGCATCCCCTCTTCAGCCCTTCCCTGTTCTGGAGTATTTACTACTGCTCATTGTGTTTGGATACAGTTATTTTATTACTGAAATGGCAGTCAAAAACTCAAAGCACGGTGCCAAGAGGTGCTTAAATGCTTTTTGTTGTTGTTGGTATCTTGCCCTGCTTTGGACAGGAGCACAACAATGGCTACCCTGCTGAGAAATGTTGTGTTCTTTTGAGTTTTGTTCTTTTTCTCTTAACAAACCTACTTGAAGTTCAATGGATAAGCTTTAACAAAAAGAGCAAGAGGATTGCTGTGTTGTTTGTGATAGGATTTTTTAAAAATCCAGAACTGATGTCTTCATTTCCCCCCATCAATTACTTGCCCCACCATAAAGCTCCACTGTGTTTAAATGGAGAGGGATTTCTGCTTCCTCAAAACTCTGCAGGGTATGCTTTCCTCTTTGTTTATTTCTCTTGGAGAAAAGCCTATTTTCCTGTCTTTTTGTGTGATTAAAATTGTCTTTTCAATGCCGCCCCATGGGCCACTTTCAGCACAGAACAATGCAATGAATAAAATTAATCAAAGTGGTAACAAAGGATCAGAGTTCTTTTCACGAAGTGTCATTTCTACAAACATTGTTATGAATTCTTCTAATATAAATGGAAGCATGTTATCCAAGGGAAACATATAAACATTTTTGAGAGAGAGAAATAGTTTAAGGGCTTTTTATTATTAAGCTGCCTTTTAAATTTCAAGCTAAATTTAGCACTGAAGAGATGAGTCGCCCAGCATTTAAAAAGGAAACATTTTTATGCCACCCCAAATCTGACAGCTCAGTGCTTTTGTTGCTGTAAGAGAACATAGCCTCTATATTTTCCACTTTTATAAAGGTAAACATTCCCTCAACAGCAGTTGTAAGTAATTCCTTGGCAGCAGTGTAGTGGGGTGACTTTATTCTGCTTTTGTTTATGAGTCTGTTTACATATTTGCCAGACCAAAATACGGAAATCATAGAATTAAACCCCAGTGCCCCAATCTAGCTAGGGAACTCTGCACATTTCAAAGCAAATTTCTGGATACACATCCTTAGGTGGATGGATAACTTTGTGCGCAACTAATGCTGAGCATATGGTTCCTGTCTGTGTTTGGAAAGCTCATTTTTTTAAAGGACTTACTCTACTTTGGGTTCATTCTATCTGAAAAGGAACTAGTAGTTTGTCCTTTTACAAGGTGAACTAATCCAGTTCAAGTTCATCCAAGCCCCTGTGCTGGCATGGATAAGATATTCCATTCTGAGTCTCTGGAGGAAGTCAGCACAGACAGGGAAATAGATCTCATTTCAGCGAACTTGCTCGCTTCAGCCCCAACAGAGCTGAAAACACAGGAAGCTCCTGTAACAGAACTACATTATTCTCTCCCTCCCTCCCCTCCCCTTTCATGCATATACTAGAAAAGGCTTTTATAGTTGGCTTTAGTAAGGACTTAATAAAGCAAGAAGTAGGCTTAATGTTTACAGAAGTGTCCTTGAGCTGGATCACAGGGTGGCTGGTGATGAGCTATGTAGAAACTTAGATGTTTTAAATCTGTTGTTATTTTATTTTTAATTGTATTGTTTGCCACCCTGGACTCCTTTGGGAGGAAAGGTGGGATATAAGTTTAGTAAGTAAATAAGTAAAACCCTAATCAAAAGAAGCTGCTTTAACTTTCAGGGAGAGGGAAGTATCATGGGCATTGGCTTGGGGTATTCAGAGTGTGGTCTAATAACTAATGCCTAATAAAAGCTGTGAGGTGAGCAATTCCTCATGACTATGTCCATGTATATAAAGGAAGAGGAAGGCTGTAGAAAGGAAAGCACCCCCTTTGACATGTCCCTGCCCACAGAAGTCCAAGAGGCACCTTGTTGGCTTCCCCAGCCATATAGACACAGGCTGTGATAGAGGGAGACAAATGTTTTTTGTATTTTACCTTGAGCTCCACATGGCATGCCTCAGAAAGCAAACAGCCTACAAAAACCATCCTGTTTTGTGAAAAATAGGCAAACAGCTTAAAGGTGGAACCTGCATCTCACTTTCAGGTTCCTAACAAAACTGAAGAAAGCACGCAACCCAGAAATGTTGTGAGGTTAAGGGAAGAGGGAGTAGGAAGCAGGTGCTGATTATGGCTAGAACAATCTTGGTGGCATCTCATGAAGGCTTATGCAGATATTATTATTATTATTATTATTATTATTATTATTATTATTATTATTATTTTCCTTATATTTCTATACCACCCTTCACCCAAAGACTACAGAATGGTTCACAGCATTACTATGTGGTCTCTTAGGAGACAACTCTTAAAGCTTGGGATTCCCAAGAAGAGAGCAACCTAGGATAATTTGAGTTTCCCACCATGGAACTGAGTGGAAAGGTATGGAGTGGGTGCTCCATGTGCAAATTGAAAAAAAAACTTTCAGCACTGGAACTGTCCTTCTGCATTACCACTAGTTTCAAATGCAATGGCCAAAGTGAGGAACATACCTTTCGTAGTTGTGTCCCCCCCAAAAAAATCAGATGTAGAATAAGGGGTCTGCATGTGTCTTTATACCTCCATGCACACAAAGGGTAAGTGATATCCTATTGAATAGGATAGCTAGTGAACATGAAAGTTCACTTGTTCTACTGGGCTTATAGAAGACTGTGCTTTGCACAGTCACATAAGTGAAAATTTAAGATAGCTGAGTCAGAACACATTGGTGACACCTTGGGGGCAATTTGATGTACAAAGAACCACACTGTGTTCTGGACAACTCCTCAAAAAGCAATTTAAGTCAGGTTTTAGGGGATAATAATCTAGATATATCTTGAAAAATTCACAAAACTTCCCAAACTAGTGAAAGAATCAACTTTATATGTTGCTGAGTTGTTTGGCCAGAACAAATTCAATAAATGCCAGAGATGATTTCACTTCAGTCATTATAATGAATACAGTGTACCAAATTATTCATACAGCAAAATAAGAGAGTAGCAATTTGGAAAATGAAGAGCAGTATTTTGCTTGTTTTATCTGTATAACTATTTTAGGTATTTTCTTTCTTTTTAATAAAAAAGCCTTGTTTGCCTTGAGTAAAAAGCCTTTTAAAGACCCATACATTCAATATTAGCTGTTACTCTAATTTGCTTTTATGTCTGTTTTAGAATGATTTAGTTGGTGTGTTTGTAAATGTTGCTAGTTTCCATTAGAGATCACATTGGAATACTTCAGCCTGTTGTGGTTATATATCAATAGTTCCTTTTCATAAAATGTTTGCGTTTCTTCGTAATTACTGGTGAATCATGTACTGTGTGATTTTTCAGTAACACTTGCTATTTAAACTGAATAAATTTTTTTATATAAAATAAACTGAATTTTTTCTTTTTTCTTTTACTATTTCCAATTTAATCCAGAAAATGAATGCTAGTAATGTAACTTTTTAAACATACACTTGAGGGCATTTTTACTGCATGATTCAAAGTAAGTTCTTACTATTATGAGAGTAAATGCGCATTTTCAAAAGGAGTACAATAAATGCATAAACCTGGAAAAATATATTATTCCTGCACAATATTTAACCAAGTAATTATTCTTTAACTAAGAGGGGATCATACCACTGCACTTGTGATTTCAAGAAGGTTTCATTCTTCCTTATCCTATTTTATGTTTGGTTTCCATCTTGCAGTTCTGCACATATATCTGGGTGTAAATCCCATTGAACTCAGTGGGACTTACATATTTGAGTATGGGATTCCATTGTGAAGGAACTGTTATATTCACTCACTAGTGGGCTCAGTAGTTAACATTTCTGAAATGCCCAATGCAGGACTTTTTTTTTATCAATAGGAACTTGCTGGATCTCAGTTCCAGCACCTCTCAGGTGGGCGCCTTGCCATTATAAGAGAACAGGGGAGGCATTCATGGTGAGTTCCAGCACCTCTTTTTCTAGAAAAATAGCACTGGCCAAAGGATACTCCTGTCTCCCAGGACTGCTACCCCTGAGAGACTGATTTAAGGTGGGGGGGCACCTGCATTTGCCCTCTATTTGATTCCTTAGGATTCTAACTAGTATATTTTCATTTCAATTATCTTTTTAACCTGTGCTATCCCACCCTGCCAGTTCTGATCTACGTTAGAACAGAATAGACTACAGCTACAGCTGAAAAGAAAACCAGTGCAGGACAGATGGAGGAAAAAAACTTACTTCAAAGCCAAAGCAGGCATGGGGGGGGTAACCCACTTGTCCCCATATTGACCACTAATCCTGCACTGAAACTAGAAAAGGGTGGGCAGCTAAAACCCAACTTACAAATGTGACTGTGAGGAAAGCCTTTTAGTTTCAAATAGCTGGACTGTGCCCCCTCCCCCCGGCAACACTGCGTGTGACTGACATATGTCTGGAATTTCCTGGACATAGATCGGATTCGGCCACCTGAAACAGCGCCTGGACGGAATTCACTTAAATGTCCAGGAAAATCCGGACGTATGGCAGCCCATGTCGGAAGTGTAGTTTTTTGGCAAATTTCCTTAAAAATAGCTCATAAACTTATTCTTTGAGATTGCCACTAGCAATGTTTCACCACCCCATCTGCTGCTTGTGGTGTGGGTTGCACAGCAACCTTCTGGTCGGCTTGAAAATTTGGTTTTAAATAATACGAAAATCAATAAAGGCATATTAAAGTGTTACAGGCAGAACTGGAGGAGGCAGAACTGGCTAGAAAGGACCTCTGCTGCAAAGGGGCCTTGGGGCAGCTGCTCTAATTTATCACAAATTAAATATGAGCTAGAATGTGATGCTACTGCCCAAAGTCAAATCCCATTGCAGATTATCCTTGATTTTTTTTTTTTAAACTGAAATCTTTGCAAAACACTGTTGCCAAGAATCGTGCTCTGATTCTGTTTAGCTCTTCATGTAATGAAAGTGTCCTAGAGGCCTGAAAAATGAAACTCAATGACCTTCAGTCATTGAGTCATACTTTTGTGACACAGCTGCAAATTAAGTAACTGAATTGTGATTCGAAACTGCATGACTGAGGCAAGCAAGAAACATGAAAGTATTCTCATATTGAAGTGAACAAGGAACATGAAATGGAAAAAAAATGAAACTACAAAAAGTAGAAATCTTTGTTATAGTTACTCTTGTGTATCTTATAACCAGGGACCCAGGTTGCGCTGTGGATTAAACCACAGAACCTAGGGATTGCTGATCAGAAGGTCGGCGGTTCGAATCCCTGCGACGGGGTGAGCTCCCGTTGCTCAGTCCCAGCTCCTGCACACCTAGCAGTTCGAAAGCATGTCAAAGTGCAAGTAGATAAATAGGAACTGCTCTGGCGGGAAGGTAAACGGTGTTTCCGTGCGCTGCTCTGGTTTGCCAGAAGCGGCTTTGTCATGCTGGCCACATGACCTGGAAGCTGTACGCCGGCTCTCGGCCAATAAAGCGAGATGAGCACCGCAACCCCAGAGTCAGACACGACTGCACCTAATGGTCAGGGGTCCCTTTACCTTTACCTTTATCTTATAACCACCAAAGGCTTGGGTGCCCCTTTTGAATAATAAACCCACTATCTGAACATTGGGGAGGTGGGTGGAGAATGCCCCAGCACTGTCCCTGAATGCAGCTTCTGGTTTTACCAGTGTATAATAGTATGCATTTTGTATTCACTTTCCAATAATGCCTATTCCATAAAATAGGTACTGTACTGTTTAATGCATGAATATCTTATATGCTAGTTACTACATTTATATTTCAACTACAGGATTTTAATGGAAAATGTGAAAACTTTGATTTTTCTTTGGCTCCAAAAATCCTTAATCTATGGGACATAAATTGATTCCAAATCCTTCCTATCCTTTAAATGTTGGTAAAGAAATGAAATGCAAAGATAATATCAGAACTGGTTTGCTTTTTTTTTTTTTTTTTAAATCTACTGAAGATTTAAAAAAGAACGTTTTTCTATAAAAGCCCAAGCATAAATATCATTAAACTTATTATAATGAACATCCTAAACTTCTAGACTAATAGACCATGAAAATGTATTTCCAAAACATCATGCTCCAATTGCATCTACTGCTAGACCACGTCATATATATTATTGCTTCATGGCCCTAGCTAGAGTTGGAAATCTCAAAGCCCTAAGTCTAAACTACTTGATTGATTGAAGGCCAGTTTAAAGCAACATTACAGACACATACAAAGGTGACTATAAATCTCTCTTTCTGTTCTTCGTGATCACACTGTTCATTATTCATGAAAGCTCATGCTAATCATGTAACCATAAACCTTGCATGATGTTTATATAAATTAAAGAGATGAATCAACAGATTTAAAGGGCATTCCTTTAGACCAGACATGTCCAAAGTTCGCTTGGGGGGGGCTAATTTGGCCCGCTGTTTGGCTTCATCCGGCCCCTGAGGCACTTTATTTCGTGGGGTAAAATCCTAAAAAAAAGCTCAACAACTCAAACCCTAAAGAAAGCTAAGCTCAACAATTTTGGGGTAAAATAATAAAAAAGCTCAACAACTTCAATCCTAAAAAAGGTCAACAACTTTGGTCGGCCCCCACAGCCCTTCACTTCATCAAATCTGGCCCCCTTTGAAAAAAGTTTGGACACCACTGCTTTAGACCTAATACCGGTAGACCGCTGTCCAATACACACTTCCACTACATATGAGCAAATTCTCCTTTCACAGTGTTACAGAACCAACCACTCCCATTTCTTGTTGTGCATATCTTATCCATTTACCATGGGTCAAATATCATAGTGTGTCACTGCTGGTTACCTATACTGGCCTGAGGTTGGGTGGTGGGGAGGTTGGGGGCATGTGAGGACACTGGCAGAATCCAATATGCCTTCTAGTGTATCCACATGGCTTTGACCATGCTGCCATCCTGTTGTGCCCTGCTCCGTCCAGGATTCTAGACAGTGGCTCCTTCTTGCTATGCATGATGGAATGAGGCTTGACACAATCAGGATAGGAGTAAGAGTTGGAAGTGCTCACATCTCACGCTTCCCAAACCAGCCGCTCTAGGCCAACAGGTTTATGGGATGATCATTTATTTAGAACACAGGAGCAGAACAGGTTGGCTTTATAGAATAAGATCCCTGTATTATTCACTTTCCTATCACTCCTTGCGTTCTCAGTCCGCTCCTTTATATTCTCTATACGTATGATTGTGTCGCTGCTCACCCTAGTAATAGGGTTGTCAAATTTGCAGATGACACAACCGTGATTGGGCTCATCTCTGATAAGGAGGGTGAAACAAACTACAGAGATGAGGTGGAGCAGCTGACGAAGTGGTGCAGAGCTAACAACTTGCTCATAAATACAAAGAAAACAAAGGAGCTTGTGGTGGACTTCAGGAGAAAGAAGAACGATGTCCAACCACTTTTGATTGATGGAATCTGTGTGGAGAGGGTAACAATGTTCAGATTTCTGGGCATTGAATTACAGGAGGATCTGTCCTGGAGTGCAAACATAAGGGGGCTTGTGAAGAAGGCGCAGCAGAGACTGTACTTCCTGAGAGTTCTAAGGAAAAACCATCTTCCACAAAAGCTGCTGCTTGCCTTCTATCACTGTGCCATTGAGAGCGTGCTCACTTATGGCTTATGTGTGTGGTACGGAAGCTGTACTACCAAGGACAGGATGGGGTTGTGCAGAGTTGTTAAGGCAGCAGAGAGCATTGTTGGCTGCTCGCTCTCCACCTTAGAGCAGATTTATGCCATGAGGTGCCACAGAAAGGCACTGGACATAGAGAAAGATCCATCGCATCCTGGTCACCGTCTCTTTGAACTTTTGCCATCAGGACGGAGATACAGGACGATGACAACAAGAACAAGCCGTCTTAGAAACAGCTTCTTTTCCAGAGCGATCGCGGCCTTGAATGGGAAGCCTGGACTTTGAAGTCATCTAATCTTACCTGTTATGTTTTATCATTGTTTTAATCAGTGTGTATAGTTTTAATCAGTGTGTATGGTTTTAATCAGTGTTTTTGTAGTTGTTTTGTCTTTGCGTGGAGTGCCCTATCTGGGTGGATGGAGCAGCCAAGTAATTTCATTGTTCCCGAAGGGGACAATGACAATAAATATATTCTATATTCTATATTCTTCTATTCTTATTGCTATTGACACCAGGCAGATGCCTTTGCTGTACTCTTTTTTTGGTGTCTGCTTACAACATTTTTTGTTTCAGCAAGCCTATCCAGTCATGCAGAATGTTGTCATATGTGTTAATCTCATTTGGGCTTACTGTTAATTTTAATAACCCCTAAAAGGTTTGTAACTACCTGTTTTTGTCTTTCATTGACAATTTTAACGTGGTTTGTATTTTGTTAACCTCTTAGAGGTTTTGTTACAAACAAACAGTATATCCGTTTTGTTAAATAAAAATAAAATGAATATTTTTGCATGAGGGTGCATATAAAACATGGTTGCAGGAGAAAGTCGATGGCGGGAGAAAGTGAAGGAATGCATTGACCTCATGGAATTGGCAACATTTATTAGTAGTAGTATTGGTATTAGTATTTTACTAAAGTTTCAGTGGGACTGGGTAACAGCTGGATTTGTCATAAAAGTAGAAGTTGCTTCAGGTGGCCAAGCCATTACACACTAACTCTCCATCTTTTAAACTATCCTGACCAGAGACCTTTGTTACATAGAAGCTGCTGGCATGGCATTGGCTTTTGAAACAGAGTGGGGGGGGGGAAGCCAGCCCAAGACTTCCCAAGATTCAGTCTGTGTGCCATCACTACTCATGCTGTCCCAAAGGTGTGATGGGAAGGAAAGAGAAGAACTTTGGCCTCCCATGAGTTGCTCTGCTTCCTAAAGTTTGTGCTGTTAGTGGGACTAAGATTAGTTCTTGATAAGTTCGAGAAACAGGAAGAGCTGCTGAGTGTTTCACCTCTATACCAGCCGCTCCAAATACCAAATACTTACTTGTTGGCCTGTATCTTACATTTTCTCCAAAATGTTCCTTCTTCAAAGAGGACTTTGTGATCAAAGCAGGCATGTTTCTTCTTGCAATAGGAATTTGTTTGCTTGCTTTCCCCAGTGAGCTGATATATGTTAAATACAGGAAGGTGATCTGCATCATAACCGTTTTGCTGAGAAAGGTTAATAGCATGCTTATTAAAGTAGAGATGGTTTTCTGCATTCTGTTTCAGTGTGGCATTCAGCTGCCATAAGTTGCCCCATTAGATATTTTGGAGAAGCACTGCTAAATTATTTTAGCTCCTTTAAATTCCTTAACTAGCAAAAGGTTATACCAGAGTTCATTATTATGGCTTTAATTTCACTGGAAATGATGCAAGATCACTTTGGAAATCTATGAAGAGTTTTGTTTAATATCTCTTCTTCTGTGGCCTGGGAATTAAAAATAATATGCTTAGATGGAAATATAGTGTAGACTATTAGGAGCTATGCATTAACAGTGTTTTAAAAGAAGAGCATCATATTCTAATGGTGTCATTGCACTTTTTTATTGAATTAAATCACATGGATCAAATAGCCATTTATCTGGTCAGAAGGGAATTACTTGGCACACAGTGAACTGAAGAATTGCAAAAAGAGGAACAATTCATCCCAAATAACAATTTTCACCTGAGCCATGGTCGGCAGCCTGAGTGATTCAGATGCTATCACCTTTGCAGCTACTGCTCTTTCAACAAACTATCTTGAAAAGGAAGCGACTGCCTTAAAGATATTCAGATGATACAATTTCACGGGTATCATTGTATTACTGTCCACTTACCTTTCATACATGATGCACACAGAAAGGGGCTCCAGGCAGATTAATGGAAGCTAGACCCTTCTGCTGACTCCATGTTTGATGTCATGAGCAGACACACACATTTTCAATGTCCCCCTACTTCCCTGCCCCCCCCAATATCAAATGGGGGTGCAGGGAAGTAGGGAAGTGCATGGCATCTTGGGTGAAGCCAGGATGGGATGCAGGCTCCTATTGAGAACAAATCTGGGTCATAGACCACAGTACCACTATTTGCTTTTTCAATAAAAGAACACCGTGTTTGACACTGACTTCGTATAGGACTTGTTTATTTTCAAAAGCATGTCAGGCATCCTACACAGTGATCCTTTAAAGTTTTCTTTTCTTTTCTTTTAGCCCTGTGATAATACAGCCTGAAGATACATTTCAGTAAATTTGATAACAAACTGTTATTGTAAAGTGTTCATGATCTTGGATATCTGGTAGCTATTAACTATTATACATTACCATGGTGACATTTATATGGTGTTATGGGGTTCTCATCAGATAATATTGCCTTTCTTGAGAAAGGTTCAGCTTGAGCACAGTTCTGCTCCTTGTTGCATGACTTCCCTAATATATTGGATAGAAATATACCAAGAAAAGTGGGACCCAGTGGCAACAAAGTGTTGCAGTATGGAGTGCTCCTGGTTAGTGTGCCATTCAGTCATCTATACCCTCCCCCAGTATACAGTGGGACCTCGACTTACGACGATAATGCGTTCCTACGCAATTTTCATAAGTTGAAAACATTTGTAAGTCGGATCCCCATAGGAATGCATAGAGCGAAAAAAATTCGTAAGTCGAAAATTCATAAGTCGAAAAAATCCTATTAAAGCGGCCGTGACTTCCATTCGTAAGTCGAAAAATTCGGTTGCGGCTGCCATTTTGTTTCTCCCGGAAGTCATTCGTAAGTCGAAAAACACGTAAGTCGAATCGCTCGTAAGTCGAGGTCCCACTGTATTTATTTGATTCTTTCTGTTACTGTGCACCACACCTAACAATTAGCATTGCATGGCCATAGGGTATGCTCTTTGGGCTTTTTTTGGAGTTCCCTTCTTAGGGTCTCCCACCTCCTCGGCCGTATATTTAAAATTGTGAAAACCTTTGCCACCCCTTATGGATTTTTTGAAAGCTTTTTTTATATACTTCCAAGAAATTTTGGCTTCCCCACAAGTCTTCTCTTGAGCCCTGAATGGTGATGTTTTGTTAAATGTAAAAAGTCAGGCTAGCTGACTTTTGTCACCAGTCTGAGCAGCCTTGAGTATGTGTAGGCTTCCTTGATGTGATCCAGGAGGGCTCTTCTTATGTGCTATCAATAGAACATCTCTGTAATCATATAGCAAAAGAAGAGCTGTAGAGGGGAGGACAGTAGCTCTGTGGTAGAGGTTGCACCCAGAAGGTCCCAGGTTCAATCCCTGGTGCCTCCGAGTTTGGCTGGCAGAATCTCCTACCTGAAATCCAGGAGAGCCATGGCCACAGTCTGTTGACAATGCTGAGCTAGATGGGCCCATGCTCTGACTCAGGGCAAGCCAGCTTCCTATGTTCCTAAAGAGAGATATAACAATATATAAAAGAAACACTAAGAGAAGAATCCAACGGTGCTTGGGATGGTGGCTGAGAGGCCACTAGATGCTGCAGGCTTCCTTCTCTGCTCCCTGAGAGAAAGATTTAGTTCCAGAAGGCAGTGGTGGAAAGCTCTGCCATATCACTATTCTGCTCCAGCTCTATATTCACTTGTTATATTTGTCTATTTTAGTGTATTCTCAGGCAGGGATAGCCCAAAGACTATTTACACAGGGGAAAATAATATATCGAATGAGACCCTTATAGGTTTTCAGTGATTTCAGTTCTGTGGCCTTAAAAATCTATGAAAGAGAATCAATTACTAAAGAAATAAAACCACAGTACTCAGTAAATATTTTGGAGTACATGTAGACAGACACAAACAAATAACTTCAGAGCAAAAGAATAATCAACAGAAGTGTCTGTGGTACATGAAGATTTGATGAGTGTATGAGGAGAAAGCTGGTCTAAATGCTGAAATCTAATATGTGATGTGAGGGGAGATATTCTGTATTCTTCAGCTGTTCCACTTTGTAAGCTAGAGAGCTGGCAAAGAAAGCTGGCTAATATGCACAAAGGAAGCAAACTTGTTTGCCAGGTCCTTTGATACTTCCTAAAGAATTATTCACCCTCTTCAAATCCAGCCGTACAGATTGCATCACAACACTAAACAGATTAAGGGAAACATTTATCCCTAATCCAAAGAAACAGCACATTCAGCTTTAATGACAAGCATGAAACATTCACCAAAATGCAACAAAACAAAGCACCTACACTCTACACACAGTTTAGTTTGAGATATCCTTTATTAGACCAATGTGTTCATGTATACTGTTTCTAACTAACCGAAAGTGAGCAGATTAATATCTTGGTATATGTATGGATGTAGAATGACAGTTTTGTAAGACTCCCCCCCCCCCAAACACAAAGTAGGTATTATTCATACAGACTAGGTCCCTGATTAGTTGTGGCAATGAAGTAAATATAATGGGAGCTACATACACTGGTTTGGATTCAAATGAGTGTGAGGTTCTTCTGACACCATCAACACAACCAAGTTAGTTCCTTTTGCTATTTCTAGCTCTTGCTTAACTTTCACTACTCAAGCCCATATCAGCAATTCTATGAAGTATGATTCATGCGATAAGCACTGGGCATTAGGTTCTGTACAAGCAGTGAATTTTCAGATTGTTGGAGGCAGACATGTAGTGTTGTCACTAGCAGGACACACATTCATTCTGTGTGCCTTATCATGGTCTCCGACCAAATTTTTTCTTACTTAATAGCACTTACAGCTTTTGGGAGGAAAAGCTGGAACTGTTCCCCAGAAACACGTGCAGCACTTCTGCAGTAAGTGTATTTTGACAGAATGTCTCTTGCGAAGACGCCATGATGAATAATATACTTCACCATTCCAATGCCTGGAACAGTTGGGATTTTTTTTCAAGGCTATAAGTCATTTGTTTGCTTGTTTCCATGTATTAAGGGATATGTGATGTACACAATCCATGTGCTCAACTTGTCCTTTAAAAAGTGAGGAAAGCACAAGCATGAAGCTGTTTTGCCTTTTCAGTAAACAATGTCCTGCCATTCAAGCCCTCTTAAATGTGAAATTGATTGGGTCCAATTACAAGCATTCTGTGGTCTAATCAATTTCATCATTCCCAACTTGTGTGAAACAATGCATGTGAGTGGGTGTAAATTAGATGAAGGAACAAACATGTTTTCCCCATTCAACTATATCTATATGTTCCCCCAATTATATACCAGTAATTATGAATCTAACAATTCTAGGTTAAGGGTTGTTATCACATTAGTGATAAATTGTTCTCATTGCCCCTTATAAATAAAAATCTGTACACAGCTGCAGGGGTATGTAATGTTTAGGTGTAAGATTATGGTTTGTATAGTTAATTTTTCCACAATGTAATATTGCCAGCATGTATGCTCTCAGTTTAATTCAGGATGTATAATTCAGCATTTTTTTCTTTGAACACCTTGGAAAGAGTTCTTTTTCAGAAGAGTCATGCCAGCTCTACAGCTGTATGCTAAATGAAATGTTAAATATTAGCTACCATACAGACAAAATGATGAAACTATTTGCAAAGTTTTAAGGAGAGTGATATGGCAACGAAATCTTTCAACAATATGCTAAAAATATGATAAAGCAGAAACTCAGAGATAATTCATTTTCAACCCCTGCATTATCACAATTATTCAGGTTGGAAGAAAAAGATATTATGACAGACACTCGGGTATTGCTGAAAACAGGAAGATGTTTTGTTATTTCCCTATTGTCAGTGACATTTCATGATGTAAAATGAGTGATCTGAAGTCATCACACTGCAAGTTCTCCCATCCCTAGTAGCAAATAAAGTAGAGAAGAACCGAAGAAACACACAAAGCATCAGTTATAATATCCTGTATCACTAGATTAGGCTAATTAGCCATCAGCAGTGTGGTTCTCTTCAGATGTTTTGGATGACGAGCCCTATTGCCCAAGCCAGCACAAGGCCCTCAATTTGCATGGCTTTTTTTCCTCTCTCTTTCAATAGTAATTTACCACACGGTAGCCACTGAGCATTCAGTCCTAGTTGGCTAGTTTTTATTCCTACCAGATTTGCTTGTACTTCTACAAACCTTGGGGTTTCCCCTCAGCTCATTCATATCTCCCCTCTTGTGGATGAATGGTGTCGATTTTGACTAGCACTTGGCGAACTGAGATGGTGATGAATATATAGGCGTCTTCCATCTGTTCTGTACTAGATACCTCACTTACAATATTGTTTTCCCCAGGAAGGGACACGCCAGATGAAGACTTTGGTCCTAGGAGGTCCTCTGACGTTTCCTTCGGTTTGAGGAAGAGGCGATTGGAAGGTAGGGCATTGCATGCACTTCAGAGCTTAATACGTACTACAGAGTAAGAGGACCAAATGAGCTGTATACTTAAATACACACCAGGCAGCTAGGGGTTATTTTTGCTTTTCCTTAGGTAAGTAGTGTGTTGGGGAGCCCGATTCTCAGACTGAAGGCAATATGTGTGAAGCGGAGGCTCACTTTTCCATTTCCCAGCCAAGCACCCCTGCCTTGCTAAAAGCATTAGAAAAAAGGCCCATCGGCACCAAAGGAGACTCTTTCATCACCAAGCCCTGTTTTTTTGGCTTGGTGGTGGGGAGATCACCATTCTAATCCTGGTGGGGGAGTAAAGAGATAAGCTTCTCCCACCTTCACTCTCTTGTTACAGTGAGAATTCAGCTTCCCCACCCCTGTATTTACTTAAGGGAACATATGGTACTTAGATGCCCGATACATATTTAGGTGCACACCTAGTCTGGATGAAAATCTACAAACTGAGCCTGAATCCTAGCAAGATGTAGGTGATGTAGGTGAGAGGCTCCTGAGTCCAGATAATTGGTTCATTGCCTGCTTCAGATGGGGTTGTATTCTCCCTGAAGGAGCAGGTTTGAAGTCTAGGGGTGCTTCTGGAGTCACCTCTGCCACTAGAGGCCCAGGTGCCCTCAGTAGTTAGGAGCGCCTTCTACCAGCTTGGGCTGATAAGGCAGCAATTTCTATTCCTGGACCAAGATAATCATACTATTGTCACCCTGTGCTGGATACCTCAAGATTTAACTACTGTTGCAATGTGCTTGATATGTGGCTGTCCCGCAGATTGACCTAGAAGGTGCAGCTAGCACAAAATGCAGTGGCTCAGCTGCATACTGGGGCAGAATATCAGCATCATGTTACACTGCTGTTGAAAGAATTGCACTGCCTGCCACTCTGTTGCTGGGCTAAATTCAATGTGCTGCTTTTTAAAGGCTTTGTACACTATAAGCAGGAGGACCAACAAGAATAGCTTTTTAAAAAATCATCTCACAGATATACCAACTTGAAAACTGCATTGTACAGAAGAGGACCTCCTGTTGATACCTTCTCATCTGTACAGTGCAAGGATTGGACCTTCAATGGCATCCACCACTTGGAATGCCTGTTATGTATCAGACAGTCAATCACTTCTCAGCCTTTTGGCTAAGATCAAGTGGGGTGTGTGTGTGTGTGTGTGTGTGTGTGTGTGTGTGTGTGAACTTAATTGTTTCATTTATTTCATTTATGAATTTCGTCCCATGAAACATATTAGCAATAAAAATCTCAGCAATAAAAACACCTGTAAATGCAGTTTCTAGTCTGATGGAGATAGCCACACATCATATGCCCAAAACAAGTTGTTAAAAAAGTATTTTATTTTCTCTTTTCATGATTACAAATCAATGAAACAAAACCAAACAGAAGGAAATGTTTTATTAGTAGTTCATTAATGAGTTTAAACAACTAGATGACTTTGAGTCACAAAACACTACAAAGAGCCACAAACATAATTAAAAATGAAATAAATATTTAGATTGTTTGATCTGGTATTTTAAACCTCAGTATTTATAAAATATATAATACTTTATATTACATTTGCTCTGTCATTTCCCCCAACCACAAATTAAAACTCATGAAATATTATCAATGTACAAAGCAATGAGAATAAGCCAAAATCAGATAATTTTAAGGTCTGGGGAAAAATAGCTGATATGATTTTATTACTCTATGTCAAGATTGTGCATCTGCTGCAAAAATAGTCATTTCCCCAACCAATATATACATATTTTACTTAGAATTATATCTTAAAGCAAGTGTAGAATATACCATAAAATATAGAAATAAAGTTGATCTACATTTTGTTCTGAGGGATTGTTATTCACTTGAAGTTAGGTTTGGAACATTTATTTGGAGTGGCTCAACGTTTCAAATCAATCCTATTTCTAAAAAGGTCATAGATTATTACTGTAAACCAGGCATCTATTGTTCAGATTGTTTTGAGGCGCACTTTGGCTGAAATCCTGTGCTCAGTTACATTCATGCAAGTCCAATTTAATTCAAGAGGAGTTATGCACAGGCAAACCTGCTCAGTATTTTAGTCTGGGGCTCGCAAGATCACCACATGTTCTATGATGGCCTCCATGCCAAAAGGAAGAAAGCAGATAGATACATGCACACTGTTATGTGGGAATACAAATTTAATGCTTGAAATGAATTTGGCAACTCCGGTGGATATTGGAGCTCATGCATCAGTTGGTATTACACAGCTGGGGTGCCTGTTTGCAGACTCAAAATGGAAAAAGTAAAAAACAAAACCAAAAAAACATTTCCCCCAATTTCAATAAATGGGTTTTGGCCATAATGAAATCTCTGGTCACTTCCACAAGGATTTCATTTCCTAAGACTGGCCAATTTTTTTCTCCATGATGACTAAATATCCCCCCCCCCCCGAACATGATTCATGTAAGCCTTTAAAAGCATGCACAAGATTATTCCTACTGATGGAAGCCATTACAACACATGCATGGAGTTACACATGTATTCAAATGCTTTGCCAGCATAGGAATGAGGCCCCCCTCCCCCAGACATTTTTAAAACCACCTTCATCTGCCCTGTGCTCCATTAATGTCTTTTAAGGATTCATACCAAAAAAAGAGTAAGTTCTAAAGTGGAACATATGCATGCAGATAAGTCATTCAAGTCTACCTATCTTGATTTCCTTCACTATTTTCATTTAGGAACTTCAAAATCTTTAGACACCGATTCCTTTCACTCCTCTGAGTAAAACAACATAGCTTAAGATGTAATCATGAAGATTGCTGGTTATGAGTGGTTCTGAAAAGTTCAAGAGAGGCTACAATTCCCATCATTACCTATACTAAGTTATCTGATCAATACTTGATGGAACAAGGTTTATTAGAGCAATGCCTTGAATCTTCAGAGGATAATATTCAATCTATGTTTTGTGAGCAGAATAATGTCTGGCATTTGCACTTTACAAATTTTACATATCAAATCAGATTGATATGACAAACAACCCCCAAGTTTCAAGTTAAGGATTACCAAGCTATTCTCATCGAGAGAGCTCTAATTAGACTTGGATCCAAAGGCAGCATATGCACCATGGCTTTCCAGTCCATTTCCCACTGGACCTTTCCCTTTCTGCTTCCCCACAAAAGCTATCTTGAGAATTGGGGAACCCTCTAGAGCAGGCACCCCCAACCTTCGGCCCTCCAGATGTTTTGGACTACAATTCCCATCATCCCTGACCATTGGTCCTGTTAGCTAGGGATCATGGGAGTTGTAGGCCAAAACATCTGGAGGGCCGCAGTTTGGGGGTGCCTGCTCTAGAGCAGTATATGATGCTTCAGGGGGAAGTGGTGGGGGAAGGAAAAACAGGCAGCCCACCTCCCTGACTCCCGCCCCCATGCAGGAGTGTGCTTTGAGCTCATGCATGCTGCTTATTGGATCCTAGCCTAGTTTTTACACAGAGTTTCTGCTGGCAATTACAACCCCAAAATACAGCTGTGCAACTTATAAAGAATCATGCCCCATTATATGGGAAAGGATGTTAATCTTTCCAGTGCAATATTATCTGCAGGATATTCATATGTTCCCGTGGTCCCAATGTCCTTGGTGCAATAGCTGCCAGATTTTAAGGTTCACAACCCAGCTTTAAGCTACATCCAGCAATAGGGGACCCACTTCTATTTTTCTAAACCATATATGTCTAACTTCCTGCAATCAGATATAAGGAGAGAAAGCATGGGACTAATGTACATTTATGTTCGCTCCGGGGAAGCTGTGATTCTCCAGATGTTGTTCAACTCCAGAGTCTATCAGCCCCAGCCACCATTGTCAATGATAATGAAAGATGGCAGTTGGTGTCTGACAACATCTGCAGGGCCACAGGGATCCCTCACCTGATTTAAATGTTGAACAGCAAGATGAAATTTTTGTAGATGTAGTTTCCTCATGTAGTGATGAAAAAAGATGCTCTTGATGAAGTTCCCCATTCTATAAAAGGAGTCGTTTGTTGTAACCAAATACACTATTCCCCCCCCCTACACACACACACACGTCACTGTTGTGACCCACATTTGGTCAGGATATGACTCATCAGTTGTAGACCAAAGTTCTCAGGAATGCACATACTCAGGGCGTTCTTTATCATATTCCCTGGCAACAGGTGGCATGAATCACCCAACTAATTTTAACCCTTTCCTAAGTTGTTTTTTTTTTAATAGTTGCATGGCATGAGCCAATACACTGGGAACTACGGCCTGGAAAAGCTAAAAAGACACAGCAAGCAATGGCACAACTCTGGCCAATACGGACCTCAGGATTGCAGTTAGATTCACAAATCATATGATAATGTTGAACAGCTATATTTAGAGGTGCCAGCAGGATTTAGTTCAGTTGACCATCTGCTTACTGGAATTATCTTTAAAAAAATATGTATTAAGTATCACCAAACTGTAAACTGAATTACCACATGCATAGTATCTTCAGGATAATCTGGGCCGCACAATTGCAAACAATATGTAAAAAGCAGACTCTCTCATGATTCTGCCATGGCACTTTGCATTATATGAATGGATGCTTTCACAGAATGAATGCAATCACCACCCTTAACTCACTTACACCAGTCAGAGCTATAGCTTGAGGGTAGAACACATTTTTCATACAGAAGGTCTCAGGAGCCATCCCCACCACCTACAGCTAAATAGATAGAAGGCAGCAAGGCCTTGAAGCTACCTGACTCAGTATAAGTCACATTCTTACTTCATATGAGTGACCATATGTATTTTAAAATAAGAATCTTGAGTTCTACTTTTCTGTGTTATAAGCTTTTCTTGAAGATGCATTTGTTATGGTACCAAAAATACTTTTAATGAATACCTTGAGTTCAGCAGCTTCCTCATTTTTGTAGTAGTTTCTAAAGGAAACGCACAGCATTTAAAATGATAATAATCAAAGGGTGAACTTATCACATCCATACTTGCCTCCCAACGACAGGTACAAATAAATAAGGCAGCCCTAACGATGCCAGATATCTAAGCTGCCACAAGGTAGCCATTATTGTTTGAAAAATACAACTACATGAGTCATCTCCTAATTATATAGCAGACCCATTTGTAATCTATGTTATCTTTTGGTCTGTTATAGTTTCAAGAATTTTGCTTTTGGCTTCAGAAAGTAGGCAGTTTAGTTGCCATTATGAGAAGCTATTAGTATGAGGATTACTGTAATAGTGTAGCAAGACTGATACTTTTAAGGCACAATCATGATCATTCCCATTAATGAGTGCTAATCCCCACATCAGCTTCAAAGTGAGCAAGTGACTTACTTTACTATTCTTAAGTGCATGAGAAGTAAAAGCAACCATGTACTTTGCTTGCCATTGATTCTACTGAAGTCCGCAGGCAAGATTTTGCTATTGACTTCGGGCTCTAATGCCAATCGTTCAGATCTTTCCGGTGTCACATTTTCACAACAGAGCCTTTAGATTACATGGAGTACTTGGAATACCTTGGTTCCTAGCTTAGAGAATTCAAATATGCCACCTTGTACAAGATTCATCTTGTATCACTATACTCTTACACATATTACTCTGAATTTGTAACTGGAAACAATATTGAAGAGATTTATGAATTGGATTTGATGCACAAATTGGCAATGTTATCACATTGCCAATTTGTGCATCAAATCCAATTCATAAATGTGTCTGTGGTCTTTTGAGATGCTTAGGTCACAGCCTGGCTAAAACTCCAAATTTTAAAATATTACTGACTCTATTGCATGATTCTCAACATGCTGCATGCTAATGAAGGATCCACAGAACCATGATACTAGTTATGTGAATGCAATACATATTATCATATTCATTTAAACATCTTGCCTTTCCTTCAAAGCCCAAGTTGATGAGTTGAAACATTTGAGCCTGGGATTGGCTCCAAGAGCCTGTTTGGTGGGCAGAGGAATGATATATCTTGTGTGAGCAGGGAAAACTGTGTGTGTGTTGCATGCTTGATTCACTGGTATGAGCTAGCACAGTGTTAATTGGATCCCACCATGATTTATGAAATATTACCCCCCAGACAACCTTCCTATGAAGTTCTAATATAATGCTTGCAATTAGTGACTCATTCTTATGGATACTTTGGACCAAGTAACATCAAATGTAGTCACTATTTCCTTCTTAACCTTAGTTATTTCCTTCAAAGCTAATTTCAGCAAGAACTACAAATTATTGAATGATTAGTTCATAAAAATATTGCACAGGGATACTTAAGTAGCAGCAGGTTACCATCCTGGTATAAAATGTATATGTGCTACATGAATATGCGAAATGAAAATTGTCAGTTACAAGCTTCAGTTTAAGATAGTAGAGTGGGGCCTTGGTTCCCAAACTTAATCCATTCTGGGAGTCTGTTCAATTCCCAAAACAGTTCGGGAATCAAGGTGTGGCTTCTGATTGGCTACAGCAGCTTCTGGAAGCCAATCAGAAGCTGCGCCGGGTGTTTGGCTTCCAAATAACGTTTGAAAACCAGAACAATTACCTCCGGTTTTCATTCATTCAGGAGCCGGAATGTTCGGTTCCTAAGGTGTTCAGGAGCCAAGGTTCCACTGTATAGCATTGGCCCATCTCATTTTATCCTGTGAACACATGGGCAATGGGACTTTTAAAATTCATGCCCCAAAGAAAACTCCAGCAAAGCAACTTACAGTAAGAGGGACAGAGATGAGGCGGCTTTTCTGGAAAGTAAATATAAAAAGGACTCTCTGCATGTATAGATCTCAAATCTCCCTGAACAGTTCTGCACAAAAGGCAGAGATGGGACAACCCTTACGTATTTCTGTTGAGGGCCACTTTGTCTCAGGGGTAATATGTTGGATGCTGCATGCTGGTAGTGGATGGGACTGCAGCCACCAATGGGGAAACTGGAGCCAAGAGTGGGTGGAGCCCACTCTCTTTCCCTCCCTTTTGGCCACTATTTTCTATCTCTCCTTCTGTTACCTCATTTCCCACTGGATTGTTCCCCTTTCCCCAACTTGTATGGAATTAGATCAAGGACCACATGATGCCTATCCTTGGTGTTAAGGGCAATGGGGAACAATCTGCATGGTTGAAAATACTTATTTGCATTGATCTGAATCTGGCTTATACAGTACACAAAATTGTGCACTAGATTGTACTCAGTGCAAAACTAAACTCATTTCAGAGAGAGAAAGAGAAAGAGAGAGAGAGAGAGAGAGAGAGAGAGAGAGAGAGAGAGAGAGAGAATGTTTCCTAATGGTTCTTTGGAACCTGATCAGAGTTATATACACTGTACATATATAGTAGATCAAATTTTACACTTTCTCTAGATTCATCATTAAAATACAATTCTTAAAAATACATGTAAAGCATATTACCCTTTTCAGACATTTTACAGATGAAATCAGTGCATGTGGGAGGGGTTATATATCTCAGCGGAAGGCTCTGCCTTCCAATGTATGAGTGTTTCTTATACTATCTGAAAAGACCCCAGTGCATGCAAAGAGGGCTCTCATAATATTAGGGCATGCTGCATTTCCAGAGTTGCCGAACAGATGAAGAATCCTTTGCATGTACAACTGTATGTATGGAGGTCTTTGCAAATGGTACAATGAATGAATGAACAATGGAGGCAGAGCCTGCTGGCCTCATACATAAAATATCTGAAAAGGGCTTATTGTCTTACCCTGTGGGCTAGTTTTACATGACACAACACTGAATGCCATTTTAAGAGTTTGCTAAAACTTTCCAAGTTTCACTTCAAAAATTGGGATGTTCCATTTAACCTACAAGAAAGCTTGCTTTTTTGTAAGGTCATTTTTAACAGCTGCTAATTAAAATACAAAAGAGTAAATGAATTCTATTTCTTGGTTTTCTGTTGGTAATATGAAAATCAAATTTAAAAGTGAAGCCTTGTGCGACCTTTATTGTGCCTGTAACAAAATATAATACTTGGGATTTGAGAACAAAGCCTGGCAGATTAAAAGACACTTCACTATAAAACTGAATAATAAAAGACATAATTAAACAGGTTTAACATTGGTTTTGTAATTCATTTATAATTAAAACAATTCTGAATGTTAACAGATTTTTACTAACAACGCAGAATCTGTATGTAGAAAGAAAGCAAAGGGAAAAGGGGAAAATGTTTTGTTGGCTTAAGACCATGATTCTCAAACAACAATTTCTGGGTAGTTCTAATTATCTGAATGGAATTACTCCAGAATTGAGGCCTAGGTCTCTCACAAAAAACAGGTGAACCTGTGTTTAGTCTCTACCACTTTAGGCTCTGAGGTGAAGGCTCATCAAGATGTGATGATTCTCCATGAAAAATATTCACACAGAAAATTAGCATTTCATGTTGAAGGCTATGCTACCACCATTCATGGTCACATTGAGTTCGCTACATGCCATGATTCCCTCCCCCATATGCAGTAGTGGCTGGTGCAGCAGCATGTGGCAGCTATGTGCTGTGTTTCTGACTTGGTTTCCCTAAGGCAGGCATCCCCAAACTGCGGCCCTCCAGATGTTTTGGCCTACAACTCCCATGATCCCTAGCTAACAGGACCAGTGGTCAGGGATGATGGGAATTGTAGTCCAAAACATCTGGAGGGCTGAAGTTTGGGGATGCCTGCCTTAAGGCATGCATCTCTACTGGTTACTAGGTAGGGAGTGGCAAGGCACCGAGGAGCAGGTGTGGTGTAAGACCAGCAGCGGAGGCAATCCAACATGCCCAGCACTGTGCCTGCACCACCTGAGCACTCTGCTGCCTTGCCTCCCCCACCCCCGCTGGCGGCTACTGCCTGTATCACAGAACACTGAATTTTGTGAGCCCCAAACTGCAATTTGAGAATGACAGAATTTCCACCTCATTTGCTGTTCGTGAGAGCAAGAGCTAAGTGGCTTAAGTACTATAGGCTTCAATAGCAGATGGCTTCATTATGCTTATATTTCCTTTTTAAAAACATGTTGACCTAATATGGCTATACTATTATCATTATGATAATGGGTTGGAACCAAAATTAAGAATGAAGATGATTCTATGTCAAAAGGGCGCACATATGAATTTGCAACAGTACTTAAGGTGCTTTCTTTTCTAAGGAGATACAGTAGCATCTTTTTGCATTCACTTCCTTGTTGCTACACACTGATCCCTCTTTGCTTGCCATTTATAGTCTAGCAAGAGGAGATTAGTTCTGATCCAGAACTTGGTAGGTTGTCATATAAAAACATCTGGAAAGAAAATGTCTATTATGGAGATTTGAAAATTGTATTAAATACTTAAGTGCAGCACTGTGTCATTCGTTTATTTCTGTTTCTTTTGTTTCCAGTGTCATTCAAAACACAATCAGATTATACTATAAAAGCATCTTCATCAACCTCAGAGATTTCTGCTTGGATTATGTACCGATGCCTTGTAAAATTGAGACTTAATTCACGATCCCACGTGACTGTACTCTGCTGACAACTGCCACTTGTCTCTTGAGTCAGTTCTCTTGCTTGCTGTTTGTTCTCCGAGAGACCTGTCTGATGAATGTTTCATATACATAGTCTCATGTACTCCTGGAAAGTGGCAAGTGCAGAAATGGGAGCCATCAAGTCGTATACTTCAATTTGCTAGTGCCAGAAGATGTAGCAACAGCAGCACCAGTAGTAGTAGCAGCAGCAGCAGAAACAGCAGTAGCAGCAGCTGTGGCCTGACTGCCAACATAGAGTGGGTCCAAACAGGCCACTTTGGCCGCAAAGAAGGAGTGGATACAATGCAGGACTGCAAACAGGTTGGAAAATTCCAACTCCTGAAAGTGAAAGCAAAGAAGTCAAAGGTAAGATTAGGCCACCTTTTCATCTTCCACAGCACACCCAGCACTCTGTTGTAGAGACAATCCAACAGAGGTTTAACCAAGTCAAGGATGGTCATCCATCACTGTGGAAAGCTGCAGTGTTTGTTGGCCAATGAAGAAGCACTTTTTTTGGATAACATGCACTGAAATATTCGAGTGGAATGCTACAGCAATTTTATATTGGACATTTGTGACAATGAATGCTAGAAACTAAGCCATGACTTAGCATGGAAAAGAAAATTTGCCGAAGAACTACCGTAGAAAGAAGAAAGTTAAATTCACTGTTTCTTTATTTTTACAATCCATGGGCTGACTCATCCCCCTGCCCCTCTGGTAGGTAGAGAAGGATAAAAAGAAGTGGAAACCAATCAATGGGCTTGAACATGAAAAATGGGCATGTGGGGTGGGAATTAAGCTATTATCCTCAAGAGGAAAATCAGGCATAAAGAAGGTTCCTGAACTGAGCTACTAAAACATTGCTCCTTGTATCCCACCTTAATCCTGAATCGTAGCCCATTCTCAAGCTGCTCCATTCTTGTAACCATTCTCCTTTCCCCCACTGCAATCAACATGAACTTTTTGCTCTCTCAACACAGGTGACATTTTCCAGTTCTATACTGGTCCTTGTGCCATCTGAAGCGATCAACCTACCTTGGATCCTTTCCTCTTTACAAAGGTAAGCACAACGTCTTAATATTTCTTACCACAGTCCTCTGATAAAGCTTGCAGCCTCCATCCACTAACTAAGCAAATCCCATTTTCCCTAAAGAGGTGGGACTTTTGCAGCGCTGAGCTTCCTGATAACCATGCCAAACCACAGTCTTGCCCACAGCTGTTAGCCTTTCTTCTGGTTCTGTCTGTCCCAGCAGGGATCAAAGCCTCCTGGGCAGCATTTGCAGCCATGTTACTTTACCCCTTGGGAAGAATTGGCTAATGGTGCCCATTCCATTTGTGACCTTGATGGTCAAAAAGCTTGTAGAGGACATTCTGAATAAGGAGGATTACTAGAACCTGGGGATGCTGCTTATCTCTTCCCATTGAGATGGAAAGCCACATTCAGTGGATGGCATCTAAGTTGGATCCACTGCAATGGAACTGACTAACCTAAGCTTATTGATTTAAATCAGTTTAAGTTTAATATGACTTAGTTGGATACAAACCAGTGTTTTGAGATTTCTACCATCCTAGTGCAAAATGTTCTAACTGTTAAGTCATGTTTTATGACACAGTAGGCTACTATTTTCAGAATAAAAATATCATGCTGCATGTATACTATATCCACTAACTACAGTTTAGCATGTGCCAGGTTCATGATGATTTCCTGCAAATTATGTTAACTTCATGTTACAAGTTAGGAAAATTAAAGTGGTTAGATGCTTTTTATTAAGCTCCATGTTGAGTTATGTAAGAACGAGCGAGTTCATCCATCTTCCTGGATATGCAAGCACTAGATTGAAACAAAAGAGAAAGAGACGTTTCTTCCCGCTCTGAGCAGAGCCAATAGAAACTAGAATACTGCTGTACCTACATTTCCCAATCTGCCTTGAGGTCTAAAAAGGGGGGAAAGGAATTATCTTTTCTTAAAGGTAAAGGGACCCCTGACCATTAGGTCCAGTGGTGTCCGACTCTGGGTTGCGGCGCTCATCTTGCTTTATTGGCCGAGAGCCGACGTACAGCTTCCAGGTCATGTGGCTAGCATGACAAAGCTGCTTCTGGCGAACCAGAGCAGCACACGGAAACGCCGTTTACCTTCCCACCGGAGCGGTTCCTATTTATCTACTTGCACTTTGACGTGCTTTCGAACTGCTAGGTAGGCAGGAGCTGGGACCGAGCAACGGGAGCTCACCCCGTCTCAGGGATTCGAACCGCCAACCTTCTGATCAACAAGCCCTAGGCTCTGTGGTTTAACCCACAGCGCCACCTGGGTCTTTTCTTAAAGGGGCAGAATTATTCCTTCTACCTAATACTAATACATAAATTTGCTATCACTAAATAACTGACCCTTGTGGGGGGTAGAACAATGCTAATACTTAGGCTTACAACATACTTTGGTTGTTAGTATAGTCTCATACCTTTTCACACATTATGACAGTGAATATTATTACTACAACTATGAGCAAGGTATGATTTGCGTTGCATCCAATTGAAGTCATATTGAATACTGGACCCATTGAAATCAATGGACAGTACTATTATCCCCACATAGCACTGGAGACACAGATACCAGCCTACGTAAAGACCATCTAACCATGGTTGGGCAATATTTGAGCCAGAAACTCACATGTGACACTCTCAGTCATTGCACCACACTGGATTTCAGCATTAATAGCTACTAAAATCCTTCAGGAAATTGTGATCATGTCACAGTTCTATTACTTTCCCCATATTTTCCAATGGGCTGGGCTGAGGATATCATCAATATGCTAATGACGTAAAACAGATCCAGGTGAACCATTTTTCAAAACTTGCTTTTGACTATGACTGTTATTGATAATGGTAATGCATATTTTATGGGGCGGGGTTGTAAACCCCTTAGAACAGGTGTAGTCAACCTTTTTATCCCTACCGCCCACTAATGCATTGTTCTTGATGGTAAAATTTCCTTACCGCCCACCAGTGCTCGATGGAAGGAGGATTCAGTTTGTGCCATAGAACCCCCTACCGCCCACCTAGAATCCTGAAACGCCCACTAGTGGGTAGTAGGGACCAGGTTGACAACCCCTGCCTTAGAGGTTCTATTTATAGTTAATTGGTATACAATTTTTGTTAAATAAAATAACATTGTGGGGGATCTTACTCCATGTTTGGAATTAACAGAGTGATGGATGAGTGACATAAATGGATTGGTCTAACCTGCCTAGTATTTTATAACTAAAAGTAATGGAAAACTCACAAAGACTTATCAAAACATGATGATATTCCCTCTCCACAATGCTGGCATCATTTAAGTTGTTACATCTTCAGTGAACCCAGGAACAAAACAGAAATATCCTATTAGCTAAATGTGGAAATAGCAAAGAGGATGTGAACTTAAAGGACGCGTCTTCTGGGACAGAGGCGTAGGAAGCCTCTTGGGTGCCCGGGGCGGCGTTGCTGCGCGGAGGCACCCCCTGGGGGCGGGGCATCCTGACGCATGCGTCGTGACTTCATGACGCATGCGTCAGGACAGAATGCGCATGCCCGGAAATCCCGGTATTTCTGGGCATGCGCAGTGCATCCCGGCCAGCGCTGCTGCTCCCGCGGGGGACCCACTGAGTGAGCGCCGGCTCGTGGGGCTGCCCCGTCCATGCTGCTTTAAAGCAGCATGGCTGGGGCAGCCCCACAAGCCGGCGCTCGCTTGGCAGGTCGCTCGGTCGCTGCGGGAGCAGCAGCGCCGGCCAGGATGGACTAGGCATGCACAGTGCATCCCGCCCGGCACTGCTGCTCCCGCGGCGACCCACCGAGCAAGCGCTGGCTCCTGGGGCTGCCCCGTCTGTGCTGCTTTAAAGCAGCATGGACTGGGCAGCCCCACGAGCCGGCGCTCACGCGCGGCAGCCCCATAACTGCGCCAGCGGACGGGCCGCAGGGTGGAGTGGCCTCGCTCCATGGCTTGCTCGGGGCCGGCCCAAGTGTCACCCCCCCCATCCCCTCACGACGCCACTGTTCTGGGATGCTTTCTGCATGAAATATGAAGCACAGTGTCCCCAAAACAAATACAATTTTAAAAGGATGATTTTGAGCTTTCAAAAACAGCATTATAGAAAGCTATCCTTTTTCAAAAAAAATCTTTGCAATCAAAGGGCGAGGAATACACACTAAGCAATTAAGCATCATGCTGCTGTATTTCTATAATGCACTTGGTAATTCGTAATTAAGTCTGCATTGTAAACAATGCCAAAATTTGGCTAGCTTTCTTACTTTTCACCATAAATAGTAGACTAATGAGTCTGACATTCTCAAGGAGCATTTCACATTACTTCCTGATTTTTACTAATGTGTGCTTTGAATATATTGGATTGTAGCACTAAGTTAAAGTCACTTAATGGTACAATTGATCTGCTGGCAACTTGACTGCACAATAGATTAGGAGGGGCAGTGGCAGGAGAGGCTGTGCCCAGCCCACCTTTAGCTTATTTAAGGAGGTGGCCTGGTGCAGGCTTCCCTATTTGCTGACCAAAGCAGGATTTTTCACCTACCCAGTCTGTTAGTGGTCTGCTCAGTGGGGAAGCAGACGTGTGGCATATCGTCTTTGCTATGCTTTACTCGGTTGCCATGTTCAGGGCCAGGAAGGAATCTTCTTCTGCAAGCAATTTGGCATGTTTCCACCTACCTCACAGCAACTGTTACAACTTTGGCAGATAAGGCATTGAGCTGGAGGATACGCTGCTAAAGGGGTCTGGGAGGGGTGACTCTGTCCAGGAATCCACACGGGGACTGATGGGCCAATACACTCTCCAAATGGTGGCGTGTGCGGGGTTGTGGCACAGCACAGCGTCAAACCCACTAGGTTCCCATCAAGTAGTAGGTGGGTTGCCTGATGCTGGATGCATGCCCAGTGCCTAAGCCAAACCTACCCTTTCCTGTAAGCAATAAAGTTGTTGCCTAATTCAACCCAATACCAGTCTCCTGTGCTCATCTTTCAGCCTTCCCTGTACCAGCTGAGGACATCATGTGCCTATGGTGGCAATCCTCTGTTGTGGAGCAGTAAATCTCACATTTCCAAAAACCTGCATGTGAACCAAACACATGGAATTCAACCTGGAATAAACTTCTCTCTGAATTCTTTTATGAAATGTATCACAAAAAACAAGTTTATTATTGGCTGGTAATTCCCAATGAGCCAAGACTTTTTCTTTAGAACTGTACCTGAGCAAGACTTGCTCTATCACTGAAGATTATAAAACTAGATTTAGTGTTATTTTATGTTCAGTTTGTAACTAAAGTTTTATGTCCAAGCGGGCAAACTTGACTGATTGGTCAAATGTACAGGTGGCTGCTTTAATAGCATGGGCTTCTCACTTGTCAGGATCTATATATATTTTCCCCCTGTCAGAACTTAACTTACAATGGAGAAAGATTGCTAGACATACCCAGGTTAATGTTTGAGCTGCTGGCCAATAAAATATTCTGTCAGTGCCTGCACATCAACCCCCATTTGAATTCTCTTTTCTCGATTAAACATATAGCTATAAGTGCAGGTGAACAGGAATTTGCTCTTTTATGAAGTAAAGTCTGACAGAAAATGTAAAATGCTCTGGCATGCTGCTCAATGCAATCCTGAGACACATGCTCAAACACTTTTACAGAGAACAGGCTTTCACAGCAATACTTAATGCAGGAACAAGACATCACGTGTAATAATTTATCCTTTACTCACATGCTATGAGGAGGCACTAAAAAAGAATATATGGTCGCTGTCCCTTGCCCCAATTTTCTTCCCTGTAGATAAGCTGTCCTGGCATCAGATGTCTCTCACTTTGAGGGTTTGCAAGTTATAACAGAAGCATAAAACAGGAAGCTGCTTCTTCATAGCATGCAAAAGTCTAGGACTCAGACCAGAGCCACACAATTCAAAGGGTTGGTGCTGACCTTCAAAGCCCTAAATGGCTTCGGCCTTGTATACCTGAAGAAGTGCTGCCACCCCCATCGTTCTGCCGACACTGAGGTCCAGCTCCGAGGGCCTTCTGGCAGTTCCCTCATTGCAAGAAGTGAGGTTACAGGGAACCAGGCAGAGGGCCTTCTCGGCAGTGCCACCCTCCCTGTGGAACGCCATCCCATCAGATGTCAAGAAGAAAAATAACTATACAACTTTTAGAAGACCTCTGAAGGCAGACCTGTATCGGGAAGTTTCAAATATTTGATGATTTTATATGTGTTGCAAGCTGCCCAGAGTGGCTGGAGCAGCCCAGCCAGATGAGTGGGGTATAAATAATAAAATTATTACTATTAAAGTAAATAGTCTTCATTCCTTCTGTTGTATATAACTCCACAATGTATAACCACAACACATAGACAAATGCACTAGCATTCCCCCACCCACACCATAACTGTTGTTACAGCAACGCTTTCTGACAAAGATTAGGAATCAGAGGGAAGAAAGGTGTACAAATTGTGTCTCAGCACAGTCTGCTGTTACCAGGTGGCTGAGAAGCAGGAATGGCATCAGCTACCTGAAATAATAAATGAAATAAGCATGTGGCATAATTTCACCTGGGTAGTTTAGTATTCATAGCATATGCTAACATCTGCCAAACCACAAAGTTGAAATGTATACCTAATAAATATTCGTAGCACCCTTTATCAGAACGTATTGTTATGAGTTTGGGGGAGGGGCAGACTCTCCATAATCTAAGAGCTGGAATTTGAGCAAGCTCATGAATTCGTGAGGTAAGAAAAGTTTGGTTAATTAAAAGCCAAGTGCTGTTGCTTTCAGTTTAGGATCACAAGCCAAGGCAGCTTCACATAGCTAGCCAGAGATAAGCCAAGCCGTTAACATGTTGATGATCCATGATGGCATCCATCTGTCTCAAGAGACAATGGAGAGCACCCCATGGGGGTGCTATGTTAGGAGCACTCAAGTGACCTCCCTGGAGTACAAGCAGTGTGTATGGTTACAGCAATAGCCTTTTTGTATTTGTATTAAAAGACAGATAATACCTTAAATAACTGGACTAGCTACTTGAGGGGCAGACTTCTACATTGAAGGAACTGTCCTCTCAATGTCCAATTCCCTACTGAATGAAGACTACAATGCATCAACCTAGTTATCGGCTTGGCTTGGCTTTGCATGCAGCTCTGCCTGATTTTTAGTTTACTTTTTTCTAGTTCTCAGACAAAACAGCAACAGAACTGAGTGTTTATCTTGTTATTTAAGCATCAGTACACGAGCCAAAAATTTTGTTGTCTTCCCTGCCCCTGATTACTTCTTCTAATATCCTTCAGACAAGGGAAACATATTGGAGTTCTTGCTTTTACCTTTGCTTCAATCTGTTTAGTATCTGGATTTTGGAACAAAAATTTGATTTTGCTCTTGCCATCATCTGAAGACCCTTTAAGCTGGGAAAACTTGTACCGCCATAGTACAGCCTAAAGCGGGGGAAGAAGAAGGGGGGGGGAAACATACACAGGAACATCAGCACACAAAATATAAGCAGAGAAAAAGTCCTTCTAGGGATCTTTATAACCTACCAATGATAATAAAATTAAACAAGAGCAGTGTTCTCTGCTCCGAAGTCTCTTTGACCATAAAGCTGCATTATATTTTGACAGTGTCTGGTTCAGAGCAGTCAGGCTGCATTTGTGAAATGTTCGTTGAAATCCTTTTAGCTTCGCCTGACCCTGGTTAACAACAAAAGATAGAAGAAAAGAGAAGACCACAATTTACACTATGTCAAAAATGTGGTAAATAAGCCAGACTTCATCTCCTGTCCTGAGCACCTATTTATTGCAGATTAACTCATTTTCCTAGTGCAAAGTTAGTGTTCTGATAACTTCCATTTCAATAAAATTGGCTAAATGGACTGATGAATGTTATGTAATGGAGCAGGGTTTCCAAATGGCTTCCTACCTGAGGGGGAAAACAGGAATACCATCTTGTGCTATGGAACTTCCTTCTACCCATCATTATCTGCCCATTTTTAGGTGAGACAAATACACCAATCAGATTGTCATACATGGGACTTTGGCTTCATTCAGCTCTTGTTAAAGCAAAGTAACCATCTGTAATTCCAAAACTGTAACCTGGGGCAATGGATCCAGCTGCCTTTAGAGAAATTGTTCCCCAAAGAATGATGAAATATAACAAACTCTACCTGTCAAGTAAATGCTTTGAAGCATCATCTACAAATCCTGACACCAAAAATTACAGCCTATTATTATTACTGCTACTCATTTAAGGTCCCAGGGCAGGTTACAACAATCTGAAACACAATATTAAAAACCATTTAAAAACTTACAATTACAAAGAATACAGACATAAAAAATAGGGTTGGCTCTAAAAATACACATCTCAGGTGTCAAAGGCCAGGGGAAAGAGGTAGCCCTTCAGCATTCACTGAATACGGGATGTGAAGAAATGGTCTTTTTTAAGTTTCTGAGATGTAAACATGGGCTGCTATATGTAAGCCTTATGAAGATATTCAAACGTGAGAAGCATGCAACAGGCTAAACACATTCAGTTCAAGGTCTCTCTGAAGTCTGGTTGTGCAGAACTGTATGCATTTAGGCTTTCTTAATGCTCTTTAGGGACGCAGGTGTCGCTTTGGGTTAAACCACAGAGCCTAGGGCTTGCTGATCAGAAGGTTGGTGGTTCAAATCCCCACAACGGGGTGAGCTCCCGTTGCTTGGTCCCTGCTCCTGCCCACCTAGCAGTTCAAAAGCACGTCAAAGTGCAAGTAGATAAATAGGTACCGCTCTGGCAGGAAGGTAAACAGCGTTTCTGTGTGCTGCTCTGGTTCGTCAGAAGCAGGTTAATCATGCTGACCACATGACCCAGAAGCTGTACGCCGTCTCCCTTGGCCAGTAAGGCGAGATGAGCGCCACAACCCCAGAATCGTCCACGACTGGACCTAACGGTCAGGGGTCCCTTTACCTTTACTGCTCTTTAAGTCAGGATGGGGCCTACCACCATGATCCTGCTCCACACTCCATTGTACATAGTTTGAATATTTGCATGGGGCTACTGTTAACTGGCCACCAGTCAAAATGTACTCTTATTTGCTTGAATTGTTTGGAATTAGTAAGACCAACATACTGTCCCAAACTCTGCCCATTTTGAGGGTCGCGATGGAGTCACACAAAATAGTGGAGCTATGGGTCAACAGTGCTTGTTTTTCTGGCAAAGTGGCAGGTCTGTGGGAGTACCTATTCAGGTGCAGGCCTCAGCATCATGTACACTTGGTACAATAGTGTAGCATCCAAGCTTTTTACAGCTGTCTAGCATTCCGTTCTGGGTGTCAGAATTCCCTTACACAGGTTCACTCAGTTCTTAAAACAACAGTTTAATACTAAATGTTAGAACATATTATAATGTAATATACAATGAGTCTTTTGGATCAACATAGTGCATTGGAATCTCTGGGCTGGGGAGCTCAAGTTCATAAATGCAAATTTATAGCCAAAAGTTATAAAGTTTCCAATAGACAGTATAAGTTTGGCTTTCCAAAAATAACAGGAATTGCTGCTCAGCATCAGATAAATACAAGTTTCAGGGTTTTAAGCCCTCATGTAATTTTTTTTTTGTTTTTTCACTTGCTGGTTTTATAATGGTGGACAATTTTATAATTGTTTGTATTGTTCTTTTTTTCAGTTTAATTCAGGGGTCAGCAACCTTTTTCAGCCGTGGGCTGGTCCACCATCCCTCAGACCATGTGGTGGGCCAGACTATATTTTGAAGGGGGGGAAATGAACAAATTCCTATGCCCCACAAATAACCCAGAGATGCATTTTAAATAAAAGCACACATTCTACTCATGTAAAAACACGCTGATTCCTGGACTGTCCGTGGGTTGGATTGAGAAGGCGATTGGGCTGCATCGGGCCCACGGGCCTTAGGTTGCCTACCCCTGGTTTAATTGAAGCCTCCCTGAAAATACAGTTGTGTTTAAGCTGCAGGGTTTACATTTAGCAAACAAACTAGAAGTCCCCCCCCACACACACATTAATGTGGAAAATACTAATAGAGAAAATGCTCTGCAATCCTTATTTCCTTCAGGTCACTATTAACCCCAAAGTGAAGAAGCAGATACTGAGGGTGAGATATTTAACTTGGGTATAAAATTGCTATGCTGAGACAGGCCATCTGGTTCATCATTCTGTCTCTAGCTATGGACAAATGCCTAAGGGAAGCTTACAAGAATGGCAAGATGGTGACAACTGTGTTAATCTGAAGAAATAAACATCCACTGATAGATCTTTGCAAACTAATCTAGCATTCTGGACCCTAACTGCAATCAATTACGGTGGGTTAAATTAAGTATTTTAACCAGTCATCTCCAGCCTTTCATTTGCTTTACCCCTGCCTCTAAACTACCAATAAACTTCATTTCAGCAATGATATATTGTGCAACTTTCCATTCTCAGATTTTAACAAAAGAACAAAAAAGGTTCCAACTAAATGCCTGGGATATATAGCAAAGTCTTGAAAAGATTGTAATGTTGACACTAGGTGTGGCTCCTTAGAGAGGGATTCCAAAGTCGAAGAGCCACTACAGCTTCTTTGCAGCTGCGTATTATATCTCTGTTCAAGAAATTGCTTGGATATGGACCTCTGCAGAAGATTTTTAGACACAATAAGATTGCTATAAAAAGACTAAGCTTATTAATCAGGATTGGGTGGGAAATCTCTTTCCTGTGGGCCTAATTAGGCTCAGTATGAGTCCCAATTTAGACTGCAATGCTGCTTTCTCTAAACCACGACCACTTGCCCCAAACCTGATAGTCTCATTTGTTGGTGCACTTTCATTACCCTTCGGAGGGACTTGATGCAAGATCCTATTTGTCCATTTGCAGATGCTGTTTGGGCACAGGACACCTGCAAAACATTGTGGCAAGGATCATGGACTTAGAAGGACTATAGTGATGGTGCATGCGGGGAGCGGGCAGCTAAAGCAAGGGGAGAGGGTTTCCCTGGTGCCTGCCTTCACATCTTTGTGGTGACCAGCAGAGACCTTTTTGTTTTCCTAGACCTGCTTTAGCTTCTCCGTTGACCTTCATTTCCATCAAATGATTTCCTGCTGCTTTTATCTAGCTATCATTATTATTTCTGCTATTGCCTGCTGGTTTTTTAAAACAAGGTTGTTGTTTTTTGTATTCTGTTTACATAAGCTGCCCTGGAAGCTTTTTTGAAAGGAGGGCTACAAATACACATGTTCAGAAGGTCAAAAGTGAGCAGAAAAAAACCTACAACCGCTACAAACCATGCAATGGCGGCCATCCTGGCTCCAGCAAACAAAATGTAGTTGCAAGAAAAAGTTAATAAGCACTCCCCCTCTCTAACTTTTCTGTGGTCTTTTGATCATCACAAAACTTCTCATTTTCCAGTCCAAATTCCAGGATAATGCAATATTTCAAGAACTGCTTCTCAGCAAAATGAAAATAATGGGAACTATCAATGTGCACTTGCTAGGAAACATTATTAATTTGACATTTCATACTATACAACTGGCTGAACATATTTTACCCTATGACAGGAAACCTGAACTTCCTACCTAATTTGTTGATTCTCACAGGCCTGGTGTGAAACGGTTTAGCTTTAACTGCCTGAGCTCTGGACTTGTGTGCTCCTCATTTCCTCTTCTCGTATGGCTGCAAGGAGGAAATTGGAAACTTTGGTTTCCATTCTGAATTGCCCACAGTGTATTGTTACATCCAATCTTCAAACAGAGGTTCATCTGAACCATAATGTAGAGTAGGGGTGGCCAACCTGTAGCTCTGCAGTTGTTGTTGCACTACAACTCCCACCAGATCCAAACACCACAGACAAGGCTGATGGGAGTTGTAGTTCAACAGCATCTGGGGGGCTGCAGGCTTAGGAAAACAAACCAACTTCCTAAACCATGGGTTTGTTGGGATTTGGTTAGTTGAACTCTGGTTAGTTAAAAATGGAAGTGAAAACTACTGCTCTCCTTGTGCCTGCACTAGAGGAAAACAGAGGACAGGGTGGCTAATGAAGCCCAGGCTGATTCCTGCAACACTCAATTATAGTTTTGCATTACATCCAAATGAGGCCGACATAGCTCTTGTTAGAAACATCTGTTCCTCTTGATTTTATTAGAAGATACATCTAATTGGAAAAAACCTCTAAAAGCATCACATTCTTATTGCTCTTGACATTGTATCATGCAAACACACTGTTCCAAGATGGGCTTAATACATCCTTCCTTGAATTCACTTTTGTTACAAAGCTTTGCTACTTAGCAGAGCTTGGAATTGGCACTCTGGGAAATAGGCAGTGTATCAGCCATCCCATCAAGCCAGCTCGTTCTAACCAAAATGAAAGCTACCCTCAAGTGTGCCAGGTGCTGGGTTTGGAGTGGTGAAGAATCCTGATTACTTCTTAGGCACTTGCTTTTTTCCTTGTTTGGCACAAGTGATTTAATTTTAATTGGAAGCTGCAGGGTTAGCTTCATTGCCAGCTAATAATGACCCGATTTCAGAAAACATGGAAGCTGCTAAAGCCATCTGGCTTTGTGGGTTGAGGAATTTCAAAACCAAGAATATCCCTGTTGGATAACACCAAGGATCCATCAAATCCAGCATCCTGCTTCTAGAAGTGACCAGCCGGATGCTTTCAGGAATTCTACAAATATGTCAAGAACGCATCCGTCCTCTTGTTTGCCCCACAACAAATAATATTCTGAGACAAGCTGTCTCTGAATTTGAAGGTACAGTTTAGCTGCCGTGGTTAATAGTCATTCATAGGCATATCCACTGTGAATTAATTTTTATTACTCTCTGAAGCCCTCTCTCTTACATCTAGTGGCAGCAACTTCCATTCAGTTAACTATGTGATGTGAATACATAGGTAAACGTAAAGGTACCCCTGACTGTTAAGTCCAGTCATGGATGACTCTGGGGTTGCAGTGCTCGTCTTGCTCTATAGGCCGAGGGAGCCAGGTGTTTTGTCCGCAGACAACTTCCGGGTCATATGGCCAGCATGAGTAAGCCGCTTCTGGTGAACCAGAGCAGTACATGGAAATGCCGTTTACCTTCCCGCCGGAGCGGTACCTATTTATCTACTTGCACTTGAAGTGCTTTTGAACTGCTAGGTGGGCAGGAGCTGGGGCCAAACAACAGGAGCTCACCCCGTCGTGGGGATTTGAACCGCCGACCTTCTGATCAGCAAGCCCTAGGCTCTGTGGTTTAACCCACAGCGCCACCGCAAAGCCATGATACTGGATTCCAATAAAGACTGTAGGGAGTTGATTACTCTTTTGGACCAAAAATTACAATATGGGAACTGAAACAATGACTGAACTACCATCAGTATAATGATAATGACACATTTCCATTTTCTGAACACAAAGTGGTAGGTGACAGTCTTGAACTGGCATATGGTACCAGGAAAGAATTGGTGGGGGGTGAACAACTTGGTACTTCATCCAGATAAGATGGAAATGCTGTTAAAGGCTCCATTAATTTGAAGATGAGTATCCAATCTCTTCTGGATGAAGATGCTTTTTCTTCCAAGGTATGTACAGCTGGATATGCTCCTGGATTCAACCTGCACTTTTTAACCAGCTTTGGCTTGTTTGCCTGCTTCAGCCACAGGAATTGATCCTGGCCTCTGTATTCAATCCATAGAAATCCAAAGGATGCCTAAGGTAAAGGTAAAGGGACCCCTGACCATCAGGTCCAGTCGTGTCCGACTCTGGGGTTGCGTGCTCATCTCGCTCTATAGGCCGAGGGAGCCGGCGTTTGTCCGAAGACAGCCTCCGGGTCATGTGGCCAGCATGACAAAGCTGCTTCTGGCGAACCAGAGCAGCACACGGAAACGCCGTTTACCTTCCCGTCGGAGCGGTACCTATTGATCTACTTGCACTTTAACATGCTTTCGAACTGCTAGGTGGGCAGGAGCCGGGACCGAGCAACGGGAGCTCACCCCGTCGCAGGGATTCGAACCGCTGACCTTCTGATCAGCAAGCCTGTGGTTTAACCCACAGCGCCACCTGGTCCCTCAAAAGGATGCCTACTAAAGAATAATTAATTTGTGCTTTGTGTAATTTAAATATTTGTATGCTTTGTGTTTATACTTCTTGCCAGCGACTTTAGATGTGATTTGCTATAGAAAAGTGAAGTAATAATAATCAAGAACTACAAAGGCTTTGAAACCCAAAGGCCATCACTCATCACCCCAACCCCTCCATGATGAAAAGAAAGATAAAAGGGTAAGGATGCCGATCTCAAGTTTGAATTATTCAACTTTACTGGCATCAGAAAAGGAAAAGCAGCAGTAGGATTTTGTCTTCACTCATGAATTTCAAAGATAATGAAAAGGATTTTTGAGTTTCTAAAAAAAAAAATATATACCAGGATAGATTATAATATACTGGTATGAATGTTGCTGCCACAAGTAATAAATTGTAAAGTAATAGATTGTAAAGATCAATCATATTGGGTAGCAGTAGCTTTCTACTGAAAAATACCGTTGCTGTGAGGTAGGAACTGTCATAGTACAAGCTCCCATGTGATCTGGAACCCTGAGTAATCGGTTCCTCCTCTTGTATTATTGTTAGCAGTGAGCAGAATGTCAGAATAAAGCTGTTCAATTCTTATGCTTGTGTCACCAACCTCAAGGAAGCTTCCTAACTGGACCAAAATCTTGGGCTTAGTCCCTTTATCTGCTTTCTGTGGGCAAGCCTTCTCCTACAATTCATGTGACTGGTGACAGCCTCCACCTCACCATGTCCTCAAGAAATGGATTCACTCAGTTGAGTCAGAGGCTCTCTCAAAGCTTGGTGAGAAAAGCTCAAAGATCTCACAACCCTTCTGGCATTTTCTTGTAGGCCAGATCAGGGACTTTAACACCGCTGAGCAGTGATTTGTGTACTGATGTGGATGAGACATGCAGAAACTCTCACAATTTTTCTGCACATTGCTTAGCTGATCAATAAAGGCCCTGATTGACCAGAAGTGCAATATTTGACATGAAAATTGAAGCTGCCAGAAATTTGGCCCAGCTCTTAAAAATAAAAACACAGTAATGTGCACAAAGCGAATATGGATGGGGGTATGTGATAGGTTCCAAACCAAATGCATTCTTCTGGTCAAGTACATACCTTGGGGAAAATCTGCAGTGTTATTTGAGGAGGCTTGGGGTATATTTTGGCAGTGGGGGGGGAGAAATCAATGGAAAGGCACCCACTGACTTCAGTGAAGTATAGATCAGGCTTGTGGTAATCATGATAATGTAAAAGCTGATAGTATGTCAGTGGCCTGTCAAAGCAAATTACTTGCTTCAGGTGAGTGAGCAAAGTAGGATTTTATAAGGCTAAAGAAAATATTACAAGGACTGAGGCTGAATCTAATGGTTTCTGTCTGGAAGGCAGCTGATATTTCTCTTATTCTGACACTGTTGCCAGCTGGATATGTTGATTAAGATATCTGTGTGTGGTTTCTTCTGTTCTGAAAATATAAATCTGAAGCCATAACTATGTTAATAGTTTTGTTAGTGCAGTTTCCTATCTGATGGATTCTGTCAGAGGAACCGGTGTTGAAAGAGATTTTAGAGGAAAGTAGCACCATGGAAGAAGAAAAACAAGCTGTGCTTTGTTTTTCATGACTCTCATAGAGAAAGTACAATCTTGACATTTGACCAATGTGGATTGTGATTTTTCTATTAACATCTAGATAATAAAACAATCACCCTGATCCGGAGAAAACAATCTGCAAGTAGAAACCTATTTCACTCCATATCATTTGTTGTGAGCGGGAGCAGGAAACAGAAGCTGGAAGAGGCACGTTCTTTTGAATGCATTATAGGTTATCAGCACTGTCAGAGCTCTTACTATGGAGGGGGAAACATCAGGAACACAACCAAAACCCCTTTCTCTGCTTCTGGCTTCCTCAATCAGGGCTACGGAATGAAGGGCTATGATTCAAAAGCATATTGTCTGCATGCTAATAGCTTCAGTCCCTTTTCTCGTTTGTGTAAGAAATTGGTAGCTATGTGCAAGTTTGCATGGATTACATTTATAATTGGGCTTGTCAAACTGAGCCCCCCCCCCCCACTCATTGAGACTGGAAAATTGGCTCAGTTTATTCCGAACCAGTTAAAAGCAAGAATGGACTGTCATTCTCCCAATGGCATCAATATGAGTGCAGTGCTTAATTCTGCTCCCCCCTCACTTCTCATAAGCACCCAAATCCCCTTGCCCAGTGGCAGCACTTTCTGCTCTTGAGGTAACAGTATGAAGGTTTTATATTTCCCCAAGCTCCTGGCATCAGGATTGCTGCTGTGGGGGGGAGGGGGAGGCAAGGAAAGATGTCTCCACACATTCTCTGCCACCAGAGCAGCAGCACCTGCTATCAGGTAAGAGAGATTAGGTAAAGAAGGAGTTCATCTCTGAACTAAATTAGAAAAAAAACCCCACTAAACTGGAAAATAATTCCAGAGATGCAATGCTTCTCTTCAAATGGAATGCCATACTGAATGCCAAACTTCATGTGAACTTTGGCAATATCTCTAGAAGTTTGTCCCTTTAGAGCTTTTGAATTGTGCGCTTTATGATGTTCATGGAGAAGGGGGAGAGAAAAGGAAAGGAGATGGAACAAGTAGAAGAGCAGGGGCTGTAGAAAGGATGAATTCATGCATTCCATCTCAAGAACTTTCTACAGAAATAATTCCTGCAGAAACTATTTTAAAAAGCATATTGAGAATGTGATAGGATAAAATTATTATTTATTAAATTTCTATACTACCCTTCATCTGAGGATCACAGGGTGCTTTGCAATATAAAAACACAAAACTACATACCATAGTTACGAACAAAAACAATACCCCCAAGTTTTAAATGCCATAGATTGTTTAATTAGCCCAAAATATGGAAGAAGAGGGATGTTTTTGCCTGGCACTTAAAGATATGTAACGAATGTGCCATGCAAGCCTCCCTGGGGAGAGCATTCCACAAGCGGGGATCCATGGCAGAGAAGGCCCGTTCTCATGTTGCCACCCTCATGGAGCGCCTCAGATAATGATCACAGGGTCCAGGTTGGTTCATATGGGGGGAGGCAAATACAGCATAGCAACAGACTTCAAACAATGGCTCAACTTTCAATTTAAAAGATAATTCTTGGAAATGAATCGTTAACAGCATGTAAACATCTTCTCATGGCCTTACCTTTGTTGCAGCATCAAAGCATACGAAACCCATGCCAAAGTCTATGGTGAGCCCCATAAGATGACTCTCCAGAACACAGGCATATGTCTTGCACTAGGAAAGATCGAAAAACACAGCATGTTAGCGCTTCAGTTGAGTACATGTATTATGAAAAATTATAGCTAAGGGGAAATACCTGTTTAGTTACTAATTAGCCCTGGCAAGAACAAAATACATCTTTGCAAATAACACAAACCCTTAGCCATTCAATCAAACAAATATATATATAATGACTAGGTATTTGCTGCTGATGCAGTGGTTCATCAAAGAAGACAAGGAATAAGAAGACCCAAAGGTTCCTAGAATTGTCCTAGTGGGGCTCTCGTGGACTTGGATCTAACCACTTGATGGACCTGCATTTATCTATTTTTATGATTTGTATTATAGTTGACACCCCCCCCCCAATTCATTTTCAAATAATTTATGTCAGGAAATGTGTTGATAAGGGCAAATGACCAAACTTCCATTGCCAGCAAGTTGCTAATACAGCACTTTTAACATTTAAGGAAATCAGAAGAACTCCCTTTAGTTTCTTATCTCCCCCCCCCCCCATGCAGTGTGACATTTTGGTTTGCGTTGATAAAATGAAACTGTTCAACACTGAGTTTCAGTTAACAACAAATTACATTCTCCCATTGAACTCCTTGTTTGATAGTTGGCTTCTGGTTCCCAATGCCAAGCTAGCACTGCTCAGCGCAAATTTGGTATTTTTCTGATCAAAACATCATTGTCAAGATGCGAAGTGCACAGCAGAGCTTGAAAAGGCCAAGCTACTCATCACAGAAGTGCTTCTGAAAGATGCTACCTTTTCACATTAAAGTCAGAGACAAATCTCTTGAAATCCTCCTGAGACTGATGAAAACCCTAGTTTAGAGCTAGAAGAACAATGAATGATGGGCTTTTTATACAAAATAAATGTTTAAAAAGAAACTGCCAAGTAGAAATAATTTGATCGCTAATTAAGTTGTCCACTGCAAAGTGATTCCTATGAATTTAAATTCAGATTTCTGTTTTCTGACAACAGTATCCCCCCCCCAAATTCTCTCAAATCATATAATTTATAACTAACATGATTTCGAGAATCAAGAAACAAGAAACAAACAAGAAACAAACAAATAACATCAAAACTGAAAGTTGCTCACCTGTAAGTGCAGTCACAGATATGGAAAAGCACCTGCACAACCCACTGGTGGAACTTTCTAGAAAGCTCTGGAAGACTGGGTATGCTGGATCCCTTCCTCTACACCCCTGCATAGTATCAATTACTGCATAGCCTTTGGGAGAAATGTCCATGGTGGCAACAATTTGTTTCCTGAGCACTTTCTGCAAGACTTCTGCAAAAAACTTTCACATTTTAATGATGTGAGCCTCTTTTGAGGCATGTGAGGCAGTGACTGCAAAGATCAAGAACTTTACTCACACAGTTGCTACACTTTTTGAAGATAGCCCTACTCAGCATCAGGGCAAAATTCAAGGGGAAAAATAAAGGGTGGAGCAATGAGCGAGAGATGTCTCTTCTTGCTACTGCTTTTTGCACAACAAGAAAAGAAGGGAGCCTGAAGGGCTGACTCTAGATTCTTAGCCCATACAGAGATCACAACTGAGTTCACTGGGATAAGAGGGGCAAATCCATTGCTGTCAGTCTTCCAAAGCTTCCTAGAAGGTCCCTGTGAACAGCCCAGGCACATTCCAATATTTGGAACAGAATAGAACGCGCCAAGAATAACCAGTTAGTTGGGACACTGAGATGGGTATTCAGTGCACTACTTATATGCTATACTTCCACATCTTTAAAAGTGATCATTTTGTAAACATATGCAGGTTGCAAAGCATGTGTCAGATGTCTGATTCCCTTATCAAACCAAAAGGGTTACTAGAGCTATGTGCCCCTTGAACAGCAGTATTTTGAAACAAGTGCCATTCAATATGCACCACCTTTGTGTGGTCTTTTCAGATAAGGGACAGCTTTTTCAAGCAATTCTAGGCAGCCCATGTTGGCAAAGGCATAAAAATCAGACAAACTAAAGTGTGATATCTTCAGATGCTAAAGGAATTGTCCCATCCCAAATAGGTGGCTGAAAAAAGTGGGAAAAGGTAGGATTGTATGGAAGAAGAGCCACAGAAATCTCCAGCTGAGGAGACAGGCTTTCTTGATTCTGCATTCCTCTCCAGGGCTGTTGACTTTAGATTATGACTTTATTATCTCCCATGACAACAAAAAATATTTGGTGGGAAGCAAGGAAAGGCGGGGGGGGGGGGGGAGAGATGGAATGAAAAGAGCAAGAGTCCATTCTAGAAAAGCTCTGCTGGCAAATGGATAGTATGAATCATTTCTCAGCTGCCATTGCCACAGCAGTCCTCAAAAAGTACCATTTATAATTCAAACCACTGGGACATATTTTCTATATAGCATGATAAACAATTGGATATACCTCAGATGTTAGAGCCATGTGTTCCACAGGTGAATATGGCATGGCTCAACAAAGTATAAATACTGACATGGATCTGAATAATTGATCCATGGGATTTCATTATCTCCTGCCACAACAGGCACTTGTTCCTCCCCTCAAAAGGTAAGGCCCAGGCAGGCACAATATGTGACCCATCAGAGCAGCAAAACAACCAGACCATAGAACAGTGATGGAATAAAATCTTTATTGACAGCAACAGGCAGGGTAAGGGTTGGCATGACATTGGGGCCTGGATCATGTAATCATTCCATGATGGAATGGGTCTTCTGGGTTTGGACCACCCCAAACCCATTTCATGGGAGTCAGCCAGTGCTGAACTTTGCTGTAGTGCAAGCCAAGCAAGCAAAGTCTCACTGGGTGACCAGGGTGCAGATTCCAACCAGGCACCTCAACGCAAGCTTGGAGGTGCCATGGTCAATTGTCCCCTCAGGCCCCTTATGGGCTCTCCCATCCTACAGTATGTTGATCCTGCCCAATGCCATTTCTGCCCTCAACAAACAATAATGTTCTGCTTAACAAAGGAAGACCATAATTTCACTGGGGGAAAGCCAATCAGGTTGAGTGAAAAGAATCATTTCCGGCCCTCTCAACCAGCTACTCGAAAATGCTCAGTGAAGGTTCTAACCAGAGGGTGGTGGACGCCAAGTGGAAGGTTTTCTTCTCCCCTTTGCAAGGGCATTTTGCTGCAGTCTATGAGCCCCAGCGCTGCTGGGCAAAGGCATCCCATGCTTATTTGGCGTGGAATGAGGCTTCCTGAGGTGAAACAGCATGTGAGGGATGGCTGCTAGGAACCATTGCTCCCCCCCCCCCCAATATGTAGAAGCACCTGTCATATTCATGTGCAGGGAACTTTGATTCCAAGCCTCTGAATGCAAGATTTCCGGAAAATGTTTATTGTAAGAGAAATAAAATTAAATACTGGGCTTAAAATGATTAGCAAAAACTAGTACATAAAACATCCAGTAAAAGTAATAGGAGGAAATAAATGATTTTTGATTTTGTGGGTGAAACAAATCATTCCACAGAAGAAAATAAAAAATGAAGTAGTCAATGGAAAGCCTCATAAGTAGCCATATTTGTGACTCAACTGCTTGTTAAAGCTCACCAACTTCATGTAAGTTTTATTAATATTTAGTATATTACATAGTAATATATTTTATGGGCATAAATGTTTAATTTTATTAACTCGCCAAAAAAAAAACCCAATTGCTTCCTTTTGTCATATCTTTCAGTTATAAAAATGATTAAAACACAGAGATCATTGGGCTGGAAACAGAGCCTCATAATTCTTTTCAGTCCCTCAGATACCTTACTTAGGGTTTGGATGTTCATTGTTACACACATTTATAAATGTATCCTTATCTCAAATTTCTGGGCAAAGTAACTTCTTTATGTAAAGGACAGCAGTGGCACCTTGTGTTGAGGAAGTGATGTGGGTTACTTTAAAACACAGGTGTGAGGAACCTGTGGCCCTCTGGATGATGTTGAACTACAACTCTCATAATCCCTGACCATCGGCCATGCTGGCTGTGGCTGACGGGAGCTGCCGTTTTCAACACGTGGCGAGCCAAAGGTTCCCCACACCTGCTTTAACGTGTGTGGCAGGTAAGCATGAGGAAGTACATTTAGACTGAAGGAAAATTCTGTTCTAAACGCATTGGCCATCCACCTTAGTGTTCTAATTTAGCAGTTCAATACCTCTGCAAGTGCTAGATTTGCTCCATCAATCACTTCACCTAAGGATCAGTCTTCCCCTCCCCACTCCCCCAGCTACAAAGCTATGAGTAACAAGCACAACTCCTAGCAGGAAATATTGAAAGGTGAAATATTATAACGGGCTTTGAGCAGCTGTCACAAATTGGTAAAGAGATATTAATGTGCACCACAGGTTAGAGTGGTAAAGGGTCAGTCTCTAGCCTCTCACTCTCACTGGCTTCTAATCAGAGGTTTTATTTCACCTGTAGCTTTTCAGCTTACTTTAATTAATCCCCTTAGCTGTGAACTTGGAGAGAATAAATTGAAGAATGCTGCCAAGAGAGCACATAATGTCAAAGTTCGTACAGATCTAATATAAACCGTTAAAACATTACACCTGCCATAAAAAGAGTGAATTATTTGCTTTTGATTATTGATTTCACACGCTGAAAATGATGAAAAAAACCTATTCGGAATGAAAGTTTCCCATATAAGAGGCAACTCAATATTTAATCTACTATGTGCAAAAAGTACAGAATCTTAAAACTGGGTCTGTGAATAATTCAATTGTCCTAGTTCAGGAGCAGAGACTGAAGCATTATGTTCCTCAGGCCCCAAAACCTGAAGTATACTTTAGCTTAGTAGGAGATGTTTAAAGTGGGAGAGAATGCAATGGAGGAAAAAGCTCATCCAACCCCATTTCTAAAGCGGAAAAGGCTCAGAGACTCTTGGCTACTAAGTTCATGCCACAATTCCAGTTTTCAAAAATCAATGTTGGTACAAAATCAAAAATGTAAGTTAGAATTTTTAAAAAGTTCACAAAGGTACAAATCAGGATAAACTAATAGTTGTACATTATGACTGTTATTTACACAAAGCTGTAGTGCTACATATCCTACTGATTTGAGTGAGATGAACTATCTGCAAAACCATTATTCAACAAGTACAACACACCATTGCATGCATTTCCTAACAAGATGCATTTTCTTTTGTAAAGGTTGCCCCATTATATTACAGAGAAGCAGCGACACCAGGTGATTTCCCCAGGTTTCTATGTGAAAAGAAGGAGCTTTGGCACTATTCTGTAAATGTAAAAACTCAAAATAGTAACCAGGTTCTGAGCCTCTGCCAACTGAATCAATCAGATTGATCTGCCAAATACTGGCTGCATATCAACTTGAAACACATTGTAATTAATTGAAAATGGGCTGAGAGGTTTACAGGGTTAGAGGGGAGGGGAGTCGTTCATCAATCAGTATTGCAAAATCGTAATACTTGCATTAAAAGTGAATTATTTGTGATCCGTGACACTATTTGTGATCCTGGATAAGCTGGGGAGAGGGGAGAAAGCTGACTTACTAGAACAGGAATGGATGTAAACTATACCCATTAATATAAGAGATACCCATCCAAACATCCTATGTATTTCAAAAGGATGAAGTATAATAAAATAATAGATGTTCTATTCTTATAAATATTTACGTAACCCAACATAGTGACTCCCAAGTTCTTCTGCCACCCTGAAATCATCTGCACTTATAGAATCATAGACTTGTAGGGTTGGAAGGTATTCATCTAGCCCAGGCATGGCCAAACTTGGGCCTCCAGCTGTTTTGGGACTAAAATTCCCATCATCCCTGACCACTGGTTTTGTTAGCTAGGGATGATGGGAGTTGTAGTCCCAAAACAGCTGGAGGGTCAGGTTTGGCCATGCCTGATCTAGCCCAATCCCTGCAATGCAAGAATCTTTCCCACAATTTTCCCTGGGTGGACTCAAACCACCAACATTCTGGTTGACAGTGAGATATATGTTACCAAGTCCTGGTCTCTCCTTTACCATCCCATAAAATTCCAATTTCTCATTGTCCTCTTGAATGAATTCTACCATGAGTTCAGAACCGCTATGCTGATAGTGACTAGTCCAAGGCCATGCAACAAGCTTCATGGATGATCTGGGCCCAAGTTTCCCAGATTCAAGCTTCTAGCCCCACTATTGGAATGCACCGTACTGCCACACCATTGTTTATCCTTATCTCATTAGCAGATATTTTTCATTTTCAAAGCAAAAGCTAAGAAAGTAAGAAAAATAACAGAAGGCTACAACTCAATGCTTCTAGCTGCTGAACTGCCATTTTGGTTTGGCCAATAACATATCAAACAACCACACCTAATCTCATTAGTACTTTCAGTGTTTGGGTTTCAAAAACTAAAAGTGTATACAGAACCCTATCTTGTTTTGTTTTTAAATGAGATTTTTTTCCTGTATGGAAACAATTAGTAGTATATCATTAACTCTTTTTCCCATTAAATATTCCAAACCTCCCCCCCCCCAAAAAAAAGTCTTTGGTAATAACTATCACTATCACCAGTGCTGTTTGTTGTTGTTTTTTTTAGAAAAAAATGTTTAGGGTTTCTCTCATTTTCCTACTCATATTGAAATACTGCCCCTCAATGAGACCAAACTTAGATTCACAAAATGTTTAGGGGCATGTGTACCCCCAGAAAAAAAGCACTGACTATCACATAAAATGTATTGCATAATAATAACCCAAAATGAATTTGACACCACATATTTCTTACCTGTATTCGTTCCACTTCTAAAAAAGTTGCTGATTGGAAGGCCTTTTCCCATAATATGAGGTCACATTCTAATTCCACAGAAAAGTAGAGATCCTCTCCCGTTTCAGACTGGACACCAAAGCAGTGTTTTCGACGATCCAGTAGATCACTGTCCTGATGAAAACCTGGAGTTATATAATCTTGCATACATCAATTAATATTTCTTATAGTACAGACCCACATGTTAGATGCAGAACAAAGTGCCATGTAATTTTTATTCAGCCCACATTAGTCTCAGCATTTAAATGGATTTGAAATAAAAGAATGTTTTAGAGTTTTCACGCCAAGTAGCAGAGTACAGTTTGGCTACAAGGATTCACAGGTGCCAGTGTCCAATCTCTGAATAGTTCCCAAAGTTACCAGTTTTAAAATGCCTCAGAAGTGTGTCATATATTTTGTGTATTCATGCACAGAAATATACACCAACAATTTCTTTACTCTGCTGAAAACCACCACAATTACTTTTTGGCAAGGCTTCGTATAAAGAAAATAAACCAAATGCATTCAAACATTTCTCAAATTACTGGACTTTTCTGCTATTCCTTTAGCAGTGAATGTACCGGTATGTTATCTGTCCTAAGGGCTGCAGGTTCTTGAATCTAGGCCCGTTGGAGCTTTTGAGGCATCCTGCTTGAGGAATCTAGGCCCTCCAAACAGTCTTAGGCTATTTTCCACAAGTGGTGGTGTAATTAGTTTTGTTGCTGTTGTTGTTGTAGTTGCAATTTGCTGGTTCTATAAACTAAATGAAGAAAACTGCACTGACTGGCATGCACATATAACTAAGAGTGCTTTCCCTCCATCGTCTATGTGGAATTAACATTTACAAGTGATGCATTCCAGATTTAAAGGTACTTGGGGAAATGTTGTCATTCTCTTCCACAATTGAAAAGGAGGGTATTCTCATTACTCTGATTCTTGAGCAACAACCTGCACAATTAGGGGCCTCTGCATCAAATACAAACACACTTCAACATCTTGCTTCTGTGCATAACCCGCCACCAGGATTCTTTGCTCTTTAGACCCAATTGTACTCTGAATTATTTCTTTTGAGCTGAACAACTCCATTGGGATATGTTTGCATTTCCCTGCATCTAATTTAAATCACATTTAATCCACCTGGGGATTTCACTGAGTCCTTGGAGTCTGCTTGGAGCTTTGTTTCTAAGTGTAATTAGCCTTCAAGCTCACTGCATGGCCTTAAGTTGCCAGTCATGATCTCATATCAAGGGGACTCCTTAAGATAATGTGTGGCTTTCCGTTCCATGGAGAAAGAGTGGGATACAAAATGTCCTATAGCTGCTGATAGTGCATAGTTAAATTTTAAAGGTTTTTTAAAAATATATAAAAGAGATTAATCAATTTCATCCTATTTCCCCTTTATATTGTACTCTAGCCAATCATGGCCTGTGATGCAGTTCTGGGCAAGCCACATCTATCTGCCCTATACCTGACATCAGAAGTTTGAAGAACGGTGTGGGCCTGTTTGCAAAAGGTCTCTCAAACAGCCCTTTGTTGTGCTTTGAAGTCCCAAAAACCAGGGCTTCAAAGTACAGAATCACCTGATGTCATAGGGATGTCAGGTGATCAACTGCTCACCTGTCAGATGCAGTCCTCTAGGGTGGGGAAATAAAAGGTTCCCCACTTGTAGTGCAATAAAGTTTTACCAATTCACCTGTTTGGGCCAACTCAGAATAGAGACTGTGGGGGTGGGTGTACAGCAAAAACAAGAATGTATTCCAGCATGTACAAAATGCCTTTTTAAAGAAACCCATAAACAATAATCAGACAGCTGAGATTGGGGGAGAGGGCATATGGTTCAGAGGCTGTGGTTTTCAAGTGGGCCTGAGATTTAGGGATGCCAACATATTATGACAAGATTTCTAAATGTTTAACAGTGTCCTGATATGTACACATTTAGCAGGTGAATTTTCCCTTTCATCTCCATGGTAGATAAAGCTAATTGCATCTCTCCCCCTTAAATAAGGATATATAGCTTTCGGCAATAAATGGGGAACAACTTTATTAAGGACGTTTGTGCCTTCCACATGTGATAAAGAAACACAGGACAATTCAGTTTAGATTTTGCTAGTGGATGGTGGGTATAGCTAGAGTTTTATTTTAATTACATAATGGATGCTTGTGAAATCATTTCATTGATTTAAGCTGATATTCTACTGAGTAAATAGGTGCAGAGCTGAAACATCAGAATTTTCTGAGGTTATTAGAGGCAAAAGCAAGAAAGCAAGAAATGAAACTGACGAACGTAATGTCAATTTCACCTCATTCATTGGGCTTTACTGAAGGGAAAGACTTGTCCTTCTCCCTCTTGCAGGCAGCATCCAAATGCACACAGCATTAAAAGCAGCAGCAAAGAATACTGGCATCCACACTCTGATGCACATTCAAGCACCCATCAAAAATGAAGAAAAGAATCTAGATGTGATGACATGCATCAATAAAAGAAAAAAAGGTTTACTTGAAATTGTAGCAACTGATAGCTGCATGAGGAAAATACATTATATATATTTTAAATGGAAAATAACGGAAGAGAGCCTGAGCAGAACATGTAACCATGGGGAAAAGATGGGAAATGAAATGGAAAAAGCTATCAATCCCTGCTCCGTTTACTGATTCCTGTCCATCAAAAGATCTCTATGCCAACTCATCTGCTCCTAGCTCAACTATGCTGTGCTACTTTTCTTTCTGTCATCCTCCTGGTTTGTATTTTGAGATTCACATATCTTGGATAAATATCCCAGAACTGATTAGTTTGCTTCTTTCATAATGAGCTCAGGTAAGTTTGATATACTAGCTGCTGATGCTTCTTTCTATATATTAGTACTTGGGCATTTGACTCCTCCTTTGTATTGTAACAGGGGAGGTTTCAGTCCCAGTTCTTGTTCTTCCAAGGCAGTACAGCTGCCCTCCAGATGTTGGCTTTTAACTACTCTCACCCCTGACCACGGACCATGCTGGCTGGGGCTAATAGGAGTTTCCTTTCTTCTTTATTTTTTTCCTTTTCTTATTCTTGCCTTTTCATTATTTCTCTTCTGTAGATTAGTCTGGCTTTTATTGTATTCTGTGTTGAAAACTTGTAATAAAAATTGATTAAAAAAAGAAGAAGTTCCAGTTTATTTCATAGTTGGACATAGTGACCAATTCACGTTGAGGGAAAAAGAACAGATATAGTTCCAGATAAACCTTGATAATCATTATGACTTTAAAAAAAGAAAAATAAATTACATGTCAAGTGGATCACAACACGCACATTCAGGCAATTATCCAATCACTCATCTTCAAGCATCATCAATAACCAATTGTAACTGATTCCTAAAATCTACTGAGGGTGCTGTCTTGTCTAATACATGGTCAAATTAGACAGAATGGAATTTCCATCCATCAACCTGTAAGCACTTTCAGATTCAACTGATTTATATAACGTATTCCAGTTTCTAATGTCTGGAGACAGAACCCTAAAAAGAACTTTATGTTGAGCTAGGTACTCAAAAAAGTTTGCTCTACTTTTTTGTTGTTGTTGTTGTTGAAAGTAGGGAGTAAGGGGAATGCAAATGTAATAAAGCCTGTAGCACAACTGTCAAGTACTTGGCTCATATCCCAGAAGAGTTTAAACCAGCATCTCTTCTAATGGGAAAGTGCAACACTTGCTGGCCTAATTAATACTGATTTTCATGTTAAGTGAGAGCAATACATCTGTCTAAGGGAGGCAAGGACTTAAAAATAAATTATTTCAAATTAAAAGTACTCAACAAATGCCAAGGTTTGGCATTATATATATTTGGTCTGCTGCTTCGCAGACTCTATTCCTCTCTCTTTGTACCTTAAAAGCACCTTGTAAGTATGATACTAAATGCAAAGTAATTCAGCTTTTCAAGCTTCTTGATGATGGAACTGAAAGAGACTGGAGATGACCTGCTCTGAGCAATGTTTGTTTTGTAGCCCCACTCCCTTCATTTATGGGCCCTCGCTCCGGTTGGACAGCACAAGAAATATTCAACATGTTGACACAATGCTCAATAGTAACTTTTGAAAAATATCTGCTCAGGAATGCAAGCCTGTTGACAGACACTGCAGATACCTGTCTTTCTTAACATGCAGTGCTAGGAAAAGCTTCAGAAGCGAATTGCTTCATGTCCCATTCCCCGCCCGTCCCGTCCCCCAAACCATTTGGTGTGAAATTTTCCTTTATAGAAGTCCCATTATTGTGTTCAGTTAAGCAGAGGAGTATCAGCATTAGTAATTGTTGATTGTTGCTTAAATGGCTATTGCCAAGGGGAGCCATTGGGGATAGAGAGGAAGAGAGAGCAAGAGCTAAATGAGGGGAGGAAGGAGAATGAAAATGAGAAATTGGAAAGCACATTTGGAGAGAGAATGCCAGAGGCAGAAACAGAGGAGTGAATTTAGGATAAAATGATGCCTCTTCCTTGTGCAATAAATGGACATGATGCAGAAAGACTGGCTTGGTTCTAATCATTGCCTTGAGTCCAGCCATTTGTGTGCTAAGAATTACTTATGCACACAGTATATCCAGGCTCAGGGCCTTATCATGCCTAAATGACACTGACTAGATGCTACAGCACTGAATCCCTAGACACAATATTAAATTAAGACTGAAATGACTAAGTTTCTGAAAAAATTGGTTCATCACTTAAGGATAAATTACAATTTTCAAACTAAGTGTAACTGGCGAACATATCTTAACACTTCCAGTAGAAACTAGTAGTCTTCATTTCTTGCCATAATGTTGTGATAAAGCTGAATTTATTTTCCGATCACCAGATGCCACGGTATAGTAAAGTTGGGCAAATGATGGTTTTAAATTCAGCTCCTGTTGCAAGGCATTAGCCAAATGGCCATTTCTACTTCTATAATCCCAGACACGATATATTGTGAAGTATTGTTGTGCGTACATTAGCTTTTTTAACAACTCCCTTTAAAATTATTTGTTATCATTCATTTACTATTTGGCATTTAGGGCTCTACATTTAAAACAAATTGGACTATCATAAACCCTATCTTATTATGTTTCATTAAATGTAAAGCACAGATGGCACGTGAAGATAAACATCAGATAAGAATAATTGCATTTTTACACTCAATACTTTAAAAAAAACAGTTTGGTCACCAGTTTGTCACTTCTCAATGGTGTTTCTATGATACAAAAATGAGGGGGGAAGTCACTTAAAAAGTGATTGTGTGTACTGATCAAGGTGATTCATTCATTCATATTACAAATGTGGGAACGTTTATGGTTATGATTCCTAGAGTCATTTGTGAAATTGCCCTAAATTTACAATATGGTTTCATGCAAGCTGTGGTATCATTAACAAACCTCACCTAATATTTGGAAGCAGATTAAATAAAATTGCATAATGAACCCAACACATCATCTATTCAACAATAAAGCAGTTAGGGCTGGTTCCAGGTTTGAAGGGGCTCTTTTGGCATAATGCCCTCTGGTAGGTCTCTCCCATATGAGTGCTTACTTCACCCACTGTGCACAGTCGAGCACCAGGGTAACTTGGGGCCACCATTCCTTTGTCACAATTCACATCTTCTACAATGCACAATAACACCCCTGGAGCACCCCCAATGTAATGGATGTCTCAGCCATTTAAATGTCTCACAATTTCTCAGCAAGCCTACATTGTGACTGGCTTGGGACATTGTGGGAAAGTTAAATGGTGGCTCCAAGCTGTCCTCATGCTCACTAGAACACCTGCGATGAAGGGATGCAGCTCAGGGGCAATGCAAAAGTTTTGCATGTAGAAGGTTCCAGGTTCAATCCCTGGCACCTCCAGGCAGAACTGACCATGCCCCCTATCTGAATCCCAAAGAGCGACTGCCAGTCAGCACAAACAGAACTGAACTAGGTGTACTAATGTTCTAACATAGTATAAGGCAGCTTCCTATGCTCCTAAAACAAGGGGGCGTGGAGGAAGCATCCGTAGCCAGTCATGCTCTGTGTGGGTACATGGCAAAGCACCAGACACTGTCAAAGGTGGCCCAGTGCTGACATTGACCATATGAGGTGCTGTAGCTCAGGCCTCCTTGAAAATCAGGCGATCAGAGTTGGAAATTGTACTCTACTCTAAGGTTTATATGGTGTCTGTGGAATGACTATGATTGTTCCGTGCTAAAAGAAAGGTTCCTGACAAAGCTACTCCTCTTATTCCAAATGATTCTTACAAGGTCCCGTGGCAAAATCTTAGCCCACATTAAAATCCTTTCCCCAAATTATTTCTATCATTTTGAAACTGTTCACACAGACCATTTTTCTCCACCAACTTGACTTCCATGGGATATTTTGCTAGCAGTAGTCAATGACTAGGTTGTACAGCCATCCCTCCTTCCCCTCAGTACAATGAAGTTGCATTTTTATTCTTCATACCTTGAGAATTTTGTACATAATCTCATATACAGAAAATGTTCTTTCGGCTCGTGTCCAGTCCCACGTAGTAACCTTGGGTGAAAATAAACAGAGTTTAATTGAACTGATTTTTCATCCAGTTATATCGGTTGGAAAGTAATGTCAAACTATGGTGTACTGCAGGGGTGGGAAACCTTAGGCCTGAGGGCCAAATGTGGCCCTCTAGTCTGGTATATATGGTTCTTGGGATTCTCCTTAAGCCACACCCCTCCCCACTTGAACCCTTTTCCTGCAGGCTATGCCCTGAAATCCTTCTTGAGTGTTTTTGTCTGGTTGGAATGTGGCCTTGAGCTCTGATAATGACTCCCACTCACCTCTGTGGAGGTTAGAAAGGGTTAAATCAAAGGCATAGCTGGAGGGGGGGCAATGTCCTCAGGTGCATTTTTCTAGGGGGTGCTGTTCATGCCGCCCTGCCAACCCTGCACCACTTCACAAGGCTGGAATCTGATATGAATGATTCAACAAGCATAACCTGAAAGCTCTGCAAAACCAATCTCTGTGGGCAAGTTCCTTACAAAAGAAGTTTCAGTGTGATATATCCTCTTTATTGGACACACGCCAAATAAAACAAAGCATATTTATGTGGCACGGATGCCACACAGAGGAGGACCTCTAACAATGATCTCAGCAGGCAGCCGAGTTTGTTCACATGGGAGTAGACCAGGCATCCCCAAACTCGGCCCTCCAGATGTTTTGGGACTACAGTTCCCATCAACCTTGACCACTGGTCCTGTTAGCAAGGGATGATGGGAGTTGTAGTCCCAAAACATCTGGAGGGCCGAGTTTGGGGATGCCTAGAGTAGACAGTCCTTCAGATATCCTGGTGTCAAATTATAAAGGGTTTCAAAGTTCATCACTAGCATATTGGATTGAACCTGGACACAAATGGGAAGCCTGTGTAGCTAGCACACTAAGGGATTCATACACTCCTTATATGTGGCCTGTATGAAGAGCCTGACCTCAGCGTTCTGGACCAACTGAAGTGTATTTTTTTTTGTTTTAGCATCCTGTTTAAGAGCTTAATCAAACTTTAAGGCCTAAGGAGTTATATTTCTATGCATTGAAAAGTCCTCCCTTTCTTCTTCCTTATCAGATCAGCTCCAGCATAGGGAAAGAATCAGTCAGTCCTCTGTAGCGTGGTCTAATGCTGGCTCCCTCGGCCTGAAGCAAGATGAGTGCCACACCCCATAGTCAAGTTTGACTGGACTTAACCGTCCAGGGGTCCTTTACTTTTACCTCATGTAGAATGTATTGCAGTAATCTAAGGAAATGAACCAGAGTATCTCCCCAACCTCATTCTTTTGTTACACGGTCAGAAACAAAATAGTGCACTATTTCTATCAAGAATTTTCCCCCTCATACTTATTAGATATTTTCTCATGAACATGACATCAACAGAAAAGGCAGTTTCTAGAAATATGCTGTGTAAAGATCTGAGAGTTTCTAAATTTACAGTAATCTCAGTACTGGGAATGAACAAAATTAGTTGTAAGGTCATTTCTTTTCATAGCAATTTTGTGTTAATAAATCAAATTTTCCCATCACTATTGTTGCTTTTCCTTACAACAGAGCTGAATGAAATGCCTAGGAGTAACATAAAACCTTTAAATCAATTTCATAAAAACCATTTAATGGGCAACCAATAAATGGTACTAATACTTACTGGAGGTGCTATAAATTTGTAAAGTGAAGAACCTCTCAATGCTAGAAACTTTGGTGTATACATTCTGTCCTGAAGAGAATCTTGTTCCCGTTCTTCTGTCCAGCCTGTGTAGACTATCTGGCAGAAAATACAAATAGTTTTGACAAATTCTACACACATACAATGAACATTTGTTATGAAAATATGCAACAGCCTGCTTCTAGAAGTCCCATGAAATTTCTGCTGACACAATCCATGTCTTGAATTGTGCATATAATGTGTCACTCAAGATTTATTAGCACAGAAAGTCATTCAACAATATACATGGCATGTACAACTCATCACATACAGAATTTCAAGTCTTCAATTGTGCAAACAGCCCACTGTTAATTAAAATTCCTAATGAAATCCTTCTTTTTAGTTTTCTTTGCAACTGTATGAAATAAAAAGGATAAGATGGAAATAAATTTTCACTGCATTGCATAAAAGAATATAATCACACTTCCCCATATTAGATTATTATGTGAAAATGATGTTGCAACAAATATACTTAACAGTGCATTCAAGCATGTTTGCAAACTTTGTGTGACAGTTTTGTTACAATAAACTCTATTATATTATACTGAGAGAGAAGTACTAGCTGTCCAAACATCATTCATAACATTGCCAAAACATGATATCGTATGATGGTCATAATCACTTGTGAGGATATTCATATTTTAGTGGACCATGAACCTGAGTATCAGGGTTGAGCAAAAAAAATTGTGACCCAGGTGCCTGTCTTTAACCTCTTTTAGAAGCAAAAGGAAAGCATAACTCAGACAATGTTACTGTCTCTTTAAACTGCATTCACTGTAAAATGAATTACTTGACAGTAGTCTACCTGGAGAATATAGCATGTCTTTGTTTTTAGTGCCCCTGATTAAAACTGTAATTGAAACACTAGGCCTAAGCAATTGTATTTTTATGCATCAAAAGATATTCACTTCTCTAGTTTCTACTTAGTTCAAAACTAGCAGCATGGAAGAGTTGCTGTGATTTATTGAAAAAACCTCTCATCTACTAACTACTTGTGACTTTGAATGTAGCTTTCTACTGGAAATTGGGAAAAAATCAAGCTGTGGCTAAAATGAAGAAGAATTGGAAGCATACTTCTTTTGCATCAAAGAGTCGCTGCTTTTGAATCTGGGAGAAGAGGCCATCTTTTGTCACAGGACCACCACAAATGGCTCAGTAGACTAGATCCAGCTACCAGGCTTGTCACCTTTGTGGCAATATTATAGGAGTTACCAACCCTAGAGGGATGTAGGGCCAACTAAAATGGTCTATACCCTTGATGACTTTTAGACACAACTGATTTCTATAATGCCTTTGTGGAGTTTGCTACTGCCACTGCTAGCCATCCAATTGATAGATAAGGAAGATAATTTACATGATGGCTCCTACATTTGCAGGTGCAATATCTTGAGATTCTGATCTACTAGTTCCCATAAATAAAGTTAATCAAGTATGTGTGAGAACTGGGGATATTTAATTTATAAGCAAGGGATTTTGTTCATTTAACAGATTTTCTCTCTGAAAACCTTGATAATATTTCATAATGTCTGATGTCATTTATCAACCCAGATAAAGCCATTTGTTCTATATAGATGCATTGATATTTCACACTAGGTTTTTTTCCAGTATTAAAGCAGTCCCGGAAATTTAAAGCAATTGCTCTTTGATATATTGTTCCCTTGTCTCTCTACATCATGTGAATGAATTAGATTGATTTCACTGACGGGCCTTTCTTTCATTAAAGATTTATTAACATAAAGAGGATATTTTTGATTCAGACCGTACAGCACCTGTCAAACTGTTAATTCAAAAGACTACAAGATATCAGAAGCAATATTCAAGACCATCTCTTGCTGCATTGCAAGATATGAAATTGATCAGGGAAAGGGGGAGACCCTTTAACTTTGTTTCAGCAGAATTGTAAGTAATTTATATTACTGATTTGCTCACTTACCTAAAAGAAATCTTACAAAAAAAAGGGGGGGGGGAGAGAACCATAGTTGGATAAACAGCTCATAGGACACCAAATAAGAAGTCCCTGCATGCAAAAACCTACTGTAAGGCAAAAAGAGCCATTTGGGGTGGTTCAGAATGGTAGAGCTGAAAAAGCAAATGGCCCAGGAGGATATTGGGCTAAAGCAGCGGAAAAATTGGGGTGAACATGGGAAGGTTTGAAAATATGGGCAAGGGGTTGCCACTGGCGGAGGAAGAGGAGTGCGGGGGGAGCGCACCGCCCCCGGCAGCGCGACCCAGGTGGGGCGCCATCACGGTTGCCCCCCACCGCTGGGTGTCACGCCCCTGCAGGCAGCGTGCCCCACCCCTAGGACGCGCACCACGCCCCTGCGGCCTCACCCCACGGCCCCAGGACACGCGCCAGCCCCACCCCAGCCTGCTCCGCCCCCCGGTGCCAGAGCACCGGTGAGAATGGTGATGAAGCAGCCCAGAACTACACGGAGGGAACTTGTCCATTATCTCAGGGCAGCTGGGACCATAGTCACCATGCAAACAGTTGGTAACACACTACGCCGTGAAGGACTGAGATCTTGCACAGCCCGCAAGGTCCCCTTGCTCAAGAGAGCACATGTACAAGCCCATCTGCAGTTTGCCAATGCACATCTGAATGACCCAGAGAGAACTGGGTGAAAGTGTTGTGGTCAGATGAGACCAAAATCGAGCTCTTTGGCATCAACTCAACTCGCCGTGTTTGGAGGAGAAGGAATGCTGCCTACGAGCCCAAGAACACCATCCCCGCCATCAAACATGGAGGGGGACATATTATGCTTTGGGAGTGTTTTTCTGCTAAGGGGACAGGACACTTACACCACATCGAAGGGACGATGGACGGGACCATGTATTGTCAAATCTTGGGTGAGCACCTCCTTCCCTCAGCCAGGGCATTGAAAATGGGTCGAGGATGGGTATTCCAGCATGACAATGACCCAAAACACATGGCCAAGGCAACAAAGGAGTGGCTCAAGAAGCAGCACATTAAGGTCCTGGAGTGGCCTAGCCAGTCTCCAGACCTTAATCCCATCGAAAATCTGTGGAGGGAGCTGAAGGTTTGAGTAGCTACACATCAGCCTCGAAATCTTACTGACTTGGAGAGGATCTGCAAAGAAGAGTGGCACAAAATATCTCCTGAGATGTGTGCAAACCATCAAGAAACCTACAAGAAACGTCTACAAGAAACGTCTGACCTCTGTCATTGCCAACAAGGGTTTTGCAAAGGGATCAAATACTTATTTCACTCGTTATAATGCACACCAATCTCTGACTTTTGTCTTCTGGGTTTCTGGGGTTTTTCCTGTTCTTATTCTGTCTCTCACAGATACAATAAACCTACCATTAGAATTGTGGACTTGTCATTTCTTCGTCAGAAGGCAAACAGGCAAATTTAGCAGGGGATCAAATACTCCCCCCCCCCCACTGTAAATTCCAGTTTGTTAATTTTATATATTGTTAGTTTGGAAACATTAGTGCAACTGAAAATTTAACTGGCCTGGGGGTCAGCTTGGCTGACCTGCATCGTGAGGCATCCCTTAATCCAGATACAACCCTGTTTACTGTCAGCCATCAGTCAGGAGACTGACTCAGAGACATCCCCAATGCCTAAGCCAAAGCCTACCAGCATCTGTGATCAATAAAGTTGTGACCATTTTCAGTTCCAGAACATTGTTGTGCCTGTTTATTCTTATGTTTCACTACCCCTTCCCGGCTCCCGGGGGCTCACTGCACATGGCCCTGCAGCTGCAACATATACGTGTTAGTGTCTATAGTTGTTGATGCATGTCTAGTTTTATACAATCCAACATATCTATAAAGTAAGAAATCATCAGTGTGTCTTGTTTACTTGCCACGTAACTCCCCTGCCTACCAGCATAGAAACATTATTCTGTAATCCCATTCGGCTGTCAGATTTATCACAAAAAGGACCCTACTGTCCTTTTTTTCAAAGGAATGCTATGGTTTGCTCAAGGATCCGGGGACATTCATTGACAGTCCCCACAGAGCTGTTCTCCACAAATTCTTTGATATGAGTTTCCTACACATTGTGACCAAGAATTTACCATGCATCAGAGAGTGTTGTGTACTGCTTCACATTCCCCCTGAAAATCCACAGCAGACTGTTTGCTACTATAAAAATCATAGCTGTGAAAGACAAATTGAGCTGGGACTGCAAAGAAGTCCAGAAGTCTTAGTGGGCTTGGATTAACTTAATAGTGTTGAGGCAGCAGGGATAAAGTATGCTTTGGGTAAGTCTTTTGGATATTGAATTTCCAGTGGAACTAACTTACAGGCATAACACTAATGTCTGGATAACTAAATGACCTACTCCCACCCCCTAAGAGCTTGCTCCTCATTTATATTCAGGCACTACAGGGTGGCTAAGAATTGAGGGAGACCTATTTATTGCAAGATAATTCTACTTATCCCCTTTCCTTGGCAATAAGTCATTCTGTTGTTGCTATTTAGTCTCTCTGGACCACTCTTCAATCTTGATTTCCTACTATACTGCCTGCATTCTGACTTCTGAAGCTGCTCCACTGTGACTTATCATGGTTTATGGCTCAAGATAGCTACTTTCAGCTCGATTTTCAGCCAAAGATACAGTATTGCTCTTACATGATCCATCTCCAGCCCCATTACCATTGTGGGTCTTTCTTCCCAGTATTTACAGTCAATCCACCTATCTTTTTTGTTTGTTTGTTTGTTTCTATCACATGCTTGGATTTTGAATGCGCTTCATGTTCTGGTCTTCCATGTGTATGTGTGTGTGTGTGTGTGTGTGTGTGTGTGTGTGTGTGTGTATATATATATATATATATATATATATATATATATATATATATTCATTCCCATTCCAACATGTAAAATATTTTTGAGCAAAGGTTGATCTGCCTCAGGGCAACAGAGGTATAAAATTGCTGAAAATTGATCACAAATTACAAACTTATCCATTTTATCACACTCCAAATAGTTTACTACACCAGCAGTCAGGTTTGTCTAAAAGAAAGTTATAGGAACACAAACATCAGAAATAATCAAACTTGATAATATGTAGACATAAGATTAAATTGCTAGCAGAATTATACCATTACAGAAAGGGCCATTAATCTTCTAAAAGAGAAATCAATGCCTATAATTGAAAGAGGATAAAATAATCAAGGTATATAATTCCAATTTCAAGTCTTGAAGTGATTGTGTGTGATGGCTATAGTGTAGGTGCAAACAGCACAGATAAAGATAATGGAACCTATAAACAGTGTTAAGAGGTAACTAAAGTAATTGACAGATATAACAATCTATTACAGCAATGGTACATAAGAGTACATGTGAAATGGATTCATAACGTATGTAAATTCAGCCGAATTTCATTGCAAAGCTGAATCCGAAAAGAATGTATTGTAGTTTTTGAGATCTCCAGATTATATCTCATTTCATTACTTCATCAAAGCTAGATTAGCAATGAAAAAATTATCATGGTTGGCAGATTCCAAAAACATATTATCTTATGTGACTCATTTAAAGTAACTTAGCAAGCAGAACTTCCAGAAATGAAGTTTATTGTTGCCCAGAAGAAGCATCAACACTGGAATAAATTTCCCAAATAAGAAAGTGGCAGATTAACTTTGTGGGTTTTATGCTATATGGAGCTCTGCTCCTTTACATCTGTGTGTATGCTGTAGGTATATGCATTACAATGTACAAGCATTTTCTTATTTATTTCATTCCTTCTAGTAACCACCATGGGAAGATTGACTTGTCTAAAGCAACCCAGCTACAGTATAAGAAAGACTATCTGAGCTTCTGAACTGGTTTTATTGAATCAAGCTTTGGCCATAAGATTTTGCTTTCTTTATGCTATAAAAACCAAAAGGCCTCACTTGTTGTAAAATAAACTCAAAGCACTTTGCAAAAAAAAAAAAAAAAAAAAAAAAAAAAAGCATAAAAGGAAACAAAACCAATTACATAGATTAAAACTATACAGGAAGGCCAGGGAAGTACGTACTGGAAGTGGTGTCACTCTGCATGTCAAAAGAGAGTAGAGTTACAGGTAGGTAGCTGTGTTGGTCTGCCATAGTCAAAACAAAATAAAAAATAAAAAAATTCCTTCCAGTAGCACCTTAGAGACCAACTAAGTTTGTTCTTGGTATGAGCTTTCGTGTGCATGTACACTTCATCAGATACCTGAAGAAGTATAAAGAGAGTAGAAACATTCATGGGGATAAGGCTATCAATGACTGCTAGTGTCAGGGACTGGCAGGATGGGGAAGAGTGGTGGAAGCTGCCTGCCCAAGAACCCCCCAGGGAAAGCACAGAAGACGACTTAGATCTTGGTTCCTGTTAGTGAGAAACTGGCCACACCTCAGAGGAGGGGACAACCTGGAAGGTACTAGAAGCAGGAAGCTTGAGGGATCACAAAGAGGCAGGTGGCTCGGAACATTTCAGTTTGTGGCTCTGTGGTACTGGAAAGATAGCAGACAAAATGCCCACTAAAGCAGAGAGGAACTCCCAGTTTGGCCTATCCTGTCTCCTATAATGTGTTCAGCCAACCCACAAGCAACATATACTGATTTCCCACCAACTTAATTTTTTTTTAATGAATTCCAAGCACCTTCCCTGGCAGTTGAACATAGGATAATATTTTCTTCCTGAAAAGCGCACAATGGATGCTTCTCAGAAATGCATTTCATGATTCCAGAAGGTTGATGTGAAAGATAGATGAGCCTGCCATACACAGGCTGTAAAATTTAGTATTTAAAGGTAGAAGATAAATGGGAGGGCAGCTGTAGATTTGGAACGGAAGCTGTTGCTAGATCATTTGCAGCTTAAAATATATGTTCTCATTTATCTATGTGGCCTAGCCCCTCTTTACAGCAGCACCGAATAAACTGTAGGTGTGTATATACAGCAGTAGGACTTTCAGATCCTTAAAACTTCACCAAAAAAAATCTAACATTAATTTCAAAACAGAATAAGAGTCCTAGTGACCTGATTAAGTTAAAGTGCTTACACTGCAAATTTATTTTCCATGGAGGGCAGCAAAAACAGAAATCTGTTGATGGCTATGAGAGAAGGAAATGGCTCCCAAACAGGTGGACATAAAGCTCGATGACCAATAGGCAATTAGATAAATCCATGGAGCAAAACTATCAATGACAAATTAAATCATATGGCTATATGCCACCTCAAATATCAGAGGCAGTATTATTCTCAGTAGGAGTTGCTAGGAACATTCTTTATATTCTCATTGTGGGTTTCCCAGAAGTTTCTTGTGTGACCTTTGGTCTGATCCAGGAAGGCTTATTTTATTTTTGGCTTATTTTCAGACAAATCTGCACAGAATTGCAGCTGAACTTATTATCTTAATTTCATTGTGTTATTGTGCTGTAACAACCTCCTATGTCTGAGCTTACGTACAGATCCATTGAAATAAGTGGGACTTCACCTGCATATGCACCTTTAGTACATAAGTTCTAATTATTCCAAGCTTCTACTGGGAAAATCCAGAAAAAATCCATATGAAATGCAGCATTTTCATATCTGAATTGAGTTTTTCAAATCAATATGCTCAAGAGTGAGGCAATGTAGAACTGTAGGGTTGTGAAGCAAGAGATATCTAATTTAATTTAGTAAGCAAAGCTTAAATCGTAAAAGAAGAGGTGCAACCATGATTGCCATTTTGGAAGTGGAGGCAAGACAGAAACTCAACAGATATAGCTTTTCCTAGTATAGCGACAGACAACTGTTCAAAAGGGGTGGCCCTCCAGATGCTGTTGGACTACAACTCTCATGGTCCCTGACCATTGGATATGAATTGGGAGTCCTGGAAAAAATGGGAGGGATGCAGGTTATCCACCTCTTTTGAAACGTACAGAAACCCTACCAGTAAAGCTGGCAACCCCACATAGATATGCTTTGTCTGAAGATCAAAACTGGCCCTCTAATCCCAGATACCTCTTGACTGGTTGTGGTTACTGGGAAACACTCTTTCTGTGTGCTCAAACACTCTTCTCCGTATTTTGCATCCCCATCCACTTTGCTTCAAGCTTGCCCACCAAACTGAAATTGACAAAACTTCCCTACACTGCAGAATTAAGGACGAGAATTCTCTTTTTGCCCCCCCTCTCTCTTTGCATTCTGTCTCTTATGCAGCATCCTTAACTACCTGCATATTTTATGCACTAAAGACATAGTTGAATTTGTATTCTGCACTTCATTTCAGCTGCTTTTTATCCTCACGACTGCCTCTGGGATAAGTCAGGATGAGAGATCATGACTTGCAACTCAAGGCCAAACTGTGAGCTTGAAGGCTAATTACACTTAAGAACACAGCTCACAACAGATTTCAAAGAGTCTATCAAATCCTCAAGTGGATTAAATGATTTATATGAGATTGCTGTAAAAACCTACCGAACAATGGGCACAGTCCATATAAAGATAAGCATGTTTATACCCCATTGCACACTACAAAAGAGTGAACTGTATGCTTAAACAGAATACATGGTATTTTGAAATTCTCAATGTTAGCTATGGAACACAAGTTCTTCTAAGATTTTCACACAATATTTCAAAGACAGGGAAGGAGATTTCTTTTTCAGGAATCATACAATGGGCATACACATTGCCATTTCCATTGCCTTAGAGATTTCCAAAATCTTAGTCGCAAATGTTTCTATGCTGCTCTGCAATGTGAGGAAGGGAGATTGGGGCAGGGGGAAGGAAGATTTGCCAGGATGCAAATTCAAAAACATGCCTATCTATCTAAACCTGAGGACAGAAACTATCTTAAGAAAGGCTTTTGAGAGAGTCAAACACTTGGCAATACTTTATTCATTCATCTTTTATCATTATTGTTGTTGTTTAGTCGGTTAGTCGTGTCCGACTCTTTATCATTATTTAATTTATATTTCCTAGTTCTATTCCTAAGTATACAGTCCTAACATCTGAGGCATATTGAGAGCTTTGGACTAAGCACGCATGAGCAGGTAGTTTGACTACTACAACTTCTATAATCTAGATGAAGCTATAGACGGATGTACACCATATTTCATGAACTGATCAATAACAAAGACTTTATATTGCATTGATTTAAGGCTCTGATAGTTTCTCTTTCCCCGAGCTCCCATAATAAACAGCATGACTGTTATGTTAGGCTATATATTTAGAGGTATGGGGCACTAGGTTGAATGTATTCATTATTACCTGACAGATCTTCAATACTCTAATATAATGAGAAAGTAAACTAATGCCAGATCCCCTGCAAATTATAATATGAAAGTTAACATTATTTCCATTCACCAGTTGATGCTGAAAGCTTTACCATGCTGCAATAAAATAAGTATAAAAATCAAATGCCTTTCTGAATTTCAGCTCTTGATGTTAAGATTAAAAAACAGCAGCAGCAAAACTCAGAGACAAGTAATGTATGCTTTTCAAAGAAGGGTTTCAAAGAAGTCTACTTCCATGGCAGTTTTATCCTGGCATCACCACCCTACGGTTATTGCCTATGTGCCAAAACTTTTCACATTAAAGGAATACAGAAGAGCATGGCATGCAATTTCATAGCTAAATGTCCTATCAATGGTCCAAGATGATCAGTAAGTGTGTGAGTCTGAAATATCCTAGATTTTTTTGTTCTTTCATAGAAGAATAATATCCTATGACAACAAACCTGCCATAACAAGATAACAATATTTGAATCGGGGATGCGGGGGGAGGGAGTGTTGAGTGAGTAAAGCCCAAAAATGCTTTTACAGGTATTATCACCTTCAAGCATAAATACTGTTATACTTAGGTTGTTGGAAGATTCTGCTTATGATGAAGAGCAGAACTGACAACATATCAGTGCCAGATCAACAGAATGTCATCTTAAAATTTTTTGCAGTGAACATCCTATGCATACATGATACATCTTTTTGGAATTTGTTTGAACTACTTTGCTGCGGCTGAATCTAAAGGGTGAATATCAAATGGATACTGTCAAAATGCTGTCTTCTTGTGAGAGTGTGCAACTAGAACATCTACACTCCATAAAATACTTTAGGGATAAAGATACCATGGCATGTTACGAAATATTGTTTGACCAGAAATAGAGCAGACAATAATAAAACATTTTTTCATGATTTCTATAACTAAATTTTAACATCCTTCTTTAAAACTTAAGTGTTATGCATAGCTCTACTTAAAATGTCTACATCATCGGTTCCAATTAATTGTTGGAGTTTATACAGTTTCCTAAGGAATAACATTCATGTAGGCTTACTCAATGTTTTCACATTCTAAACACAAGAATTATCAATTCTGTGACCATGCAAAGAACTGTATTGGGAATGTCTAAACTGTGCCTACTAAAATTATTTCCAAACAATTCAGGTGGGCTAATTTTCAAGTGGATTTTGTCCCTTCATCCTTACAGTGGATGTATATGAGATCCAACTCTAAAAATAATCATGGTCAAGGAAATGTGAAGCTGCTAATATGCACCCATTGTAGCAGATGAAAGCTGCACATGTCTCAAGGATATCTCAATGAGATTTAGATGCAAGTGCATGGCTCACAACAGCATGGCTTTGCTGTGTATCACTATCACATGGAAGTGGGTATTGATGGAACTGCTAGGTTACACTCTAAAATTTCAAACAGCAGTAGCAACAAAACTATGCTTTCCTCTCTGGATTTCCACCAATCCCTATTGAGTTTCCTTCAGATTCGGGAAGCTGGCTAATGTCCCATTCCTTCTACCTGGCATTTCCAGCAGCTCTCTTAATTTACCTTAACTTTCTTTGCACAAATACAGCATGCACTGCATGCCAATGTGCACAGCAAGCATTCAAGCTGACCATCTGTAGGAAAGCCCACTTGCCAAATACCAATCTAAAAATGCCCAGTTAACCAACTGGATACCAGGACCCTGCACTGTTCCTGCAGAGGATCATGCACTGTGTTTTTTATTTAAACCAGGAAAGGGAATTGCTACACACATTGGGCCTAAAAGATTCTCAAACACTTGCCACGTAACTTGGGACACAGTGCAGAAGGACACCAAGAAAGGCATACATTCTCAAAACATGAGAAGCCTAAAGAATCCCAGACTGAAGAAATAAGGCTTCTCAGAAGAATCTAAAGCAGTAATGAGAATGAATTACATTACATCTCTTTTACCTCTTTTTCTTTTACAACTCTCTTTGGGGAATTCTCTTCCTTTAAATAAAACCAAGTAAACATGCGGTAACAAAGGCATTCTCAGCTCAAATCAATGCAAAAATAATCAAACATTAGTTGCGAAAATAATCAATGCTTAGTTGCACAGATAGCTGACAGGGCAATATGAGGGAATTATCGCAGAGTAATTGACACCCTGGTGTGCACTTCTGCTTAATTTAACAGCAAGAACCCAGCTCCCCTATGCGTTTTTATACACACTTAGCAATAGTTGTTTCAACCTAGTGCCTTCCTCGTCATGATGAGCCTGATCAAAAATCTGTTTGGTGACAACAGATGGTGACGGGGCAAGTATATTCTAAGACATAAAAAAAATTCCATTGATGTCTGTCAAGAGATGCTGAGTTAAAAGTTTTTGAGAAACAACTATGGAGAATTGAAGCAATTATCTCTCTATAGAGTCAAATACTGTATATTCCTGCGTATAAGACTACTTTTTACCCAGGAAAATCTTCTCAAAAGTTGGGGGTCGTCTTGTACGCCGGGTCGTATTTCTTATACGGCGAGTATATCCCAAACTCTATCTTTTAACTGGAAAAGTTGGGGGTCGTCTTATATGCCCAGTCGTCTTATACGCCGGAATATACGGTATCTCAAGGCAGTGTGTGAGTGTACACACAGAGAGACAGAGACCCACACATGTGGCCATACATTTTCCTTCTTCTTTAGGTATTTGACTATATATATGGAGACAATTGTTTCAATATGTAACTGATCCCAGTAAATACCTAAAACCCTAACATTAATATTTTATATTAATATATTAATATTTCATTTCATTTTTTAATTTTACTACTCTGCAAAGAGTTATAATATAAATAATTTCACTATTTCACAGTGAAAACATCTGTATGTAGTCAGTTTCAACACAGATGTCTATCAGTCAGATAAATACTGTCCTATCATCTTGTCTCAGATAGCTTTACTCCTCTTTACAAATGGATCTTCAAAACACACACAAGGGGGACAAGAAATGTGATCTGCTGCAGTGACAAAGGCCTAGTTAGGAATGGTAACCCCAATGCCTGCATTTTAATAAATGACACCTAACTTGACATCCCCCCAATATGTACTGCTCACCTTTAACCCTTGCTCTTTGGTGTTGTTTGTGCAGTCAGTGAGGCCCATAAATATGCAGGCCATAGTATAGAACGAGCGCATAGAAGCACTTGAGGCAGCTCCTGCTCAGATCTGGAGCCATCCTGGGCATGTGCTAAGGGCTTTGACAAATATTTTTCATCATTGTCCTTTTATAACGACTACCAGGAGGGGGGAAAAAGAGGGAGCCCACATGCCAGGAAAGATCAGTGGGATACACTGAATTGACTTATAGCTGCACAGATGACCAGTCAAACAAGAATTCTAAGACAACCGCAACCTCATTTTTCATATATGGGATACGTGGATGCTGGTTTATTTGAAGATGAGTGCAAAAATTCTCACAAGAAAAATCTGTGCAGGGGGGCATTGTCAAAAGTAGCATCTGCTCTTGTTCAAAGTCTATTATATAATGCTTAGTGAAAGCATAGCCTTTGAAGTCTATGAATAATGTTAGAATTTCTGGTCTACAAAGATGTAGGATTGATATGTCTCTACAAAATGCAGTGGAGGGCTCACCAAGAATTAGGCGGCCTTCAGGCAAGCCGCTTTCCCCAGCCAAAGCATTATATCTGCAATATGAAGATAATAACACCAACCTGCCTTAAAGTTCTGTTGCAAAAATTACTGAGACAACACATGTGAAGCACATTAAACAAATTGCATAAACACAGTTATAATTTCCCCATCTAGTGGAAAAGGCTGGCTCAACACCTGGTAGCTGAAGGAGATGACTGCCTCTAGACCAGGCATCCCCAAACTTCGGCCCTCCAGATGTTTTGGACTACAATTCCCATCATCCCTGACTGTAGTAAGACCACTGGTCCTGTTAGCTAGGGATCATGGGAGTTGTAGGCCAAAACATCTGGAGGGCCACAGTTGGGGGAAGCCTGCTCTAGACATTTAGTAAATCTCTGTCCTAATTGTTCAAAAGAACTAGCCCAAGAAAACACATACACCCCACCCACTGCCCATAGGGGGTGGGTGGAATTATTGCTAATGCCAGGTGACCATGTTATGGAGGAACAAATTTACCCTATCTTGCTCAGAGGAGGGCTTTTGGCCTTCCTCTTTGTGTGAGGATTGTGGGGAATCATGTCAATGGTGAGGGTAGCTTCTCTTCTTTATATGGCTCATCTCACCTTCCTCATCCTGTGCTTTTGCAATGACCAACCCACCCTTTAAGCAGTGTGTGATTACCCAGCCACCTCTGGGGGGTAAGTAGGAATTTAAGAGTACCTTTCATTGTCCTTGGAGTACACCTTTTGCCTACTCTCTACCATTTGATTTGGGCATATGTGGATAATTTGGCTTCCAACTGCCAGTCATTTTGTCACAACTTGGCATTTAGGGTACACACCCATGAGGCACCTGTGGGTAAATGGCTTCTCACCTACTGCTTCGCATTCCATTCAGTTCCAGGGAAGCTCCTCCTCTGATGCCCTCTTGCATCCCTGCCTCCCAAAGGTTTGCACAGCTGCTTGTTGCGGCAGCCTTGGCTATAAGCTCCCCAGGCAGATAGAGCCTCTGGGCCTGGCCTGGGGGTGCTTCCCATGCTCCTATGGGGTGGTGTGAGGATGCACCTCTCTTTGGGGTGGGGGGGGTGGCAGCTCAGAGACCAGGGATGGCAGCAGTGGCTGCCTGGAGGACTGCCAAGGAGAGGGGAGAGGAGGCTGAGGGAAGACTCCACAAGGGAGGGTGTTTGAAAAAGGGTGAGAGGCTGCCAGCTCTGCAGGCAAGGGGTGACATAACTGGGCTCCTGAGCCTCACAGGGGTGCCGCAGAAAGAATGAAGTTGGTCAAGGGAGCCATGGACTTAAAAACCTCTGCATTATGAGATTAACAGAAGTCATCTTCTGAAAGCAAATGGATACCACAATGAAAGCTCACTACGCAAAAGCAAAAATCCAGCATGCCTGACCAGCTTGAGTGTTGTTTGTATCTGGTTCAGAAAATAACAAGAAACAGGAAGGGGACAGTCAACACAAAAAGGATCTGGAAACCTGGAGGAGATTAAATCGTGCATCTGTTTATTTTTAAGAAAATGTTTACACTAACTTTTTGAATTCACCACCACTTATTACTGTTCCCATCTCTCCCAGGTACTGACATTTTCTGTCACTGATAAACAGCTGCTCGGCAGTGATGAATTCCAAGAAAATGAAGCACACCTGCGTTTCTCTGTCCTAACTTGGCAGACCAAATATAGAAGCCCTTATATGTCACCTTGACATTTTCTAATTGCAGTGCTCTTGGAGCTTCCTTTCATAGAAAGAAATGGAAATTTCCCTCCCCCACTATCATTTCCCTCTAGTGCTGTAATGCTTTCAGATGGTGAGCTCCTTCTGCCTCTGGACAGTGTCTGGAGATCTATTACCAAGCTTGAAAATTCATGCTATAGTTTTAAATAAACATTCACAAATTTATTAGCAGAAAATATGACAGATAAAGCAATGATATGTACAATTTGATAACATGCAGAGAATAATATGTATAAACAAATCAGAGAGGGGAGCTGAGGGAAGTCTCTGGAGGAGGAGGGAGGGATGGGCAAGAGTAAAAAGAGGGAAAATGTGTATTTGGTTATATTGACTAACTTGTTTTGTTAATTTTTTCCCCAATAAAAATTCTTTAAAAAAGAAAAGAAAAGAAAATTCATGCTATAGAATGAATCACAAGGTAAACACAAGAATAACTGAGGAGGCATTTGAGGGGCTAAAAGAAGACTCATATATAACTTAATAAAATAAAACATGTGAATAAACAAGTTAAGTTTAAAGAAATCCAGAACAAGTGAGACAATAGCTTTTTATGGAGACAACAACTTGAAACAACAATTCTTTCAAAATTGAGTTATCAGGAGTTTCAGAGAGAGAGAGAGAGAGAGAGAGAGAGAGAGAGAGAGAGAAGAACCAAAAAGACATTTCATTGGATCCTTACAGTATTTTAAATGACAGCTTTCCTTGAAAACAACAGCCACACATCTAACTCCTCCTCTGTAGCATATGACATCACAACATGACATCATGATGCCCTGTAGTTTCCTGCCTTCAATCCACATAATTTTTTAAAAATATGAACACCTTTACAATACCACCCAATTCTGATGATTATTATTCTTTTGCTGTTATTTTGGGTATAAATCTAAATTATATGCAATGTAACTACCGGTATATGCAACACTTAGACAGTTCACTCTGGTCTAATTAGGATTTTGATTTGACAATGAGAAATTCTTAAAAGAAACCAGGACCTCGGAGGCCTATTTATGCAGCCATATTTACAATCAAATTAACTTTTCTTTTTTGAGGTGTTTTATCAGTTTGCATAATTAAAACACCACACACACACGACTTGAAACTATCATGCATGTGATCAAGTTTCCCTTTATTGCAGTGTTCAACTTTGGAAATGTCACCAAATAATTTAGGACTCCAAAATCCAGAGTGAAATTCAGAAGCATCTCTGAATCTTGTGTTGTTTATAGTCCTTCTGGCTATTAATTTTGTGAAATGGGATGCACTATTGAAAGAGTCAGCCTGGTGCCTAAAGATATATAATGATGGCACCAGATCAGCCTCCCTGGGGAGAGCATTCCACAAACTGGGAACCACTGCAGAAAAGGCCCATTCTCATGTTGTCACCCTCCAGACCTCTAGTGGAGGGGAACACATAAAGAAGGGCTTCAGATGATGATTGAAGGCTTATTTCGCCAGAGATAGAACAATTGGATACTAAGGTTTCAAAATATATTTTTCTTCTCTTACCTGCTGGTTTACGGGAAAATTCCTGTTGATTTTTTTAATCTATAAAAGTGAATACAGAAATTGATTAATAAATAAGCATATTCAACTATGAAAATCAGGCACATTACATGCCCATTGGCATTGTGATATATTTACTTTGTGAAACTATTCAAAGCCTACCGAAAGATGCTGGCAGAGTTGGTTTTGTACAGATTTTTAGGGATTCAATATTTCTAAATGTAGTGCATTTCTGAATGCGACAATGGGTGGAATTCAACACTGTGCTATTACAAACGTTCTATCTGTGCAAGCACATCAGCTTGCCAATGGAATGAGCCCAGCTTCCCCTGCACACTGTTCTGGGGGTCTTCCCCAATTATGGGGGTACATGGAGCAGAGGGGGGGGGAAAGTTCCATTGTGCAAGTGCATTGTGCAGGGCTTCTACTACTATGGTTCATTAAGTGAACTGTGCCCAATGTATGCCTAAGTGTTCTGCAAACCACTATTTTCCTTTGATTTAGTTATACTCTATACATTTAATTTTGTTGCACATTAGGGCTGGTGTTCGTCTTGTAAACCTGAAAACATTTCAGAGTTTGAACTGCTAACATTTACTAACAGAATAAAATATATGTTTGTATTCAAGAGAAAGGTGAACCATAATTACAGATGAAGCCTTAAACACAAAGTGGATGATCTACAGTATATAATCAGGTTTCACATGCATCTATTCTATAATGAATCAAGTTATGCATTTGGATAGCAACATTGCACAGGTAGTAGTAGATCACCGTTATTAACCAAGCTCATATGAGTTCCAAGAAATAAGGATAACATTCATTAGTTTTATTTGGACGAGGCTTTACATACAATTTCTAGAGCTAACTCTAACCTAAATCAATTGATTTTGTGTCTCAGTGGAAAGTGAACAAAATGTTTATAGGAAGGATACTTCAAACTACAAGAAAGAAGATTCCACCTATACATTAGAAAGAACTTCCTGACAGTATGAGCTGTTCGACAGTGGAATTTGCTGCCAAGGAGGGTGGTGGAGTCTCCTTCTTTGGAGGTCTTTAAGCAGAGGCTTGACAGCCACCTGCTTGGGCTAATTCTTGATGGCATTTCGGTCTCAGGTCTGGATACTCATTTACAAAATGCACGAAGTCATTTGAGTTTGAAAGATGGATATGGCTTTCAAATGTAGCTCTTCCTTTTCAAATACATGAAAGTGGAAATTTTAAGAAGAGATCAGGTTCCAACTTATGCTACCTGCATGGAACATGTGTGAACCTTTTATTACACCTGATATAATCAAAATATATTTTGTTGCTTGTACCCAAGAAGCATCTCATGATAGTATCTCATGAGGTATTTTCCAAGAGATCAGAAAGCCTCCTATGTGCAGCAAAACCCATATACGTTAGCTGCCTTAGATCATGATGAATTATACAATACTGTTATTTGAGGCAACATAAACAGAGGTTTTGATATTGATGTGTTAGTCTGCCTGGATTAATGGACTAGTACAGAGAAGATGGCTCACAATATTCTACCAATCTGAAAACTACTTGGTCAGCTAATGGCATGCAAATTATTTCATCCTCACAGTTTTTTGGAGGCCCCTGCCACCGTGTGGCCTCAGTTACCCAGTCAAACCAACAAGCTACTCCTGGAGAATAAGGTTTTGCATCTTAGAGATAAAAGCTTTCTGCACGTATGGAGAAAGGAAATATGGGGAAACTTTTTGCAGCAATATCCAGAAGTGACAAAGACTCTGTGACATTCTTCCAGAGGTGTGCCAAGAGTGCTAGCAGCACCATTAGCTGTAAAAAAAAAAAGGGATGAACTGGAACGAAACTCCCACTCTCTCTAGGCATCTCTTACTTGTCAGTAAAATGAACACACATTTAACAAGATACAGCTTGACCCAAGACTGTCAAGAATGACATAAACTCAAATGATTTTCACTTTAGTTTTTTTTTTTTTTAAAGAAATATTTTGATGAAGGCAGGATGAATACTGAAGAAATGTAGAGATAATAGTGTGCAAATCTAACACATTTTAACTATATTATAGCCAGTATAATTTCCTCTGGGAGCTTTCAGTTAGGAGCATACACATAGAAACCTCTAGTTCTGGGAACTATAATATCATGTTTAGTACCTAAAATTTACCTTTGTTTGAGATTGAGACATAAAATTGTAAAATCCCAACTGACAAGCCACTTTTCGAAACCATATTATCATTTGATAAGTCACCTATGGAACACTATTTTGCATAAGCAGCATGCTACGGAAGTACAAAACATGTGACTCTGTAATGATCAAGAATAGTTTCCAGTCATGTTTTTATTTAGATTTCCCTCTCTCATTGTAAATATAGGTCCAATGTTGCCCTTATAATGCTGCTTTTCACTTGTAAAGGAGCTACCATTCTGACAAAAAGTTTTACTGAACATGCACTAAACTAAAGCAATATGGATCATATCTCTTTGACACATGGTAAATAATTTTTACAGTAATTTGTCTGACTATTCATAGATGACATTCAGTCTGGAAATTCCAGGGCCACTATAAAGGAAAAAGATTTCTGGCTCTACAGAAAAAAGCAACAAAATTTCATTGATTTATTAGGCACTGTACATTCATTTCCACAGTCAAGTACCAATTCCTCTTCCTGTGCAATTATCTGCAATGTACTTTAACTGTGTGATCCCAAACATCACTAAGCAGAAGTTACCGGTAAGTCCCACTCTGTGTAGTATGGCTTACTCTTGAGTGAGTGGGTATGGGATTGCTGCTTAAAGCAATCATTACCAAAACAGCCTACGGTGTGCAGGTTTTTTTCTTCAAGAAGAGAAGACACAATGCAGACTGAGGGCATATAGGTAGAGAGATAGAGAGAAACCTACACAGTAACCATAAAGCAGAGTAATGATTCTGCTACCTTGTGATATATGTCAAGTGAGATGGTGGATATTTTCCAGCATAGCAGTGTCAGTCCATGATGTTGTGTCACTGCAATGACCTACGTCAGCTTGCAGCACTGGCAAAATGCCAGTGAACTGCCACAGGTCATGACATTGCAATGACGCTAAGGGCATTTTGTCTCCTCTAAATGTTTTTCCCCCCTTCTTTTTTTTTCAGTTCAACAACTCAGAAGCTATGCTAGTTAGCTTCTCCATTCAGGTAGTAGATTAATCACAGATTACAAATTAACATTTAAACCAAGTATTTTTGTATTCTAGTAACAATTGTGCATGGGTTGAAATAAGGAAACAACATATGTTTTATTATACTGTTACATGTGCATGTCTATGATATATTTTGTAAAAACTTAACCAGATGGGGTTTTCATTTTTTAAAAAAAAATGCAATAAAATTATTAAAAATGGGAGATGGAAATAAAAAGAGGTTCATGATAGCTCAGTTACTTCATGTGGTATGAAAATACTATTCTTCACTTTCTTCCATTAGTAACTCAAGGAAATTTACCCAGGGTGCCCGGGCAATCTCCTATCCAGACACTGACAAAGCACATGGTACAGCATAATGTTCCTTCAGGCCCTGGGACCAAGGTTAACTGACTTCTTATAACAAACAAATAGTATTAGTGCTACACAAAGAACCATTCTTCAATTTCATGTTAGTTTTCTTCTCTTGCAAAAGAGGTTCCGTTATTCTGAACATACACAGACCACTTTAAAATTTCTCTTAAATTATGGCGGGTGCAGCTGGCTGTGTGCCGCCCTTTTCCATTAAGAATGTCTCCTGGACTCTGGAGTCTGCCTGAGCTTCTTGATCTGAAAAAGCCCCATGAGAGAAGATCATAGAATCAGAGTTGGAAGAGACCACAAGGGCTATCCAGTCCAACCCCCTGCCAAGCAGGAAACACCATCAAAGCATTCCTGACAGGTGGCTGTCAAGCCTCTGCTTAAAGACCTCCAAAGAAGGAGACTCCACCACACTCCTTGGCAGCAAATTGCACTGTCGAACAGCTCTTACTGTCAGGAAGTTCTTCCTAATGTATAGGTGGAATCTTCTTTCTTGTAGTTTGAATCCATTGCTCCGTGTCCGCTTCTCTGGAGCAGCAGAAAACAACCTTTCTCCCTCCTCTATTATATGACATCGTTTTATATATTTGAACATGGCTATCATATCACCCCTTAACCTTCTCTTCTCCAGGCTAAACATACCCAGCTCCCTAAGCCATCGTTTCCAGGCCTTTGACCATTTTGGTTGCCCTCCTCTGGACACGTTCCAGCTTGTCAGTATCCTTCTTGAACTGTGGTGCCCAGAACTGGACACAGTATTCCAGGTGGGGTCTGACCAGAGCGGTATACAGTGGTACTATTACTTCCCTTGATCTAGATGCTATACTCTATACTTGATCTAGATGCTTCATGATGTCTTCCCCTGAGGTGTAACTGAAGTGCAGAAAGCTGGCTACTAAGCACCCAAAATTGGCCCACTCACTGGTTTTGTTTTTAAGGGACCCTCTAAAAACCACCACCACCACTTTTCCACACTGAAGTAAAAGGACTTTACTTTAAAATCCAACAACAAACAGTTGTCATGCACACAACTATACAGCCTAAGTGTAGTACCTTACATTTGTTAGTTTTGGCCCAGTTCTCCAATCTGTTACGGACATGTTGAATTCTGATTTTATCTTCTGATGTACAAGCCACCTATCCTAGGTATTAGCTTGTATTACACTTCAGGGACCCACCTTGTCATTGTTGCTGATTAACAGTCTACCGAGAGGGAAAGGTTGGGACAGTTCAAAGTTTCAGATGGCTACAGTGGCTGCCTTGAAGTTCTGAGCCCTCCTGAGGTTTGTGTGTGGCAACTGTAATAAGCAGGTGCAACAAATAATGGTGCTGATATAGGGTAAGGTATGTTGGCCTAACTATCACCTCCTATAGGACCGGTGGAGTTCTTACAACATCTGTGATTAGAAGTACTAGTCATCTAATGAGGACAATCAAAACGCTGCCAAGATGGCTGGATTGCACATCTCTAATACTTATTGGTATTTGTGTACAGCACTGAGGATCTGCTGAGATGCTGGAGAGCCCTGTAAATAAGAAGCAAATGAGATGGGTACCTCTCCTTTTGGAGTTGTTAGCATACCTGCTACCACGACTGGAATTCCACATTAAGGGCATCTGCCCTGTGATTTGGTGCTGAGTTGCAACATGGGTTTTATTGTGCCGGAATGAAGGTATAAAGTGAAACCAAAGCACCTTTCCAGTTTTATTATCCTATTAGAAAGACCTTAGGCACCAGCAGGATTAAGTCGATAGCATTATTATGGTTGTTTCGCATCAGCAACCTCAATTCAAGATTACTCTCTGGTTAATAACCAGTAATGAACATATCACCATATTATTTGTTCTTCTTCAAGTACATTTGAAAACTTTTAGTACTCACAAAAGAGGGAAAAAATAGCAAGAGGATGGCAGAAGTTAAGTTTTTCACAAAAGGAAGAAGCAAACAAAGGAATGATAAAAATCTATTGCTATATTCACAAAGATATAGCAAAAGTTTTTAAAGAACACATTTCAGGCCCTATCATTGCGATAAAAACAACAGCAGCTTATTTCTTCTTTAAAATTCCCAAAGATGGGCTATCTTCACTTTTCAGAAAACTACACAGAAAGTTACTGCTTCTGTTCTGTAATAGATTAAATGAGGGAGTAAAAGGAGCAAGTCTCCTGTAATTCCTATTTAATTAAATAGACTAATGCCACTATATGCGTATGGGGTGTGTGTGTGAAAATGTCTGTGTCTCTTAAAAGCTTGAAAGGGTATTGCTTGAAATAAAACAAATGATGATTTCAACTACAATTTTTTGACAATCTTTTCCTTTCTGTTTCAAGTGGCTGCCATTAAAATGACCCTGAAAATATCATGCTACTATTTTTGCCCAATGATAAAGTGAGGAGACCTTTCTTTATCAGGCTATGTGGCAACTGCAAGTGACAAATGCTTAGTTTCTTTCAACAGCAGCTGTAAAGTGCTTTTGTCTCTCTCTGAGGGTCTGTGATTACCTGCCCTGACAGTGTTGATAAATGGAGGGCTTATCCACACTTGCCTTTCCTCTGTGTTTTCCAGGTAAGTTTTCCACTGTCTACACTTCCAAGCTCTGTGTCCAAGTGCTCTTTTTTGTTCTGGAGCTTTCCATGAGAAAACTGCTGAACTGGAGCAAACTGCAATCCACGAAAAACCCGAATTTCCATTTGTTGCACTTCAGTTTTAAAGAACAGGTTTTCATGGGGAAAGCTCTGAGATATAAAAAAGAGAGTCTGGACACAGAGCTTGAACTTGTGCCTAGAAAGCACAGGGCATGAACTTGTGCCTAGAAAGCACAGGGCAAAAAGTAGGTGTGGATAAGTCCTGAATGAGATACCTTGTGTTCCCATCACAGCAGCACCTGGAGTGAAGTGGCCATCAGTCACCAAAGTGTTGCTGAAAAGACATCTTAAAATTAAACGGTAGTCATCATAATTATTTTTTTCAGTTGCAATGCTTTCTACACCAGTCAGCATAATGTGCATGACAATTATTCCCTAAAATCAAGTCCTAACTCTGATTCTGAGGTTTAGCATGTGTGAGCAGTATTTTTACTTTCCCAAGACACCCATCATTGGGAATTATCCAATTGACTCAAGGCATCTTGCAAAGTGACTAGGAGGGAGGCAATTTTCAAAGATTTCACTGCCTGCTAATCTGCCCAGATTTGCTCCAGAGGGTCAGAGTACTTCAACAGCAGATTTTGGGGCTGCAAGGAGTGATCAAAACTTGATTCAATTCCTGTTCAAGCCAAACAGATACCTTCTGTCAGTAGAGGGACACCAATTATTTTTGACTACTGGGTAAACTTTAGCTATTGTTGCAAGTTTGACTGAAATATCTCACACAGAATTAAGAAGATACTCATCTCCCACACTTTCCTTAAGCTAAATGATTGAAGATGCAAAGCAATTCAGTGCTGAGAAATATTTATTAAAAAAAAAAAAAAAAAAAAACCAACACCACACACATCAGCATGACTCATCTTCTCCAAATCCTGGGATGAATAATTTAGAGCTGCATGAACAGCAGCATTTAACATAAAGTTACGTTGATTGTATTGTAATAGCTGTGAGGCCAATACAGTCCACTGATGCATTTGCTCCTTTGCAAAGGGAAACGACAACAAAACTGGCATATGCTTTAAAAAAAATATGTGCTTCAACCCACTGCAAGTGTAAATTAAAAATAGAATTTCGAGTAACACTCTCAAAAGTTCCACTGCATAAATTACACCTAACAGCCAGTGTCCCCAGTCTGCTGAAACATCTGTCATCATTACATATCTCCACTGTAATGAGAGTGGAACTTTCATGAAGAAACTGCTGCATGCTAACAATGCAAGCAGCTTGGAGAGTTTCATAGATGATCTACTAGACTGATCAAATGCACATCTGTTTACCTCTAATTTTCTGAAACTGCTTTCCTCTCGCTTCCAGGAGAACACTTTTCACACTGCACTGATAATTTATCATAGTTAAATGTTTAATCTTAAAGGCATTTCAGATTTCTTTACAAGTTACAAGTGCTTGAACCATTCTGTGCCTCTAGGTTTTGTTGTTTTCAAGTATTTTTTTATGGATTTGTTAGGCATCTTGAGCAACTTAGAAACAAGATAGAAAGGTGAAGTCATTCCCTTAAGCAAAGTTCTTTTACAAGGAACCCTAAAACCAGAACAGAGTTAGGCAGTACAGGCAACGCGCAGTTCTCTTTGAACACTCATTTAATATGGGAGAAAGGAGCTTCAGAACCTTACCTGGGCAAGATTCCCAGTGCCACTAATCTGACTGTATTGCCTGATTCCATGAATGCATATCACTATCAGAGAGAACTATTTAAACTAGCTAGCATTTAACTGGGAATTCAACTAGATCTTAAAACACACACACATACACAAACACACACTTTTGATCTGACAGACTGAACAGCTTCAAGCTGTTAAGGCCCATTTTCTTTCGATTAAATCCAGTGTTGCTTGAGATTGAGCCCAATGATAATTGTGTGCTTAATTATTAAACAACTGTGAAACATTAGAGCTCCCCCTATGACTTGACCCACACAGGTCAAGCTTATAGCTGCTGCAGCACAGGCACCAATTTGCACTGTTGCAGTTAATGGAGTTGAGTTAGTTGTTTCTTCCCTGCTTGCAAGTTTATGAATTTAAATTGTGAGTTACTCCAAGATTATCTGGGATATGGAGACAGATTATATTTTTGTGTGTACAGTGGAACCTCGGTTGTCGAACGTAATCTGTTCCGGAAGACTGTTCGACTTCCGAAATGTTCGACAACCGAGGCGCAATTACTGGTCAACAAAATTAATTGAAAAAATGGAGAAACGCGACTCGGAAGCCTTTCAACTTCTGAGGCATGTTCAAAAATGGAAACAGTCACTTCAAGGTTTTCGGCATTCGGCTTCTGAAATGTTCGACAGCCGAAATGTTCGAAAACCAAGGTTTGACTATATACTGTGTGTCTGCGTATATGTGTGTGTGCATTGTTTAAAAACTTTCACTTTCAGACTAATAGAATTGTAGAGTTGGAAGGGATCATCTAATCTAACCCCTGCTATGCAGAAATCTCAGCTAAAGATCCCTGACACCAGTGTCATGTGTTTGTGGTAGTCTGTTCCCATCCGCAGCATTTTGCATGGACTGAAGTGTCTGTCCATGCCCACACCCAAGGGAAGCCCCATGTAGAGTGTGTTGCAGTAATCAAATCTCTAGCTTACCAGTGCATGGGCTGCAGCCTTCAATCAAGCCAATCTTTGGCTGCTTGGATTCGGACATCAATCATACAAGAAATATGAAAATAACTAAGCAAGTATTAGAAGTCACCCCAGAACTGGCGCTACTAAACATCTTCCAAGATAATAATGCTCACTCACATCATAAAGAGCTCAAAACCCACCTACTCTCAGCAGCCAGAAGCATCATAGCCAGACACTGGAGGGACCTGTCAGGAGTAAGCATGGACCAATGGTATGGGAAACAGGCTTATTAGAAAAACTAAGCAATAAACTGAAACTGACATGGGGACAAATAGAAGATGCCTTTACCCCGGTATGGTTCCCCTTTATCACATACACAGCTCAACAAGACGACAAGAAGAATCCGCCGACAGCATACGAATCAATCTAGCTAACCTGATCCAAAACACACATACACATACCCCACTCTCACACCAAAACAAATCTCACTACAGCCAACCAAAGACAATCAACCACACCCTAGGCCACCCCAACCTCTCTCACCACCAAGGTAATACAACAAGTGAATAGTCCCATAAAAGTGACGCCGACACAAAACCCCACACATACACTAAGTAGAAGAATAGAAGTATTGCCATCCCACCCCCCCCTCACCATTCCCCCTTCCCCTCTTTTCTTCCTAACCTAACACTGTATGCAACAGTAATGTCTCACAACAAATGAAAGTGATCTGTAGAAAACGCAACTTGAAAAAAGAGACAATGCACATACTTTTGTAAACAAATCTTTAATAACAATTTAAAAAAAAAAATCAAGCCAATATTTCATTTTGAATTACCTGTAATATGTGGGGCTTTTCAGTGTTCAAAATAAACTGTGGAAGGGCCAGGCTTCTGCCATGGCTATTCTGTCCCACTATCTCAACAGATGGTGGCAGAAAGCTCAACTTTGAAAAGAGAGATGAGGCCTCCCCTGCTTAAGAGAAGTGACACAAAGACAGCATATTTTTCTCACTGGGGATCACAAGGTGTACTGAAAGTTTCGCAGTTTGTGCTGGGAAACAATACTGCAAATGTTCTTTCACCCCAGAGTTCTTGCAAGTCAAAACAGTAAACAGGATCCCATGCAAGGAAATCTGGAAGAACTGAGTCACCACCAACTCTCTACCAAATCATCCAATGGTCTTCATGTGGCACAATGAGCAGTCATTAAGACAGGCACACTCATGACATCTTCTGTGATCATTATGGTGCCTACACTGGGGTCCAAACATTGATGAAAAGACCCCTTGTGGGTGCTCCCACTGGCAACAGGGCCCTAAGATGTCCTTAAAATGGCTGTGATCATGAAATGCTATGTAAAAGCAGAACTTTAGACCAGAGCAATATCCCTTCAATACAAAGGGCAAGTCCCTCTTCTTTTTGCCCACCCTCTTACGATTTCTGTGGTTACTGCCATCCCACTGCCCTCTTTACAGCCTCTCCTCCATATCGAAAAGCAGCTGTTTCAAGTCACCCATCCTCTTGCCAACTTGCACAGGGCTTCCGTTTTTCAGGCTATATAAAGCACAGTGTCAGGCATCTTCTCCAGGGTTAACCTCTCAGAAACGCAACAGGATCTTCGGAAGCCAATCAGCTACACAGTGTAGAAAGGGGAAGGAAAATTCCACCTGGCTCCTTGTGTTGTTTTCTGGCAATCTTTGTGTTGCAAGGATCAAAGAGCTACAAACTTAGAGCAACATTAACTGGTGCCAGAATCTTTTGCTATGACTGTGCAGCAAGCTACAAGTATTCTCTGACACAAACTAAACTGTATTTTATAGAGCTTAACCTTGGATTAGCTGGTCCATAAGGCTTTCAAGTAACACTTTTCACACCAGCTGAGGCTCTTCTTATCCTGCTTTATCTTGATTTGTTTTCTCTGTGCTCCACAAAGGCATGGCGAGTCCATCTTTGCATCTCAGTGAGCTTATACTTATTTCTGAGAGACAGATATCTTGACACTCTTGCCAAGAGCAAATAAGAACGCATTTCAAATACAGATCAGAAAATATGCTGTACTTCAGCTTGTTTAAATGTTTGCAGATATCCTCAATAACTGTTTTGCCATTCTGACACAGCTTGTCAAGTGACACTGCAATCATTGGCAACCCAAGCAAAATTATACACTGCACTGAGGTGGCACAAAAATTGTTAACCTCAGCTTAATGTATGCCAGAAGCCGTCTTGTTTCAGTTAGTTGAATCACAGACATTTCTAGCAGCATTCTTTTGTTGATAAACATTCTATTTTCTTGTGACTCTGTGGCTAAATGTCCTTTTCTTCGTCCTCAAATGTCCCTGTATAGCGGAACGCTCAATTCCTGCTTATGCTGTCAAATATTCAATTCTTCCTGTCGACTAACATTTAAAAGAACATTATGATTAGATTACAGATCAATTCCCCATCAGACAAAAAAGACATTAAGGGAGCTAGGGGACTCCATCACAGAAAAGAAGGTGTAATTTCATTCTGGCAAGACATTAACTATGAGCATTTAGCTTTATGACATTTCGCAATAATTGGCCATGTAAGAACTACTTGATATTCCTTTCTTATCACTGAGTTGTATGAGATGCTGCACCAGCAGAGGTGTACAAGAGTCCCAGCCCTTCATCCTGGGGGAGGATGAAGCAATTCCCTGGTGCTAGGAGAACAACCCAACCCTGGCTCTGACCTTCGGAGTCTAATTTTGGCTCAGTAATGCATACGGTATTACAGTATTATCAGAAACAAGGAGTAGAGTCATAGTAACATAAGAAGAGCCATGATGGATCCCACCTAGCCCAGATTTCTGTTCCCATAGTATCCAAATAAATGCCTATGGAAAGCCCACCTTTTGCCGCCTGGACTATGGGGAACTTTAACTGCCTATGAATTTGCTGTATACATTACAATCTTGTAAAAACATGCCACGTAATAGCAATGTGTTAAAACATCATTATTTCTGTGGCAATAATTACAGTGCTAATCAGAAGCAATTAATCAGAGGCAATTGAAATTTGGCTTTAAAATGTTTGATGCAACTGTAAGAACATCGCTCCTTGAAATACCAAAAATATTCTCAAGCACAAGCTAAAATTAGTAATAGAAAATAGTTATAGAGTAAGCACAAAGGTTAGTAATGGTCCCATTTGTCAAGCTTGTCGTGAGACTGACAGCCATACGCAGTGACAGCACTATCAAGATGAATAAATAGTGAGGGAATTGGCGAGTGCAGCACAGAACATTACAGATGGCAGACAGATTCAAGTCTGCAATACTGATTCAGTATTGCCACCAGCTGGAATGGTTCTGTAGCTGGATATAAATCTCCACAAGATACAAAATTCTTCAGTATGTTCCCGGCATTAGAAACAAAATTAATTTTAGAAGCCTGTGGAGGATATTGCAAGATTCAGAGAACTCAATATGATACCAAAACTAAACTAAAGTAGGGCAATATTTAAAAGTTGAGAGGGAGGGGAGGAGAGAGAGTAATTGGTGCTGGTGGGAACAGACACAGAATAATATCAGTCAGGAATTCCAGCTAGGAATATTATAGAATGATATGCAAGGTTGCCTAAAATCATCACCACCATCGCCACTGAGATTATATACACAGAAGGAACTGTAGCATATAAATACTTCACACAATTTGTTCGGTCTCTAAGATTCAGCTTTTTAAATCTGGGACGAGTCCAACTGGGGCAGAAGGCAAAACACAGAAGGCAGTTTGGGAGAAGGAAGACCCCAGATATTGAAGTGAGGTTGGAAGGAGGAGGAATTGTAGCCATTAGAGAATGAATGAACATTCTGCAAAACCCTTTTTTCTTTTGAACATCTTCTAGATTCAGAACTGGCCAACTTTCCACGGGCCATTTTGAATAGGTGGGCATGCTGCCAGTCACCTGATGCCACATGATCACAGTCCACAGGAATCATTAGGAGAGCACTTAACTGTGGTCCTGATCCTTTCAAACCATGGCTGCAAAAGAAGAATCTGATGCAACTTTCCCCCACCAAAAGCTGGGCTCACATTCAGTGCTGAAAGCAAGGCCCACTTGCAGCAAGCATCAGCTGCACTCAAATGAAACTAACCTTGGCAGGGTTTGTATTTACAACACAGTTTAAAAGGCCATTTATCGGTTGAAGATAAAAGTTTTTACACGATCCCTTCTCCTGCATATTTCTCCCCTCACAACAAGCCTGTGAGGAAGGTAGGCAGATAAGGCTGAGAGACTGTAATTGGCTTAAGGTGGCCATGTGAACTCTCTGGAGAAGATGGGATTTGAACCTGATATCTAACTGTGTTACTATGTGCATGGGGTAGGCGGTTGGCAGGGGGGCAACACAGAGCTTATACAATGACCCTTGGTATCAGAATTGGAATGCTGAAAGCCTGCATACCTTGGAAGCACTATACCGTCTCTACTTTTCTTTCCAGTTCTGTGAGTGGATATCAGGAAAAAAAGAAAATAATACTGATAGCCATGAAGTGGACTATGTAGCCATGAGGAAAGCATAATTCCCCTTTCAAGAAGCTTTCAAAATTCTGAGTTGATGACAGACTTGAGTTGACTTCTCTGGGGAAGCTTCAAGCATAGTTTATGCACAGATAATTCTGTGCGTAAACCCAAGAGGCCTTTATGACAGTCAGGATCAACTATAACTGGGAAATCTGATGAACTAACTCAGAGGCATACTTACATTGTGCTTTGTGAGGTTGGAAATATTCGTTGCTATTGCTTGTAGCCAGTCAATGCAGTCTTCAGCCGAGAGACACTGAATTATTCCACTGCAAATGCCATCCACAGCGATTACTTGAAATGCATTTTGCCTATGGACACATCATAATAGATTAGGTCAGGAGACAAGTGCACCTACTCCGACATTACCAACTTCATAATACTTGTCAAAAGGCTTCGAAATCACTCCCCTCTACCTACCCTTGCCCCACAATAAAAGTCAGCCATTGAACTGCTACTGCTTTCCCTATTTTATGAGTCGTTCTCTTCTATATTTAGCTTTTGTATATGGCACATCTCCAGATAAATCTTGGCAAAACCCACAGAACCAACTGAATACAGATTGCTCACACTGGGCTATCTGCTCAGGGCGCAAAGCTTGAAAATGTAGTAGCCTGGCAGATTGCACAAGCTGCAATTTGCAATTTGTGGCACATAGCTCTTCAGCTCCCCCCCCCCCCCATATTTTGACCATGCTGATTCTGGATCCGAGTCATTCATCTCCACCTTGGAGAATTTCATTATTTCAATATGGCATCCACGGTATCCCCCAAAACAAGAACAGATGCATCATTTAGCTTCTACAGGAGCTAGGATAATAATTGGTGTGTTTTCAGAAGCAAAGAATTCATTTTGGCAACCTCCCACCATATGGAATTGCTCATTAGACAAGAATGATATATAGTTGGTAAGGAGCTTATCCGTATCTTGCTACATTTTTAATTGTATTTTTATATAAACTGCCCTAGGAACATAATTGAAGGGTGATTGATTGCTTGACTGATTTCTTGATTGATTAAATAAATGTAAACATTATGCTTGACGTATAATGGGGAACCTGCGTCCCTCCCAGTATTGCTGAACTACAGCTTCCATCACCCCATGCTATTTGAGGCTGATGGGATTTGACTTCAACAACATTTGGAGTGCCATAGGTTCTCCTTCCCTGATTTAATGCGCTAAAAGAATGGCGGTACTGGCAAATTCACACCATTGGTGCCACAAATCATTCCTAAGCATCTACTCAAATGCAAACCCCATTGAGTTCAAATAGATTCACTCCCCAGGTATGTGTGAATAGAACTGCAGCCTAAGTGGATTATAAAGGACAATTATTGTGGAATAAGACAACAGTGGCTTCACACCTGCAATTTCAAAAGCAATGGGTGACTTGTTGGAAGGAATCTGTGCAAAAAAACAAAGAAAGGTTCTACAGATCTGGACGCAGCATATACATCCTCCCTAATTGTGGAATACACCTGTTACTAGATCACTAGTAACTCAGGTTTATAACTACAGAAGCTACATCAACACTAAATTTTCAGAGTTACAATAAATAAAAGGGAACATACTTTCAATGCGAAGACTAAAAAGATATTTTTGAACTTTTTAAATAATAAAATAAAGAACAAGACTTTGTAATAAAATCTATCATAACTTTCTTAAGAGTCCCCCCCTCCCCATATTCTATAAAAGCACTAAAGCATAATATTCTATATTGGCATGCTCCACTAAATTATAGATTTTTTAAAAGAAAATTCAAATATGATCTGCTTCAAAAACTAATTAGGTGAAGGGTTGAGAACTCAGAATTGATCCACATAACTTTAACGATTTTCACATTGCACTTTCCCAACATTTGGACATAACCTAAACACAATGAATGTGTGCAATGTATTTATCAATATGAGGGGAGGGCATCCAAGCATTTTGTGTCTGTTATTCTGCACAGCTGACTTATCTGCCGTAATGCTTTGTGGACTGATTTACTACATCCAAATGACAGATAATTATCAAGCCTATAAAAACCTTTGAAATGCTGAAGCAGCAAGGGCCCACTTTCCTCCAGAAAGTTCATGGGTCTGAGTGGCTTAAGAAACATGAGAGCACGATGATAAAACCATCACCTGAGTGTGGACTGGAAATTGTACAACAGGTCTATTTATTCACGATGCATATATGACTGAGATCAGACATGAGAAATATGGAAATTGTAGCTGCAGTTCATTCGAAATCAATCTTCTATCCATTACATCTGGGTCACACTTAAAGTCAGACAAATTTTGATAGAAGGTTGATCTGATTTATTTTTTTAAAAGAAAAAATTCAGCACAGGGAATATTATTCTCTGGTTCAGGTTGGGCCAGTGCATTTTTGCATTAGTTGTAACAATCCTTCCACTTTAACACTGTGGGGTGGAGGGTGGGCCACACAGATTTTTTTCATAGGGATTTGCAGGTTGAGAAAAAGAAATCAGCATATTGATTTCTGATTTCCTTGTCCATTTGAAACCTGCAAATAAGCACATACTGTATCTTTACCAATATGAATTTTGCCCATCCCACCCTACCTTCCTTTGTCCAATCAGAATCAACTAAAAACATTTTCCAGCCTAGCATCAGAGCAGGAGGGGCAGTGTCACACCTGGCAGGAGGATTGGTGCTGTGCAGGTGCCCTGCTGGGACCACAGGTTAGGATACATAGGGGTGCCTTCATCACATCAACCTCCACACAGCCTTGCCCTTCCCTGTCTCATTAAGTGGCAGAGATGCCACCTCCAGAAAGCTAGGTACACAGTGCCACTACTCCTAATAAAGTATTCCTGGATTAGAGCACAGGAAAACACTGGTTTGCCATGGAGACTCTAGTCAAGTCTAGCTTCTGAGGAAAAGATCATGGCTGACTGATACTAGGCCTTTTAACAGATTGTTAGCTTCTCTATGCATGGTGATTTGGATGTGAAATTCCTTCAAGCAATCAGTGCCTCCACATGCCTTATAAGGGTTGTGTAGTCATGCGAAAAGTCTCTTAGTTATATTCTTTGCCTCATGCACAACTTGAGAAAGAGCTACATTTCCAGCTATAAGTAATCAACATGCTCCGCCTGAGTACCAACAGGTTTTAATTTACTTAGCTAAAATTGGATTTTAACCAACTAAGCCATACTCAATAGCTCTACTCTATGACTTAGGGGAAAAATCCCATTCTACTTAATATTGCTGAGGGGTTTTTTATGTTCCCTTTTGTAAATAGTAAGACTCTCTCTCCTTCTGTGATATCTAGAATCTCGGGGAAAGTTGTACCTTAGAGTATTAATTATATTAGTTTCTAGCACTAACTGTGTTTTACAGCCCCAGCTAACATAACATATATTTTTCCTTATTAGAAAAAAATGCCTTTCTTTCTCTAACGATGGTAAGAAATGATCTGGTGGTTTGAGAGCACCTCTCCTTCTCAGACCCTTCACTTCAAAAATTACAACTGGCATACTCCAGTATATGGAGAAAATATTTCCTTTATCTACTTACCTGCACATATCCGACCCTGGGAGATACTGGGAAAACCGGGAGTGAAGAAGCGGGATTAATCGGAGATCACACCACCTCTTCTCCCACCTAAGCCCTGGAGACGTAGGCCATGAAGAACATGAAAGTGTGTCCTGAAAAATATTTCAAACACCTTTGATGTTTTGGTGTAACCATCAGCAGCTACAATAAACAGTACCTCCTTTATATATTTACATTACATTTCTCTCCCATCTTTCCACCACGGAGCTTGAGGTGGCTTCATAGTCCTCTTTCTCCCCATTTTATCCTCAAAACAACCATGTGAGATAGGCTGAGAGTCTGTGGTTGGTCCAAGATCACCTAGTGAAAGTCTTCTGAACTGGCTAGTTGCAAAATGCTCATCACTACAACAAGTGGGGTATGTATAGCAGGAAAGGTTTTATTTTGTAAGGTTCTCTGGGAAGGGTAACATTAATCTCTTCCTTCTATACAAAGAGATAACTATATAGTATACCACATCCTGCAGGATGCTCGTAAGTGAAGCCATCAAATATAAGAACAAGAGGACTGGTTTTATTCAATGGGCACCATATACTCAGAAAGGAGAAAATGAAGAGGTGTTTCTACAGACACCAGTGTAATGAGCATTATATCTCTTTCAGGGGTTGACAAACTTACCGGGCCTCGGGCCGGTTCCTCCAGCGCCGATCGCGCGGAGTGCCGGAGGGCGGGGGAGCGCGTGCCCATACACGTGCGCACACACTATTTCTGACACAGAGCACCGGAAATAGCTTGTGCGCATGCACACGGGCTCCTCAGACCCGGATGTGCACTGGAAATGATGCTTGCACATGTGCACAAGCTATTTCCGGTGCTCCGCCGACCCGGAAGTTGGCAGTCATGCGGCGCCGATAAGAGCGGGCGGTGAGGGTCGCCGCAGGCTGGATAATTAAGTGCTGTGGGCCGTATCCGGTCCGCGGGCCATAGTTTGGAGACGTCTGATCTATATCCTTCCTAAGGACCTCAACTGTTGAGGATAGACCTATCCTAGAATCTGCAATGAATAGAAGAAGGCTGCACCATCGTTATTGCCAATGGAAGTAAAGAAAAACAAACAATTCATTCATGCAACAAAGCTTTGGCTCACATCACAGGGAATAACTCTCATGCCCCTCTATCCAGAAGGTGCTTTTACCTTTCTTCATGTGTTCATTTCTTTGGATATTATAGTGGCAAAAGAGATAAACTTGTGGTAAGAAAAACAAGCACCCCAACAGGATATGCTGACATTTAAAACAACGTTTTCTTTCCAACATTTTGAGGTCATGCAGACATGAAAGGGGGGGGGGAAATATTACAAGGGTTGTAAGAAACGCTAATAGTGAAGTATTTCTAGCCTCCGCAGAAGCAAGAAGTGTCAAAATGTTCTTGATGGAATCTTTCTAGCTGGTTCCAGAGACAGGAGACTACAGAATAATGCTGCAACATTTAAGGTGTTTATTTGAGCCTCTGGGTCTGTCAGCATCTATGATGTATTGCTAAGTGATGTTCAAACAAAGCACAAAAAAAGCTTCTTCCATGAGAGTCGGTGCTGATACCTTTTTTTTTTACAACACACAAACTTACCTTTGTTTCCAATTTGTTTGGCAGTTTTAGGAAATCAGACCTTGCTCCGGTTTGGATGTAGTAGTAAAATTGAATTGTCCAGGGGAAAACATAATTAAAATTTAGTGTGGGTTCACTAAGATTATTTGAATTGCAAGCCAAAATAGCGATGAGCAAACACTCCTCCAACCCACATCCAATTTATAATTAATTCTGAGGGGGAAAAGACAGCCAAATAAATGCTGGATGTCCAAAATAAATTATTAGGTCCTGGCATTCTTCTAGTGACATAACAGAGAACACATTGGATGGGACCCCCACCATCATTTCACTCTGCGTTACTTTCTTTAAGAAAGTGACTATACTCAGCATCCTATCCAGGTCATGATGGGGCACAGGTAGGTAGCAATGCCAGTTATAATTCCCAAGAAGTTCAGATGCTTCAGAAACACTGCTCAGCAATGTGGTCAGTCCTTGCTGAGCCCACCACCACTGAGGGAACAGGGACACTGGGGAAAACTATGTGGTGTAGTGGTTAAGAGCGGTGGACTCGTAATCTGGTGAACCGGGTTCACGTCCCCGCTCCTCCACATGCAGCTGCTGGGTGACCTTGGGCTAGTCACACTTCTTTGAAGTCTCTCAGCCCCACTCACCTCACAGAGTGTTTGTTATGGGGGAGGAAGGGAAAGGAGATTGTTAGCCGCTTTGAGACTCCTTCGGGTAGTGATAAAGCGGGATATCAAATCCAAACACTTCTTCTTCTTCTTCTCTTACTATGCCAGGAGGTTTGTGGCAGGTTCCAAGCTCTCTAAGTTTCCAGGTAATTTATGACAAAAGGGTTTTTACAGTACACTTTGCTTCTATGGAATCTACCTAATATTGAAACTGGCATATTCCCAGCATGCTCATAGATTGTGTAAACTTTTCAGTTAACAGTCATGTGTGATAAATTTTCAGATTTTTGGCAGCAAGGTAAAAAACAACAACAATTTCTTACCGTATTGTTGGGATGGTAGTTAAGATGTAAACCACTATCACACAGAGGCGATGAAGTACCACTGCTTTGATCACTAGGAATGCCTAATAAAAGCATAAATACATACAAAAGTGCATCACAGCTTACTGAACTACGCACACTTCATAATCAAAACTGACATTGGTTTTGTCATACAGTAGTTACAATTCAGCCACACATAGGGCACAGCTGTTGCCTCTGCTACAGAGGGTGTTTTAATGTGTATTACAGGGATACTAAATGCATCAGCTCTCAAAAACCACCATGAATATGAAGATCATCAAAGATGACTGAAGGGATGGGGAGTTCTTTGCCATGCAAAGTAATCTTACAGACTTGTGATAACCAGATGTTTTCCCTATTTGGAAAAAAAAAATCTGCATTGCCATCAGGGTACAGATTTATAAATGTCAACACTGTTTTATGATCTGCATTATCTTTTACATTCTATTTTGATACACCACCCAGGTATTCTATGAAAGTAGAGCCATTTATAAATTCTGAAGTAAATAACTGTGGTGATCCTAGATTACTTCACCACCCCCAAATAGTCTTCTGGCTGTAAATAATAAAGTAGGTGTGCGAATTCTACTGTGTACATGTAGTATTTTTGAAACTTGAAAGGAGTGAATTGTTTTGACAATATCAAATGAATATAAAATATCTTCATTAGTATGAATAAAGGAGAAACTGGTATAATGATAGAAATGAGTACACTTTCAACAAGTTAATCAACAATTGAAAATAAATAAATATAATGCAACGGGAGTTATTTAATGGGTAGGAGGCTATTTGAATTCATTTCAGAAGCTTTTTTAAAACACTATTTTCCTTTTCTTAATTAAAAGGGTGAGGGAAACCCTGGTTATAATCTTCACAGGGCAACTAAAGCACACAGACAGAGCCATCTCAGACTATGCACTAGTCTCTACAATTTATTAAAATTATAGAAGGAAGACAGCTGTCTTCCCATTTCTGCTATTTCCCAACAAGACTAGTCAGTTTAAATGGTTGAACAAAAACAAAATACTGATCACTATGGACTCCATTAATCTTCACTTAAGCAGAGCAATCTGTTCAAGCCCATGACTGCAATTTAAAATGAAAAATCCTCAAGACAGATATAGTCACTCTCAATTGCCAAGTTAGTGGGGAAATGCCAATCCTTCTCCAAATCTCTGCCATTATGTATTAATCTAAAAATGAAATGCAAATACTCTGGACAAATTGTTGTTAAGTCAAAGAACTTTAATAACACTCAAAGCAAGTTGCAATCAGTTGAGAGCATAACATCATCTCTAAAGCAAAGGTTTAAAATGAACACTCAAAATCAGCTCTAGGGAGAAACTCAAACAATAATTCTCAGCAAAAATATGCAAACAAAAACCAAACTATGATTTGTAAATTAACAAAGGCAGGGCAATTCACAGAAGCAGACTTAAAAAGTAGTAATGTGAAGTGGCTCTGGGGCTCCTATGATAGATTCAGACTTGGGTTTGTTTAGGGTTTTTTTAAAAACAGTTAATACTTACATGCACAGTCTTCGTTGAGGGGCAATTTGAGAAATGCAGGTGCTCTTTTGAGAAAGGATACAGTTAGGGTCACCTCTTCTCCAGCATTCCGAAGAACCTGGACCTGAGGATTAAAGTTGTAGATGTAACACACACACATACAAGCCAAAATTACATTCTATCCTTCACTCACAATTGCACAGTTGCTTACTATACACCACAAAAAGAAATGAACAATAAAAGCAAACATGCACTTTAAAGCTTTATGGTTATATTCTGGTTTCCTTAAAATTCTTCACAGACAAATTTTTCAATCCCTTCTCTTGTTTTACAAAAGGACTTCAGTGCACGGAGGTTTGAGGTAAGCATTTTGGTAAAAGTTGGGACTGAATCTGAGATCTAGCAAAAGCTGACCCTTATATTGCAAGGGACTGTGAAACCTGCAGATGCCAAGATATTGGAACTATCACCAAGCAGAACACATCACCCTCCCACTTGTGAGCAAAACTGCCTTGCTTATGAGAAAGCTGACTTTGGTGCAAAATCCAGTGAGAGGCGGGAATTCTGTGGATGCCAAAGTGGATGAACCGACAGCTGTACAGTCAATCCCCCGTCAACCAGTAGACTCATGAGGTTGTAAAAAGTGCCTGCCTGGCCAGGCTAAACCTTGTACAGTTGTGATTAGCATTCTAGAACATGCTTATTTCCAGGAGGAAGGAATGACGTTCCATTGAAATTGTGCAAGAGGGGCTTGGATAATATCATTCCCCTCTGATCATAAAAGCACACAATGAGCAGTCGTCATCTCCTTTTCTGCCTGGAACAAGGCAGTCTCATTGGATAATTCAGTATGAAGACATCCCCTGTCAAAAATATGTCTCACAGAAAAAAACCAACGACTTCTCTAGTAAATAAATGCATATTGGTGGAATCTGTCTGTTTAAAGATTTTGCCTCTCACTTTGGACAAAAAAACCACCCCTTGCATTTTTCCTCGGTGATTTAAAAGAAATGTGTGCTTCCCCTTCTCTTCTGTTACATGAATTACCCAGAGTCACTTCATCCAGATTATCAAAACTGTTTTCACTAGTGTAACAGCCAGACCATCTATCAAGAACTGAATTGTCTGTCCCTGTGCTGCTCTCACAGATATGAGCAAATGTTTCACAGTAATTTGACACAGTGGAAGTCATGTAGACTTTGCTGAGCATCCCTTTCTGAAAGTGGGACACACTTGATCACAGAAAATATCAAAGATGATGCTACTTAGAAGGTTGTAGCAATCAATGCACAACTGAAAGAAAAAGGTAGAAAAAGGGTATCACCAGCAACACGCAGAAATTTAAGAGAAGACACCTATCTCACAAACGTAAGATGTACGGAAATGTTAAAATAGGTATACAAAACTGAGCTTCAATTTGTACTGTTAATAATCTTGCTATCTCGGGTCCATTGAAAATGGTCACCGAGTCCTTCAGTTTACAATATTAAAACTGTCCTATTCTAACCCAACACTTTAAACATTTTTGCTGCTGAATATATACATTCACATTCTAATTCATACATCTGCTAAAGCATACAGTTGCCAGCAAAAGCTTGTTGCTCACTAATCGGTCAGTCTCTTTAAAAATTATACCACAGTAATGTTTATTTTTGCTGCTACAGACCTTAAAAATATACTGCTTCACCATGTTGGTGCATATGGTGAAGAAAGGCACATTGGTGGTGTTTTTTTAAAAAAGTCTGGTTGATGGAATGCACACCACTTTATGTTTAAATAGTGGGTTTCAGAACACAGGAACCTTTTAGACTCCTAGGAATCATGACCCCGGAGTCTAGCAGTGACCAGAACACCAAACCAGGGGCTAAAGTGTCACTGGCAAAATCAGAGTTTACTGTTGTAAAACTATGGGTTGCTAGTTGGATGGGGAGAATGTGATGTTGACAACATCCAAAAAAATCAAGGTACATGCAGGTTTTAATCCACATTAAGCTCCCACCATGGGAAGAAGTTATGGTGGTCCCAGGAATATCTAGGGTAAATGTCTTGGTCTATATTACTGACAGAAAGGTGCCCTTTGGCCCTGCAGAAGATCAGGAAGGGGGGGACCACTCCCCTTCCTCTTTATTCTCTCCATGATGCCCTCTTCTCCCTTTTGAAACAGACTTCATTTCTATCTTCTGGCTACATGTGATTAAGATACTAAGAGACAAACTGGCACGAAATTTCTCAAATACCTTAAAACACTGGAGCCACATATTTTAAGCAGCTCTTTAATATTCTAAATGGCATGCCCTTCAAAACTGCTCCATATATTTTTAATAATTTAAATTTTAAATCACAATCAAAGTAGACCTTATGAGCTGATTTAAATGTGGGATGCTTTTGTTATTGAAATTTGGTTAGAGGGACCTCAGAAAATGCACAAAAATAAGAATAAAAGCTTAATAAATAAAAGACTAGAAATGTTACTATAGCTTTTTCAATATTTCTTCTAAATAATGCTCGACATCATTAATGTCAGCCAGAGATGCAGTGCTCTAATCAGGCATCTGACTTTATTTGTATTCTCAGGTCATCCACTATGACTGAAAGCTCTGAATTGCTGAGCACTCTATATAGATTCCTCCATATCCCTCGGAGTTGCAATAGTAGTTTATTAAAAGTATTTTCAGACATGGCAGAAGACACAAAGCACTATGAATACAGTAGTCTAATTTCACATGTGTTATGCAAGATACATTGTGGTTCAGCTCCTTAGAACTCAGTAATCTTATTTATGCTGAGCAGCCTTTTGTCTAACTCCAACAGCAAAAAGGATGGGGATGGTTATTCAGAAACTGCTTAGGTGAACATGAAAACATGGTGGTTGAAAATTGACAGAAAGGGCTGACACTGGACTTTGTAATGTAACATAAAAAGGCAGGTATATTTTGTCCTAATGCTGTGGTCCAGTTCATACATATCTGAGCGAATGATGGGATTTATGCAGTGGAGGAATGAAGGCAACAACACTTTTGAGCAAATCAGTCACATGCAACTTCTCTCTGCATTTCTTTTGGGGAAGGGGAATTGGAATTGCATTCACAAATGCCGCACCTGAGCCATTTCTCAGCCAGATGAAATACTTATGCCTGCTCAGAAACATGAACCTATATTGCATCACCAGCCCTACTCTACACAGCCGGCTTTGTAAGAATGTCAATAAGATGTGGAATAAGGGAGAGGGGAAGTGCCTGTGAGCTGGATCCATTATGTATTACTAAACGAGAGAAGAAAATTTTCAGATGGGTATGTCAAACACAGTCCCACACTGAAAAACTCTGTGTCAGCGACTAATCTGTGTCTACAATGCCAAATGTGGGGAACTTTTGGCTCTCCAGATGTTGCTAAACAACAACTCATATCTGCCTCAAAAGCATGGTCAATGGCCAGCGATGATGGGAGTTGTTATTCAGCACACCTCCTTCCTATGTCCAACAGAAAAGGGTTTGTGCTGTTGTTATTTTGGCCACTGGTTCCAGATTTTATAGGAGAGATACAACGAATGGCTTAAGCTCTCAAAATATTTTTCTTTTATTTCTTTCAAAAGCAGACTTCCATTCTCTATCCCAAACTCCCCTCGTGGAATGGGCAGGGTTGGCATGGTTGATTATGCAACCCCTTTGGAATAATGAAACTGGTTTCCTTGTTCTTTGTATCTGACCTGCGTGTGATCACACTTGAAAAATGAGCCTCAGTACATGTTACTGAACACACAGTGATGCTGGGCACACTCTTTTCAATACAGGATTTGTTAGACAGATTTATTTCCATTACCCAGCTTTATTTATAAATCACCCTTGAAAAATAATTTTAAATTCAGTTTTGCATACTAAAAATATTCTTAGCGAAAGAAAGGTAACTAAATGGATAGAAGAAAATCTTTTAAGGAACTTGAATGAACTTTTGCAAGCTTTCCCCCCTACTAGCCGAGCTCTCCAGAACCTTGACAGTGGCATAAAACAAAATCCTTTGACAAATCTGTTTTTGAAGTAATGCTTTTGATCAATACTTGCAGCTCTCTCAGCTTAGTACGTAGGCTGCTCTGCCTCCAATCTCTGTTGAGAAAGATATTTTTGTACTGCAGCAAATACTTTCTCTGACAAAATTAGTCTTGTCACTTGCAAACCATGTGAAAACTTCGTTTCTTGCCTGCTTCAGCCCATCCACATAATGATAGCCTTTCATACACAGATGAATAATTGCACTGCATCTGTGAGACATAACTTGTAAAACCTCTGAAAGCAGTTTTTGCTCTCTCCCTTACACTTTTTTTTTTGGGGGGGGGATCTTCCATGCCACTGATTCAGCAATACAGGGAAACATATAAACACATTTTTGTCCCATCCCTATTTTGCAAAATCTGAAACCTATACTAAAATATTAAGCTCCCAACAATAGGAATAGATAGGCAATGAAATAATGTCCTACATAATAGTTCAGCTTCCCCCTTTCCCTTGAAATTATCTTTCATGGGCAGTGCAAACTGAAGTTAAGCCATGGGCACAATCTACAGGCCTTAATTTTTCTTCTCCATACCTTAAAAAAATTCATATACACATATACACAACAATATGTTTTTAAAAAACAGGTGTTAAGCCTGATTTAAGATTAGTATCCAGCACAGGTTACACACTCCATTGTTTAAATTGCATCTTCCCCAACCTGGTGCCCTGCAGATGTTTTTTCAACTACAACATTAATCAGCTCCAGCTGCTTTGGCCATTGGCTCCAGGGTATCGAAAATTGGTTTATAGGATACCTGCAGCTACTGAATCTTCTGTAATCTAATCTGTTCTTTCTCAGAAGCTGCTTGTGTCTCTATCTTATTCTCTAGACCTGAACTGAAAATAAGAGTTTGCCCTCGGGAGCTCTTTCTCATATTTGGATGACAGGAAACAGCCTTATACCAAGACAACCCATTGGTCCATCGAGCTCAGTATTTTCGGCTCTGACTGGCAGTGAGTCTCAGGTGTTTCAGGTAGGGGTTTTTCCCCCAGGCCTACCTTGGAAATACCAAGGATTGAACATGGGACCTTCTGCCTGTAAAGGTTGTGCTAGGCCAGGCATGTCCAACAGGTAGATCGTGATCTACCGGTACATCACTGGACGTCTGCGGTAGATTACCGGTAGATCATTGGCTCCCCCCAAAGAAGCTGAACAACTGTGGCTCCCCTTAAAAAAAGCTCAACATTTTACCTCGTCCCTGAAAAAAAACTCAACAATTTGACCCCCCCCCCCAAATGGGCCTTCCTCCTTCCTAAAAAAAGCTCAACAATTTTGATCTGAACCCCCAAAAATGGGGTAGATCACTGCCAGTTTTTAACTCTGTGAGTAGATTGTAGTCTCTTGGGAGTTGGCCACCCCTGTGCTAGGCTATTCAGCTACAGCCCATCCCCACAGAGAGCTTCATATATTTTTCTAAAAACAATGGGCTCCCCTATTTTCTTCAAATACTTTGAGTAAGTGAGATGATTTTACATGTGTAGGTTGATAAACAACTCTAAAATGAAAAAAATACTGGGTCAGCATTCTAGCACAGTGCTGGGGAAAAATGAAAGCAACTAGCTTAAATTGTTCAGGGTGTTCAGTGATGAGTGTAACGGTGATGGCTTGAATGCATTGGAAACGATAATGCTTATCACAATTCATCTTTAATTTTGTCCCATTGCAGCTTTTACTTCACTTCCATTTCATATTCCTAATTAGGCAATAATCCCAGAGAAATCCATTCTTGCCAGTGGTTAACTGACATTCAGAGTACAACTTCTATTATAGCCATGGTTTTATAGCTGGAAATATCTGAATGGCTCTTTCTCCCTTGGACACGAATCTGCAATATCAACAACAAAAGAAACACTAACATGATATTTAAAGTGTCACTGGCCTCGTTCACAAGTCAAGCTATGTCAAGCTATGGCTTAGAGCAAATATGCAAGTGTACGACCTTTGGAAGAGGAGATCACAGCTGCTTTGATCCTCCCCAGTTGTTCTGCTGCTAGTCTGCACTGATCTAAGCATAGTTTGGCTTAGCATGACCTCAGAACTCAGGTCCATGATTTAGCTCTCCTGGGCAAACCACCAACTGTAAACCATCGGACAAGTCTTCGTTGTGGCACCAGAAACTTACCTGGAAGAGCAAAGTGAAACACAAGATCATAGTTGTGTGGAAATTCTGTTTTGAACAGGCCATAACTAAATAGTATTGAAAAACAGAATCTGTTTTATTTGCTGTTAAGAGATTAAACTAAAAAGCTGCTAAACAAGTTTATGCAGAATGAGCAGCTTAGGGGAACAGAGATAAGAGGGAGCACCCTCCAAAGCAATATCCAAAGAAATGTAAGAACAGAGATTTGGTCTCGGATGAAAACCTCTGACAGGAAATTAGTGGAACATAAGGAAAGTGGGTGGCGCTGTGGTCTAAATCACAGAGCCTAGGGCTTGCTGATCAGAAGGTCGGCGGTTCGAATTCCCGTGGCAGGGTGAGCTCCCGTTGCTTGGTCCCTGTTCCTGCCAAACTAGCAGTTTGAAAGCACGTCAAAGTGCAAGTAGATAAATAGGTACCGCTCTGGCGGGAAGGTAAACGGCGTTTCTGTGCACTGCTCTGGTTCACCAGAAGCAGCTTAGTCATGCTGGCCACATGACCCAGAAGCTGTCTGCGGACAAACACCAGCTCCCTCAGCCTATAGACCGAGATGAGCGCCGCAACCCCAGAGTCGTCCGCCACTGGACCTAACAGTCAGGGGTCCCTTTACCTAAGGAAAGTGAGCAGGATAAAGGACAAGGCCCTAGAACAGGGGTCAGCAACCTTTTTCAGCCGTGGGCTGGTCCACCATCCCTCATGTGGTGGGCCGTACTATTTTTTTTGTTGGGGGGGGGGGTGCATTTTAAATAAAAGGACACATTCTACTCATGTAAAACAAGCTGATTTCCAGACTTTCTGCGGGCTGGATTGAGAAGGTGATTGGGCCACATCTGGCCCACGGGCCTTAGGTTGCCTACCCCTTCCCTAGAAGCAGTCCAGTGATGAGAAGGGTGTCTGTGCTCTTGCAGCAATTGTCCCAACCAATGTACTCTGAAGAAAAAGGATACAGTCGTACCTTGTTTGTTGAACAGAATCCATTCTAGAAGTCTGTTCGACTTCCAAAAACGTTCGCTAAGCAAGGCACGGCTTCCAATTGGCTGCAGGAGCTTCCTGCACTCAATCAGAAGCCGCAGAAGCCGTTTCAGACTTTTGGCTTCCGAAAAACGTTCACGAACTGAAACACTCACTTCCGGATTTGCGGCGTTTGGGAGCCAAAACGTTCGAGTCATAAGGCATTCCAAGGTACGACTGTATTGGTGTTCTTAGGATCCTCTGAGGATGAGAAGTGGTGAATAACAAAGAGGATGGTACTGAACATCAGTGGAAACAGGGTCACAAGGAAAACAGATTGTTGCCTACCTTGCAAAACTACCACCTGATAATTATAGCTTTCCTTTTTCATGCCAGACTCAGAATAGAGTAGGTCAAATATTTTTCCAATCATAGCCGACATAAAATGATAAAACAGTGAGAAAAGAAAATTGCCAAGTATCTATTTGCACTCTTCCACACTATTACAATTTGACCCTTCCTTTCAAAAGCGCCCCCCCCAATCTTATGAGAAAATAGGTACTTAGCAATACAGTTCAGAAAAACCATTATTAAAGTACGCCTTGTTTACAATACACCATTAGGTCAATCATCATTTGGTCATTTAGTTGCTGGTAATTATTGTAATTTGCTTATTGACATGAATTAGTGGGTGGAAAACTGCAGTTGGTACCAATCTTGCAACAATCACACAATATTGACATTTACTTTGCTCAGATAATATCCCACCCCCACTACTTTTGGAATTATGCTCAAGGTGAAATCAGAAGTTGACATCAGACTTAGGCACTCTGTTGACAAACACACCTATGGCTGTGAAAAAATGATAGGCTGAACAAGGAGACTGAGTGCACATTTGAAAACAGGAGCTTTCCGCTACTCACTGCAACACCTGCAGGGTGCAACAGCCCATAGAGTACATTCAGGAAGATGTGGAGCTTTGCAAGACTTTACCAGGCCTTGCAATTGCTGATGCAGCCCAAATCTAGAGCTGCATGTGGAAGGGAGCATATTCCTATGTCGTCTAGGTAACACATTCTCTCTTCCAGTGCTCGAAGGTAATGGCAGACAAAGAATCTTTTACAGCACAGGACAAAGGAGAATGTACTTCTGGCTAAGGAGTGTACTTCCTTTCTTAGCACACTTGAACAGTGACAGTTTTATTGTCTACCCACAAAGTACATTGCCAGAACAGAAGTGTTCTACCTAGTTGCCTGAGCATCTTCTTGGTAATGTTCACCCTCTTCAATGCATGGTCACAGAGTGGTCACAGAGTGGCATGATACTTCCATGGCTACATGATCACTGGCTAGCTAGGTTCAGGCAGCAAAGGAGTGTCACGGATTCCTCCACGGCGCTGTAGCAGAGCAGTGCAAAAGCCACAGGTTCTTTGGTGCAGTATTCGTTTATTGTGAGCTATATACATACAGACAGTTCATGCAACAGAATACCTGGCTGCACCAAAAGCCAAGACAAGTAGGGCGACTTCACTCTCTCTCTCTCTGATCACACTCTACACCCACACACCCTGCTTAACAGGTTTCCCTTTAATACAAAACAACAGCAAATCATCTGTCGGCACACTCCTGCCGAGTCACTCTGACACAGCACTTCCACAGTAAGCATTGCAGGCCTGTTGCATCAGCCTCTTGCATCAGCTTCTTTTACTTTACAAGCAAGCTCAAGCCTGCAGACTTACTAGTTACACAGCATTCAGTGTATCCCAACACGGAGATGATAACATGATGCCAGAGGAGAAGGAAAATGATAGTCATCAAAGAAGGTGACATGCTCGGGGGGTGGGGGGCATTTTGCCCCAAAGGTTTTTGCTAGTGATCATTTGGCTCAGCCTTCAGTCTATCAACAAACTCTGCTAAGCACTGAGTCTTAAACGTTTGTTTATTATTGTTTGTTTAATATGTCTATTTTTAGGCTGCCCTTCATTCATTTTGTGATCCCAGAGTGATCTGCAGCAAAATGGGTTGCATCCAAATAAGTTTTACTCAAGTAGACAAATGCAAATTAATAGACCCAAGTAAAAACACAGTGTTGAGAAGTTCAGTCGTACAGGAACCAAGAACTGAAGCGATAACAATTATAATGCACTTTCATACCCTCCAACATTTCTCTGATGAAAATAGGGATGTCCCATTCCATAATGATAATTTTGCTATTTATACCCCACACATCTGACTGCATTGCCCCAGCTCTCTGGGCAGATTCCAACATATATAAAAACATAATTAAACATTTTAAAAAACCTTCCATATACAGAATTGGCTTGAGATGGCTCGGGAGTCTGATAACTCCATACCCTCCAACATTTATCCAATGAAAATAGGGACATCCTAAGGAAAAGTGGGACATTCCAGGATCAAATCAGAAACTGAGACAGCTTCTCTAAATCAGGGACATCCCTGGAAAATAGGGACAATCAGAGGGTCTGCAATTTTATCATTATCCACGTAATACAAATATAAAATGTATATATTTATCTATGCTGGTGGTTAGTATGTGGATATGTTAAATTTCCAATATGTTATCTAAGTCTGGCACACACAACAGATGCTGTTTGTACATACATAGATATTAATTCACTTATTACTTATCAGGGGTGTGTGATTCAGCTCATTCATGACTTGCCCAGACGCAACTGAAACTTTAAAAATGTGGAATCCTTTTGGTTTTAGAGTAAAGTGGACCAGTAGTACCCTCCACCCCTCTCACCGTCTCTCTCTCCCCACCTCTCTCTGGGCTGGCTGTGTCTCAAGAGACACATGGACTTTTCTAGGCTCTGGAGATATGAAAGAATGCATGCCTCTGAATACCAATTGCTGGGAATCACAAGTCAGTAAGAGTGCTATTCTGCTCAGGTCCAGTTTTGCGCTTCTCATAGGCATCTGGTTGGCCACTGTGAGAACCGGGTGCTGGACTAGATGGGTCACTGGCCTGATCCAGGCTCTTGTGTTCTTAAGAGCCTTGGAGTCAGAGCCATCCAGTACTGCTAAGTGGCCCAAACAAAGGGCTTTTGGAAACAGGTTTTGAGAACTTAGCCAATGAGTGAAGAAAGGCCAAACTTGTCCAAACCTATTTATTTTTCTCTTCTTATGCTATTTCTGTCTGCTTTTTCTGTATAATAGGAAGTCTCTCTGTGGGTATCAGTTTTTCACTCATATTTTACAAAAGAGAATAGCTAGAGTGGTTGGTTAAATGCTTCCTTGGAAAAGACCTATTTTAGGACTTCATATCCAGGATTGCTTGTCTCAAAAATAGGGCAGTGGCAGCAATTAAAGGCCAAACCAGGCACAATGATTTGACTACTTAGCAGCTCCTTGCTGACTGGGGGGAGTGATGCTCTGGGAGATGGTCTTAAGCATTCCCTTCCATGCTCCTTCTGAAATCTAAATCCACTTCCCTCAAAAAGCAAAACCCTGTTGTTATCGCCACAGGGAGGGAAAAAATCTTTACCAAAGTCTGTTAAATTGATGGCAGGGTAAAACCATATTCCACAATTTACAGGAGATAAGTCTCTTAAAAAAAATAAAAAATAAAGATTGTTTCACTGGGTGAACATACCCTCCAACATTTATCCGATGAAAATAAGGATGTCCCATTCTATAATAATAATGTTACTATTTATATTCTACACATCTGACTGGGTTGACCCAGCCTCTGGGCAGATTCCAACATAAATAAAACATAATAAAACATTAAACATTTTTTTTTAAAAACTCCCCTATGTCGGATTGACTTCAGACATCTTGGGGGTCAGGTAACTCCATACCCTCCATCATTTATCCAATGAAAATAGGGACATCCTAAGGAAAAGTGGGACATTCCGGGATCAAATCAGAAACCGGGACAGCTTCTCTAAACCAGGGATGTCCCTATAAAATAGGGACAATTGGAGGATCTGGGTGAAGGCAGCAGAATGCCACTTCCACAATATTCAGCCTCATGGGGCTTGAGACCAGTTAACTTAAGGTGTTACCTTGCCCCATAGAAGCCTATTTGAAGGCTTCCATCTGTGTAACTTGCACAGTGTCTGTTCCACATTTGCCAGGAGTTGCAAAGTGCAGCATCTGCACTTTGGAATACGCTGCCTACTGACATTAGGCAGGCACCCTCACAATACTGTTTTAGACACCTGCTTATAAGTTATTTCAGCAGGACCACCCAGATATATAATTTAGTTACCTATACCTGCTTTACAAGTTTTAATGATTTTGTCTTTGTATATATATATATTTTGTGTGTGTGCATGTTTATATATAGATATACATACACACACTTGTTTTTAATCGTGATGGTTTTATGTATATTTGTTTTTAACTGAGCACTGGATTCCAGCTGTGTTTTATCTCCAGTTTCATTTGTGCACCACTATCTTCTTGTTGTTTTCTCAAGCAGTTTATAAATCTTCTAAATAAATGGTAAAGCAAAAGAAACCCCAGTAAAACAACAACAACAACAACAACAATTAGCTGACATCAAGTCTGATTTGGCCCTAGGAAACAGCCTTTGCCTATAAGCAGCACTTTTTTTCTAAAAAAATGTTTAGGGGTACTCTCATTTTCCTACTCATATTGAAATACTGCCCTCAATGAGGTCAAACTTAGATTCACAAAATGTTTAGGGGTATGCATACCCCTGCGTACCCCCAGAAAAAAAGCACTGCCTATAAGTAAATATACTGTGTAGATGTGGACTGAGGGTCCTATCTAAATGTGACAAGAGGTTTCAAGGCATTAGAAGGTGTAGTCCACAAAACTTTGCATTTGATACTAATACAGCACATTAAAACACACAGCATATTTTTACACTGCCATCAATTTAACAGACTTGGGGAAACTTCTTATTCTGTGAAGCACTGAAAACAACAGCTTGTGAAGCACTCCAAACAACAGCACCTTCCATTTTAACATACACTCATTAGATACGGGCCAAAGCTCTCTTGGACAGGGAAATTAAGACAGAGAGGCAATGAAATGACCTGCCTTTGTGCACATCAAATATCTGTTTGCACCAGATTTATAATTAGGTTTTTGTTTATTTTTCTTTCATGCACTTTTCTTTGAACTCACAAGCAGCAGAGCTCCAGGGGTAATACATGAAAGGGAGAAAAATGTGTTTGTTTCCCAGGAAGGAGGTGGCTATGGCCACAGGCCAGCCTGTCTGTTGAGTTGCATGGTGCTTGTCTCAGACACCAAGGAAGGTGGGAGTCGAGAATTGACATGAACTCAATGTGGGAGGAAAAACATTTGTGGATCTGTATAGCTTAAGAAAGATTTAAAACGTTGCTGGTGTGTGTGTAATTCTATCCCTTCATGATTGAGTCACACAAGATCTATCACAGCCTCTTTGAGCCCAAATACCTGAGATCTTTATAACTGTAGATAATACAAATGGGTATGGTCCTTCTACACAGAAATAATGGTTCTGTCACCACATCTTCTCCTTCTACCACCACTTTTCCCAGCTTTAATATATAAATATAAATGACTAACTAGGGAAATGTCTTGCAACAATATTAGGGCAGTAGCTAGAAACAACTTATCTCCCCCCCCCCAAGGCCAGCCCAGCCTGAGGAACCAGGTACACAGGAAAGACAGACGGCCTGCTTCTATAGGAGGGTAAGGTGTGATGGTCAGGCAACAGGAAAGGGACCACAAGCAGTGACTCATCAAGGAATGCCAAAGCAGGGTTTCCCCATTGGGAACATGAGATGGGAAATGGAGAAATCCAGCCCATTCAGTGCCTGGCGTAAACAAACATCCAATCCTCCACAATTCACGGGACAGTTTATTCAATTTTCCCATTGTTTTCCTGTTATTTTCTGCATTATATTTAAGCTTCGCCAAGACTTAGACCAAGTTTAGCACTCATTTCTGTGTTCTTTGCAAATGCCCCCCCCCTTGAAGCCAATAACATGGAAATGAGCACTAAAATATATTATGCTTCCAGAAGTGGTTTTTTGTGTTGCATGAAAGCTCAATTTAACAGTTAAGGATACGTCATGAGAATTGAATAAACTGCCATGTGAATGCGGCCAATGAAGAGCAAATGGGTCACTCAATGGATCCAAATTGATTTTGGGGTGAGCCTCTTTCTACTCACCTCTAATCAGGCTGCTGCAACATATACATACCAGATAACATATACATACCAGATGTGAAACACTTGTGGCAGTACAGAAGCAGCAAGTGATGGGAATCTGGGGCCAGGCACAGAGGTGAACAATTTGATGCCCACAGATTAGAGATGCCAGATGGGGGAGTGGACATTTGGGCTGTGTGGAACATGAGCTCTGTAGCTCTGTAAGATAGAACAGGAATAGCTGCCTAGTTGAAGACAGAAGAGAGAAGAAGAATAGCTCCAGGATCTGATAAGCATCACAGTGGAAGAGTGGAGGGCTCAATCATAATATTCTGCCTAGGATGTCCTGTTCCTTGAATATTGCCACGGTCCTTTTACTGAAGTGCCCCTCTCAATTTTCTAAAGACATTTCCCAGTCCAGTCATTACTGATTCATTTATATCTGCTTTGTTTTGATTGTTGCAGGAGAAGAGTCATCTATAAAAGTACCCAGTCGTGTATTACAGAGAGTTGGACTAGATGATCCTCAGGGTCCATTCCAACTCTACCATTCTATGATTCTGTGGCTGAAGGTTTGCAAACAAGTACCCACTTTACATCTCTGCCTAAGGATTTGGTTAAGCATTTGTCAGGTGCTAAAATATAAGCATGGCTGGCTGTGCAAAATATTACTGAAAAGAAATATTAATCCTAGAAAGCATAATCAGGTTAACAAGGGCGCCGGCATAATTTCACAATCATTTCATATCTTGCTTCATTGACTCTGAACACAAAACAATGACATACTAGCATAGCTGTATGACACTGCACTCAAAAACACAACCAAACCTTTTCCTGAAGCCCCAATATCTCATTTTGCTCCCACAGAGAGATTTTCTGCATTAGCTTAACTACTGACTAAAGTAATCTGATCACTGCTGGAACACCAAAGCTCGAAGACACAGTAAATAAAAATCTCAGTTTTAGTATACAGAAGCCTAGCAAAGGATTAAGCTGCTTTTGCAAACAAATCAGACTCTGAAAGTTGATGAGCCATATATGAAATAAGCACAAAACTAAAAAGGAAGTACAGCTCCAAGAAATGGGATTAGGAAAATAACTTAATTTGTTATTGAACCTCATATAATACAATATACAATTAAAAAGAAAAGAGTTTCTTGAGGAAATCAGTAGCTCCTTTACATTACTGTTTGATGCACAATTTTGTAAGAGTCTATTACTCTTCTTTTTAAAAGAGCTATAATTCCCTTGAATTTACATCTTCAAAGCATTCTTAAATCACTCAACTATGCAAGACATAATATCTTTTAGAGCAGAGCTGGGGAACCTCTAGCCCTCCAGATGTGGCTAGACTACAACTCCCATCATCTTTGACTATTGGTCATGCTGCCTGGCGCTCATGGGAGTTGTAGACCAGAAACATCTCAACGGCCACAGGTTCCTCAGACCAAACTGGGTGAGAAACTATTCATGCAATTAGCAATTGTGTGAAGAGCTTTGAAAAAGGAAATAGGATGTGTGAGGAAGCCCAGTGTAAACTGAGACCTTGTAGGGGAGGGGGAGATTTAACTCCTGATGCCATGCTACAGTCCCAATCCAGATTAGCCGTACCCACACACAAATTTGCACTGGGGTAAATGCTTCTACTGGCACCTCAACCACACTGAGCTGTTCATATTAAGGGGTTCCACTGTAGACATCTGTGCTCAATGTGTGGGTGCATGATGTTGGGGGTGGGCCCAGTACCCTGACCCTCACTTCTCCATTTATACACAAGAGCTTTCCACACATCTGGTATGTACAGGGAGCACTACTTAACCAGACATAATAGTATTGCTTAAAGAAGGTACACACAGCACACCAGAAATAAAGGACCTACAAATTCTAAGAAAGCAGAGGTTCCCTTAGAATGTAACACAACTGAGGTCAGTTAACCATTTCTATGGTGAAGTTACAATATTCAAAGGTTGGGTCATCTAGCAATCTTGGATCATTTATCTACTTACAAAGCATAATGATTAACACTGTGACAGAAGTGCAACTATGCTGATTTATATTAAGAACCACAGTGGTTTTTAGAAAAGGAGTATAAGCTCACCACTTCTTCATGCCTGCATTTTCTTACATTAATTCCATTAATCTGTTGAGTTAAAAAAAAAAAAAGACAATTTTGAGCATTGGCTTCACTCAGGTTAGACTTCACATTATACTTGGGACTAAAACCTGGCAAAAGTGAATGGGTTTGCCTACCTGTAGAATTGCGTCTCCTATGAACAGCAAGCCTGAGAGTTCCGCTAAAAAGAAAGAGAAATAAAGGAAAGGTGTGCTTTTCATTTCAACCTTTCCTCTATATTTTTTTTCCATTATCTGCATCAATGGAGCAGGACGTGAGCAGGACAATGAGAAATAGGCGACAAAAGAAAACAAATTCATGGCAGGTTTCATATTTCGCATTTACATAGATAATTAATATTTTCTGAAAGTATTATTGAGGAAATTTATTTCCCCTTTTGCATCTAGGACATGTTTCTAGTCTTGAACCCTGAAAATGTAAAGAACAGCTGCAGCTCTTGTTTCTAAATACAGTATCAGGATTCAAGGCTGCAGTGGATCTTATGATCTGAGTGACATTTTGTAGGGATTCTGCTAGAGATTGACATATCTGTCTATTTCTTGTCCCGGTCACTTTCCATCCAGTTTCTGTGCTTTAAAAAATCTGCACAAAATACATTTAAATATAAATCTCTGATCTCAAAATTAACATTTTAAACACATTTTTTTTGTTTTGTTATTTGAGCTAAGAAGCACCACAACTCTTAGAGAAGTATAAACTCAGATGGGCAGCTATGTTCCAATCTGCACATTAGTCTGTGATTTGCATTCAGCCTGTGTTCTACCTCATTGCTCTAGCCAAAGAAGGGAACTGCTATGGAATTTGCTCTTGCTGGCCACAGTCCACCTCCTCCTTGACCTTATGCACAACTTGACTGAAACCTAATTGGATACATATTAGTGCACCCTAGGCTTCTGGGGTGTTTTGTTGTGCAGATGGTGCTCCATGAAAACAGAAGCTTCTCATTCATTTTGGGAATGTTTGGCACACTGCATGCGCACCACAGCTACAATAATCTGTGCCGTACATATAAAACAGTTCAGGGACAATAATTAGGCTTGTATTGAAGAGGGTTTTAAAGCATGTGTGGCTAAAATTCACGAAGGAAATTCTATTTTACTTTAAATGCGCAAAGTGTGAGGAAGGGCTGCAGACCCAGTGCTCCCCGCATCTGCCTTGTGTCTCCAGCATTTCCACATACGGCAGGGAGAGAACCCTGTCTGAAATCCTGGATGGCTGCTTCCTGTTACTGTAAACAATCAGGGGCGGAGGAAGGGGATGCGGTGGGGGTGGTTCGCCCTGGGTGTCACCGCTGAGGGGGGGTGACAAAATGCTGGGCGGCACTCACCGTGGGGCCTGCAGCGCACCCAAGCCACGTGTCTCTCCTGGGAGTGACGCAGTGGCTTGAGTGCCTGCAGGCTCTGTGCTGCCCCAAACGGGCCGCCCACTGCCTCCCCCTCAGCTGTAGGGCGGCTGAGTGGGAGGAGGCAGGCAGACCGCTCGAAGGCCCCGCGGACCGTTCTGTCCCGGCTCGCCCCACCCCAGTGAGTGGCTGGCCCCGCCCCAGGGCATAGGGTACGCATGCTACCCCAGGCGCCCAATCGGCTTGAACCAATGGATTTGACCTGGCATGAAGCAGCTTCATATGTTCCTAAAAAATATCCTGCCATGCACATTTATGGCCTAGATTTCAATTCCCCCCCCCTTAACTATTCAGTTATCCCTCCCCCGCCTGAAATGTATAAACCTGGTGATGCTGTGCTGAATCCCCTGAGCAAATAGCCTGGCATGCATGGATACTTACCTCGTTGTTCTTTTGAAATTTTGGAAACAACCACTGGAATATTATGCTCCGCTCCGCCCTTTGAGATGAAAATAACCACATTTTACTGAGCCTGTTGTCAGTTTATAAATATTATTACATTTCTTTGAAGTTTTTGCTTCATTTTAAGTTTGTTTTATTCAAAGGGGTAAAGATTTTCTGTTTCACGATTCTGTTTAATAATAGGCATATGAATGCAATCAGCTCCATTGTTAGCGAGGGGGGGAAAGTCTGTTGGAAGCATCAGCAGACCGGGGTGTGAACGGAACAATGTGGAACTGTTGACAAAAGAAAGCAAACTCACTGCAGGTTCCCCCAGATTCTCCAGAGATTACCATATGGAGCCCACTTTATAATAAGAAAAATAGGCCCAGTTCTGAAACAGTAGCCATGCTGGGATCATTTTGTCGTGCTGACAAGGAACAGATAAACAAAGCCATACAATAGAAAGCAAGAATATCGGACATTTGATTAAAATGAATGTGAAGGTTTTCTTTGCTGCTTTCCATTTTCTTTTTCTCATTGTAACATAGCACAAAAAGTCAGTAGGAAAATGAATAAGAAATCTGGAAGAGATGAAAAGAAGAATTCTAAGAAAAGTAACAGGTTGTCCTTAAAAGCGGGGGAGGAATGGAAGCTGAAATAAAAATAAACTGCTCAGTTTCTGTGCTGGGTTTTTTATATAGAAAAATAAACAGAATTAAAAAACCCACAAACTCTTCAACTAAATATGATTAAGCATAGTTTTAGCCCTTATGCTTTCTTATCCTAGAAGCAATTCTGAAACATCAATGTTAATGTCAGATCTCATAATTCTTCAAACAATGCCTTTATACTTTTAGCCTTTCCAGAAATGGCCACTTTGAAAGTATAAATCGGATTATTGCACAAAGATTCAAATCTCTAGCCTTGTTCACCTTTTTCAAACCAAGGTTGCACTGTTCAATTCACACAATGACTTCATCAAGCAACTCTTACAACCTTGAGTTTCATCAAGTGCAGCAAATGATTGTTGGTTCATATTGGCACACCACTACAAGTCACCAACAGAGATGGCTCTTAGGGAAACACACTACTAAAGAGATGGCAGAGTGAGGCATCGTAAGAAAGAATGATCCATAAGGACAGATCTTTGGGTGTCTTTGGGTGTTTTCAAGCAAACCTTCTTCTTCTTCTTCTTCTTCTTAGTTTCTATATAACTACAACTATCTTGTCCAAAGGGGTCCAATGCATGATTGATTCTATATGCAACATTCATAAGGCAACAGATACTGTTTTGGCAATAATTTTTGGTTGCAGACTCTGTTGGACAGAAAGTTAACTACCCCTGAACTATTTTCATCTGACTGGTAGAGCATCGTTAACTTTATGTTTAGGGTGAGGAGGGTGGGGTGCAGATACTCTCCCTTCACAGCGCAAAGGTTAGTGGTTGGGACTTCATGCACACAGAGAAATGAGAACACAGATTGGCCCAAAGCAATGGCCAGTCAGCAACTTCGGGAAGAGAAATACAAGGAATGCTAGGAACCGACAGTAGCATAGTGGGAACTATTGTGGTGATTCTGAAGCCAGTCAGGAAGTCAGAGTTAATTGTTGGACGCAGAGAGTACCAGTATTTAAGCAGGGGTGAAACTGGGCTTTATTTCACCTGGGTCAAAGACCCGGTTTAGCACACACACCCCATGCGTATTTGCATATATATACACACACATACGGGGAGCCTCAATGGAGCCCCTCTAGAGGCTCCAACCGGGGCAAAAAACCTGGCAAGCCTCCCCCCCTCCCCCTCAGCTGCAGCTCTGATCTATGGAAAGATTTGGAGTCCCATAAATGAGTTAGCCTGATCCAAGCCCACCTCTCTATCCCTTATGTTTGGGATGGGGACAGATGTTGCTGAACTACAACTCCCATAATCCCTGATCAGGTGGAAAGGAGTTCAACAGCATCTGGAGGTCCATCCTGATCCTGTGAGTGAGAAGACCATGAGGAATTGGGCAAAAGCATAAAAATGAAATGCAGATATTGAGAGGTTTGTGGGGATTTTCCTACAGCATGAAGGATGTAACTTGTAAATGCTTAGTTGATACGGGGAAATGAACTAGAAGAGAAAGAGAAATGCTAATGAAACAGATGGGCACCAGAAAAAAATAATCAGGACTCGCAGGGTTCTTAGCTTCTATTTCCACTTTGACTAGCTACTTAGAACACAGGAAATGGTCAAAATGTAGGTCTCTGGAAGCTAATTGTGTAGTAATGACAATCCCTGCCCCTCTTTTTAGGATATAGAGATATTCTTAGGCTTGCTGAGTATTAGTACCAGGTTATGCATTGGTGGGGGGTTTTTTTGTAAACACTGTCGGCATCTTTTGAAGTGCATAAATGGACCAACATAGATTTTGAGAAAGTAGAAGTTGACCCTAAATTCCTACTGTCATTTCATGTGAGTTCCTTCTGTTCTCCTATATCTGGTATTGTATGTCATTATGTCTGTTCTTAGCTCGGGTTAAAATACAGCCAAGGATTCTGTTTCAGAACCCCAATTAAAAGCATGAACAGTAATTCGAGGCAATTAATATCATGATGGTAGACTGAGCAAGCTATCCGAAATTAACTGAATGTATGAAAGGTGAATACAATTTTTGGATTTTGTCCAAAGTAATAATTTTCTTATGCTTATAAACCAGCGGAAATCTGTACTGCAAAAAAAAGAGGAATTGTATTCCAGTGCCTAGCATTCTGAACTTTCTTTAGCATCATCATCATAAATTATATAGTAGCTTTAAAAAAGAAAAGAAAAAGCTACCAGTGTTCCAATGTTTAAATTCTTAGTTCAGGCACGCTTACACAACTTACTCTCTTTTCTGTTTCTAGACATGAAAAAAATAACAGCATGTAATGTCTTTAAACAACAACAAAAAATCTTGTTCTCATTTTCATTCTTATGGGATTTTAGCCATAGTGCACTAATTAGCATTTGGTTTAATTAGGCAGTTCTGCTAAAATAAACACACCAGACTCATTTTAAGAACTGGAAAGTTTTGGTTTTTTCAAGTTCCTACTCAATGAAAATGCAAGAGAATTACGGGTACGTTTTATTTTCCCCCAAATCATATTTCATAAGTTCATTTTTGGGAAACATACACTAATGTTGTTTTGCATTCATAGACAACAGCTTAGATTTCTGTACTAAAGAGATTTTTGTAAAAGCTCTGTTCAAAAGAGATGATGTACCATTTAAAATTATCTCCCTTTTTATGTTTCCTAAGCTTTTCTAAGGTAGATATTGGGGGGACGGGGGAAACACAAACCAATCCACATGTGGATTAATCATTCCATCTGTAATACAATGAATACAGTGGAGAAATAGGACTATTTTCAATCTTATTAGCAAGCAACTATGAAATTAATAAATAGTTTATGGGAACTCACTGGCTATTTAGTGAGCCTGTCATTGTGTTCATTAACAAGTAATTAAAATTAAAGGACCACTGAACAAAAGACAAGACTACACAGATGAAATATACTTTTAAAATATATACCAAGCCTTATAAGCACAAATGAATCTTAATGGGATATTGCCTCTATTGTTCCTTCATTAACTATGGGGAAAAACTTTTCAACTGATTATCTATTGTAAAGATCAGCCAATACAGACCTTTCAGGACTCATTGAAATTGCAGGTAATAATACAATCAAGCACCTTTTGATCTCATTAAATGCATTATTCACAAGACAAATGGCATTTCTGATTGAACATAGGAAACAATTGGGGAAACGCAACCTACCTTTATACTTAATCCAAATCCTCCTACGGCTTGTCTTCTAATTGTTACAGTCCTTTCCTGAAAGAGTAAGCCAAGTTCAGTTCTATTCAGATTTATTTTCTTATGAAAATAGGCTTGCACACTATATCTTCATTTTGGAGTTTTGAATTTCAACATTAAAGAGGAACTGCTCTTTCTGGGTTTTTTTCTAATTGTAAAGTGACAAATGAGTTACATAAAACAAATACCAATGAGTTGCCATATGCAAACACTTAGTGCTAGGCAATTCTTATAAAATATGTGTCCAGGTATCCAAAATAACACAGAGATAAACCTGCAGTTACTTTTCAATAGCATATAGGAGTATTTTCAGAAATGAGTCCCTCATATGTTCCCATGAAGTGGGGTGAAAATCCATCCTTATTTATCTAGTGGTACCTGCTATTATACACCTAAGGGGATCACAATAATAACCAGGCCATTTGCATGCAGAAAAAGTGCACCATACAATACTAATACCTCAGCTGTATCATCGGAACACTAAAATAATCCTGACACATATACAGTGGGGGCTGATCCACTGGGGCTCCTGGATCACAGCCCTCCCACTGAAAATAGGAACAGATGTGTAGGTGAAAGCAACACATGGTTTCAAAAAGTATAGTTACATTTCTAAACAAGAAAATCATACTTTAGTCCTCTTACATGGAAGTTATTTCCTTGTTCAAAGTGATAATGGCACTCTGCACACGTGAAATGGCACACTTTCCTAAATATGTGCTGTGCAAGTCCTACCGTGATGAAAACAGCATGTTTAGAAAATGCAGCCCTACCAAGTCAAGATGTCACCAGCTGCCACTGTGTGCAGCACAAACACTACCCACAATTGCACTGAAAGTTTCCTGACCTAAAATGAATATTGAGTCATGGATACAGTGACAAATGGCAGTGGGTCAAAACTCCATCTCAAAAGTATCCCTGGGTGGACCATTTTACTCTCCCCATATGTGTGGATGGTTGTCATTTATTCCCATGAAAGGAATGGAAAATACTACATTTGGAGATGCTGTATGGTTAGGATAATTGTGTTAGATATAGTGTCAACAAAAAGTCTCTGATCAGACTCATGTAGGAAGAAACCCTCTTCACCACAAGAAATAAGTTTTAAAGCTTTACTTGTGGTGAAGAGGGTTTCTTTCTACATGAGTCTTATCAGAGACTTTTCATTGACACTATACCTAACACTTGGCTTTTAAACATTTAGTTACAAAACAATAACTCTTGCAGAACAACAAAATGCTACTGGTACATTGTGTATTAGTAATGAGTTCCAATCTTTTAAAGTCCAGTAAGTTCCTTCCCCTGATCCCACAGTAAGTCCATGCTGCTTAAAAGCAAAGGTTTTGTGTCTCTCTGCTGTAACACACAGAGAGACACTACTCAAAAAACAACAGAGCAGACTGTTTCCCTGCACATAGCACCAAACACAGAGAAGCTCAGGTTATGAATTAGGAAAAATACCTCATAAGCCAGTCGCAAGACTCAGCCTGCCCCACCCTAGAGTGGAAAACCACCAGCCTTCTGCAACAGGCAGCCCAACATATTCAAACACATATAACATTTTATCTACATTAAACTCATAACTTCAACAAATTGCTCCCAGTACTGTGTGGTCTGACCTTCAGTGACATTGATCCTTCAACAGCAAGGGTTCACAATACATGTCTGGGAGGCAGTTATCCAATAAATGTGGGAGAAGCAAAGTTCAGCTATGAGGGTAGAAATGTGTAGTGCTAGAACAATTGTTCCATCAGTGCAAGCATTTCTGTTCGCCAAATGGAACAACCTCCCCTCTTCTGCCACCATGGACTGTTCTGGGGGTTCTTTCAACCCCATGTTAGATGTGGGAGAGGCACAGAAAGTGAGGAGGAGGAGGAGGAGGAGGAGGAGGAGGAGGAGGAGGAAAGCCCCATTGCACTAGCAGGAGTCCTTGCATTGGCTTCTGCTAGCACACACCAGGTTTGTTGAATCAGACCCTCCATGTCTAATCACTAGACAATTATTTAAATAGCATACAGCAGAAATAGACAATACTTTGAACAAAGAGTCTTTTGGAATGAACCTAGTCATTTATAATCTCATCTCAGTTCCTGAGGAAATATAGAAAAGGGCTCAAAAGTGTCAACTGTGACAATTGTTCTAGCAGGAAAAGTAAATCCCATCTTCACATTGATATGTTATCTAATGGGTTGTGCATTTAATCTTCAGATAACATGCAGCCAGGCTAACCAAGTGGAGCACATCATTTGTTAACTTCTAAAACAATATTCTGGAAATGTAGGCTGTAACACTGTACGGGAAATTAAAAATATCATGCATTTATGCCAAGGCATTATTTAAATGTCATCTAGATATAAGTAATAGGTGTTCTGACATATTAAGGAAATGCAAATGGGAATGATAAATCCATTAGTTAAAAACAAAACAAAAACTGGATATGATCTGGTAGAATTGCAGGGATATGGTTTGATGATCTTCTTAAGCAACTCTTAAATTCTCTTTTGGTAGAGCCCATGGGTAACTCATCTTCAACATAAAGTTAGACACTGGATCAGAAAGAACAGCCTCTGAATACCAGTGACTAGGGAACAACAGTGGGAAAAGGCTATTCTCTCATGTCTAGCTTGTGAACTTCCAAGGGGCATCTGGTTGGCCCCTGTAGGAAACAGGATGCTAGATTAGACAAGTCTTTGGTCAGATCCAGCAGAGCTCTTTTTATATATCCATAACACTCTGCTCTTGGCATTAGAGTTCTTAAGTAACCTTAATACTTGATTATTGCAATGTGCTCTACATAGGGATACCTTTGAGCCTGGTGCAGAGCAAAATGTTGTGACTAGACTGTTGATGGGGACAGAACTACTATCAGCACATAACTCCAGAGCTCAAAAGTGCCTGGACACTACCAGCCCAGGTTCATGGTTGTTGTATTAATTTAAAAGGTCCCTAAGAACTTGGATCCTTTATATCCCTGCCCAATCATGGAGTCTTAGGGGGAGACTCATGGCCACTGTGAGGTTTTTGTTTTTGTTTTGTCTCAGGAGTCCTGGGTTTAACCTGAGACCAACATAGCACCTAGTAGAGTTAAATCCCATTAAGTAAGCTATCTCATCCCACTTGAATCATGACTGTGAATTATATTAATTGAATGCTTCTTAGGACCATTCACTGCATTGATCTCCTGAACGCTGCTCATATTATTTACACTGTACCAAAACAACACCAGGAAGTACCATACCACTGCATTTCATGACTTCTAGCTAGACTTGATTGCATCATTTCAAAAATCTGCAACTTTTCTTCATTTCAACACCCTCCAATGGAAGGCAAAAGTAAGCAGGGGAAGCTCAACATACACAATGATTTCATTTTGAAAACTGCTGAAGAAAATGATACTTACACCAGAATAGAAAGGTTCGCCAGACACACAGATCACGTCTTGCTCTTGAATAGTCAAAATATCTTTGGCTAAGTGCAGCCGCACTTTGAAAGGCTCCTGGTTACCATCCTGCAGCAAACAAATCCCTGTCTTTGTCTTCAAAGGATGAACAGAGAAAAAGGTTTCCTTAGTTTCCAAGCTACACGCTGATTGTTCATGTTAGAGGATCAAAAGGATACTTTTTCTCTGATAGTTTTTTGGAAAAGCTTTAACAGAGGCCAGCATATTCCAAAATATCTCTGGCTTATCAGTTGAAATGTCTATGGTTATTAGTTGCAAATGGAAATATTGAGACAATGACATTACAAAACTGATTACTAGCAACATGTCTGGATTGTGGAGTTTGATCCACTTAATAATACCTATTTGCATATCTGTGCTCAGTATGGATATGTCAACAAATGCTGCAAGCAAAAATCCCCCTTCACAATATCAATACACTTATTTCAGTATCCAGTGCCACAGTACATATGGGACTGAACCTTACACATCGCTTAATGGAAGGTGTCACCCAGGCAAGCCTATGTGAAGCTTACAGCCTCTGATTAATCCTAATTAGGATTACTCATGAGCCAGGAGCTTAACTAGGATCACAGTAGAGCACTGAAACACCATGAAGGATTCCAATCATCCTGCTTTATGGTTATAATCCAATAGCTCCTCTATGCACAAAAGCAAATCCATTCCAAGTGCTTTCGAGATCATGGCTTGCATCTGCAGATTGGTTAACTAAAGGATGTCTAAATCCAGCTGGTCAGCTTAGACTAAAACAATGGCAAGAGGTGTACTGTGACAATCTGAAATGGATGATCCAGGTGATAGCCTAATGCCCCTAAAGACTACCTTTTAATGTCCAGACATTATGTCCCTTCTGTTCCTATCTTTTTCTTATTTGAGAAGGATAATGGGTAATTATTACATGGACACGTTTCTTCCTTGTGTGGCAGTTCATATGCAGTTTAGACAGTGTATCCATTTGATACCCTGCAAAGATCTCTGGTTTCAGTTATTTTCCTTCTCAGTATATCTTTGCCACTAATATCCATTCATACTTTCCAAAGTCTGAATGGCATAGCTAGGGTTGGCCAGGTTGCCCCCTGCCAAAGATGCAGACTGGGGGGGGGGGGAGAGGCACAAAAATGGCATCTCTCTTGGCACTGCTCCCCCTGCTTGCCCTGAAAGAGCCTTTCAGCTGATGTGGTGACTGAGAAATGTCAGGCGAGACTCTTAATTTACTACAACTAAGTCACTTCCCCCTGGTTCCTTTCCGGCTTGACCAATTTCCACCTGAAGCTAACCACAAAATGGTGCCCCCTTCCCAGGGTGAGTGAAGATTTACACCAGGGGAACAAGGGGAAAATTAAAAAAACTACATTTGAATGTGCTGCCTCTGTGAATCCTGTCACCTGAGGCGGTCACCTCATTTTGCCTCATGGATGGACCAGCCCTGCTAATAATAATAATATTATTATTTCTACCCTGCCCATCTGGCTGGGTCTCCCCAGTCACTCTGGGTGGCTAGGTGCATTTCCATTGTTTGAACTTTATGGCTGACTCCAGACCCTTTGCTCTGTTAATGGAGCTCAAGCAGAAGAACTGGGCAGCAGACAAAATCCTAATGAGTTATCCTAAAAGAGTTGTTTCTTTGCATTTTGGCTTCCTGACTTGTGGAATAAGAACATCTTCAGTGCTTAAAATCACAAGCGTGGGGAAATAGGGAATAAAGGGAAAGGTGGGAGAACCATGCTAATAACCACATTTTTAATTCTATTATTATAACTTGTCTCAGCCAAGCAAGGTTGGAGAGTGAGCAACAACACACCTATTGCTTCATACCTAGGAGCGTCCCAATAGCTCCCAATTAATTTGAGGGCTGCCTGAGATTTTTATTTTATTTTTATTTTTTTAAAGAAATGCTTAATTGTTTATACAGTCATTTTGCTTTACTTGACTGCACACTTCTGACTTGGCTGATTACTCTGTAAAATCTCTAGAGAAATTTTATAAAGAGAGCTTAGGGCAAGAATTAAGCGGCATGTAACTATACAGTAGACATAATTAAACATCACAATGAAATTAAAATAGAAGCCAGCATTGTAATGCCACATGGGCAGAGTTTATTCACAGTTTGAACAAAGAAGTCAAGCATGAAAAAAGCAAACCATTTACGGCAATGGACTGACTGATAGCACATGAGCAGAATAACCTAATTTACATGGAAAACTTTTAAAATGTAATAAGGCCCTAGTAGTCTTTGCCTTTTAGAAGCTACAGTTGTACAATACATCTTTAGATGATATCTTCATTTAAATACCATCCTTTCCTATCCCAATGCAGCATTGATACACAAAAATAGGGCATCCTTTAGCACCAGAAGAAGGTTAAATTATTTCAGATTTCATAAAGCCAAGCAAATATATGCTGGCCTGAAATACACTCTGCGTAATGTTTTGATGTTGTATTTTATTTTCACAGATCAAGGTTTACTCCTCCTCCCATCTTCTGCAGTTGCAGGCTAATTCAAATCAATTTGAAACCTCTGTTTTCACACACACCTCCCTACCTGCCACTTGGGCTTATTGCCCCTCTAAGAACTGCATGGAAGGGAGAACTTAAACAACCGCACATTGTTCTCCTCATAGCACTGCAATGATGGGGAAAGCTGCATTTCCTTTGCCCAGTACTTTTCTGCCAAAAGAGGAAAACAACTTATTCTGCTCCTGTGCTATGTATCCCCAGTTTTATACACTCAAGAATTGTGCTCCATTTTCTTCTCTTCCCTGAGCAGCACTATCGTAGAATTGTAGGGATGGAAGGGACCCCAAGAGTCAACTAATCCAATTCCCTTCAATGCAAGAATAATTGTATTTATTGTATTATTGTGTCATTTCCTTTGAGATAAGTCCACTCAAATTGCAGTGGGTTGGTTATAACTATTTCATTGTTTATGTGGGGTTTTGTGGGTGTTAGGGGAGGGTAGTACCTTTGGTATGGGACACATCATGCTCATTCTGGAGTGCTTTGTGCAACTCCCCCCCCCACAGCACTCAGCTCTCGCCTGTGGCTCTTAGAAGCTATCAGCAGCCACACCTCAGGAACGGCTTTCACCAGGTGAGTGTAGCCAGTGGGTCTCCAACACTTGGTGAGTTAGGGTCTTCTACTGCATGAAAAGACAGGCTCTGGCAGATTGAGTGGATGAAACCAATAGTGGGTCCAATGGCCAAGAAGATGGTTTCTGCACATGATGTAGAGGTAAGGGAAGGGCAGGTGGAGCTTGTCAACCTGGGAAGGTAGTGCATCTAGGAGAAGGAAAACTCTTATCCTAAATCTCTGCTGCCTTTTCTTCGGGAGAAGAAAAGGATAGGGAGTAAACTCTACAGAAATCTGGAGTGGGGTCCATAAACGGTTGGAATAACTCCCTCTGCCCTGTGAGACTTACTGGAAAATACAGTTTAGCCTTCCTTGTAACAGCTCAGTTAATCCATATCACATTTATCATAAAAAACACACACAATAATTGTGTGTGTATTTGGTATTACCTCTTCACATGTAGTCCTGAAATCCATGTGCTATGGCACCAAGAGATATTTGTCTAAAAATAGGGGGGAAAGGTTTTATTAAAACTAAGACTTATTGGCCAGTAAACATTAAAACAAATTGTATAAATTAAGCAGACACACTGGATTACAAAGATGCTGTCAAGAGCAGGAATTATAAATTCTTAGAAGAGTATCAATTAGTTGAGGCAGGAGTGGAGAATCCATGGCCCTCTGGATATTTCTGCACATCAACTTTCATCACCCACCCACTCTGCCAGCTTTGCCAAAAGTCAGAGAGAGTTGCACAGCTTTGAAGAAATAAGCAAGACAGTTTCATTATATATGATTGAAGGTAAATTTGTTTCCATGTATCTCTCAACACACCAGTCATTTAAAATTACTTTTCACTAGCAGCAACACTGTAGTTTATAATTCTTTGGTTCTGAATATGATCCTCACTGACTCATACTGCTTACCTTCAAAAACTTGAGTGTTTGGATATGTGAATGAAAGGGAGAGGGGTTTTTTTTCACTTAGGGATTTTTTTTCCTTAGGGGTGGGGGGTGGGGGGGTAGGTTCTTATTTTTTTCCAGTGGAAAAATTGGAAATTGTGGGGAAATTGTGGGAGGTGGGAAATATTGCCCACTATTTTATATTTTAGAAAAGTAAGAAAGATATTTGCATTAATTGCACTTTACTTCCTCAACGGAGTTTATAATAAGTAATAGTATGTAAAATAATCTAAAGGTCATAACAATCACTCTGTCCCTTAGACTAGTAGTACTCAAATCCTATTTTGTAAGATTAAAGGTGGGCATTTTGTGTTTTTTAAGATTTGAAACAATTTGACGAGTCTCTGGGACCCTCCAAGCGCCCTTTTTATTTCACATTCGTGATAAACAGTGCTCATGATACTGGTGCGCAGTCACATGTGACCCCACTTTCATTACTTTTTGCACCTGCCAAAGTTGTGGGGAGGTCACACTGCTTCACACAGGCACCAGGTTCCACCCAACTTTTGAGGAGCAGCGCTTGCGTGCGATGTCATGTGGTGGGAGGAGGCCACACAGAGGTCCAGTGTGCTTTCCATATAGTGAAACCATCTTAAAAAGTTACTTTTGGGATTGAGATAAAGGGTTCTATGAAAATAGCTTGATTCCAACCTGATTTCAGTTTGAGGTACAGTGGTATCTTGGTACTCAAATGGGTTGGCTCCCGAATAAATTGGCTCCGGAACGCCACAAACCCGGAAGTAAGTGTTCTGGTTTGCGGAAGCCGAATGTCCGACGCAGCTTCCGCAGTTTCCGATTGAGTGCAGGAAGCTCCTGCAGCCAATCGGAAGCTGCGCCTTGGTTTTCAAATGGTTCCAGGAGTCAAACAGACTCACAGACTGGATTAAGTTAGACAACCAAGGTACCACTGTAGTTTAGGACGATGTTCACAGCAGATAGTGGAGCAGGAAAGTATAATTTGTTTTGGAAAGGGGTGAGCAGTTCCAAACCAAGACTTAATTAACGGATCTCACTCTCTTCCTACTGACAAGAACTCAAAAGTTCAAAAGTAGCAAACTCATTTAGCTTATCTCAGATGGCATATGCAAACAAAACAACACATGATGAGCAGCTTGGCAATAAAACCTGAAATCCCCTTGGTACAGCAAGCATTTATTCAATACTGCAAAAATATTTTTGAATGCTTGATTAAAGTTTTCTTGTTCTACAGGGAAATCAATAACTACACTCTAATAGAAGGGCAACAGGAGCTCTTAGAGACAAAGCTATTCTACTTCATTTAAAGTAACACAGAGATCAGATCAGCTGCCTTGTCTGTTTCTATAAGGCCATTTCCCTATGCCTTAGAAACTACATATTTTTTAAAAAAAATCATTGAAAATACTTTTATTATATTCATAAGACAATGAACAACAGGAAAGAGGAAATGGCTATTACATATAATTTAGTTATGCACAATTGATTTCAAATTCTACTGGTTTTATTGGTGTATTACTACTACTAATAACTTACAAGATGTTTTGATTAAGTGGTTTATAAAAATAAATTTCATGTTTTCATAAGTTATTAACTAAAATAATCTTGAAGACTGTGCAAGCAATCCCATGTGAAGTGGTAAAATGTTCACATTATGTTGCCATGCTATATGCATATTTTATATCTATAGAAGGTAATGTGCAATATAACAGCTTAAAAGGTCTATACCAGGCATGGTCAAACTTGACCCTCTAGCTGTTTTGGGACTACAACTCCCATCATCCCTAGCTAACAGGACCAGTGGTTAGGGTTGATGGGAATTGCAATCCCAAAACAGCTGGAGGGCCAAGTTTGGCCATGCCTGGTCTAAACTGTCATCCATATGTACTTTCCCTGGTGTGGTTGTAGTTGCTGAAGTTAAGAGACAGATCTACAATCTGAAGCTCCCAGTCCAAATCTCCTCTGAACTCAGCAGGGGCCTTTGGCAAGTTACGATCTCTCAGCACTCTACCTACTCTAGCTCAGGCTTCCAGTGGGTTGCAATTTATCTACTTCTGCTTTTATGCTGGTGTGTGGTACTTTAACTCATAACTGGTTCTGAAATTATTTGAAATGAAAAACAAAGTAGAAATCCTTGTAGCAATAATTAAAAGTGATAATACTAAACTACTGAATAAAGCTGTTGTAAAGATGACCAATTCATATATGTCAGGGGTTGGCCAGCAGCCATGGGTACAATGACACACCTGAGCTCTTCCCTCACTGCTCACAAAGCCTCTGAGCCAGTCTCCACCCTCCATTTACTGCCTCATGGATCATGAAGTGGTAAATGTGTGGGGTTGCCTTTTCTGCCTTTGACAAGTACATATAGCTGGAGTAGGAAATTGGAAGAGCTCATTCCCACTTTCTCTTTCAGTTTATGTGCCTTTGAAGGCTCAGATTAAGTCTGCTGAATCCAACCTTTACTCAGATCTCACAATCTTTTGTGGAATGCTCTCTTTAGGGAGGCTTACCTGGCAGCAGTGGAGAAAGCCTATCAGGTGCCTGGGGCGGCATGCGTGCCCTGCACCCAGGGGGGGAAACGGTCCACGGGGCCTCCAAGGAGTCTGCCTGCCTCCTCCCACTCAGCCACCCTACAACTGAGGGGGAGGCAGCGGGCGGACTGTTTGGGGCAGAGTGAAGCCTGCAAGCACTCAAGCCACAGCGTCACTCCGAGAGACGCATGGCTCGGGCGCGCTGCAGGCTCCACGGTGAGTGCCACCTGGCATTTTGTCACCCCCCTCAGTGGTGACACCCAGGGCGGCCCACCCCCATCGCACCTCCTTCCTCCGCCCCTGTTACCTGGTGTCCTCATTGTATATCTATAGGTGCCAGGCAAAAACATTCCTCTTCAACCAGGCCTTTGACTGATTAAGCAATCTATGGCTTTTTAAATGTCGTGTTTTGTTTTGTTCTTGTTTGTTATATTATGCATTTTAAAACCAAAACTACCTATTTATTCTCACTGTCCACTACGATGGAATTTCACAAAATTAATTATGTTATTCTATTCATTTCAATGAGAAAGCCCATCATTTCATATCAAAGGAAGCAATGCAAATAGGATGAGTAATCAAGTGCATATCATAGAGAATTTTTACTCTAGCTTTACATTTCTGTATAACAACAATAACAACAGCAACAGCAACAATTTATTATTTATACCCCGCCCATCTGGCTGGGTTTCCCCAGCCACTCTGGGCGGCTTCCAACAAAAGATTAAAAATACATTAAAACATCAGTCATTAAAAACTTCCCTAAACAGGGCTGCCTTCAGATGTCTTCTAAACGTCAGATAGTTGTTTATTTCTTTGATAACAGAAGGGGAGTGTGTTGTATTTAAATGAACACTGCACATTTGCCCTTTGAAACAAGAATGAAATAAAACATATCACACCATTCATTAAGGCTTCCCCCAATCATAGAAGTGGCAGAAACTGCCCGGCATTAAAATGAAGCTACCATAATTCTTATCGTATTCAAAGTCCAAAGGCCAACCCACAAGCTGTTCTTGGGAAAGATGTAACATACCACTTGAAGACTTGATATAGCAATGCTGAGAGGAAAACTGGTAGCCATCCGCAGAGTTTTTCAGTCATGATTCTTCTTGATCCTTTATGGCCAAGTTGAAAAGAAGAAACAGGATGCATCTGTGAAACATACAGAGTGGGGGAGAAAGATCACAGCTGAAGCCTTGGATGCTTTACATTTTAAAATATAATACTTAAATGACTTTCACTGTTTGTATGGTAGGGATAGGAAAGGTTATACGAGTAGGATTTGATTCTACCTACAGTCATAACACAGTAATAAAGAACAAGTCTACACCGAGCATGAGGTATAAATTTCATTTAAAAATGTAGTTATAGAAAGCAAATAGAGTTTTTAAAATTACTAGAATCACATTATGATTATCCTAGAAAAGTACTAAACACTATGTTAAAAAGAAGAGGTCAAACAGAACAAAATAGAATGAATAGCAGGGCGACCCAGATATATGTTTGAATTTTTACCCATGCAAGGAAATTTTATGGTGCTCTTCTCTTTGATTTTCCTAGTGAGTTAATTTTCAAAACAAAGTTCAAGATGCAATGAATTATTAGCAGATGCCCAGCCAGCCACACACTATACTGGGGTAGCCAATGCAGTGCCTTTATCCTATAATCACAGGCACTGCATTGGCTACCCCAGTATAGTGTGTGATTATCCTATGATCACAGCATGGACTATTGACCATGCTGGCTGGGGCTGATGGGAGTTGAACTCCATGGGCACCACATTGGTGATATCTGTTCTATATAGTACCCATTTCTGCCAGAAACACAGAAGGGTAAACAGCTGACAGATGATTGTCAGGAGATTCAAGATTCACCCTCTTCCCCCATAAGTAGATCCTGGCTTGTGTGGCATATTGCAAAAAATGAGCCCTCGTGTCTTACCATGCAGCATAGAAATGTATGTATCCCTAGCTGTGTCTATGTGGCAGTGCTAGGTGTGTCTCTGTGCTAGGTGTGTGTCTGTGTGTCTCTCTGTTCATGTTATGCATGTCTTGGTGTCTCTTTCTGTTAAGAGTATCTGCCTTGCCCTCTACCCCACCAGCTCCAGTGACCATCAACTACCATTGATGGATAGCTAGAAATGATCTGATAAGTCTAATAATAAAAAGCATCTAGAAAGTTAATGCCATGGAATTTCAACATCTGAATATTGACGAACAATATTGATGAACAATTAGAATCATAGAATCATATTGGTGAGACAAAAGGTGGCTGTGTGTTGTGGTTGCTAATGTGCTGAAGCAAAAGTTTGCCTTCGCTTGAGAAAACATGCTCAACACCTCAAATAATTCCACATCAAGTTGATTGTGGGTAGATTTCCAATTTTGATCCTAAAAGTTCATTGTTATGTCATTGATAATTTGAGACTTTGCCGACCCTACTAATTTCAAAAGTTTTTTTTTAAAAAAAATTACAGGTTTTAGTTTAAATATAGAATGAAATGTTTTATGTACAATGCACTGCCTTAAAGTTATGCAGTCTATTAAATTGATGCTTTTATTAATGTTGCCTCACTTCTTTCTGCCATCTCTTTTGTTCACATTTCACAGAACCCTGTCAAGACTATCCAGATGAAGCAAAATTAGGATTCTTCTGGGAATCTTCTGTATAAAACATTGTTAAACACAACATTAGGCTGAATCTCCATATTCAATTCTGGTATGAAAGGAAGCAGTTGTGATTCCATACTGTCCTACCTGAATCCTTAAAGTCCATAAAAATGGTATGTGACCAAATGAAGGACAGAAACACTATGTAGATACTGCACCACTGCTATTTAATATTGCCACTTTTTGAAAGAAAATTGGAGAAAGGCTAAAAATGAATTATTTGCATCAGTCTTCACACTGGGAAGCACTGTTACCTGTCTTCTGGGATGTGTGTTTGTTTTGTGTGTGTATGTGTGCGCCTACCACCCACACAGTAATGTGACCTCTTCCTGGAAACAACTGAGTGATGCCCTGGGAATATGCCTGAACTGCATGTAACACACAAATGTATTATCCAAACCAAAACTATATTGAATAAAATATTCATTTATTGCAAGAAATAGATGAAATAAAGATATTTAAAAATCACAGTGCAATGTAATTATTAATGAATATTTGGTGCATTGTAGCACGGGGATATTTTAATATTGTGACACATTTATACCGGTACCTGTATAGAAACCATGATCCCTATGCTATGAGAGGAAATTTGAGAGTGGTAAGAGCACAACACTGTGATTTTCAAATTCCCAGAGAGAGTGAGAGATTACGAAGATTACCTATCCTGGCTCAGGGCTGAGCTGTTTCACACAGCTTTGTGAATATGGGTTTGGGAAGGAATTCTTGACCAGGAGTAGCAATGGGTTATCTCTGCCCCCCAGTGGTTGTTACTGAGCCCACAGAGTCCCTTTCCAGGACTGAGGTCCAGAGTCCAATGCTGCAGTAAAGGAGAATAAGTAGGCATGAATTCACACTGGAACTCAATAAAAGCCATTCAATTTCTCAAAATGTGGTCTTAAGTGCATTTTCTCTCACAGACAGGTGAAAACGGAGGGGTTTGGGTGACATGAAAAGGAGAGAAATGCATCTGAACCATTTTTGCACATGAAACTGTTGGCAGAAATCTTGGTGGGAAAGGCAATGGGTTTTCATCAGTATGCTGCTGCTGCTGAGCTTTATATTTCCTTTCTAGTATATTCTGGGGTGGCCATGGAAGTTGACAGGATCAGTGAGTGAGTCGTTAAATCTGGATAAAAGAGATGTGCTCTTGGTTAGGAGGTCTGCAGGTCCCGGAATAAACTCCCCCAGTGTACCAGGTTCTTGATCTTAGGGAGACTTCTAATCACATTCAGCTAAACACAGTTAGAATACCCATTCAGACATTTGTGCTTTGTATTGTGGGTAGGGCTAGCCTGTTTGCCCCTTCCCCTTCCCACTTTCACTCCACAGATGTTCATAGAATCACCTGCATAGGCCTGGAGAAGAGCAAGTACTGCTGAGGAAAGCAACTGATCATGGTTTCTGGAAATGGACATCCTGTATCATCAGCCTTTTGACATACTGTATCAACATCAGTAGGCCTAGTCCTATTGCTCCATCTAGGTCAGTATTGCCAACACTGACAGGAAATGGCTCTCCAGGATTTTAGGCAGGATTCTCTCCTAGCCATACCTGACAACACGAGGGTTTGAACTGAGACCTTCTGCAAGCAAATCAGATGCTCTGCCCCTGAGCTACATGCCTTCCCTTCCACAAACATGCAGATATTGGTGGCCCAGGAGACATGTTATATACATGGGTTACAAAAAAGTTTTTTATGCAAGTTTCAGTGGCTCCTAGGTAAACTTAGCAGTCACAGAATAAGAGGACAAATCCTATTATGTATCAGTAAATGGTAAAAGAAGAGAAAGCAGAGAAAAACGAAAATGGATAATGAGGGGAAATAAGCAGCAGTTTCTCGGAGGGATCTGTATTAGGTTGAGTACTGTTCAAGTTATTCATACAAATGAGCCATAAGGAAGCCAATTTGAGGATGAAACCACTTTGTTCAGGATGGTGAAATGGAAAATAGACTGAATTTTTTCAGAAGGCTCTCTCCAGACTGGGTGAATGGCAACATTAGCAAATAAGCAAATAAGATTCTGGGTGGTGATGTTTTTAAAAGTGTCATTTGGCACACATTGGGAAGGACATCTCACCTATCATAACCTCATAGGGTTTGAATTAGCTATGCCTATTATCTTAGAAATAGAAAAATAGCAACTCAGTGTGCAGCAGCAGCAAACCCATCAAACTAAATGTAGGAAGTTACTGTAAAAGTTACTGAAAACAGATTGGTCATTGACATACATGAATCTGTATGGTGTGGACGCATTTGGAATAGTGCATACAGTTCTCAGAGCATCATAGCACTGCAAAGGGTCATATAAGAGAATGGGGTAACTTAATGCCAGCTGTGTTAAAGCTGCATAAATTACGCTGGTTTCCTATAGTCTGTATTGCTCTGTTAGCGAGACAATTGCAATGACAAACAGCAGGTAGAGGCTGCCACCTATGGACAAATGTATTTGCGAACCTATGTGGGACTTCAGATTCAAGGCCCAAATGGGTATGTTTCTGAGTTTTACCAAAATTGGATGAGCACCCCTGTTTAAAGTCCTATATAATATAGCATCCATGCAATGTAGAATATCAGTGGCACTGAAAAGCTATTTGCTTGCGGGGGAGAGAAAGTTTAATTTCAGACCATTTATCTTTCCTCTAATTTCCTCTGCCTTACCATGTATGACCCCAATATTGCTAGGAATAAAGCAGTCCAGAATGAGAGAGCAGTGCTAGTTTCCTTTCTGTTAATTCAGCATGAGGTTGTTGTGGTCTCTCTCAACTAAATGTTTTTTGATGTTTTATTTATTTATTGGAACAAAGCCTTGAATTTAATTTCCTGTCAGGCAGCATTTCAGAGCTGCAAGCCTCATCCATACTACATGAAAGAGTGTGGCTGGATTTCGGGTGGCAGCTTCCCTGGGCATTTAGTCTTGCAGTCAAGTAAGTAGCAGACTGCAATGCCATGCAGCTAGCTCCCTGTCAGCTGTAAAGCTTTGAAGTAAATGAAAGGATTTCTTCCTCTTTGCTTCTGCTCTTATATACCTCAACTTACAAGCAATGAAGTCTGTTATCATGGAGCAATTCCATCTTCATCACATCAATCATACTAAAATACCTAGTGGGAATGTAGGTTTATTATGAACCCAACATAAAATTGGTAATTACTAATAGCTCAGCTTTTAATGTGATATAGGTAAAGACAGGACCCAAACTACTGATGGGAACTGAAAGTTTATTTAATCTACCCAATTTCCTCTCTGTAAGCTCAAACCTGCGTCCCAGGCAAATTCAGATGAGGACGTTTTTCAACTCTTTCATTAGACAAATTCATTCATTCATCATTTTATTTGTATGCTGCCTTTCCACAGATAAAACAATGCTCAAGGTGGCCTACAACATGACAAGATTTACATAATTACCAACAAGACAAAAGTCATAAACAATAAATAAAACACATCAAAAAAGCACACAGCCAAATGGAAAACAATTTCCACATAAATCATAAAATCTAAAACTAGGAATACAGCATTAATATCAACCACAATTTAAACTGACACAGATAAAAAATACAAGCAATTTAAAAACAAAAAGAAAACAAAAACAAAAATGGATCCCTCTCTGCCCAGCAGCAGCAGCACTCCTTTATGGAGCCTGTCAAGCCTCGCCCCAGCCAGGTGGAGGGAAGCAGGGCAAGGCCCTTCAGACAAATGAAATAACAGAAAGGGGATGTTAAAACTTGTACAGATATATTTGTTATTTAGTAAACTCCAAAAATGCATTCAGTCTCTTGAGCAAGAGATGCATAGTATGACAGTCCCTGCTTTGAAGAATGGGCAATTGAGAGGCAGTGAAATCTCAATTCACTTTGCAGTGACTAACTGCTGGGCTTCCATAGAACCTCACAGTTCCTGGATTGAAAGATTTCAACACATGCTGATAACTGCAAAATGGTAGCACACAGAGAAGAAAAAAGTCCACTGGCAGACTCAGGAAAGGATTTGACTGACAGGTTTAAAATGGACAAGTTTTAGACTCCACAAGCAGGCAAAATAATATGCCTCATTTTTAAAAGCAAAACGAAAAGCACCTTAAGATTTTTTAAAATTGTTTTACAGACTATTTTAAGGGATCTAGTGCTGGTTCCTTAAGACGCATCTTTCTTATCCCCTCAATTTTTCAGTTTTCTTTTTCTATTAAGACAAGCTTGCACAAGCAGAAGGTCGCTTGCCCCTTCCTCCCTACTGCAGCCTCTTGCCCTACAAAAACCCACCCCTAAGGGTCACAGGACCCTATGACATGGGATGGGATGGGCCATCGGGGCAAAAGAGGAAGAGGAGTAAAGCATGTTGGAAATGTCAGGCAAAGGCACTGAGTGAGCAGCTTTCCAGGACCTGCAAACCAGTGATGTGAGGCAGAAAGTTTTGCAGTGCTTTATTTCCCCATGGAAAATTTTCTGTTTTATATGGTAAGTTCCTTAGTAACAATGAATGGATGCTGAAAATACTGTATTAGGCAAGCTTGGCAGTTTCAAAGTGTTTATTAAATAGAAATAAAATTAACATGCTAAATTAGACCACTCTCTAGGATCTGATGCAAACTGAATTTTTTCCAGTACAAATGTAAACCCATGAACAAACCATGGTTACAGCTTGTGGTATGTCCTGAAACAAACCATGAACCTGGGTTTGGACAATCTGCCAAACCAAACCAATGTTTTGCTCACAGCAGCACAGGGACTCAATGAGGAGCAAAGTAGCCACAATCTCCTCACACTCATGTCTTCATGCTAAGCCATGGTTTATCTTAGCACTACATACAAAGCACCTGTAAGTAATGAATTCAGTTGGTTAAAAAACCAGCTCTGGCTATGACAGCCACCTGTTGAATGAAGAGTGATTGAAATCAAGAAGGACTCCAAGACTTCACAGTTCTTCAGATTCGGAAATCATAACCCTATCAAAATTACAGCCTGAGGGTAAAACACCAATGTTTTCACCTCTGGCTTCTCACCAGTATCATCCATTTGCCACTGATTCAGGGTAGATATACTTCACTGAGAGGGATCATGGAACCACCTGTTTTGCATGCAGGAAATCCTAAATCCAGTCCCTGGCACCTCCAGGAACTGCTGGGAAAACCCTCTTCCTGAAATCCTCGAGAGCTTCTACCAGTCAGTATGACAACACTGAGCAAGATGGACCAATGGTTTGCCTCAGTATATAGTAGCAAGGAAGACCAACTGTCTGATTCAGCAGCTTTCTGTAAACAGGAGGATTCCTATGAACATGACAGCAGCTCTGGGATGCTTTGCCACAAACACAGACCTGGGAGCCATCGGCATACTCACTCCAAAATTATGGATAATCTCTCCTAGCACTTTCATGCAGATGTCCAGATAACATCTTTTTGATTCATCTGAACACTACAACAGTACTAAATTCTTAGCAGTTTTCAATGCAGCTTGGCTCAATATATCTTTGCCCAGGAGCAGTCAGATAATATGGGGGTGTCTCACATTCCCTTATGCTAATTTCTACCTAACAGGCTTCATCTGGTTTTGCAAGTCGAGTTCTCAGTAAGCAGGCTGTGTGAATTTAGCTGCCAAGCAAATCGTTCCTGTTGCTGGGAATTGTCCTCTTGCCCCAGTCTCTTCCTCCTAAGTGGCTAATTAACCTCCAGATGCACCTGCTCCCACAGCTGAGCGCCCTGAGCCACAGGATGCTGGCAACTCAACGCATGTCCTGCTGCTAAGACAACTCGGTGATGGCAGCAGCTTGCCTAACCCTGATATGGCTCCACACCAGACCAAAGGAAGCATTCACTTGTGTTGATGCAATGGCCCATTACTCTGAATTCTCATTTACAAGAAAGGAGCTCAACTGGCACAGCCAAGTTTCATGCACTTAGTGTTTAGTTACATATCGCACACAATCCCTTTTCTTTGCTTGAAATTGACTATTCATAGAAACTGATAACAGGGGATTTGGATTGCTACCATGTACATCCAGGGATTTTGAACTGGGAAGTTTCATTTACTAACGATATTATCAAGTGGAGATCCAAGGTTTGCAGCTCAAGCCAATCTTCTGTTTAATTAAGCATCAGGCCTTTTTATGTTATGAAATTTTCACACAGGCCAAATACATACTTCATTGACTGACAATAGGAAAAATTGATGGTTTGTGGAGAAACGTATAATATGCTAATAATGGAAGTAGGCTTTACTTTAGTTGCTGCAAGCCCTTCTTTTTGTTTATGAATCTTTTGAAGACTCAATATTCCCTGGCTCTCAGACTCTGCCCCTTTCTTTAAACTGCAATATGGGTGAAATACTAGCCTACTTTGGAGAACTGGTGCAAGGTTTACAACATGCATGAAAAGCAAGTAAGAAGAGCACTATGTAAATTAATATATACACATGCTTAATATATTAAATCAGAGCCAGATTGCATACAAGAAGAAAACTGCTAAGAAATTCAGGCTTTGTAATACCTGCAATAATCTTCTGGTGGTATCCGTCTGCATTAGATATAGTATAAACACTAGCTTTTGGATTCTAAAGTTCTCTTGTGCAAATATAAAAACTGCAAACTGTGAGCACTTTTGGAGTGTGATGCTCTGTGCTCCATCTCTGAGCAGGATATTGGCACTGAAATGCCATTTGGCACTGTCCATGCAGTGCAGAGCTACAGCATACATGACTTCAGGTTCTGCATGGAAGGGATTTCACCACCCTCAGTAATCTTTGGCAGCATAGGATGCCAGAGGTCTAAATTTATTTTCATGTGCACAGATCCCACTCGCTGGATTCTGAACAGAGAAGGGAACAAATTGAACTAACAATAGCTACAAGATTCTTGTCCAGGTCATGCTGCATTAGAAACAAAACAACTAATTTTCAGGACTGCAACAGTAGTTATTCTATCATTTCTTGGCATCATGAGAACCAAAGCTATTTTCATACACTTCCACTGATGAACACTAACGGCTTATCCTCAAAGGCCATATTTAATATGATGGTGCAAGTACTGTTTAGAGTGCAAAATGCTCTCCTTTTCCTCCATCTGCATATCCTAAGAGAGAAGGGTGATTGCTACAGGAACAAAAATTAGACCTCGTTCATGAATCACCAGCATTTAGGGCCAGGCGTAATGATTCACGGTATCATCAAACGTGACACCACACTTGCTTCATGTATCACCAAAGAAATTGTACAGGGGTGCATACATCAGTTCTGCTGCACTGAAGATAGCCACTATCACTAACTTTATGACACACTACTGCACAATCAATCACAGATAAAAAGGGAGAAGCTAAAAAGCACTACGGGCATATTCCTGTTACTAGAAAACTTTTAGCATGGGTGGGGACCTCTTTGCACCAGTGGGAGAGATAATTATCTGTTCTCACCCCATGGGTCAACTTTGACAGTTGGGAGGGACAATCCACACGTCAATCACCTGACATCATTAATGGCTTCATATAGGATTTCCTGTTTCTACATAGTATATAGGGATAGGAAATCCCTACTGTGTTGGATACACAGTTTATAACTAGTTGCCTCATTGATTTCCTCTCACTGCGATAATCTGTTTTGGAATTAAGGGATTGTACATCTAACTCCCACATTACAGCAAAATTTATTACCCTCCAAGCAGCTGCCAAATCCATATATACCAGCCATCCTCAACCTTGATTCCTAAGATGTTGCTGGACTACAACTCCCATCATCCCTAGCTATCAGGACCAGTGGTCAGGTCATAACTAGTGACTAGGATTTATTAGCCTGAGAAGTCTTCAAATCAAGAAGGGAAGACAGATGTGGTGGCCCAAGGATGGAGTGCACTGCCAGAAGGCTCCAGTGTATCTTAAGTTTAATAAGCTGAGACATGTATTTCCAAGCCAGGTCTTTAAAAAATAATAATCTGTGGAGTGTTATTTCATGTCAGAATGGGAGGAAAGAAAACAGTATTCAGCTCATTAGAGCCACGGAAGGATTCTTTCTGATCTCCAACACAAAAGAAAATAATAAAGCAGCATCGCTAAGAGCCAAGTTTCATCAATCAGGGGGCCACTTATATCTTTGACACTGATTTCCCCCACATACCAACAGAGATGAAACTGGAGTGCCATCTCAAGAGTACTTAAAATGGAAATGTCTTTCCCTGAGCATCACCAGTTGGTCAGTGTTTTTTCTGGGAATTGCTAAAAGGATCCTCATGGGGAAGAACAGTACATTTTCCCTTCCCAAGGTGAAGATAGTAGGTTTCAGCTCTTTTCAGCTGTATGGCTTTCAAGAGTATTAAAATGCTGGGCAGGGGCAGGAGTGAGAGTGAAAACATGCAATGCTCAGCAGGTAAAAAAAAAAAGATAAAGATAAAACATGCAATGCTCAGCAATATGACTGATGAAGAGCAATCGAATATAATGGTTGTCATGCATGATAATTCTGCATTTTGGAAAGCTAAGGAATTCTAAAAGAAGGTGAAGGAGAAGATGATGTTTTAGGGGAGTGAAACACCACTGAAGTAGTTGATCAAGACGCAAGTATGCTTTGGGGCAAAACAGAATTTGGCTTCCCATCCCCTATGAAAATAACTGATTCTATTCCATTAGAAACTGCACTTGTATTCTTTCACCAGCGCTGGGGTATGACCCCTTGACCTCCCAGTTGGATTACTGCAACATGATCTACATGGGACTGCCTTTGAAGAGTGTTCGGAAGCTTCAGCTGGTCCAGACTACCATGGCAAGACTGCTGGCTGGGGCTGGTTATAGGGAACATGCTACTCCCTTGTTAACCTTGCTAGCTACAGATCTGTTTCCAGGCACAATTAAAAATATTGGTTATGACCTCTAGGACCTAGGTCCTTGGCCACAGGCTCCGGAAAGATCTTATCTCCCTATGCATACCTGCCTGGATGTTAAGATAGTTGGGTAACCAAGCACCTTTGCTCACTTCCATAGAGGCGCAGTTGGTGTTGACACAAGAGACAGAGCCTTTTCTGGTGTATTTCTCTCCCTGAAAAGGCTAGGTTGAAGTCTTATTTGTTACCCTGCTGGCAGAAGAAGACCTTCCTGTTCGGACAGGTTTCGGAAAACTAAGGTAGAGATGATGCTTGCCACTGGCTTGCTTCAGACAGGTTTTGGAAAGCTAAGGTAGAGATGATGCTTGCCACTGGCTTGCTTTCTGGGCAAACTGCATTTTTAATGCTGGTTTTAAATGAGTTTTGCTGTATTTTAACTATTGGTTTTTAACTAGTTCATTTTTATTGCTCCATTATTGTTCATTTGGTGTTTTAAATGTGGTAAGCTACCGGTACGTTGAATCCCAGTTTGGGTGAAAGGCAGGAAATCAATATGCTAAACCATCACCACCACAACATCAATATTTTGTGGTTCAGAAGCAGACAATAGTGCTCTTGCAAAGCAGGTCCCATGCCCCAGTGCAACATGTGTCACTTGGCTTGACAGGAGTTACACAGGCAATCATGGGTAGGAAGAAAGGGAGTGCTGTAACCTCCTTTTACAGCATTGTAGTAGCTTTCTGGATCATTAGAAAGCTGATGTGCCCAGTACAAGTGCATGCCAACCATATTTAATGGTTGGCAAAGGGGAGTGACATTTTTTCCGGGCAAGCAATGCTGAGCCATCTGGTTGTGATCTACTTGCCAGGCATATGACTGGGCTTTAGCTAAAGCATCAAAAGTTGCTGTTTTTAACACCAAAGCTAAATCAAGGAATAACATTATGGTTATTCAGTGATAAAATGTATTCCATTATTTTTCATTAAGACCTACTGTACCTTGCTGGAATTCAACCACTCTTGCCTTGTTCCCAACAGTGGTCAGCCATATATGCATCCAGAAAGCTTGTAAAGAGGTTGTGATGGAGATAACCATCTCCTGATTAAATTATTCAAGAGGTATACTGCATCTGTACATGGAGGTGCAATTCAACCACCATTACTAGCAACTGCTGATAGGCCTTATCTCTATGAATTTTTCAAAGGCTTTTTAAAAGCCATCTGTGCTAATAACCATCATACCCAAATAGAACACCGAGGTGCCCCGCTGCATATTCATAACGTATGTTAATTCAAATCCATCACTTGCTGCTTGCTAACCAACACCAAACCCACAAAACATATACCAAGCTTATCATCCAGACTGAGTTAAAATCAATTGTTAGCTGCATAAAACATCAATTTAATGTAATGTGATTAGTGTGATTAATTCCTAAGTTCATTTTTTTTTAAAAAAATTAAACCATTAGAAAACACATGTCTCAACTTCTCACAGTTCATGAAATGTGCATAGCTATATTGGAATTCTTCTTTCTAAACATACTGCATGATTTTATATATAAAATAAAAGGTGTTTTTTTACATATTGTCTACATCAGTACAAAAAGGAAGTGATAAATTCACTGGTGTTTATAGAACTGCAAATATAATTAATAATATTCATTCGCTATTGTCCTTAAACTGTACCTAATTACTCTTATGGTTGTATATGAACACTCACTTTCAAGTTCCAAAACATAATAAATATACTCCATTTCCCCACAAAGGTCTAATCTTCTTGCCTTTCTCCCTTTATTGTAACAAAATTAGCAAGCTTTCTCATACTTACAATAACCCAGATTCTCAATAGCCATTGAAGGATTAGCAGATTTGGAATCATATTCTATTTAAAACTAAACTAGCAACTGTCAGATTTCATAAGATCTAAATTATTAGCATTTATATACACTCAGTGATAGCTGGTTAACATTTTGACTTTGTAGGGCTGCTATTTTTAACCTTGCTGTTTTCATCACAATAGGACTTGTACAAAACGTATTTGAGAAAGTATCATTACACAAGTGCAGAGTACTACTGTCTCTCCCCCTCCTATATATGTGAACTGTGCATCTATGGACAGGGAGAGAGTTTCCATGTAAGTGGGCCCAAGTATAATGTTCAGACAAGACTGACTCCATGCCTGTTTATTTAGAAATCAAGCAATACCAAATGACGTAAGTTTTTGAATCCATGTATCATTCATACATGCACATCTGTGGCCAAAAACTAAACACACAAAACCTTTTAAAATCTTAGAATAACATGCTTCCAGTGCTGTTTTCCTCCCCACTCCCAAAAAACAAAAAACAAACAAAAAAACAACCCACACAAAAAGCAATCAACTTTAACATTATAGAATCATAGAATCATAGAGTTGGAAGAGACCACATGGGCCATCCAGTCCAACCCCCTGTCAAGCAGGAAACACCATCAAAGCATTCCTGACAGGTGGCTGTCAAGCCTCTGCTTAAAGACCTCCAAAGAAGGAGACTCCACCACACTCCTTGGCAGCAAATTCCACTGTCGAACAGCTCTTACTGTCAGGAAGTTCTTTCTAATGTTTAGGTGGAATCTTCTTTCTTGTAGTTTGAATCCATTGCTCCGTGTCCTCTTCTCAGGAGCAGCAGAAAACAACTTTTCTCCCTCCTCTATATGACAACCGTTTATATATTTGAACATGGCTATCATATCACCCCTTAACCTTCTCTTCTCCAGGCTAAACATACCCAGCTCCCTAAGCCGTTCCTCATAAGGCATCGTTTCCAGGCCTTTGACCATATTGGTTGCCCTCCTCTGGACACGTTCCAGCTTGTCAGTATCCTTCTTGAACTGTGGTGCACAGAACTGGACACAGTATTCCAGGTGAGGTCTGACCAGAGCGGAATACAGTGGTACTATTATTTCCCTTGATCTAGATGCTATACTCCTATTGATGCAGCCCTAAAACACTTTTTTCTCTAAATTAAAAGAACAAAGTATTCCAACCAACAGACAAAAAAACACAGCAGAACATATTTGCAATAAATGGCTCAATCCTGAAAATGTGAAGTAATAATCTCTGCTCAGTTGCAGCATTCATCGTATGACCATAATAATAAGCAACCACTGTTATACCTTAGGTCAGATAGAATATCTTCCAATTTTGTGGATGGATGTGGAGTCACATCCAGGGAGGCATCGAGTACAAACCTTTGATTTTAGAAATTCACTGACAAACTCACAAGAGAATCTGTGTAGCTTCACAGTTAATGCAATAATTTATTTCCATTCACAATACAGTAAAACATGAGTGGACCAAAAACTCACATTAAACCCCAGACTTTGCCATTGTAATAGTGAAACATGGAAATCCTCTCCTACTCTCAAAGCGAAAGGTAAATGTCTCATCCCCCTCCCCACAACTGCACAATAGCTTTCTCATACAGAACATCATTCAATATGCTAATGGCCCATCCAACTAGATGTCTACAATCCACAGGAAAAGAACATTTCATTTAATACAAAGCTGCTGAGGAAGAAAAATAAAGGAAAACATGGCTGAAGCAACATGAATGCAAGGGTACTTTCGAGAAAATAGGCATGGCAAAGTATACTCAGGACCAGCAGCCCCTATTAACTAAACAATGGGAACAAAACAAAACAAAACAACCTAGTTGCTGAGGGAAAGAGCCACAGAATGATGAAAATTCATGAACTTTTGACAGAGAAAAGAGCAGCATGTTTGGCAGAGGAAAACAAAACACCTAGGACTCAGCTAGATGGGTAAAGAAAAAGTGTTTTATATGCGTTGTATATGCGATACAACATTGTGCCATCCAATGGTGAAGTGGAGTCCCGTTTTTTCCTCTGCCTGTTCTCCCTGTTTAAATTTGCAGCACTTTAAACTGAAACGCTTCTTTGATGTGTCTAGATCCAGCCCTACTAACGGAAGAGGTTTTGTACACAAGAGGAGCTAGGAAACAGGAAACCAAGAGGAGGAGGAAGACTTGCTTTCCACAGTATGTGCTCCATAAGCTTAGAAAACAAACAAGATGAAGGCCAGGAAGCCTAAGCAACAAGCAAGCAGGGCCAACAAGGCTATATGGGAAAATGCAGGTTTTTGGCACAAGGCATGGGTCAACTGGGAGTGATTTTCTACTGGTGGGACATAAAGGAACAGGGGATGACTGAACATCACACAGCAATTAAAAATAAATGGTTAATAGCCTGTCGGTTTCTATCTGCACACCTCCACTACAACCAATCCCTTACAGCAGGCATGGCCAAACTTGGTCCTCCAGATGTTTTGGGACTACAACTCCCATCATCCCTAGCTAACAGGACCAGTGGTCAGGGATGATAGGAACTGTAGTCCCAAAACATCTGGAGGGCCAAGTTTGGCCATGCCTGCCTTACAGTACTGAACAAATATGAATAAAAACCAACCTAGACAAGTATTGCTTTGAGAGAGAGGAAGAAAGAAAATTAAATCAAGAACACAGTGAAATATTTTTACCTGCCCGACACTCCCTCTCCCAATACTCTTGAGTAAAATTTCTTTGTAGAAAAAAGATTAATAAAATGCATATTCTATAGACATAATTAGATTTTTACCACCTTTCTAGAGGCCAATAAATCAAAAGATTTCTCTGTCAAGACAGTTATCATTAAATACATTTTGATTAGCACCTTCACGTGGCCTTTTAACTAGGGATCTGCATAAACATATGTTTTCTTCAAATGATCTACAGATGCATCAACAGTCAAAGTGCTACCTGATTAAACAATAAATTGAACCATATGCCTGTCCATTCTGCACCAGACAGGAATGGCATGTAGTTCACTATGCAAATGCCTTGGATGTTCCAAGGACAACACAATACATTTGCACTTTGCTTAAAACAAGTAAGAACACTATTTGCAAGCTTTTGAATTTTCAGATCTGCCGTGAAGGGTGACCAGTGTGGGTCAAATAGGGCTTCATTGTTTTCATTTCTTTCCCAAATGGTAGACTATGCACATGGTTAACAATATTAATGGTTGCAATGGGCAAACAGTTTTGTGCTTGCTCCCCAAATACACTATGCACTTTGAGCAATAAAGTTGAATGCTTGGAAATGCTGGTGGGAGCTTCTCCAAGCATTGATATGATGGTCAGAGGGTACCATGCCTGTCCTCCTTTCTTCTGCTCCTTCTCCCTCATCCAAGAACAGAAGAGACATCCTCTCTGGTGGGAAAGGATACTTTCCAAGCATTTCCCTGCAGGGACTGATTGATAGGCCACTATGGAGTGCCATTGTGTTTGGACATTCTTCTGCCTGCTCCTCACTGTCCCTCCCTCAACCTCTTTTTCTACCCTGGAGGAGACAGCTTGCAGAGAAGAAATTGACACGTGTGAGCAGAACTGAGCTTGGGTCACAGCAGCAATGTAAGCTAGGGTGCTGGCACAGTTGAGCACTCCTGTACGGAATGATTGCTGTCCTTCTCTCATCCAAGTTTTGTTTCATCATGGCTTTCTTTAACTCAAAGGTTTCACATACAGGAGAGTAGGAATGACAAATGATAAGAAAATCCCAAGTCAAATGTCAGGTGTGCTTAAGAATGGGATTTCTGAGTCATGTACTTATCTTAAACTGTCTAGCCTTGATTTTTAATGACCTTAAACTCAGCTAAGCTGTTCCTATTCCTCCAAATGAGTTAAGAAAAATATATGTATTAATATGAAGTGGACTCCAGTCCACAGCAGTTACTTATTTCCTGCTAATTCAACTTTAAAAAGGAACATATTTGTATTGTTTTAAATTGTTGAAGCGTGTTACATCAGGAGTTTACCAGACTTACTTTAAAGAAGTTTACAGTCCTTATGAAAGTTAAAATATGCCCTCATTATGTCACATCAAACTATACACAGAAAATGTAACAAGACATCATCATAGAATATTTTAGATAGTTTTAAACCAACAATGCCAGGGTGGCATTCTCTTTGTGAAGAAATACCTGACCATTTAAATTAAAAAAAAATACACACACAACAGAACTGCACAGACTCTGAAAAGCTACCTAGAAAGATAACCTGTTATTTAAGGAACACACACACCAATCTGTATCATTCGAAAGGTGGTGGATGATGCTTCTTTTGAGGTTTTTTAACCAAGGATGGATGGCCATCTGTCAGTGATTCCTGCATTGCAGGGGGCTGGACTAGATGGCTCTTGAGTTCTCTTCCAACTCTATGATTCTATGATCCTATGATCTTTCCTTATGGTTTGCACTATTTCCTCAAACTCCACCACTCCCCGCCAGCTCATAGGTAAAATCACTGCCTAGTCACTAGCTGTGGTTTTCTTCTGTGCATGCCACAGAATATGTTATTGTGACATGAAACACAAGCTTCCTGGTCCTAACCATGTTTAGAAGAGTACTTAACTGCACATTGGCTCAGGTTCAGACAACCTTATCAACCATGCATATAAGCCATGGTTTAGGAAACTGGGAATGAACAATGGGAAAGAATGCTTCACCCTAACACCTCTTCCATTGCATGCCAGATTAATTCCTGGCTTGAATTAAACAAGAAATCCAATCTTTGAGTGATTAAGTCAGGTATGAATGGCCATAAAGATGCCCAGCTTCTCCAGCGAAGGACACGTCTGACAAATCAGCCCTTCCGAGACTGGTAAGCAGTGCAGCCCAGTGCTAGCTGGCCATCTAGGCTAAATGCAGGTGTTTCTGAAAGCCGCAAATGTGATTGTCAAGGAGGTGTGCAACTCCATCTTAACCGGTAAAACAGCTATTCCCAATACTGCCAGAACCCTTAAACAATAGTGCCTCCTCCTTGTCCGAATTAGGCATCAGTGTTTTCACCCTCATCCACTTTAAAACTGGCATCAAATACCAATTTAGAACTTCCTACCTCACCAGAATTAGAAAATGTAAACAAAAACCACCCTGTGATCCTCAGAAAATGGACAGTATAGAAATTTAATAAAGAAATAACTACATCTGGGTATCATATGCACATTTACAATAGCCTAGTCTCCTTACCCAGCAGCTTTATCTACATTCTGAACAGCATGGGAAACAAGATGGAGACAAAATGAAATCCTTTGCCTTAAAGGCCCAGGGTGGATATATAACATATTTCTGAGCATGTAGTTCAGCACATTGAATATGTGATTGTTTGAGTTTTATGCAAACAACACTGAATTTGAAATTTATAGGAAGGAGAATTGCAAATTCAATATCTACCTCAGACACAGGCATGGTCACGGTGGCCTGACAGGAGCAAAACTTTTGACATGAGCAAAGCTTTTGACATGAACAAACACAGACTGACATGAGCAAAGCTTTGCTCTGAATCTCTATGAAGTTTATGCTTACGTTTGTGGTTAACAAAAATAGAGAGATGGGTGGAATCTGCAACTTCATGTCTAGATTGGAGAGCTGAGCAATTGGAATTGGAAGAAAATTAAGAAAGGTCATGCAGAGACAGCAGAATTTGGAGGAAGCAAAAGAAGAAGTGTGATATATATGGGGTAGATGCCAAGAGAACAATGAGGGGATGTTCAACCTGGGTAACAAATGAGTAATAATAAAATAAGCTAAAAATCACAGCTTTGTTCCATCTTTTAAGGGAGCCTTGCTCTTTCACACAGATGCTTACAAATACATTTTATGCAGGTATCGCACCAGGTAGGTATCAGATCAATAATGTAAGCATATCATGGAGTTATTGGCCAATTTTTGCAAGCACAGAAGATGGAAGATAGAAAGGGGAGTTATAAAACAAAGATACATTTTGCTAAATGAATAAAACGAATAAGCAGTTCAGCTGCAGTGAGCCATCTTTGAACAGTAAATATATCTACTACTGTGGCCAAAGCCTTGTGACAATTATTTTGATTTGTTGTGACTGAAGCCTTGTGGTCATTTGCCTTGTTTTGCACTTAACAAGCTTCAGTTGCACCTTTTCCCCTTTTGTAGTCTGAATTTCTGTTCCTGCTTACATGGTCTACAGAACCCTGGCAAACCCTCTCACTGTGCCACTGCTTACAAGGTGTTCCTAAGTACCGGTAATCCAACTCAATCAGGCTCAAAGTGTTTTGTGTCTTTCTGAGAGCTATCAAAGCTTTTAGGTTTGGATTCAGTATGTTGGAAGAACATCTATTCTCTTATTTCCAGTGATGTTAGAATCACACATTCAAGAACAATGTATCTTCTGGTCAGCAGAAACTTTGGTATCTGAATCTGACTGGAAGATTTAAAAGATTTCACACTGAAAGGGAAACTGCAAAGAGGTTTAACAAAAGTATTATTTTGTTTTCAACGGAACATCATCGGCTAACAGGAAAAGGTGAACTGTGCAAAATGCTCCACAGATTAACTCAGAAAGGATCCAAGTTTTGTTTTTTGTTTTTTTTAAAAAACAGAGAGAACTCAGTTTATTTTTTAGAGCACGTTCTGTATTTGATTGAGCAATGGTGTTAATGCTGAAGTAACTCACAGGGCAATCCTATAACAAGATCCGCCAGGATGAGCAACTTAGGATACAGTGGATCTCTAGTTTAGCCAGCTCAGCCAGCATTAAGTCCCCAACCCCAGCTCAGCCCTGTTTTTATTTTGGCTTTCATTTAGTATTAGTTGCATTGTTCAAATATAATCAATAATAAGTCTATCGGTCACCCCATGGAGTGCATGAAGCCTCCATAGGTTCCCAACTACATCACATATTTAGTGCATTTTTTTAAAAAAATACTTTAAGTAAATTCTTAAAAGGCAGCACTCTTGATGACAGTAATGTTCAAAAGTGAATTCTGACTCCGCATCCTAACTTTAGCGAAGAGTTACACGTGCAATAATTCTTGCCCTAAAACACACAATTCTTTTTCCATTCACTGAGATGTTGTCTGTGCTTTTAATTACAGTACAGCACACCTCGTACAATTGGTACTATGCCCTGGAGGCTAAAGTGCCATATTAGTTTCAGTCATCCATCTTTCATTTAATTTTCTTTTCCAACACAGACCGCAGCATTTGTCGGAAGGAATCCTGCTTGGGATTTTATCTTTTTTTTTTTATTGCAACAGAAGTGGCTCTGATGCATTCAAGGGTGGTTCCACCCACACTTCGGCAAGCTAGCTAGGAGTTTTCATCTCCTTTACCAAGTGACACAGGAAATTAGCTAGCAGAGTAGCAATCTTATTTAAGCTTTCTCCATGTGTCTTTCTCCATGAATAATTTCCCTACCTCCAAACCATATGGCTCTTGAGATAAGCAACCAATTGAAAACTTCATTATTAAACACAGGAATTGCCATACTGGGCAAGATAACTGGTTCATTTAGTCAGGATCCTGTCACTAAGTACAAACTGTACTATAGCCTTCAAGGGGGGGGAAATCCACTAGCATCCCCTCCCCATCGCAATCAATCAAGTGAAATAAATCGACATAAGCAATTGGCCGTTGGCTGCTTTTGCTCACGTTGCCCAACACCACATTGTTGCAATTTCGGTACTCAAAACAAAGCAACAAAGCTGCTTGGTTTCTCATGTGGAATAGTTATTAATATTAATCTCAGTTAAAATTACTGCTTTAGTTAAATGCCTGGTTATCTGAATGGTTTGAAAAAAGGCTGCTTGGCTGGCATTGACCTGTAGGGCCTTTTTAGTGGTGGTTTGTGGATTGCCCTCCCTGGTGAGGTGTGCCTGCCACCCTCTTCACTGACTGGCAGTATAAATTGAAAAACATTCCTCTTTACCCAGGCATGTGATGGATGAAAAGCACCGTTCCTTCCAACCCTGAGATGACTGTTTTTAGAACAGTTTTCAACTGTTTTTAGATAAACATATATATGTCTTATTGATGGGTTTGTTGCCCTGGGCTCCATTGAGAGAAAGGATGGGTTATAAATTGAATGAATAAATGTTAAAAATAAAGGCCAACATTCAAAATTGGCATTATGTGCTGTAGATGCTTGTCAGCAATCACTGATAATGCTAACATTTCCCAACTCTGGACTCTGGACTTTCAGTGTAGCATACGTCATTTTTTCTTATGTGTCTACCTCATACACCTCCATTGATTAATCGAATCCAAAATCTTGAGACATGACCATTTGAAGCTGGTGGAGCTGGGGGGAGGGACACCTCTACCTCATCCAAATTCCCTCCAGCACAACTGAATGGAGTTTGGACTGGTCTTTCAATCACCCAGTCTTACAACTACTATGGATATTTAGCTTCCACGGTAGATTTTACTAAGTGGATAATATGAGTGCACTACTCTAAAATGTCATGTCAAGATAGGTGAAGGAATTGCCAACTGACAAGGTTAAATAAGCCACTCTTTTAAACCATAAATTTGTTTAAACTTAAGCATACAGAAGCTCAAGTACTAGAGTTGCCAACCAATTAAATATGTTTTAGCTGATGAACTGTCTGGAATTCAACCAAATTAACTAATTAAATTTAAGAGTATTTACATATTATAGTGGGTAATATTTCATGCATGCCTATACATAGTAATTATGCCTGGGAAATTATATTAAAATATATTAGACCTTGCATTATAACTTAACAACTGGTAAACTATGAAGTGGAGCTGAATTATGCTGAATCCAATTTTGTGTTTTGTTTTGTTTTTGTTTTTTTAAAAAAGCTCTTGGAAGCATTTACTCACTGTGATGAATGGTGCGGTTTTTTAAATGTATATTTCAATTTATAAACCCACCATCCACCAGACTACTGCCAGGGCAGGTTACATCAAAATACCAAACATCTACCATAAACCAGTTTTAAGATTAACATTTTCTCACACCCACACCATTCACTCCCCTTGCCTGTGGAACCGCATAAACAGCCCCCCTGGTTGATCTTAATATATAACCAGGTTAGAAGAGAGTAAGATGTTCATTCAGCTATTTGGGACCCAAGTTGTTCAGGGCTTTATGTGTCAGTGTTAGCACTCTGACTGGGCCTGGAAGCATGTTGGCAAGTGAACCACACATTCTTCAGGACTGGTGTCTTGTGGTCCCATCTGGTTGTACCATTCAATGTTCTGCCATTCATATTCTAGACTAGTTGCAGCTTCCAAGTTATATTAAAGGGTAGCCCTACATAGAGCACATTACAGTAAGCCAGTCAGAAATTTACCTATGCAGTCTTACCTTGGTTCTTGAACGGAATCCTTTCTGGAAGACTTCTGAAAACGTTCGAAAACCAAGGCATAGCTTCCAATTGGCTGCAGGAGCTTTTGCACTCAATTGGAAAAAGTTTGCAAACCAGAACACTTACTTCCGGGTTTGCGGCATTCAGGAGCCAAAACGTTCAAGTCACAAGGCATTCGAGAACCAAGGTATGACAGTTTATTTCCTTTGCTCACATATATGAAACTGACAAGTTTCTCTACAGAAAGAGAGATGGCATTCCTTGTAATTATTCTAGCATCAGTCAAGTGAGGAAGTGCATATATGCCAAGTGGCAAAAGGTTCTTTCTGTTCATTTTGTCTTCCTTACAAGATGCAAGTTAATTATTAACTTCAAATATCAACCCTCGGAAGTGCCCCATGCCTAGTTGTTTACCTCTCTGTTTATGTGGCTGAGATATTAAAAGCTTTGCATGATAAATGATAGTGGTGCTTGGATGACTCTTTAGCACTTGTGTGTGAAGAGGGGGAAGTGGATTACTAATTAGTCCTGCTGAATTTACTCTCATGTGGCAAGAAATCTGAATTATAGATTCAAAACCACAGGGTTGGATCAAGACTGAGGACCAAACTACACACTATGCTTAATGAGTAGTTCTTTGCCACCACTTCTTCATTATTTTTATTAACTAGAGTCATGAAGTAGGGGGTATACCTTACAAGGAATGCAGTAGGTAGGGAGGGGAGACTTATCTCTTCTCTCCAAACTGTGACCAGAATTGAAACTGGCTGGCTGCCCATTCTGACACGGCTAGAACGCTTAGGGGAAAAGCCCATTGACATCAGCAGGAAGCTTTTCCCAAGAACTCTAGCAATAAAGGAGATTTTCATTTGTCCTTCCTAGTACACTGCACTTCCAAAAAGGATTACTACACCTCCTGCATGCCTATAATTAATAGAAGTAAAACAAGTGAAGTATCTACGTGCTAGATGTTGGCTTGGTTCATATGTCCTGCTATACCGATCTATGGCTTAGTATGACAATCTGAGTGTGCTGGCACCAGGGAGGAGATTACATCCTCAGTCATTCTGCTGTGGTGCTGAATTGTGCTAAAGCACGATTTGGCATATAGTACACTGTCCACATCCAGGCTGGTGGCTTATCTATCTGTACATGAACTAGAAGCTTTAACAAAGGTTTCTCCTGTGGTTTATGGTTTGTGATTTTTCTGGCAAACCATGGCTTATATCAGGGGTAGGCAACCTAAGGCTGGGGGCCAGATGCAGCCCAATCACCTTCTCAATCCGGCCCGTGGATGGTCTGGGAATCAGCGTGTTTTTACATGAGTAGAATGTGTGCTTTTATTTAAAATGCATCTCTGGGTTATTTGTGGGGCATAGGAATTCATTCATCCCCCCCCCAAATATAGTCCGGCCCACCACATGGTCTGAGGGACGGTGGACCGGCCCATGGTTGAAAAAGGTTGCTGACCCCTGGCTTAGATCATCAGTGCAGCATAGCAGCAGAAGGACCAGAGAGCAGCAAAGAGGCTGGTTTAGTGTGGCAACTGAACTAGGCCATTAAATGTAGTACGTCACATGGGTAAACTTACGGTAGTTCCTATTGAAATCACTTAAAATAGCCATGAACAACTTGCAACACTGATTAACTTAGATTAACTTAGAGTATGATTAACTTAGAGTGGTAGTCATCTAAGTTTTAGCCATCTAGTAAACCTACTAAAATTAATGGACCTGACTTAAACATATTCACCAGTTACAAAACTTGGGTGACTATCACCCATAACATAAAATTCACTGATAAGGGCCAAACCATGCTATGCTAAATGCATAATAATACTAATAATAATAATAATAATAATAATAATAATAATAGTTAAGAAAGGTAAATGGATGGTGGTGATTGTTTTAGAGATCACAATGGGGACTCCCTAACTGCAATTGTGATAAGAAAAATCTGCCCAGAAGTTGAACTACAAGGTTTAGAAAAATTGCTGTTGTTATTTTTAGAAAGCTCTCATAGCCATACTGAAGAGGGGGGGACTCTTTTGGGGGGTCACAGCTTGGGATGAATGGGGTAACTCTCCTCTCCCTATGTGCAGTAACAGTCCACACACGCAAGCAAGTGCAAGATGTAGTTTGTCCCTGAGTCTATAACATCTAGAAGTCATCCCACATCTTTTCCATATTGCTTCACTGCTGAGAAGTCTCCCTTCCAAGCAAATGTCCACCTGCAGTATCATTGCCACAGCCTTGCTTGCTTGCTTCCTGTTTTGCTTGAACTGGCCCTGCACCATCTTTTACAAAACCCTGAGAGAAATCTGAACCATGTTTAATCTTTTAAATGTGGTCATTTGTTTCCAGTGGCCTTGACACTCTGTTGGCTTGATCCTAGCCTCAACAGGCTTTTGGCATTACCAGGATTTCCTGCTTCTTAGCCTGCTCACTTCACAAGCTTGCTTTAACACATGAAAGAACTGAGGCTTGAGAGAAAGATCAGAGGGATGAAGCTGGCTCCATTATGTAGAATCTGGGCTTGACTCTAATGACCAGGCTGAAAGATCCATTCATTTGGCAGAACTGACAAAGGAGGCATTAAGGGGATAAGACAAAAAGACTCAAAAGACTATGATGAGGGTAGCCAGGTATGAGATACTAGAACAGACGTTTTCTGCTAAATAACTCAGAAGGAATCACAATTCATCCACTCTGCTGTTTGCTGCACAGCTACAGTTCTTTCCCTAATGAAATATAGAAATGAAATAGACAGCAAAGATGTGTAAGGAGATGTAAGCTAGATGTCAACTGCAGAGAAGTAATTTGTGATGCTATTATGTTTGTGAGTTACTGGATCATCTGAAAACAGAATGAAATCCACATCATTTCCTGTGTCATCTAAGAGAACTCGTATAGGTGAAATGCAGATTTTGCTCAGCATATTTCTCTCCTTTGTGACCATTTTGTGAAGACGTGGGAATCCTCCAGAGATGACACAGAAAACAAAACTTTCTCATCCACTGATAATGCAGAAAGGCAAGAGGGGAGGGTAGTTCAAGAGTGGATTACACTGGAAGCTGAACCTTCATGCCACCCTGGGCTTCACTGGGAGGAAGGGAAACTTATAAAGTGAATAAATATAAAAATTGAATTTGAAAAGTGGAAAGGTTCTGTGAAGAAAGGAGAAAAGCTAGCAGAGGCAAAGAGCTGAGACAAAATATATCCTTCAAAGAGCAGGAACAGGTGTCAACAAGTGAGCCGGCTGTAAATCTCACCGTTCAGAGTTTGCAAAAACACAATCTTCACATATCTGTATGAGTGCCAGCCCTAATGAGCACAGCAGCTTATCCCTAGTAGGTCTTGCCCCATGGATCAGTTGCGAAACTGAAAGTCCCCACCTCCTTACAGCTGTTTAAGTCCCCTTCTCCCCAGGGCTTTTCCCAAGCAATCAGAGACTGTGCCTGCATGAAGCCTGAACAAGTAAAGCTTTGTGACCACCATGAAGGCCAGCCAATCAGCACTCTGCACAGACAAGATGTTGGTTTGGATAGAATGCAGCTTTGGCTGCATGACTGGCTGGCTGTTGTGACAACAAGCACTTCACACAGGTGGGTTTTAGGAACACAAGGAACCTGCCTTATACTGAGTCAGAACATTGGTCCATCTACCTCAGTACTTTCTTCACAGACTGCAATAGTGGTCTGTGGGGCATCAGCACCTACCTGACCTCCCATCCCCATCTCTGTGGATTACTGGGAGGGAGACAGTAGAAAGGTCAGTGTGCTGGTGTGAGAACACCAGTTTGGCTCTGCCAGTGGATTTGTGCCCTGCTGACCTTGCTGCCACCTCTCCTTCCTGGTAAGCCACAGCATTGCCTATGATGGGAGGTCAGGTAAGTGCCAACACTCTGCTGACTGATTGACAGCAGCATTCCAGGGTTTCACAAAGAAGAAGAGGAGGAGTTTGGATTTGATATCCCGCTTTATCACTACCCTAAGGAGTCTCAAAGCGGCTAACATTCTCCTTTCCCTTCCTCCCCCACAACAAAGCCAGTCTTTTTCCTATATTATACTAGTATGGTGTGTTAGGGGAGGGGCAGTACCTCTGATGGGGACATGTCATACTCCCTTGGAAGTAGTTCATCCACCTTTGGTCCCCACCCTGCACTCTCACCTGTGGCCCCTAGAAGCTGTCAGCATGCAGCTGCGGTCACACAATAACCAGCAACCTTTCCATTGATGCTGAGCTGGACAAGCATATTAGCAAGGCAGCTATGGCAATGGCTTGCCTCTCCAAAAGAGTATGGCAGAATGTGATGCAAATGACCAATACCAAGATAAAGGTCTGCATGTTGAGCACACTGTTTTATGGAAATGAATCATGGACAACTTACATCTGCCAGGAGCAATGCCTCTATGCTTTACGTATGTGCTGTGTCAGGAAGATTTTGGGCATCACAAGATTTTGGGCAGGAAAGATTTGATCAAAGAAAGGTGTGCTCTCCCCAAGCCCACATCCCCAGCATGTTCACACTTCTGTCTCAGCAACATCTACACTGTTTTGGTCATGTACATAGAATGCAAGATGGCAGGATCCTCAAGGTTGTGCTCTACATGGAGCTGGCTTCAGGCACTAGACCACCTCTGTGTTACAAAGAAGTCAGCGAACATGACGTGAAGGCTGGCAACATTAATCTCGGTGCATGGAAATCCCTTGCAGATTATCACAGTGCCTAGAGACAGACAGGTCATGGATCCACAGCAATAAAGCATGTCTATCCTATATTGGTCTCTACAGCCACAGCTGGTGCTGTAACTCTTGGGAGACAATGGAAGACTGCACCTTTGGGGGTAAAGTCAAACCATTGGAGAATGGTTTGACTTTACCCCCAAAGGTGCAGTCTTCCATTGTCTCCCAAGACAGATGGATGCCAACAGCATATATTTACCTAATACATTTCAAAGTCAGCAACAGAGCAGAGTGTAAATTGGATAAATACAGGAGTCTGTGGCATTCCCTTCCTTTTGACAGAGGCGGAGCTAGGTGCTCTGGCACCTGGAGCGGCATGCACCCAGGGGTGGGGCAAGCAGCCCACAGGGGTGGGGCGAGCGCCCCACAGGGGGTGCCGCGTGCAGTGTCCTGGGGTGCCGCACGCACCGAGCAGCGCCCCACAGGAGGTGTTGCATGCAGCGAGCGGCAGCCCGGGGGGCAGCACAGCAATGTCACCCCCCCCTCAGGGATGGCACCCGGGGCAGGGCGCACCCACCTTCTTCTGCCACTGCCTTTAGAGATTCTGAAGTTTACAAAGCTATTAAAAGTAGGTAAGATATTTTTATTTCTTTGAAGGGTTCATGTCATGATGGGAATTGTAGTCCAAAACATCTGGAGGGCCGAAGTTTGAGGATGCCTGGTTTATGTGCTATGTTAAAATGTCAGTTAAGCATCAGATGAAGAGTTAACACCCTCCAGATGAATTCATATTGGTTCTCCACTAGAAATATGAAGGCAACTTTTTTGGGAGGAGGGTTTTTTTGCCTTGATTAGCCTTCTTGAATCCTCTCTAACCTCTTCAGAGAAACAATAATATTTGTTCGAAAGCTTCTATTTTTCTTTGCACATGTGCTGTGGAAAGATGTGGCTATAGTTAGCTACCAACAGACATGTTTTCAACCGCTGCTTTTATTTAAATACTTGGGGGAGATTAATTTAATAAGCCATATGTTTGTTCGTTTTTAAGAAAAAATCAGATCTCTGAATGTTGGAAATCTGTTTGTTTTGTTTGAAACATTAGTCATAAATCTATGGGATTTATATGAAACCATAGCATCATTTATGCAAGAGAACTGCCTAGGTATGCAACTTTGCTTAGCAGCAGTTGGAGAATGTGCTGGGGGAAGTTGCTGATAAAATAATAATCTCTAACACATCTCAGGTCTATTATACAAATTTGCCACTAAATCAGACCTTTTGTGTTTAATCAGCATGCTGTTATCTACTGGCATTTGGTACTCAGGAGATTAGGTAGGAGTAAATGAAAGCATTTACTTAAATAAGCACACCTTATTTAAGTAAATGTGTTATATTTGTGTATTTCATTTGCACCAAGTACAATTATCACAGTGTATTAAGTAACTACTACACACTAATGACTGGAAATAAAAGTGTCATCTTCAAATATCTGAAGGGTTGTCACATGGAAGATGGAACAAGCTTGTTTTCTGCTGCTCCACAGGGTAAGACCTGAACCAACATTACAAGAAAGGAGATTCCAACTAAACATTAGGTAGAACGTTCTGGTGGTAAGAGCTGGACTATTTCAGAGGTTTTCAAGCAGAGGTTGGATGGCCATCTGTCATGAATACTTTAGCTGAGATTCCTGCAATGCAGGGGGTGGGACTAGATGACCCTTGGGATCCCTTCCAATTCAAAAATTCTGTGATCCTGTTATTTGTGCAAATAAATGTGAAGGGAGAAGGAGTAGAAGAATTATTCCTATTCTTTGTTTGATTTCTGTACAGCATTGTATCACTTGGACAATTTCCATGGAATACTGCTTCTGGGCTATTATCAGCTAGGGATTACACATACCACTCGTTCTTCTTTATCAGTGTTTAATTTAGATTTTCTTTCAGATTTCCTGCTCTTTCTTTCAGTGCAAGTCTTTATTTCAGGATTAATTGTGTGGGGGTGGGAATAAACTGTGAATCTTGACTGGCTGGTTAGCACAATTGCTCAAAACTTAATGGTACCTGCTGGAGGCTATTCAGGAAGCAGTTATCTCCCTAAGGCTTCTTAAAATGAAATGAATTCCAAAGGCCACACCATAAGCTTCGCATTGTTGTTGCAGCGCTCATGCACGCAGAGCCACACACATATACACATTCTCCTAAGACTCTCCACAGTTCTATCGATGACTCAAGACTGCAACAGCTTGAGGCCAGTGATATTTCCAAGAATCCAAAGGCATAAATATAGCAAAGAAGAATTCAAGCAAGTAAGTATTGATTTTCTAAAAAATTGTTGTAGTTGCAATTTGGTCTAAAGAGCAACGTGGTGATGGAAGATACCAGGCAAATCCCAAAAAGATACCAGCTAAAAATCCACAAGGGGTTGATCTCCCTCTGAATTTGTACAAGTTCATTAAAACCCCAACACTGCTTCTTTCACATCTCTAGTGACAAATGAATGCCTATTCCAAATTGTGAGTGAGAATTTTGTTATAATTTATTGGTTAAATATCAACCTTGCCTTTCGACCAAATGATGCTCAATGCACAAGTAAAAAAAGTATAAAACAATAAAACAGCAATAAGATACATATTTGTTAAAAACAACAACATGAAAATGAGGCAGGATAAACATCAATTAAATCAGTAGACATTAGGAGAAAAATCAATATAACTCACCAAACACTTCCTTGGACGAAGAGAAGAGAGTTCCAAGGGCGAGTAGTGACATTGGCAGGACTCTACTTCCAGTCCCAGAAACCAAGGCTCCCCTTGCCGATGCCCAAAATGTCACGGCCAACTTTAATTGCCACTGTGAACAGAAGGAAGACAGTAAAGTCAGAGCCTGAAAGAGTTCTAGTATGCTTAATCAGAGGCATGCAACCTAGAACAAAGACTGCAGGAAAACCAGGGGAATTGGCAGGCAGTATATGGGACATATATAGTATTCTGCTTTGCAACTAAATAATGGCTACACATATCTTTCCATCACTCTTTCAATAAAGGTTATATTAGAAATGTTCCCGTGTATCTGAATTGCCATTATAAGCATGCATCAACAAGCAAAAAGGAGCTCTTAAAAAATTCTTCCAAGAAATGGTTCTAAAGAGCCTCGAAAATAATCATAAAACTGCTAGTGTCACGAGTCCCATGGAGATGCCATGGAGGGGAAGGTGAGAGCCTGAGGAGGAATGGGAGGTGCTATGACCGCTCCACTCTTCAAAAAGAAAATGTGCAGGGAGTGCATTGATTGCTGGATCAATGTCTTAGCTTGTGCTTAGCCAGGTGTCTATTATACCTCTGTACTTCCTGCCCCTTTTCTCCTGTGCCTTCCCTATGTACTGATCTGATTTACACATTAAAGGCTTTGGCAAAAACAGAGCTGGGAGTTGAAGTTCATCATCTGGCACTGAAGGCCAAGACAGCTATTAGCACATGAGGTTAATTTCTCTGGTTTTAAATAGTTCTTTTAGAATCCAGTTTCTACTGCACTGATTTTATTGCATTCGTTTCCCTTTGTGTGAACGCTTAACATCGCCGCCTAGACTTCAGCAGCCATTAAGGCATTCTTGATACGTTTCATAATTAAAATATAGAAGAGGAAACCTCCCTGAAGCTACAAACTGAGATTTCATTACAACTAGGAATCACCTCAAGCACAACACTTTTCAATGGTGAAAAGTTAAGTTTTCAACAGCATGCCACTGTGTACTGTAGGTGAGATCTAACCCCACTGCTGTGTAGTAATAGAAACCGACTCCACTTAAGCATCAAGAAATGGGCAGCAATTCCTTCAGACAACAGCCATTTGCACCTTCAGGCTTGCCTCCAGGGGTAATTTTGGAGAGTGTGAAGCCTACCTCTTGAAGGGGGAAGCTAGAATGCTTTCCTATAAAGAACACAGTGGAGTCTCTGAATTGCAACACTGTGTAATAAAGAGAAGCATATCCATGTGTGAATTGGCCCTAAGGGTAGCAAAATAAAGCCTCTCATAATGACAGGCAAACATGATTTGTTTTCACTTTGGCCTTGTACCATCTCCAGCTATCCTTAATTCTAGCACCATCCAAAGTAGGACAACTTTGCAGTAACTAAAATTCTTATTAGAAAATTTGGTGTGAAGTTCTAGTAATTTATTTAAGAACCGTTTTTGGAATGTTAGGGATAAATGAAGAAACGCCAGCGTGATTTATTCAGTACTTATTTTTGTTTGTGTAACACAATGTTGGAAAATTTAAAGACGGACCACATATTGAAATCTGTCTATATTGTGCATCATGGCTTCATGTAACATTCATGCACTGGTTTAGATAAGCACAATTTTATTATTTCTGCACTGCTTTGTAGTGTTTTCCAGCAATCCTGTGTCGCCTTTGTACACATGCCAATATATTATCCATATTTTGTTGCTTGGCCTGAGGAAATTTGCAAATGAACAAAACCAATCCAAAAAGTTAAAATAATATTTTATTAAAATCCAGCCTTTATTTACTTTCCCACAACAGAAGAAGAAGAAGAAGAACTTGCATTCCTACTTTATAGTATAATATAGCATCTTTGATCCTTGGCGATTTCCCACATGTAGTTCCAAAAGGGCCTATCGTTCCTCTAACACCAACTGGCCCCCAAAAAGCCTTTAAGAAAGATGTTCTGTGCTTAGCTATTTGATGTTCATTATCTCCTTTTGCTCCATTTACACCACATTTCTGGAGTGCCTTGAGCTTCTTTCAATAATCCCATCAATCCTCTCATTTGCCGTATGCTTTGTAGTTTTTATGCTTTGACTTTCACCCAGATATTGTTCTTTGTTGCTTTTGGTTTCTGCTTTCCCTTTTTCATGGCAAGAGGAAACCTTCCTTCCTCTCCCCTCCTTTACATCACTTATTGAAATCCCCTTTGCTCCTCTCCCTGTACCAGTTAAAATAGGTTGTTTAAAAAAAAAAAAAAAACCCTGAAAATTCAGGTCAACTTTTTTTCTTCCTTATACATTCATTCTTATTATTGAATACAATAATCTAAGTACAGTACTCTTCATTTAGAGGCTTCTTAAATGTTAGCTTAGCCATAGGAGAACTCCTTTCCAATAAACAGCTCCAGCACAGATGGGAGATAACACTTAAGTGACTCAATTGTGTGGGTCTTTCCCACTGAATGGGCATTTCCCATCCTAGGTAAAGGTAAAGGGACCTCTGACCGTTAAGTCCAGTCACAGACGACTCTGGGGTTGAGGCGCTCATCTCGCTTTATTGGCTAAAGGAGCTGGCATTTGTCCGCAGACAGCTTCCAAGTCATGTGGCCAGCATGACTAAGCCACTTCTGGCGAACCAGAGCAGCGCACGGAAATGCCGTTTACCTTCCTGCCGGAGAGGTACCTATTTATCTACTTGCACTTTTACGTGCTAGGTTGGCATCCTAGCAGGGACCAATCCCACAGTTGAGTCCCATTCAATCATCCCCAGCCATGTGATTGGATTTTTTTTTTTACCTCAGCCATGTAGAAATCAACTCATTCAAAATGCAGCTTTGACATATGCAGAGTGATAAAGGATGAGGACATGATCAAGCAATGTGCCGGGTCATAATCCCATGACAGGAAGACATGACAACAGGAGGAGCTGCAGTCCATAAGAGAAATTGTAGATATAAGAAGCCTATCAGGGCTGGGTCTCCTGTCTGCTTCCAGTCCAATTATCAGACCATTTGTTTCAATACTCTGTGTTGATCATCAGAAGAGATTACATTATCACATTGTTCAGGTTGCATGTGGAAGCAGGGCATATGAGGTCACAGTATCCATTGGAGTCCTGGTCAGTTGTAACTGTCAAAGGTCATGGGCAGGTTTGAGACTGCAACACTACACCCAGATGAAGTGCTTTACTATTTACTACAAGTATAATCAATCAATCCTCTTTATTGGCACACAGAGAATACAAGAGTATATAAGTTAAAGCGTAAAACTGGAGTCTGTTCATAAAATAAGAACCTTTAAGATAAAACTAATAAAGGCATAATGTTAAAAAGTGCCTCTTGAGTCTTGTAGCAACATCAATTAATCAATCAATCCATTTTATTGTTTAGACAATACAGTGGTACCTTGGTTCTCGAACTTAATCCATTCTGAGTCTGTTTGACTCCCAAAACCATACGAAAACCAAGGCCTGGCTTCCGATTGGCTGCAGAAGCTTCCTGTACTCAATTGGATGCCGCACGAGCTGTGTTGGACGTTCGGCTTCCAAAAAATGTTCACAAACCAGAACACTTACTTCCGGGTTTGCAGCATTCAGGAGCCGATTTGTTCGGGAGCCAAACCGTTAGATAACCAAGGTACCACTGTACAATACAAACACAAATCGCACAGCTGCAAAACAGAAAAAAAGCATTGCATACACCAGAACAAGGAAAATCTACAATGTCAGCAACTTCCAGTGACATAGTTTCATGGCATCTCTCAGAAATTTGCTATATTCACTGTGGTGCCATGCTTGCAACTGTTCAGTAGAGAGGAAACCCCAGAGAAGTCAGAGCAATTTAAGCTTTGTTTTAGCATGGTGTTCAAATATTCACCACAGATTTTTGCATCAAAGGGGCAGTAGAATAAAAAAATGTACAATGATTTTGACCTGTTTTATACCACAAGGACAATACCTTTCTGAATGTGGCATTTTTGAGAACCTTCCTTGCAGGATCGCGGATGGAATAACGTTAAATCTTGCAAGGGAGAAAGCTCTACGTTGGTGGGGATCGTATACATGATATAAATATGGAGTGGCCTGGCCAAATGTAGGTAGCATCCCTAGCCCCAATGGAGAAAAAGAATTATTTGCTGCACTACTGAGATTTAGGAATTCAATCTCTAGAATTGTTTAAAATGCTTCTAACAGTGGGAGCATAAGCAGCATATTAACTATACAGCTAATACCTGTACAAGCATAAAGTGTCTGTGACATATTTTTTTATTATTATTATTTTGCTTTGATAACATTTCCCTTCCTCAATATTTCCAGCATTGGTTTTAACCAGTGTGTGCATATCTGTTCTCATCATATTTCACTTTTTCAGTATGTTCTAAATCAAATCACAAATTCACAGTGCAAACCTATGCATTTCTACTCAAAAGAAAGCCCCACTGAGTTCAGTGGGACTCACACCCAAGCAGGCATGTACAGCCAGCTGAATTCCCCCTTCCCAATACTTACTTTTGTCCATTCTCACTTGCTTCTCCTCATGCCCTGAATTCTCTATCCCCTGCTATCCATCACACTTCTCTTCCTTCCCTTAAGACTTTTATTTGCTTCCTTTTCTACTCAACAAGTATTTATCTGATTTATTTTTAAAATGCCAATAAGCATTTCCATTTATTTGTTATTTTGAGAGTCCATTCTTATGAAACTGCAGTGTTTTAATTTACATTGCATAGTCTTTCCATCATTCCTCCATGTATATTATCTATTAAAAACCACAAGCCTTCAGGCAGAGACTTGTCATTTTCTTTAACAGAAACCCAGATTGACTACCTAATGTTAAAATGGGTATACTGTTTCATTGCATTTTAAATGTAGACAATCACAATTAAATCCAGTGTGATTTTTGCCTTTAGAAACTATTTCAGTGGCAAAACAATCTGCCAAACACAGAATTAATAGGAAACCAAAATATAAATGCAAAACTCAGAAACCTTGCTAATGTGTACTATAGTATGATCAAGTTAAAAAAGAAAAGAAAAAAGATGACAAGTCTAGTAAAAAGGCTCACAGATCTCTAAACCCAATCTCATTATTTAATCCACGTTCCAAGTTCAGACATGATTAAAATAAAATCATGACATTCAAGGACACAATCACTTTTTACACAAATGATCTTTTGCTGGGTGTTGTTAAAGATGCATGCGTCATTGTCACTGTGTGTGCTTTCTTATGATTGTCACGCACACGCCCTGCCAACTCTGTAGGCAGCTTAAATCCCTTTTACTACTTGATACAACAAATGTTTATTGTGTTATCCATCAAGGCCATGAATTGCTTTGATAATAGTATGTTGAGGTGAATCCAACTGGGGGGCAGATTTTGACAGCAGATTCTAGAAAAGGAAGTGGCTTGGGGGAATTGTCGGAGGGGAAGTAGGCCTACCCAGATTCTTTAAAGAAACTGGAAAATCCAGAATACCATTCCTCTAGACTGGGTCTCATGGCACATTCAAGCTTGGTTTAATAATAAATCCATCTTCAATCCTTATTAGTTCAAGCGATCACCACCATGACCATCCCCAAGGGTGAAGTAAAAATCCATATATGAGGTAGTGAATGTTTTGGGTGTAAAGCATACAAAGGACTAGGTCACAACAAGTGATCTATCTCAGTAGTAGGAACAGTAGTGGAACCTGGTGAATAAATGAGTGAGCAGAAGCATTATAATACAATTTGACCTTGGTTTTTAAAATGGATGTAGGAATTAGCTAAGAAGGTTTTTCAAACCTCATTGCACTGGAGATAATCAAGGACCAGTCAGGCAGGATGAGTGCTGAGTGTAAGGCTGGAGTAATGCAGATTTAAAATTATTCAACATTTTAAAAGACCATCAACCAGATCTGCTATAATATTAATAGCAGTAAAAATGTGCTAGATTAATTGGTTTATACACTCAAAACATTCTCCTATTATGTCAAATTCCACAAGGAGCCTGATACCAAGGCATGCAAGTCTCCAAAAACACCACTAACAATAGAACTATACGTTACAACTAACAATGGAACTGTATGTTTCTTGCAAATATTTCTAGCAAACCTTGGGCATTCTTAACCCATACGCATAGGAGAACGAGTGGAACTCTTATACACACAAAGAACTCTTATACACACATTTTTTGTAAAGCAGTTTCTCCTAATATATACATTATATTGCCATTTTCACTAATATATTTATTTATGTTGACGTCACTCTAGTATACAGTATGCACTTTTGTACATCATACTTGATTGGAGAACTGCACTGCAAAATTCAGAGAAATGTGAATTTTGAAGGGGTGTTTGTGTTTCGATTTGCATAATGCAAAATGTGAATTGAGTAGGTTCTCCTTCAAATGAGAACTAGTCAAGTTTTTCCTCCATCCCCACCTCTAGGTTATTGTAAAAGTCAAGCTCAAGCAATCTATATAATGCTAAGTTAATGACTGCTGGAAGAGCTTTTTGTAAAATGAATAATATATAAGGCTATGTTTCAGTCTTCAAATAAACAGATTTAAAATATCATATTTCAATATTTTCATTACAAGACCACAAATATTTGGTTTCAGCTAATGACAAAAGTCTCTATCTTTCTAAATAATGGTCTGTGTGTTTTAAAGATTTTGCCATACCTCTTAAAAAGCAACTCCATTGAACTAAAAAAATGATTTTAAAAACAAACCCTTAGGCTGCAACCCTTTGCACAATTACTTGGGATTAAGTCCTATTGAGCATAGTGGGATTTACTTCTGATTGAACTGGGTTGGCGGTACTGTTTAACAGTGTATTCAAAGTACAGTGGTACCTCGGGTTACAAACACCTCAGGTTACAAACACTTCAGGTTACAGACTCCACTAACCCGGAAGTAGTACCTTGGGTTAAGAACTTTACCTCAGGATGAGAACAGAAATTGTGCAGCGGCAGCGGGAGGCCCCATTAGCTAAAGTGGTACCTCACGTTAAGAACAGTTTCAGGTTGAGAAACGAATTAAATTTGTAACCAGAGGTACCATTGTAACTGCTCTTCCCAAAAGGTTTCTTGCTTCTTAAAAACAGCTACAGACAATTTTAACTTTGTATTCATGCAAGAGCTACTGTGCATTATAGCTACTTCCCTTTTATATAATGGTCTAAGCAAATTGTAACAAGTTTCCAAACAAACTAGGAAGATGAAGTAAGGCACATTTATAGTTTGGGTACCTGAAACTGAGTTGCTGCTGATCAACAAAAGCGGTGGGTATGGCTATCCTTTTCTCTTTTTAACCTTGTTTGTTTGTTTGTTTGTTTGTTAATAATACGAAACATGAGGCAAAATTAAAGAAACCAAAAGACGATCCCCGCAACAGCAAGAGGAGCCGGCAAGCAAGCATTGCACCACCAACAATGGTTATTGGCAATTGTGAGCAATAAGAAGGAATGATGAAAATAACTTCTTCTTTTTTGCCAAATTGTATTCATTTATTGATTGTGCCACAAAAATAAATAAATGGTCTGACCATCCTGATGAAGACTTGATCTATTCCTATAATAGGGAGTTGGAGCCATAGCTTCTAGATGATGTTACATTCTAGCACTCAGGTGTCATGATGGTTCAGTGGTGACCTGAGTGATCTGAGACTGAATGGATGACGATTTAGCACAAGCAGAAGAATTCTAAAGAAATCTGACAAATCTGACTCTTTAGACTCTGTTTGAAGACCTATTGCATGGTGGTTAAAGAAATTAAAAATGTTTGTTTCTCTTTCATCCTCAGTTTTCCAGCTGGGTTGTTTATTAATTGTTATTACTATAGCATTCTAGTACTAAGCTGAGTATAAGTTTTGCTCACTCCGTAGCCTGCTGCGATACTTTTGCTAGATTGCTTGAGGATAAAATTGTTTGCATTCATCCTGGATGCAAGGGGGGGAGGGGGATGTGTGACACTATTTATTCTCCTTGACCTGTCAGCAGCTTTTGATATCATTAACCAACCTACTGGACAAGTGACAGGGCTTGGGGCACCATGCTGTAGCAGTTGCAGACAACTAGAAGCCTGCTATTCCTTTGTCAGGGAACGCAGTTGGGGAACCCTTCAGAGGCCCATATCACCCATATTGATCAACAAGGTCAGCAACGGTGGTAGCGTAATGTTTGCAAAAAAATAATAATGGGAGGAATAGAGACTGGAAGAAAAGGGAATATAAAAAGTAAATGAGGAAAAAATGAAGAGCAGAGAAAGAGGAGGAAAGGTAGGAGGTAAGAAAAAGAAGGCAAATAGGTTTAAATGGTGAGGGAGGTATTAAATCTCCAAAGATAACATAGTAAAATGAAGAAAATTAAGCCAGAGGGAGCATAAGAGACAAAATAAAGGAACAGAAGGTGATAAGGGAGACATAATTGTATTACTGATAGATTCTATCTTACCAAGAAGGCAAATTCATGAGGAGAAAGGAAGACTGAAAAGGAGTAGCAGAAATTGGAAAATAAGGGGGGAATGGGAATTAGAAGAAAGAAAAAAAATACCCCAAGGATTAGATGAAGAAAAACCCATGAAAGATAAGCCTGTTTTGCATATGAAAGAGCCCAGAAATGAAACAAGTGTGAATTTACAGTGCATAAAGTCATGCCGGCAGCAAGTTTTTTGTGAAGGTTGCTCTGTTTCTCTAACATAGACTGTTGGAGAGTATGAAGGTGGGAAAGTGAGGGATGAACAGGCTGTGGGGGAGGGGCAAAATCATCAGAAGGAGGAGAAGAAAGAGCTGCTGTGAAAGAAGCAAGAGCAGAGAATCAAAAACCAAGGACACACAAGGAGTGGTAAGGAAGATTGAATAGATCAATAACCACAAAAAGAATGAGATGGGGAAAATAGACTTAAAAGAAGCAGATTTCACAAAACTTGTCAAATGCTGATCAGAAAGAAGAAAATGGAAATATGATAACTGCAAAAAGCATCCCAGAGAAGTAATAGCTAACAGTTCAAACCTATGAGTTTTGACTGAGAAGTTAAGTTCCACAGTTCAATATGCCTCAGTCCCAGGTCAGTCTTTGCAATCTAAGTTAAGAGCACGGCCAGCTGAGCACATATATGTAACCCCTATGAATGGGTTGGTTTAATCCAATATGGTGGAATCATCCAGAGGAGAGAGCTGGATCTTGTTCTGCTGAGGAGCTAATGTTGGGCTCCTACGGTATCACCTTGTATAAAGCCTATGACCTGCACTGCAAATTGTAAGATTACCATTTGCCGTGGTTTTCCTGTTGTTTTGGAGCTTAAGCTATTTGCAAAGCAGCTATTCTGATACACCCAGCACCTTCATGCATTGATAGGGGATTGCCAGACTCCAAGAGAAATGATGGGAATTTCAGCTGTGGCCCTGGTTTAATATTCCCAACTCCTTTTCATGACTGCATGGTGACATAAGAAATGGACTAACAAGAGTGACTTTGCTGGTGTCAGCATGGCACACATGAAAGAAGATTAGGCTTGAAGGCAACACACATGAAGAGTAGCACTGGGCAAGTCACTGTTTTCCAGCTCACTTTCAACCTACATCTCACAAAGGTGTTGAGAATGAATTCTCCATTTAAAATCAATGAATAAAGATGATGCATCCAAAAACTCACCAGTTTGTCAGCTCCCAATTTCAAAACCATCATATAAAAAACATTTGAAATACATTTATATGTTGCAAATTTGCTCACACAGGCAGATTTCTCAACTCATTTCATTTCATCACTGTTTTCATTTCAAGTAATAAGTAACAGTGCAATCCCAACTAAGTCTACTCAGAAGCAAATCCTAATAAATTGAATAGGGCTGACTCCCAGATAACTGCGCTAAGACTACAGCCTAGTAGTGCTAATAATAATAATTTTGATAATTTTATTATTTATATCCCACCCATTTGGCTGAGTTCCCCCAGCCACTCTGGGTGGCTTACAGCATATATAAAAATATAATAAAACATCAAACATTTTTTTAAAAAACAGCACAAGCATTTCTGCTTGCCTGTGTGCTGTTTTGGGGATCTTCTGATACATACACCCCGGCCAAAAAATTGGGGTGGGCTGCAGGAGGAGGAGGAAAGCTGCATTGAGCTAGCAGAGGTCTTTTGTGGGGGCTTCTGCTACTGGTACCAGACAGTTGAATCCAGCCCAATTAAAAATAATAATAAAATAGAAAAAGAATGTGGAGAAAAAGGGAGAGAAAAGTATTATTTTTCCAAATTAACCATGAGCATAAAAATAAAAAGGTAGATGCAATGTACAATATAAAATGTGTCCTTGACAGACATGTGCATTGGCATGTGGCCTCAAAATGCACTTCAGGTTATTCTGACCATGGTTGCCATGGCATCTCTTAGGTATGACTTAAAAATAACCCATGCCTAAAGTTTAGTGATGTAAACAGAACCACTACACAAAAGAAAAATGTGTGTGGAAAGATGCATGCTGGTGAATCTTGAAATGTACACTACAATAATCCTGCTTTCTGTTAAATCGCTTGCAGCCTGATCCGACGCAAGTTTCCTCAAAAGTACCGTATTTTTCGTTCCATAAGACACACTTTTTTCTTCCTAAAAAGTAAGGGGAAATGTCTGTGCGTCTTATGGAGCGAATACATGGTCCCTGGAGCCAAATTGCCTAGGGGCCAAAAGCAGATTGTGCTCTCTTTTTTTACAAAGAGAGAAGAGGGTGTTGAAAGGAAGCCGCTGTTTAGCAAGCGATCGGGGAGAGAGATAAGGCTCCCTTTCCAGCCCCGCCCCCTTGCCCAGGCCTCCGTTGTAGAGGGAGGCTGTTTGCTTCCCCAGCGACATGTGACTGGCTGATTAGATTATCTGTCTGGAAACTGTAGAAATGGCTCCCTTTCCTGTAGGACTAGAAGCTGCAAACTGTGAGTTGAACCCCATAAAAACGGGGCTTTTCCTCTTTGAAAAAGAAGTTGCACCACTTTGAGCTGATCCTCAAAAAAGCAGGGCTTTTCCCTTTGCAAAAAAAAGCTGCACCACTTTGAGCTGATCCTCAAAAAAGCAGGGCTTTTCCCTTTGCAAAAAAAGCTGCACCACTTTGAGCTGATCCTCAAAAAAACAGGGCTTTCCCCCTTTCCTCCTCTAAAAACTAGGTGCGTCTTATGTTCAGGTGTGTCTTATGGAGCGGAAAAATACGGTAATGCCCCACTGATTTCACTGGGACGTTCTGTTATATAAGTGTTCATAGAACTGCTGTCTTAGAGGGCTACAAGCATGACTTTTCAAATGTCCTCTTCTGCCTTTGAAATATTGACAAAGGTCAAGTTAGTTTTTACTATCAGAGTAATCTTATCTAAATTTCTTCTGGAAACCAAAGATGATCAAAACAGTTCCAAATACTTCAGTGGTCAAGAGTAGGGCTATTACATTTGAGCAGGGGGTGGGTTGGACAGTTTCCCCCATTTAGGGACGTTTGTAGAGTGCAGCAAATAAATTCTTGATCTGTCTTTTCCTGTTGTTTTTCTTTTGAATGGTAAACCTCCAAGGAGACCATTGAAACAATGTTAAACAATGCTTTACCATATCTTGGCCAGAATCCAACAGTGTTTGTGGTGGATTGCTGTGAGCCTTCCTGAGAGTGGAAGTGCTTTCTTGACCTCAGGAAAGTCCTGTAACTCAGCAGTTTGACTGATCAGTTGTTCTCTCAATCCTTCCCTGTCATGGCTTATTATGGTTAGCTGGAGGAGACTGGTGAGGCGGGCTTGGGGGTGATGAGTGTCTCACTGCAGGAACTGGTGGCTTCTGGCTCCCTAAAAGAGGTGAAGGTGTGCTCCACTGATTACAACCTCTGGGAGCTCATGACCAGAACTTGTAAACAGGGGCATTTGAAAGGGCCTTTTGGGGGGGGAGGGTCCAGTTTGCTGTCTCACAGTAGACATAGGAACAAGAGATGGCGAGGGAGCTGCTGCAGTGGCCTGCAACACCTGTGCCATGTTTTGTCTTCCTGCTTGAAAATGTGCTAAACTACATCTACAGCAAGTACACGTTTGTTGCCTTGCTGGAAGAGAAGGTACAGCAACTGGAGGCCCACCTATCTACACTGGAAGCTACTGGGCAAGATGAAGAATTTATTGATAGAGCAGAGTGGACTGTCCTGGAACAGCAATAAAGGTGAGGTGCCCCTAGTGTGCAGGCAAATTCCTCCATGGCCCCGAGTATGGTGACAGATTAGTTCCATGGCAAGGTCTTGCAAATGCACTGCCTGCTTACTTTCAGGCAGGGCCAAGGGTACGTGGGACATCCAATGACTGACTGAGCTGCTGTTTCCAAGCACAGTTGGTTTAAATGGATTGACCACGGACCTGACTGAAGCCAGGTGTTCCCAGGTCTGATCACTACCTTTACCTTTAAGGTTGGCCACAATTGGCCCATTCAATTTCAAATTTCCTGCCTCATCCTGACATTCCCCTCGACCCGCTGAGGCCGATGAAGTGGTAAGTTGGTCATGTGAGAGAGTTTTCCCCACCCTAACTTTCCCAGAGCCTCGCTGGGCAGATGCTGACCGAGAATGGCAAGGTGTCTTTATTATTATAACAATAACCATTTTAGCTCCTTATGAAACTACTCTTAGAAAAAGTTTAGTGCAACAATATCTTAGTTCATAGGAATTCATATACAAAAACTGAGTAGTATCCAGGTGCTTAGTGAAAGTTATTGTGATCTCATAATATTCACAAATATTCTAACAGTTGAAAGGAAAGGGATAGTGTGAGGACTAGCGACAAACTGTACAGAAAGGGCAAGAAAGAAGTTTTTCTGGTACAATTCACTGGTTCTGAGGGATGACAATGTACTATTGGTAGGAAGAAGAAAACAAAGTCCACTATGCTGTACTATATAGTCTTACTGACAATATACTACTGTTATAGTGCAATCGAGTACATGCTTATTCAGAAATAAGATCCACTGAGTTCAACAGACTTTACTCTCAGACAAGTATCTACCATTTCAGTGATGTATTTAAGTCTGATTACATTCAGGGAAAGCCAACTTGCTGCCCTCCAGATACTGTTGGGCTGCAACTCTCATCATCCCCGGCCATTTGCTATGCCAGTTGGGGCTGTTGGGAGCTGCAGTCCAAAAACATTCAGGGGGCACCATGCTGGCTATCCTTCAAATGCACATTTTATTTGTATTGTTTGTAATTCTGACACACACTGGCAAAAGACACTAAAATAAGCACCAAAGGATTTTCAAAACCTTTTATTCCTAGAATTTTGTTTTGCTGAGAGAAAATGTTACAAGGAGTTTATTAGATGCCAGTTGCTGTACACCCTTGGGGACTGTTGCAAAGTTATTTTATCAAGTAAGAAAAACCTATTGCACAGTGCACACACACACCCCGCAGGAGACATTCAGCAATGGGTTGGGGTTTTTTTTACCAGAATTTCAGAAACATAAACAGTTCAGCAGTGCTATTAGGCACATGCGTAAACCCTTCCAAACAGTTAATTTAAATACCACATTTTTCTGTGTATAAGACGCCCTCTATTTTTGGGGACTCCAAATTAATAAAACATCCCTCAGCACTACCCGTTTATAAGACGAGCCCCAATTTCAAACCTATTTTTTTTTTGGTAAAAAAACCTAGGCTTATACACAGAAAAATACGGTAGCTGGCGCTTGATGTTTTCCTAAAGTCAGATGAGTGTGTGCTGCTTGTTCTTCAGATCTCTTTCAGTAAACACAGGTATGTCAGGACACCATGGAAACAGAAGATAGGCACTCTCCGGCATATGTTAAGAACATTATACCTTATAAACACATATAAGTTTTACTATAATCAAGCATGAAATCCATTTTGTTAAATAAAACAAACAAAAGAAACCAGAGTTCTGCTGCGTCAGACCAAGGCCCAGCTGGACCAGCAACATTTTTACAGAGTGGCAGAAGCCCACCAGGAGGGCTGGAATGCAGTAACAGAATTCTCCCTACTCATGTTTCCCACCAAAGGGATACTAGAGGTACAGTGGTACCCCGCAAGACGAATGCCTCTCAAGACGAAAAACTCGCTAGACGACAGAGTTTTTCATTTTTGAAGTCGCTCCGCATGACGAATTTCCCTATGGGCTTGCTTCGCAAGACGAAAACGTCTTGCGAGTTCCCAATGCATTCCTATGGGAAACCGCGCTTCAATGCATTTCTATGGGAAACAGCGCCATCTAGTGGTTCGCAGGACCGTGCTTCGCAAGACGAAAAAACTCGCAAGACGACAAGACTCGCAGAACGAATTAATTTCGTCTTGCGGGGCACCACTGTAATACAATCTTCAAGACTAGTAACTACTGATAGTCTTATGCTCCATGAATTGATCAAATCCCCCTTTAAAGTCATCCAAATCAGTGGCTTTAACTTCATCATCTGGTTATACAGAGTATCCACTACAAGGCACAGGGCTGACAAGCAACATCTGTTGCATAAAATATATGTACTGTATCAGCTTTAACAACCAGAGAACTAAAACTAAGGCCCCACCTGCACTACACATTTAAAGCAGTATCATACCAGTTTAAGTAGTAATGGTTTCCTCCAAGGAATCTTAGGAACTGTTAAGGGCGCTGAGAATGATTAGGAAACCCTAATTCAGGGATCGGCAAAAATTTTTTAGCCGTGGGCCGGTCCACTGTCCCTCAGACCTTGTGGCGGGTCAGAGAAGCACCACCGGGTGGGGAGCTGGAAGAAGAGGTGAGGGAGCAAGTAGTCCTCCTCCCCAGCCCCCAGCCGCTGCACTTACCTTCCCAGGGTCTGCCACCACCACCACCGCTGCTGTTCCTGCTTCTCGTGGGTAGGCAGAGCGAGCTCGTCCACTCTGCTCTCTGGCCCACAGGAGCACCAGGACGGCGGGGGCAGCAGGAAGATGAAAGATATAGCTATTTTTAGCCATCACACCCCTTGCTTTTTCCTGTAGACCAATTGCAGTCATTAACAGTCATCAACGGGTTTACCACACCTATCAGCCAATCACCCATTCCCACCACCCTTCTGAGTAATACCCCTCTCCACCCTCTTACCATATATAAGGGTCTGGTGACTTCTGTTTCAGTGTATCTGAAGAAGTGTGCATGCACATGGAAACGCATACCAATAACAAACTTGGTTGGTCTCTAAGGTGCTACTGGAAGGAATTTTTTTTATTTTGTTTCGACTATGACAGACCTACCTGTAATTAGGGACAAGATTATAGACCTGCACAAGGCTGGACTGGGCTACAAAACTATTGTCAAGCAGCTTGGTGAGAAAGTGGCAACAGTTGGTGCAATAATTCACAAATGGAAGAAACACAAAATAACTGTCAACCTCCATCGGTATGGGGCTCCATGCAAGATCTCATCTTGTGGAGTTGCAATGATCAGAGAAAGGTGATGAAGCAGCCCAGAACTATACGGGGGGAACTTGTCAATGATCTCAGGGCAGCTGGGACCATAGTCACCATGAAAACAGTTCGTAACACACTACACCATGAAGGACTGAGATCTTGCGGAGCCTGCAAGGTCTCTTTGCTCAAGACAGCACATGTACAGGCCCATCTGCAGTTTGCCAATGCACATCTGAATGACCCAGAGGAGAACTGGGTGAAAGTGTTGTGGTCAGATGAGACCAAAATCAAGCTCTTTGGCATCAACTCAACTCGCCATGTTTGGAGGAGGAGAAATGCTGCCTACGACCCCAAGAACACCATTCCCACTGTCAAACATGGAGGGGGTCATATTATGCTTTGGGGGTGTTTTTCTGCTAGGGGACAGGACACCTTCATCGCATCGAAGGGACGATGGACGGGACCATGTATCATCAAATCTTGGGTGAGCACCTCCTTCCCTCAGCCAGGGCATTGAAAATGGGTCGAGGATGGGTATTCCAGCATGACAATGACCCAAAACACATGGCCAAGGCATCAAAGGAGTGGCTCAAGAAGAAGCACATTAAGGTCCTGGAGTGGCCTAGCCAGTCTCCAGACCTTAATCCCACCGAAAATCTGTGGAGGGAGCTGAAGGTTCAAGTAGCTACACATCAGTCTTGAAATCTTACTGACTTGGAGAGGATCTGCAAAGAGGAGTGTGACAAAATACCTCCTGAGATGTGTGCAAACCTGGTGGCCACCTACAAGAAACGTCTGACCTCTGTAATTGCCAACAAGGGATTTGCCACCAATTACTAAGTCATCTTTTGCAAAGGGATCAAAATCAAATACTTATTTCACTCATTATAATGCACATCAATCTCTGGCTTTTGTCTTCTGGGTTTTTGGGTTTTTTCCTGTTGTTATTCTGTCTCTCACAGCTACAATAAACCTACCATTAAAATTATGGACTGGTCATTTCTTCGTCAGAGGGCAAACTGACAAATTTAGCAGGGGATCAAATACTTTCCCCCCTCACTGTACGCATGGAAAATAAGGCAGTTTCACAGCAGGCACTGCTTTTGCATAATGCCAATTTACTAAACAATCTCATTGTTATGCCTGTGCTTGCCAAATTTCACACCACACCACAGTAGTATGGATGCCTACTGTGTATTAAAAATATGAATCAGTATCCTCTTACCAGCTGAGAATAGGCTACTATAGAACAAAGGACTCTAAGAAAACACATCACAAATTACTATTCTGCAGTGAAATATCTCTGTGTGTAGTTTTGGAAATCTTGAATGATTCACATCAGTTGAACTTATTATCCACCCATCCGTATCACCACAATGCATATGGTTTTCCAAGTATGAAATAGTGTCTACCCTAAACAACATTGCAAGTTGATAAAGAATACAAAACTTGCCCTTGAGTTCAACCCCTTCCCTAGAACATTCCATGTTTGAGCCAGGGAAGCAGACTTACAACCTGTTCAGGTTTACAGAGATAGCTCTGCACAGAGAGCACCATCAGTAGGTCAACTCCCTATAGTTCTGTTGGCTTTAAACTACTCTGCAGTGTCTCCTTTAAGGCTCTTCGGTTGCCTAATGGACAATTCTGCATGACCCAGATTGCAACTGCTAGATTTTTCTGTTCTGAACCTCAGAAATTGACAGGAAATTCCCAAAGCAATATTGAAAAGTGTGTTCAATACAGGTGATCAGATATAATATTCATTTGTTCCCCTAGTATTTATAGATTATAGTTCCACAAACTTCCTAGTTGTTTTATTTTGTTTTAGTATTTCATTTTTCACCACAGTATGTTTCCAGGTATTTTACTGCCTATCAAAGTGTTTGAGAATTTCAGAAGACATAGTGCACATATATTTAAAAAATGGATAATTGCGTTTTTTGGAAGTTTGGTCCATGCCTGACCAAAGTGCTGTGCCAACCATACTGCATGGTGAAAGAACTCTACCATTTCAATTCCTGTTACCATATTCAAAAGTATTACAAGTACGATTTAACACCGGTGAAGTTGAGTAAGACGTATCATATGACAGATAACAAATGCTGGAAATGTAAAGAAAAAGAAGGAAATATGTTCCACATGTGGTGGACGTGCTCCAAAATAAAGGACTTCTGGGAAAAGATTTATAATGAAATGAAAAAGGTCTTGAAGGACACCTTTCATAAGAAACCCAAATCCTTTCTTTTGGGAATTATAAGGGAGGAAATCCCCCCAAAAGACAGGACTTTCTTTTTGTATGCAACGACAGCAGCGAGACTGATTGCGAAGAATTGGAAGACACAAGAAATACCAACAGTGGAAGATTGGCAAATGAAGATGATTGACTTTATGGAACTCGCCGAACTGACAGCAAGACTGCGTGAACAGAGGGAGGATGTGGTGCAAGAAGATTGGAAGAAATTTAAAATGTATTAAAAAAAATATTGTAATATGGAAAGTATTTGAAAATCTAGGGTATAAACTAGAGTTTACCGGATTAAAATTGGGACTGAAAAATATCTTCGAGGTTAAAAAAAAAAGGGTAACATAATGATTACATGAATAAATGGATAAGAAAAGGTTAGATAAAAGGTTAAATTTGAAGATGATCTTGCCTGAAAATAAGAGTTAGATGTGAAACCAGGAAGGGAGGATAGGGGGAAGTCCCAACAAGATGATAAGAAAAATAGGTGAAAAATGATATACTTTATTGTTGTGTTTATATGTTTATGTTATGTTTTTCTTTTGTAGTTTATGTGCTTGTTTTGTTTTATATGATAAAATGAATAAAAGTATTATATATATATATATTAAAAGTATTACAAGTACGGTTGTGCCTGCTTGTGTCAAACAAAGGCTAATGATAGGTGTATGCCCCCCAAAAACTAAATTTGCAAAGCGGGACAACAGATTGTTTATAGAAAATTTTGCAAAAGCAACATTTGGACCTAGGCATCTGCTTTATATGGAGCAATATTACTGGCCTATCTAGGAACCAGGAAAGGAAGACTGTGTCAGGGGCGGGATATCTGTGTCCCTCCAGGTGTTGTCGGACTCCCATCAGCCAGTATGGATGATGGTCAGGGATGATGGCAAATCCAGCAACACTTGGCAGGACACAGACTCCCCACCCCAGCTGTAAGTCGCTAATTCAGTGCTCTTAGGTGGGATTTTCTTTTTTGTCCCAGTGTTGGCACCTTTCCTGCCTCCCCAGCCTCCCCACTGGTCCACTGAATGGAGGTGGCTCTGCATTGTATCAGACATGATCTTTCCCAGAAACCTTACTTGAGATCTAAGCACCACTAGGTCCAAGCAGTATTCTCACTGCTGTTTGGTTTACCATTTTTTGGCGTGGTCAGGGTGATGCCTTCCAGAAACTACAACTCTCATCTTCCCTGATCATTGGGTATGCTGGCTAGGGCGGATGGGAGATGGAGTCCAACAACATTTAAGGGGCCCCACATGGGCAATACTTTACTTCCTGGTTGTGGAATCAACCCAAATGATCCAGCCATGTAAACAACCATCTGCTATAATACATGCATCATTCATGAATGATCTTTTTATATCCCAGTTGCATAAATAGCAAATCAACCCTCTGGAAGAGTTTCTGATTCAAAAGTGCTTCTTTCTTTCCTTTAATCCTAATTGGTTTTCATATCTTTGGTTAGTTACATCTCAAATCCTTCCTAACCTTCATGCAACTCTGCCAATACTTAATTCCCCCTGCTAGTAGCAATGGCTTATGCTTCACCTTTGGCCAGCTGCTGTCACTACAGTGGAAAACAAAAGAAAGTGGAGCATGTGAACTGTAATCTGCTCCCTTTATGGCATTCTAATTCTTTTCCAGCCTTATTCCACAGCTGGGAAAAATAAAATGCTGGAGAAGGGGAGAATGCTGGAATAAATATCTATTCTCCCTTGGCTCACAAATGACAAATTGAAAAGTTGGGATGCAGTGTTGGTGAGCGATGGTGTACAAATGAGAGAGAAATGGCTATATAAACTGGGCATGTGGTCGACTTCCCTCCTTGCTTGAAAGTGGCTTTATGACAGATGTATTCCTTCAGTAACCATGATTACTTAAAATTATTCTGGGCTACTGCTACCAAGTGGTTCCTGCACAATTACCCCTTGAACTACATCTTAATCTGTACTTAAAAGAAAATCAAGATGTTTTTTGTTTCGGGCTTCCTTGCAAGAGAACGGCTTGATGTGAGGAAATTTGAACTCATTCAAAGTGGGTTAATTAAAATCAGCCACCATTACTGTTTTCTGAATTTATGTTTTCCTTTGTATATATTAACCATTTGTTACCTGCTGCCTTCCAGACATTTTGAATTACAACTCTCATTAGCCCCACACAGTATTTCCAGCTCCAGATGTTTTGAAGTCCAAAACATCAGAAGGGCACCAGGTTGTGAAAGCCTGGTTTAAATTCTTCCCCATTTCCTTTTCCTTGGTGTATATGAGTAGTTCTCTCATTTCCATTTCAAAAGCACTGCCACTAGTCTCTTCTTCTATAGTAAGTAGACATTGGATTATTATCCATAAGGAGATACAATTGCACATTCCATTCTTTCAAGCTTTCTAAATTTTAAAGACAAAGACAACAACAGCAGCAGCAGCAGCAGCAGCAGAACAATACCGGTATATAAATTCTGAACTGTTTGGGGGATATTGGCTTCCACTTACTCTTTTAGCAAGCTGTGCCCCTCAAGCTGGAACGATCTGAAAAATTAGTTGTGCAAAAGAACCTCTGGAGAAGAAAACAGATGCACCAAAATCCTTACAGACCAAAATGACTTATATCCTTGTGAGAGGCAGACTAGAGTATTAAACCTTTTAAGATTCTTGTGGGAAGAAAAAAGAACATGGTTCAACTTCAGCATCTCCAATCTGCTCCTGAACATTATGAAGTTGCTTGCAGATCTAAACTGACCCCAAGTACCTCATGTTGTCTGGAGTGCAGGGAGTGGTAGAAGGGGAAGGAACTGTGTTCAGCTGGATCTGCTACATGAGCATCTGTCTCCTTCCACTCCCTCCCACACCAGTATTTATTTCAGCCTAACTCATGCTGAAAGACAGGAATACAGGGGCACGCCTCCTGCAGCTCTCAGCTATAAGGACTGAGCTCACAGTGACGTTTGGGGTCATCATGGTAGGGTGATGATATTTGTCGTGTGTCTGTTACCACATCTGTCTGTGCTCATTTGCTGTAATTACCGGTACTACCAGGGTTGATGTTGGTTATTTGTCATGGTGTGGGGTTGTTCAATGCCACTGGTTCTATAGCGCATTCCTATTGTCTAAATAATGAGTCTATTAATGGTGTGATCCTTCACAACTAATTTCCCAGCATTTTGAAGCTTGAGTGAATATGGTAGGCTGAAAGGTTTGTTTTGTTTTGTTTTTGTAATTTGAATAATAGATATGGATTTAGTGGATGGAATGTTCATTGTGCTCTTCCAATTGTTCCATCCTTTCTTCCCTCCATGTGCTTTTCTGGGGGTTCTCCCAACCCTGCCAGAGCCAATTCCAGGGGTGCAGGAGACATGCAAAGAGAGGGGGAAAGACCTGCAGAAATCCTTCTGCAGGGCTTTCACTGACAGGGCTGGTCAGGAGACTCCTGTCCTGATTTGTCTCAGTGTGAAATAATCTGAAATTGTGCTTATTGTATATCTATGTCTATGTATTTCTATGTATTTGGATTTTCCTTATTGTAAACCACTTCAAGATCCATAGAAAGTAAGTGATCTACAAATGGAGTAATTAAATAATTGTTTAAGTGTGGACCAAGACATGACAGAGAGTAAATACTCAAAGTACTTTAAGATGGCTTTTCAAGGGGAAAGAATGCCAAAATTCAATTAAGCAATAAATTCACTAATAACATATTTACAAAAGGCCCAGTAGGTATATCTTTTTCCATAGAGCATTAAACTGTGTCAAAGAATTCTGAGCACTGTAGTTTGCCCCTCACAGAGTTTCAACACTTAGAAACCCATAACTACAGTGCCCAGAATTCTTTGAGGGGGGAATAATGTGCTTTAAAGATAAAGTGTGTAAGCAGCCTATAACACACTGTTACATGATCAGACAAAAGGAACCTGACTGTCTAGCCAAGTAAAATTCTGGGCTGTGGGACAGCCCCAAGAGTATGCAGCTTCCATGTCTTACCACCTTGAAAGCAAGACAGTTCCTTAAACAATCTCAGGCCTAGAATAGTCGTTCATGTTCTGTGCAACACCCATGTAACACTGAATAGTCAAGTTAATCTGCTGCAGTGCAGAGGAAAAAAAACACCACAGTCTTGCAGAACTTTAAAGTCAGAATTTCCATCCTTTTTACAGGATGCAACTTCTGCCTCTAGCCATAGAAGCTTACGCTGCAATAAATAGACTTTAAACTGCCACAACACTTGAGTATACTATGCAGAATTCAACCACTGCTTTGGCCCACTTCCATCTCCATGGTGTTTCTTCCACCTATGTCCGTCTTACAGCACCACACTGTATATAATATGCCTGTTAGTGGGAAGGGAAAGGAAAATTGAAATAAATGAAAAGCCATTCCATCTGCTGTTACTGAAGCATCACCCCTGCAAGGGATGTCTAACACAGCTGCTTGTGTGTGCCTAATGACACTGCTGACTATTTGTAATCTTCATTGTCTACAATGAAACATACCAAGCTCTTGGCAGGATAACATTTTCATATATACTAGAAACATACATTTATTGGGGGGGGGGGAAGGGACAGATCCTTGACCCAGATGCAAATTTGTCTGAAGTCTGCAAACAGGAACAACTGTCACACTCTGAGAAACATCTGCAAAAAATATATTTACAAAGGATTTTGTGGTCATTGTTTCTTAAACAGCTACCATCTGCTAGCATCCCACTAGGCATTCTTGTTTCCCACCAACAGATAGCTATAGAACTGAGGCAGCTAAGCAGAGATTTGGCAAACACCCTTGCTTTTGACTTTCAAGTGTTTCTTGAATACTTTTTGTGCTGATACGCCTTTGCAGTTGTTTATTATTTGATTAGCCAGTCACCTGAATGATTATTATTTTTTATTAAAAAAGTTTAAATCATGTTTTATGTTTGATAGTGTACACCACTTTGATGTTTTATATGGCAGTGTAGAAATGATTTTTTTTAAATAAACAACTCTAAATGTGAGTTTTTCACTCGTCTTGCAGCATAAAATGTGATGACAATTATTTGGCCATGTAACAGACTAAATAATGGATTCCCTTCTAGTCCCTTGAAGTCACTGTGGGCCACAGTGCAAATTAGGGCTTGCAGGCTCCTCTCAAAATGGCAGAGCTGCTTGAGTGTGTGATCAATACAAACATCCTTTGACCAAACAGGACCTGACTGGTCCTGCTTAGGAGCTGCCACACACCATCCCAGCTGAAGCCAGGAATAACATGGAGCTCTGTGGCTCTCAGCAAGGGAAAAACTTTGTACCTCATACCATCTGCAACTCTGTTGGTGAGCAGTGGGGCCATGAATGCATGGGAGCTACACGCTCTGGATTCCCCATTCAAATGTACCAAGAATCCAGCAATGAAAGGAATAAATCCTGTGATTTTCATATTCATTCATACTTCTTTACCTTTGTGGAAGTTGAATAACATTTCACTCAGTGCAAATAGTTTGAACTCAAGGTTATCATTTCATTGCCATCATCACCACCACTATGACTACTACTGTGTACCATCCCTATTGAAATAGAAGCAATTATTATTATTATTATTGTTTTACTTTATTTTAGTGAATTGTTTCTTGGACACTGGCATTCCTATTTGTGCTTCTCAGTGAGGACTTGAACCACTTATTTGGTGAAAATGGAGCAACCACACATATTCATTTTATTCTTTTAAAAAAGCATTAGGCTGCCCTTCAAAAAAAAAATCTATCAGGGAAACATACAGTCAGAATAGTAAAACATCAATATAAAATGTCAGAAAATGTCTGAACAGAGAAGAACAGCAGCATAAAAAAAATCAACCTAGAATTTCAGCAAAGCAAATAATATCTTTATACAATTAATTGATAGTAACTGTTAAAAGCCTGGACAAATAGAATTTTTTGTCTGATATGGGAATCTAATCACAGTTCTTGCCAGGCAAGTCTCCCTAGGTAGGACATTCCACAAGTGTCCACAAAGACTAATATCATCATTGTTCACTGTTCATGGTGACTTCTGTGCAGATTGAACACCTTACTTCATGTTGTCTAGTCTGCAGGCCATTTTAAAATCTACTGCCAAGCAGACTCCCCCCACCCCAACCCCCGCAGATCCCTAGCACTAAAATTAAATCATATTTGAAAGTGTACATGTAATTCACCTGCCAAGTAAGACATGTTTAGGTCCAAGGAAAATCTACAGCCACTAGTTCAGCTCACAAAATTACTGAGGGACAACAGCAAGCAAGTGGAAAGACACAGATAAAGGATACCATTTCTTGTTTCCTTCTTTCACAGTGCTATACAATGTTCCTTCAGCCCAAGCCCCTCACACAAATGCTACTTTCAGTCCAAAGCAATTTTCTGCTCTCATAGCACTTGACATTTCTAGCCACAAGGCTTGTAAAATTCACTCACTAGGACAAGTGGAAGTTCTGTCCAAGCAAGTAGGCAGACTGAAACCAGAGAACTGCTGGCTTCTTCCCTAGAGGGAGGAACAATGAACAGAACAATCTCTTAGATTTTGTCTTTTTGCGGTGAGTCAGAAAGACATAGGGCGCAAACTCAGATGCCAGGAATGGTTTGCTAAACAGGGGATGAGTGCATATAAATTTGATGTCATTATTCCCCAGTACAAGAACAGAAGCTGGTCAAGAAAACTGAAGCATTTGGGGATTTTAGCTGGAAAAGGAGAAAAGAAAAGCAGCTGGAATCTCTGTTGACATTTCAGAAATTGCCAATTTTACTATCAATCATCCTGAGGTAGTGTCAATCTGGGCTGGACTGACCTTGGATTAAGAATCTGCTGATCAGGACCTGGGGAAGGGTCATTGCTCAGTAGGTCTGAGGTTCAATCCCTGACATCCATTTTTGAGGTAGGTCTGGGAGAGAACCTCATCCAAAATCCTGGGGAGCTATGGCCAGTCAGCATAGACAAAACAGAACTAGGTGGGCCAACAGGTTTTTTTTATTCAGTTTAAGTCAGCATTTTATGTTCCAACGTACCTGGGTGAGCAGACAAGAACACCCCAATCAGTATTTAAAGGCTGGGAGGGATTTCCCTAGGACTACACCCAGGAGATGCCTGGAGAACCCCTCAAGTGCTTTTATGACCCACATCTGACAAAGGACCCTCTGGCAAAGTAAGAGGGGTGGCAAAGTCACTCTCCAGGGCTTGAAAGTATCAGCACCAGAAGGTCCAAGCCTAGGCTGCTGGTTGACAATGGAGTGCAATCCTGAGAGGCCAAGGTCACTGCACAACCTTTACTTCAAAGGGCCCCTTGAGACTAATGAGATGCCTCAGAAGAAAGGAGTCTTAACTGCAGATTCAAGCATCGTTTGGGGCATGGTATGGGAGAACGGGCTACATCAGGCTGCAGTTGAAGCCTGCCAGGCACTGGAACAGCACATCTCATTCAACTCCATGAGCCTGACTTCTTTAGCTTCCCCAGCTTTTGAACTGATCTCTTCAGCTGCTGACCCCAGGAATACTGTTTATGCATGCTGCCACTAGGTTGCATTATGCCTCAGACCAGATCTCTTAGTTTGTCCTCAGCCTGGCTTTATGGACTCCTTAGGTAAAGGGACCCCTAACCATTAGGTCCAGTCGTGACCGACTCTGGGGTTGCAGCGCTCATCTCGCGTTATTGGCTGAGGGAGCCGGCATACAGCTTCTGGGTCATGTGGCCAGCATGACTAAGCCGCTTTGGCGAACCAGAGCAGTGCATGGAAACACTGTTTATCTTCCCGTTGCAGCGGGTACCTATTTATCTACTTGCACTTTGACGTGCTTTCGAACTGCTAGGTTGGCAGGAGCTGGGACCAAGCAATGGGAGCTCACCCTGTCGTAGGGATTCGAACCACCGACCTTCTAATCGGCAAGCCCTAGGCTCTGTGGTTTAACCCACAGCGCCACCCACGTTCCTCCTTAACATTGTTAATATTGGGGAGTGGGCCCCTAAGCCTGCAATGGACTCTACTGGGGGACCTAGCTCATAGATTAATAATGTCAGATGTGGCCAGAGCAGGACAGGTAGAGGGCAGGGAGATATTCAAAATGACAATCTGTTCCCAGATACATCTCTGCTTCCTGTCATGGACCTAATTTGGAGAAGACTTCATTGCCAAGTTAAGAACAGAAGAGTCTGCTTTCTTCTGAGCCAAGAGCAACCTGTGGAAAACTGCTTGGAATGCAATGGAAATTAAGAGCACAAAATATTAGATCCCCCCAATAATCATGACATTCAATAGGATTTCAATATCATTCCCCTATCCTGCTCTGAAAATCCCCAGCATATATAGTTATGGAGCCACAGCTATTTGACTATCATTGACAGTGTAAAAAGGAAGTGGTACTGCCTGGATGTGTTCATCATTTTATTCCCCTGTTAACTTTCTTTCCCAGCCCAGTCCTCTGTTCAAAAATCCTGCTCAATACTTTCTCTACCGTACTTGAGATACAAACAAATAAAATCTGAAAGCCTCAGCTGGCAATTTAAGATAAGTAACTTCTTTGCTTCTTGAATTATTGAACTACAGGCTGATATATGATTTAACAAGATTAATACAGAAACATTTAAAGCATTACTGTAATTTAATGTATTTACAGATGATTGCTGTGAAAACATGTAAGCTCCAAGAAGAGAATTCTCTGATATTCTAAATATGCCTAAAGGAGATTATTAGCATATTTATTGAACAACATGATGCATCACTGGACTGATATATTCTATCATACACTTCCTGCTCAGAATCACAATGTGTGTCAATAGCCTATTGGAGTTTTGGAGGTAAAAGTGCAAAATTAAGTTTTCGCTTACATCATTCCATTGATTTTATTAACTCCTATGGAATCATGTACGCTTGTGTTTCACAAAAGTCACAGACGGAATGTATGACTCCTTACAGAGATACATCTTTATGTACTTTAACAGTGAGATTTAAGGTTAGAAAATATAATTTAAAATATACTGAGAATAAATTAACAATTAACATCCTTTTTTTCTTTACCTCCACTCTTATGCAAGAAAATTAACTTGGCTTCACCATAATTGTGTCATGGAGTTTTATTCCTGTTTTTTTTTGCTGGTGACATTGGTAAACTGAAAGTTCCTGGTTACTCAAACCCTTCACTGATCTCAAAGCTGCAGCACATTACAGTCTCTGCATCCCCTTGATGTATCTTGCCCTTGGCCTAGTAGAATCTTCAAAGTGAGATCAGCCTTTATGCCAATTCATTCCTGATCAAAGTCACTGTAAATCAGGACACAGGAAATCTCTGAATTGGATACTGAAACCAGATTGCAACTCCAAAAAATTTCGACCCTAACAGCTTTATTTCTATTCAAGCAAGATAGTACTTTTGACAGGACAGAAATGACTAATAGCTACTGTAAAGGTGTTCCCAGATGGAGAGGCTTGCAAGTGTCAGGCCTGCTAAATCTGCAGACTAACATCATGTCAGGCATATGAGAACGGTTTAGATCCCTGTGCTAATAATTCAGACAGGAGAGAAGGGTCACAGATGGCACAATTCAGTGCCATGGATGCACTCCAACATAAACTATATTTAAGTCCATTGGTTTCAGTAGGCTGAAATATGCCTGACTCTAGTGCTACAGTCATTGCACACAATTAACCTAGTCTCCCTAGTAGTTTAAGAGGCTGCTGTGGTTTTCTATGTATTTCCTGCCCACCCCCCACTTCAAAGAGGCTGGTCACATTTGCATCCTGTCCAAAATCCTGCACCCAAACTAGGAGCAAGTCAAAGGGGGCCTTATCATCATCCCTTTAACAGATCCATCTGTTTGTCTGGCACCCAGCCAATTTCTAACTGTTCCTGAAGGAAGAACCTGCACCTCTCTCTGCCTCTCTGTTCTAAATCTCCCCAACTTTGCCCCAGATTACAGCTTTCTTCACACATGGGCACAACTAGCTTACACTATTTTATCTCCCGTTAGCTGGGATGGGATGGAATAATTGTAGTCTCCCAGCTCTGATGAGCTTCACATTCTAAACCAAGTCAACTCTTTAGTTTTGGAGAGTTAAAAAAAAATCAGGATAACTTAATTCAAAACAATTAGTAACACAAGCACATTCAGTCTGTAAGCGTCATTGACAGTCTTCATTAAACAGCAGAACCGAGACTCCTTTAAGTGAAGTATTTCTGCTGATTCTCATGATGGAATATATTGAAACTGAGTGAACAAAACATTTCTACTAGATTTACACATGAGACTGACTTCACTTCACATCTTTTAAATTCTATAACTGCAGGTTCATTTTCTCAATGGAGTCTGAAGCATGAAATATACAATGAATGTGGCATTTTTGCAAATGCTATCGCCGCAGTACACACTATAGGCTTGTAAAAACTGCCACGCCTGAATGTTCTATCCCTCATCCTGACAAGCTTGTTACCATATGAATGCATGAATGGCAAGAAAAATGTAGTAGTAGTATTACTTTTCTTTAAATAAAAAATATTCAGGGGTTGAGGTTGTTACACCTCTTAATCATCCTGAAAATATTGAAGAAATGAAACATACTATTACCAGAACCTCCCTTTATGCTCTTGTTTTAGTTTTCTTGACAAATTATCTGTCTGAAAGTCTACAACAGTTAAATCTAAATGGAAATTGAGTCGTAATTTACTGACAACATATTGTACATACAAAATAGCATGTACAATAGCAGAAGGGTGGTTTGTCATTGTGTGCACACCTCTTATTATCAAAAAACTGTTTATGAAAATATGGCTAATGTCAAGAGTACCAACAGCTGATCAAGACGACAGCGGCCATATCTGCAATATATGAAACATACTGGTTTCAAATATTCTGAAATCCTATAAACACAATACATTCACATCTGTTTTGTGGGTAGTGATTGACAAAAATGGCCTTCAGCTAGATTTGGAAAAAGGCTGGCAATTACAGGCATATTCAGGTTGGCAATGACATGCAACTAGTTGCCATGGTTCTTTTCAGGGACTGGCTGGACACTGAGGAGTGCTGGCTGGATACTGATGAGTGGGCACCAGGAGAAGCGTGATTGAAGACTGACTTTGAAGAAGGAATCAAGTGAACTAGGGGAATCTAAACAGCCAGGAGATGAGAGTTTGAGGCAGGTGAAGCTGTAGGAATGCAGAGTGAAGAAAAGGTGCAGGAGAAGGGAGAGATTGGTCAGGCTGCTGGAGAGTCAAGGGATTCCACACCTACTCCTCCTGCCTCCACCTCTCCTGCTCCACTGTCTCCCAGGATAGTAACAATGTGTTTTATGTGGGGCTGCCCTTGAAGAGTTCAGAAAATTCAGCTCATGTAAAATGAAGTAGCCAAGATGTTGGCTACAACCAGCTTCATGAAACCAATAAGCTCCATTGTTACAGGAGTTTCATTAGCTTCCAAGTCACTTCTGGCCCCAATGTAAGGGACTGATGATTACCTATAAATCTCTAATTGGTTTGGAACCAGATTATTTGAAGGAATATCTTCTCCCACATGAGTCTTCCAGCCGTTCAGAGGCACAGCTCATCGGAAAGCAGGGCATTTTCAATAGTACAGTGGTACCTCGGGTTAAGTACTTAATTGCTTCCGGAGGTCCGTTCTTAACCAGAAGCGTACTTAACCTGAAGCACCACTTTAGCTAATGGGACCTCCTGCTGCCGCTGCGCCGCCAGACCACGATTTCTGTTCTTAGCGGAGTTAACCTGAAGCGTACTTAACCCGAGGTACCACTGTAATGCCAAGGTTGTGGAATGCCCTCCTGAAGGAAGCTTCTTTATTTTCCTCTTTTAGACTTTAAGTGAATAGCCCAAACATTCTTGCATCACAAGGCTTTTGCATTGCTTTAACTTTTCACTCTGATGCTGCTTTAATGTGGTTCTGATATCTGCTAAGTAGGGCCCTGGACATCTGCACCAAAGTCTTGTAGTGATGGCACCACTGCCTTTTCTAATATTGGATCAGCAGTTTCAGTTTTCTTCACAACCAAGAGAATCCACAGAAGGAATTTTGTCTTATGTTTATATAAACACAGGTTATAACACACAATTTTCAACAAGCTACAGGCATTATGTTCATTTATGTTCACACTTATATCCCACCCTTATAGTGCAAATGCATAACTCAGTATGCTTTACAGCAATAAAAACTATATAATTTATTATGCTAGCATGCCCGCCATAACATTCTCTCAACAGGGCTCCTAACATCTAGAAAAAAACCTCTATGTATTCATACTTGATTTTTTAAAAAAATGCTGAAACAGACTATTTAAGGCAGGCTGCCATCACATTTAGCTTTTATATTGGAACTTGCTTCACAGTCCCTACACAGAGATATAGAATTGTATCGAAGCATAATACATTCCTTTCAAGATCATGAAGGGACTAACAGCATCATCTAATCTTGCTTCCAGCGCAATTCAAGCCATGACTTCTTCCCAACTAGGGAAGACAGTGCCTAGTTCATGCTAGTAATGGCTGATTTAAACACTGCTATAAAGAAGCACAAAAGAATGGACTGGACTCTCTATAACAGCTCATTAGTAAGACTGCTTCACAACCTAGAAGTTGTCATGAAACTGCAGAACACAGCATTCCTTGGTGGCTAAAGCTGCAAAGTTTCAAACCGCATGAAGCTTTATCACCCAAATCCAGATTGTGGTTTTGCATATTGTACTACAGCTGCTGAATTAGACAATCATATGTGTAACCGAGCGTAATGAAATGCAGAAACCTGAACACGAGAAAGGGATGGCCTGCCTAGAAGGCAAAACCTCACCTCAACACATATAGTGAGAATTGCCCAGTTATTGGGGATGCATGAAAACTACCTCCATAGGCTACTTTTTGATACTCATGTTTCAGCCCAATTATGCTTCAAACACAGCCACTTTATTCCAATTGAGCAAGCAGTTAACCATAGTTTCCAGTTACATCCAAACTGGGAAACTATGGTTAATGTGAGACGGATGTGTGGTCTCCTCGGGAGTAAGCATCCACAGACACCGGCTACTAGACTAATTGCTTTATTTACAGTCTTAAGTAGTACAGACGTTACGATTCTGCATCCGACCCTTCGGAGTCAGATCCCTGAACTACGGATTTGTGACTCCGCCCCCAGCAGAGGAGCTTCGAGAATCCTCGGCGCTTCCTCTCTCCTTTCCGCTTCCGTGCCCTTGACCTGGACGGGTCGCCGCCTGCCCCTTCCCTTTCACTTTCACCCTCCACGCTGGTGGTGTCTGATGCTCTGGCAAGCTCTCCCAGCCCCAACTCCTCCCCAGCCTCCATGTTCTGATCCCTTCCCATTGGCTGTGCTAGATCCCTGGTTGGGGCTTCCTCCCATTGCTTCATTATCTTCTCTGGCGTCAGCAGGGGCTGTGCCTGCTCCTGATCCCAGACCCTCAATATCTCTTCAGGCACCAGCTGAGCTCTGTCTAGGTCAGCTGTTTCCTCTGACACTGCCTCGGCACCCGGCCAGCCCCTGATAGTTAACCTGGATATTAAGTCAATTTCAAACCATGTCTTAATATCCTGGCTTTTTTCAAGGCTAACTAGCTTCCCTAGAGACTATATTTGTACCATAAACACTGTGCAGGGATGTTGATGTCGAACAGGCCTAACTCTAACACCATGTAATATTCTTAAGTGGGTCCCTCATGCATCTACTCACACACTTGCATACCTTCCTGTTAATTATGCACCACAACAGATGGCTTTGTGGTCTCCAGATAGTAGGAGGAATTCAACATAGCACTAAGAAGATTGCTCCTTCCGCGCAAGGATTTCTGCTATACAGTAAACCCACATCTTGCACACATTTAACTTGTGCACATTCAGCTTTATGCACTAGGCACATTAAAAAAAAGGGGGGGGGGAGTGAAAAGAAGGCGGGAATCCAGGAAAAACACTTTGGCAATGCAACCCACCATTTCACCCAGTGTGCTTTGACTATACACGATTGTGGCTTTAGGCATGCTCCCCAGAAAGTAGCTATTCAAGAACAGCATTAGGTTAAGAGAAATTCCATCAAGGAGAAGGGTGTCTCCTGTCTCCAGAGGTGCATCATACTTTTCTCCTGTATCCTCTTGCATAACAAACTTATCTCTTGGGGTGACCAAAGCACAATCAAGTCCTGTTGTGTTGTATGAGTTTCAGTTGGTAAGGCTCAAGGATGTGGGCAAGGTGCTTGGATCGCTCAGGGCGACCACTTGCGCTCTAGACCCTTGCTCCTCTTGGCAGATAAAAACAAGCAAGGAGGGAACAGCTGGTTGGACCAGGGAGGTGATCAATGCCTCTTCACAAGAGGGGGTGGTCCCTGCCTGTTTGAAGGAGGCAGTGGTAAAACTACTCCTTAAGAAACCTTCCCTGAATTCCCTATATGCTCTTACTCTTGAGGGCTCAACACATTTAAGCCAATGAACCTGTTTTGTCTTTAAAAAAATAAAAAATAAAAATGAAATCTAGTCTGTAATGCTGAGAACATTTCCCTGAACACAAAACATATATTATGCAAATCTCCAAGGAAAGTGTTTCCACACAATTCTTACACAACTTGTTTAAATGCTGAACAGCTCATACAGCTAAATGTTGCTTTCCTAATGTTTGATGTTAAATCTGCTACTCCGTATTTTAGTCTTATTGCTTTATGTTCTGTTCTCAGTAGTCATGGTAATAAACTAGTTTCCCACTTGTTTTGACATTTCTTTTAATTTTAAATTGTTTGCATTTTCTTCTTTTATCCCTTCCTTCCATTTTCTGTCACAGAATCTTATTCCCAGAGTGGTTTCCCCCCTCTGAATCCTGTGTTTTTTCATGTCTTGAAATGCAGCATCCAAAACTTAACGGTAACTCTCCCAATGGCTTCCTTTCACCACAGAGTAGAGCAGCCTTGCCTAAATTGGTGCCCTCTAGATGTTATGGAATACAATTCCTATTAGGCCCAGCGATGCTGGCAGGGGCTGATGAGACTCTGTGGTCCAAAACATCTGGAGGGCACCAGATTAGGAAAAGCTGGAGTAGATAGAGCAATACTATTCACTTTTTTAAAAGCATCAACATTAACAATAGGCGGTTAGAACAAAATGAAGCCAAAGGCAGATTTGCACATTAAAATGTTTCACTTGATTGCTCATCATTCAATGACTTTTCAGATTATGAATTCCAGCTGAAAGTGTGAACTGCCTTCAAGGCGGGTGGGCGGGGAGGATAACCTTTCATTTTGAGTGGTAGGAAAGATCTGCTTGGAGCGATTGAATCTAGTTGTTTGAGATACTGCGGTTACTGAGAGATGAATGTGTATGTGTAATCTCACCCTAATTTATTTGTTTTCAGTGAGAAATGTAACAGATCTTGGTTTGTCGATGTTGTTGCAGAGAAAACAGAATGGCTGCCATCAACAACAACATACCACCATTAACACATTCCTTCACAATTCTCCTACTCTTTTCTAATTGCAAAGCCCTAGAGAGAGGATGTAATTTATTCAACAGAAAGCGTAGCCCATAATCTCACTCTAAACAGTGCATTGTGCTGCACTGCATAAGGAGTTGAACCTTACTGACTTTACAACTGATAAACAAATAGTTTAAACTAGCAGGGATTGTGAGAAGCACCATATTATATTATTATTATTATTATTATTATTATTATTATTATTACATTTTCCAGTTTCAATTTACACATCATACATTTTTCATCATACATTTTTTCTACACACTTCCCAACCCATCACTCCATGGCATTCCAGTATACCCTGTTTTGCTGCATATCCATTAGTTTTTCTACCCTATTTTCCTTCCATCACTTTCTTCGTTGTTGTTAACTGTTGCTCAAAGTATTACCCCTACTTGTAGAATAGTTTTGGTGTCATCTCTTTTTAGATATTCTTCTAAATATTTCCAGTCATCTCTTGTTTCCACTCATCATCCTGATTCCTTATTTTGGCTGTCATATTTGGTAGTTCTGCAAACTATCAGTTTATACAACCATTGTTATTTTGTTGGAATACCTCTTTCTTTCCAATATCTGGTGTATACTATTCTAGCTGCAGCTGTTGCATAGAGGAATAAATTATATGCCTTCTTTGGTATCTCATCCCCTACTACGGCCAATAAAAAGGCTTTGGGTGTTTGGGGGAATGTGAATTTGAAAAACCTTTTTAGCTCCATCTTATTATTACATTTTGGTAGAAGAAAAAAGCTTCAACTGTAAGAGGGCCAGTTCACACATTACACACACCCCCTCTAAAAGTGCTGGCAGCATTCATTAAATCAATAGTATGCATATTTCATGGAGAGGTTATATCTGTAAAGGTGAATAATCCATCCCACCTCCATTGCTTTTCTGGAGATCTGACTCAACAGAAACAGTGTGGACTTCCGGTCTAGCGCTTTCGCCAATCGGCTGGGATCCCGTCGCGCGTGGCGGGGACCGGCTGGAAACGACCTGAGGGATCCGTTCCTGCGCAACGGACCCTCCTTAAACTTCAGGCAGGGCGGCCTGAAGACCTGCGGAATCGGCGGGTGCCAAATCGGGCTCCCCCCCCTTTGGAAGACCCGAGTTAGGGTCGTAGAAGGGGAGAGCGGGTTGAGCCAGGGGCACCGAGACTCCATTATCGTGCGTTTCCAGCGAAGCGGCATAGCGGACGGCAAACAGCGCTAGATTCCTCCACCAATTTTGAACAAGGAACCGTGAGTAAAAGACTCCAAAAAAGATCAATTTGGACTTAATTTGGACCAGGAAGAGACTTTAAAACGGAGGTCCAGCTCTTCCTTTAACGTGTAAATAAAGCAAGGAAATAGACTGTAAATAACGAACTGGTTTGAAGGCTTTTAGAACGCTCAGTAAGGCTTTGACAGATAATTGACAGAGACCCCCTCCCGGGTTCACAAGGGTGAAGGGGGGGGAAATAGACTCTTTGGTGTTCCTTCTTAAGAGAAAATAAAGTTCTCCCGCCACCCTCAGGACTGGGATTCCGGGTCAGTGCGGGAAGAAGAAAAACACTGCCTTTTGAAAGGCTAGAGGCTTTTGACAGCTCTGTTGACTCTCTTGCTATTTAATAACTGGGGAGACTGCTACAATTGTCCAAAGTGTTAAAGGATATAAGAAGTATTTGTTTCAATGTATTCTGTGCCTTCCATGTAAAACTGGCTACAATTGCAAATCCCTGAAGCCTTTCCCAGGGCTTTGCAAAAGAGACTCTGAAAGACAATAGACTGTTTAAGCTCCTGCTTCCTGTGTTTACATTCCTGCATTCCACTCCGACAGAGCTCTCAGCAGAGAAGGAGCTGATAAAAGGAGTGACCTTGAACTATTAACAGATGACTAGCTCAGCTGGTGCAAGGGCTAAAGGGCCGAAAGACACTAAACAATCAGAAAGAAGGGACTCGAAGGACGAGAGACGGGACTCCAAGGCAAACGAAGAAGTGATGCAACAGGTGCTTCAATCTTTGGACTCTATGAGAAAAGAATTTGGCGAAAGAATTGATGTTTTGAGTAATAAAATAGATGACCTTGCAGTAATTAAAAAAGACCTGGAGGAGGCCAAAGAAAAAGTTGCCAAAGTAGAAAATAAAGTGGATGACCTGGAACATGTGCAGGACAAGTATCAGAGAGAAACGCAGACGGCTCTTGCCTTCATTCAGATGAAGCAACGGGAGGCGAATCTGAAAGTGAGAAATCTCCCAGAAGGTGAAAAAGAAAACTTCAAGAGGTTTGTGGTAGAGACCTTTGCAGAATTTTGGGATATCGACGACGTAGAGTTGGATACAAAAATTGTAAAGGCCTACCGCTTTAAATCTAGAGATAAAGACTCCAAAACATCAGGAGACTGCATAATTGAATTCCAATCTAAACAAACAAGAGACGAGATTCTGAGTCTGCATTATGCCAAAAACTTGATTGTAAACAAGCAGCAGGTGGTCTTGTTTAAGGACATTCCTAAGTATTTCTTGGACAAAAGAAGTACATATATAGAATTGACACGCACCCTCAGGAGGAGAGGAATCGACTTCAGGTGGGAATTCCCAGAAGGCCTCTCGTTCAGATACAAAGAAAGAAGAGTGAGAATTAAATCACCACAAGAACAAAAGAATTTCGTGGATAAGCACCCGGAGCTTCTTACAGAACCACAATCCAGATCAGCACCAACTTCACCAAAAGTAACACAGGAGCCTAAAGGAGCGGAAGGAGGAGTTGCATAGAGGACAATGGCGTTAAAAGCTCTAACTTGGAATGTCAGGGGCTTAAATATACCTGTTAAAAGACACAAGGTGTTTCATGTTTTAAATAAACAGAATTTGGACTTGATTTGCTTACAAGAAACACATGTGGTCAGAATACACAGAAGAGTCTTACAAAATAAAAAATTGGGCCAAGAATTTATCTCATCAGCTAAAGTTAAGAAGAGAGGGATTGTAATCTATGCCAAAGATAAATGGAATCCAAAACAACTTTTTAAAGACCAGGAAGGAAGATACATTGCAATTGAAATCACAGTGCAAGGCGAAAAACTTTTGATTCTGGGAATTTATGCACCAAATGGAGGAAAAGCGGAATTTTTCAAAGAAATCCACGATAAGTTGCTGGACTACATGGATTATAAAATAATAGCCATGGGAGACATGAATGCGGTCCCATCCACATTGATGGACAGATCACAGAGAATAAAATGGTCCAATGATGGAAGATTACCTAAAACTTTTTTTGACATGGTAGATAATCTGGATTGGGTGGATGCCTGGAGGTTAAAAAACCCAACAGACATGGAACCGACATTTTTTTCAGAAGCAACGAATTCGTGGAGTAGGCTAGATCAATTTTGGGTATCCAGGGAAATGTCACCCAGGATACTCAAAGCGCAAATTCATCCAAGAACTTGCTCAGACCACAACCCTGTACAGCTGGATTTAAGAATTAATCTACAAGGTACTTTCCGATGGAGAATGGATGACTCTTTGTTCAGGAATGGCAGTATATGTGAGAAGGCCCAGAAGACTCTAAAAGACTTTTTTGAAATAAATCTAAATACAACAATGGAAAAAAGAGTCATCTGGGACACTAGCAAAGCGGTAATGAGAGGATTCCTGATACAACAGAAAGCGATAAAGAAAAGGCTACAAAATCAAAGAAAAGAAGATATTCTGCAACAATTAAAGGAAAGAGAGAAACAGTTGAGAGCGAACCCTAAAAGTTTGGAACTGCAGGGAAAAATCAAGAAATTACAGATGGATTACTCTCAACTAATTAACCAGGAAATAGAATGGAAAATCAAAATGATGAAACAAAAGACCTTTGAATCTGCAAACAAATGTGGAAAATTGCTTGCATGGCAGCTAAAACAGAGGTCGAAGCAAAATACGATAACGAATATCGAGGTGAATGGAAAGCAAATTATAAAGCCAGTAGAAATTCGGAAAAATTTCGAGAGTTTCTATAAACAGCTGTACAGGGAAGATCATCTACATGACGACAAGATAGAGCAATTTGTGAAAGAAAAAGGACTGCATAAAATCCCAGAGGAATTGAAACCAACGCTCAACTGTCAAGTAACTATAAATGAAATTGAGAATGCAATAACAAACATGAAAATAGATAAGGCCCCAGGACCCGATGGACTTTCAGCAAAATATTATAAGACACTTAAAGATTGGTTAATACAACCAATGAAAGATGTATGCAATGAAATATTAAAGGGAAGGAAAGCACCCGATTCATGGCAAGAGGCCTACATAACTTTGATACCCAAACCAGATTCCGATAGAACCCAAGTGAAAAATTATCGACCCATCTCCCTTCTGAATGTGGATTATAAAATCTTTGCAAACGTTATGGCCAATAGACTTAAAGGAGTATTGATGAAGATTATCCACAAGGATCAAGCAGGGTTTTTACCCCAAAGACAAATAAATGGAAATATACGGAATGTCGTGGATATATTGGAAAGATTGGAACAAAGGAAAGATCGCAAAGTGGTTTTGATGTTTATAGATGCAGAGAAGGCTTTTGATAATGTTTCGTGGAATTTTATGAAAGAAAACTTTGGTAAA